>OY982553.1:14150431-14787514 GCA_963859965.1 Ceramica pisi | reverse complement strand
TCGACAGGTTCCACAAAAAATCCATTTCTAAACTTAACATTTCAAACTTTATAAAATAAATGATTTAATGTTTCAAAATAATGTTGCCAGTATCACTTACTTGTGGTTGTCCGGCATTGTCGCATATCTGTCGACTAGCTTCACACAGCGCTTTCAAGTCTTGTAACATGGCGGCTTGTTCTGAGCCCGTCTTTGTACCGCACAGCTTATGGGAGTCTGCAAGAGTAACAGGCGTGTTGCAAGAAAACGGGTAGGTAAATATAGAAAACCCTCTCTATTATAGTTACGATCTGATGATACCAAAACTTTTATTGTTTAAAACATTCTTCATCTTGAAATTGGACTGAAATCTCGACTTTTTGTTTCTAATGTCATCATAAGTTAGTAAAATGTCTGACCTTGTACAACTTGCGGCATCAGCTCAGTGATAGTTCTGACTGCGCGGTCAGCTGACGCGTAGTCGGGGTGCTCGCGATCTGTGTTAAGATGAAAGATTTACAAAAAACAGAATTATGCAGACTCAAACTCATACTCAGAGCTGCTGTCCCGAATAATCTTTTGTTAAACGGTGACTTATTGTTGTTGAGTACGAAAATTTTCACAGGTAAAAGATAACTATTAATTTAACAGCATTTTAAGTGGTAACATACCTGCAGTGGCGGCGGCGAGCGCGGCGACGGCAGCGTTGAGCTGCGCCAGACTGTTGGACAGTTTGCGCTCCATCGCTTCACCGTCTTCTGGTCTCATCATCTGGCATATCATCGGCTGCCAACACAAACATTTAAGTTAATGAGACATTTAACATTTCAAAAAGCAGTTTTTTTTAATTTTCTAGTTTGACCTCCATACTCAAAATTAAATTATTTACGTAACGCGTCCATGTTTGGGTCACAGAAGTCCATATGTACCTATACCGAATTTCAACAGAATCGGTGCAGTAGATCCGGAGAAAACTGGCTGTGACGGATGGACAGACAGATAGACAGACAGACAGACAGGCAGGCACACGAGTGATCCTCTATAGGTTCCATTTTTCACAGATGTTCGAAACCCTAATGATAGTTTAATGGCTTGAAAGGAGGCCAATACAAAGATGACGACTAAAATAGCAGTAAAAAAGGCATAATGTACTGGCCACTGAAATAAAGCGATACAAGAGCAAAATCAACCGGCCAAGTGTGAGTCGGACTCTCACAAGAAGCGTTCTTCAAGCGTTCAACATAAACGGTAAATGGAAAAAAAACATGTTTTTTATGGTTCTATAACTATACCACCAAAAAGAAGTGAAAATTAAATTTAATACATTTTCACTATTTTTTGTTACAGCGGCAATAGAAATCCACACTGCAAAATTTCAACTTTCAACCTATTACGGTTCTTGAGATGCGGTCCGCTGACAAACCAACGAACGGACGGACGGAACGGAGAGTAGGTAATAGGGTTCCGTAGGATACCCTTGATGACGGTTTCTATAACGATTAGTTGTACTGACCTTCTTGAGCTGTTTCTCAGCAGCGTCCAGTTGTTGCTTGGCTCCTGACACGCTGCTGATGAACTTCAGACGCTGCTTCTCTTGCGTCTCAGCTGACGGCACATCCCAGCCAATGTCTTTAGCTGTGAGAAGCAAGTCTGTATGAGAACATACCGTATCACCGAAAATTTACAACTGCATCATTGAATTTTTGAAAAAATATGTCATTACGGTTTAGATTTTAAAACTAATTCGTAACAAATGAAAGCTTTCCTTCAGTTTTCCATGTGTTATTACTCCTTTGAATTTGATAATTACTAGCTAAACTTTCAGATAGTGTGATAACACAATGTTTATTTTAGTAAAAAGGAACCCTTATGGTGTGACTAAGAGCAGATTTCACTGAACAAATGACATCAAAGTCAAAGTCAAACATTTATTTCAATTAAACCATTTACAGGCACTTTTGAATTGTCAAGGTCGGTCGGTCCAAAAATCTCTATGGAGAAGAACGTGCAAGAAACTCCACGGACACTCTTTTAAAAATAATAAATTGTTACAAAGTTTTGTTGACATCGTGTTGAAATTATACAAACATGTTAGAACGATGTTACGAGCATGATAAAGACGTCCGGAATAAGAAAGGATCAATTCAAAGAAATAATTAAAATAAATGAAAATAAACCATGGCAGCTGAGAAATGGCCAGTCCCAACCGACGGCGCCATGACATGCGCCACGCCTATTCGACTCAACCGTTTTGAATGGAGCCAAATAATTAAACGCATTAGGCCACTATCACCTAGGCTTTTGAGTGAGCATGACACTCCCAACCGCCAGGGTACTTGAGTCTATACAATGCAAACACACACATATTTATAAATGTTGCTACTATTGATTTATCCAATTATCAGCAATGGATCAGTGTGTGAGTTAAATTAAATATAAAAGTCGCTCACTGAACACTGAAAAAACCCGTGGACAAACACTGGAAAAACCTCGCCAATGAAAATTTAAAAACATATCACTTTTTATATGATGGTACAGAACTCTCGGTGCGCGGGTCCAACTCGCTCTTAACTGGTTTTTTTTTTTCAAATCAACCGGTTCGATTCCTGGTTAGAAACAACGATTTTTCAAAAATCCAATGATGCAGTTATAGAGTGGATTTAACCAATTAAACTGAACGCGATAAGTATAAGAACTCCGCGACCTCATCCCACCAGCCTCCTTCAGCCATCGGACATCCAGACGCACTGCAACATGCCATAATCCCTACCTTGATGCTATTCCACCAACTCGCACTAAGCGATTATCTAAACTGCGTTCAAGGGCTATCAGTGTCAATATTCCACGGAAAATAACGACAGTGACAGCTCGTAAACGTGGTTCATATGCTGATCGCGTTCAGTTCAGTCATTGATGAAAACCGTCCTTATTTTTCATCAAGGACTCCTTTCAGTGATATTCGACATTCCTCCCGCGTTATGGTTTGGTTGAAGGCACGCTTTAAAATTTCCTATATAACGCAGGGTAGTTGATTAATTGTGTTATACATATAGGGCGACTGTAATAAATAGTGTGGTTGTGATAAAATAAATATAGGATAATTGTTTCATACAGGTGATTGAGTTTTACAAAGTGATGATTTTATATAAAAAAAAAAAAACATTTTTATATACAAAACTAGCTGACCCGTGCAACGTCGTCTGCGTAACATTTTTCATTACTGATCCGCTCCTATTGGTCTTAGCGTGATGATATATAGCCTATAGCCTTCCTCGATAAATGGGCTATCTAACACTGAAAGATTTTTTCAAATCGGACCAGTAGTTCCGGAGATTAGCGCGTTCAACCAAACAAACAAACACAGAAATTCTTCTGCTTTATAATATTAGTATAGATGATTATGTTTTAAAACGTGATTGTGTAAAAGTAATTTTGCTATACAAGGTGATTTGGTTATACAATGTGATTTTGTCATACAGGGTGATTGTGTTATACAGAGTGGTAGAATTATATAAGGTCTTTATATTCTTACCACGTTGAGCAGCCTTGCAGGCCTGTATGACCTTGTCAAGATTATCATCAAGCTGCCGCTGTGAGTTCAATATCTGCTGCTTCATCTCCGGCCTCTGCTGCAGATGCGGCGCACACGATGACGTCAGCTCGGACGCACAGTGCCGCAGCTTCTCCGCATATAACAAGAGTTAAAAAAACTCGTTAACAATTATGTATCACGAGATGTGAAATTAATTTTCTATTACTTTTAAGATTTTTTCTCGTAGTGTAAGGTAAATCATCAAATACACAATCCTCAAATTCTTTCCTTACCTGTGCCACAGTGAGCAGAGCTTGCGCAGCGTCGGCAGCGCGTGCGCCGCGGCTGTCGAGCTCGGCGGCGGCTGACGCGTCCGGTATCAGCTCCGTCAGACGTTGTGCTTGAGACAGCAGCTCGGATGCCTTGCCGCATGACGCCGCTGATAGTGCTAACACCTGGTAGTACGAAAGATATTTTTTTTTAACCTGGCCGCACAATTTTCAACCAAAGACAGGTACAGAAGAAATATGCTGTTTTCAGGATTCAAAGTAAACGTATGTAGTTTCCTGGCTCATACACACCGCTTTGCAACATCCTACTGAAATCCAAAGGTCTTTTGCTGCGTGAAAGAAGAACAAACACCGTCGGATGTGAGTTTTGGCCGATTTTTCTATATTCATCATCGTAGAATACTTTTTCGTGGGTATAATTCAATTATAATGTCTCATCCCAGTTCCTCACCTGTTTCTCGTGCGCCTGTTGCTGAGCGTCAGCTGTAGGACTGACGATGTACACCAGCTTGCCGGAAGCTGCAGAGAACTTGGCAGCGGCGTCGCTGAGACCCTGTCAAACGGTACAACAAATAACACAAACTACTACGATACCAATAAAGGACTAACCGAAAGATTAAATTCTGTTTATCTTAAGTTGAACCTAAACATTTGTCCGTTCGTTCTTATGATTTCATTCAACATGCAATTTTTTAAAGTAGTATAGTCCCACTCCTGGGCAAAACCCACGGACCTTCTAATCTTACTTTATGTGTATTATCTTTCACAAAATTCACAATAACTCAAAAAAGTCAGTTGGATTCGTCGGCTTCGACGGAGTCAGTAGTATCATCAAGAAGTATATTAAATGGTTTGTTTACAGGAAGATCTCTATGTACAAGTTCTCATTTGATTAAGAATCAATCGCCAGGTTCCACAAAAAATCTAAGTATTTCAAACTTAATGAAATAAATGAATTAATTTTTCAAAATAATGTTGCCAGTTTCACATACTTGTGGTTGTCCGGCATTGTCGCATATCTGTCGACTAGCTTCACACAGCGCTTTCAAGTCTTGTAACATGGCGGCTTGTTCTGCGTCCGTCTTTGTACCGCACAGCTTATGGGAGTCTGCAAGTAACAGGTGTGTTGCAAAAAAACGTGTAGGCAAATATAGGAAACCCTTTCTATTATAATTTCGATCTGATGATACCTAAACTTTTATTGTTTTAAACATTCTTTATCTTGAAATAGGACTCAAATCAAAAACTTTTTGTTACTAATGTCATCATAAGTTAGTAAAATGTCTGACCTTGTACAACTTGCGGCAGCAGCTCAGTGATAGTTCTGACGGCGCGGTCAGCTGACGCGTAGTCAGGGTGTTCGCGATCTGTGTTAAGATGAAATATTTACAAAAAACATACATGGAATTATGAAGACGCACACTCATACTCAGAGCTGCTGAAAAATTTTCACAGGAAAAAGATTATTATTCATTAATCAGCATTTTGAGTGGTCACTTACCTGCAGTGGCGGCGGCGAGCGCGGCGACGGCAGCGTTGAGCTGCGCCAGACTGTTGGACAGTTTGCGCTCCATCGCTTCACCGTCTTCTGGTCTCATCATCTGGCATATCATCGGCTGCCAACACAAACATTTAAGTTAATGCAACATTTAACGACATAAATTGACCTGTATTTGAGACTATAAATTGTGCAGATTTCGAAGCATGGATACACAAAACCTTTAACCACAAAAAACAACATGGTTTCTGTAACGGTGAAATTATCTGAACTTGAATCATGATATGCCAGCGTTTACTTTAATAACTATAGTCATAATTTTAGTATACTAGCTTTTTCCCACGACTTCGTATGCACGCATATTTCGTTTTATCCCATTCCTGTAGGAATTTCGGTATACCCACTCATGGTTCTCCGCTTCACTCCCCAGAGAGGTTCCTTGGGAGGTGTAGGGGCATTTCCTACGGAAAATAGTGTGAATGTCCGTTGTCTGTCAGTCACTCAATAACTTAGTAACGGAAGAGTTAGAATACTTGATGATTAATGTCAAATATCAAAGAATACATAATTCGGCAATGAATTTCAGTGCTGTGGGGCCTTGACAAAATTACGATTTGAACGAGTATAAATATGAGAAAACCAAAGAAATATTTCATAGACGGTATGAAAAATTATAGTTTAATCGCTTGAAAGGGGGCGAATACTAAGATGGCGACTATTAGAGAAGTATAAAAGAATAAGTATTGAACTAGCAGAAGTAAATTGGGATGACAGCATGAAAATGGTGATGTTTATATAACGATTAGTTGTACTGACCTTTTTGAGCTGTTTCTCAGCAGCGTCCAGTTGTTGCTTAGCCCCTGACACGCTGCTGATGAACTTAAGACGCTGCTTCTCTTGCGTCTCAGCTGACGGCACATCCCAGCCTATGTCTCCAGCTGTGACAAGTAGTGTAGTGTAGTATGTATGAGAACAAACCATATCACCGAAAATGCGTCATTGGATTTTTGAAAAAATATGTCATTACGGTTTAGATTTTAAAACTAATTTGTTACAAATGAGAGCTTTCCTTTAGTTTTCCATTTGTTATACTTATTACTTCTTAGAATTAGATAATTACTAGCTAAACTTTCGGATACTGTGATAACACTATGTGTATTTTAGTAAAAAGGAACCCTTATGGTGTGACTAAGAGCGGATTTCACTGAAAAAATGACATCGCTCACTGAACACTGAAAAAACCCGTGGAAAAATCACTGGAAAAACCTTGCCGATGAAAATTTAAAAACATGTTACGTTTT
Source organism: Ceramica pisi (assembly GCA_963859965.1). Taxonomy (NCBI): domain Eukaryota; kingdom Metazoa; phylum Arthropoda; class Insecta; order Lepidoptera; family Noctuidae; genus Ceramica; species Ceramica pisi. The sequence continues at coordinate 14,780,914 of OY982553.1, read as the reverse complement.
CTATGATGGTACAGAACTCTCGGTGCGCGGGTCTAACTCGCTCTTAACTGGTTTTTTTTTAATCAACCGGTTCGATTCTTGGTTAGAAACAACGATTTTTCAAAAATCCAATGATGCAGTTATAGAGTGGATTTAACCAATTAAACTGAACGCGATAAGTATATCTAAACTGCGTTCAAGGGGTGTCAGTGTCAATATTCCACGGAAAACAACGACAGTGACAGCTCGTAAACGTGGTTCATATGCTGATCGCATTCAGTTCAGTCATTGATGAAACCCGCCCTTATTTTTCATCAAGGACTGCTTTCAGTGATTTTTGACATCCCTCCCGCGTTATACAGGAATTTTCAAAATGTGCATTTATTCGAATCCGAAACTGGTTCGGTTGAAGGCACGCTGTAAAAATTCCTATATAACGCAGGGTGGTTGATTAATTGTGTTATACATATAGGGCGACTGTAATAAATAGTGTGATTGTGATAAAATAAATATAGGATAATTGTTTCATACAGGTGATTGAGTTTTACAAAGTGATGGTTTTATATAAAAAAATACAGGGTGATTTTTTTATACAAAATGATTATGTTTTAAAACGTGATTGTGTAAGGGTAATTGTGCTATACAAGGCGATTTGGTTATACAATGTGATTTTGTCATACAGGGTGATTGTGTTATACAGAGTGGTAGAATTATATAAGGTCTTTATATTCTTACCACGTTGGGCAGCCTTGCAGGCCTGTATGACCTTGTCAAGATTGTCATCAAGCTGCCGCTGTGAGTTCAATATCTGCTGCTTCATCTCCGGCCTCTGCTGCAGATGCGGCGCACACGATGACGTCAGCTCTGACGCACAGTGCCGCAGCTTCTCTGCTGCTGAGATCACTTCCTTCTGACATTGAGGGTCCCCTATGGTAGGAGCTGTCGCCTATATAACAAGAGTTAAAAAAACTCGTTAACAATTATGTATCACGAGATGTGAAATTAATTTTCTATTACTTTTAAGATTTTTTCTCGTAGTGTAAGGTAAATCATCAAATACACAATCCTCAAATTCTTTCCTTACCTGTGCCACAGTGAGCAGAGCTTGCGCAGCGTCGGCAGCGCGTGCGCCGCGGCTGTCGAGCTCGGCGGCGGCTGACGCGTCCGGTATCAGCTCCGTCAGACGTTGTGCTTGAGACAGCAGCTCGGATGCCTTGCCGCATGACGCCGCTGATAGTGCTAACACCTGGTAGTACGAAAGATATTTTTTTTTAACCTGGCCGCACAATTTTCAACCAAAGACAGGTACAGAAGAAATATGCTGTTTTCAGGATTCAAAGTAAACGTATGTAGTTTCCTGGCTCATACACACCGCTTTGCAACATCCTACTGAAATCCAAAGGTCTTTTGCTGCGTGAAAGAAGAACAAACACCGTCGGATGTGAGTTTTGGCCGATTTTTCTATATTCATCATCGTAGAATACTTTTTCGTGGGTATAATTCAATTATAATGTCTCATCCCAGTTCCTCACCTGTTTCTCGTGCGCCTGTTGCTGAGCGTCAGCTGTAGGACTGACGATGTACACCAGCTTGCCGGAAGCTGCAGAGAACTTGGCAGCGGCGTCGCTGAGACCCTGTCAAACGGTACAACAAATAACACAAACTACTACGATACCAATAAAGGACTAACCGAAAGATTAAATTCTGTTTATCTTAAGTTGAACCTAAACATTTGTCCGTTCGTTCTTATGATTTCATTCAACATGCAATTTTTTAAAGTAGTATAGTCCCACTCCTGGGCAAAACCCACGGACCTTCTAATCTTACTTTATGTGTATTATCTTTCACAAAATTCACAATAACTCAAAAAAGTCAGTTGGATTCGTCGGCTTCGACGGAGTCAGTAGTATCATCAAGAAGTATATTAAATGGTTTGTTTACAGGAAGATCTCTATGTACAAGTTCTCATTTGATTAAGAATCAATCGCCAGGTTCCACAAAAAATCTAAGTATTTCAAACTTAATGAAATAAATGAATTAATTTTTCAAAATAATGTTGCCAGTTTCACATACTTGTGGTTGTCCGGCATTGTCGCATATCTGTCGACTAGCTTCACACAGCGCTTTCAAGTCTTGTAACATGGCGGCTTGTTCTGCGTCCGTCTTTGTACCGCACAGCTTATGGGAGTCTGCAAGTAACAGGTGTGTTGCAAAAAAACGTGTAGGCAAATATAGGAAACCCTTTCTATTATAATTTCGATCTGATGATACCTAAACTTTTATTGTTTTAAACATTCTTTATCTTGAAATAGGACTCAAATCAAAAACTTTTTGTTACTAATGTCATCATAAGTTAGTAAAATGTCTGACCTTGTACAACTTGCGGCAGCAGCTCAGTGATAGTTCTGACGGCGCGGTCAGCTGACGCGTAGTCAGGGTGTTCGCGATCTGTGTTAAGATGAAATATTTACAAAAAACATACATGGAATTATGAAGACGCACACTCATACTCAGAGCTGCTGAAAAATTTTCACAGGAAAAAGATTATTATTCATTAATCAGCATTTTGAGTGGTCACTTACCTGCAGTGGCGGCGGCGAGCGCGGCGACGGCAGCGTTGAGCTGCGCCAGACTGTTGGACAGTTTGCGCTCCATCGCTTCACCGTCTTCTGGTCTCATCATCTGGCATATCATCGGCTGCCAACACAAACATTTAAGTTAATGCAACATTTAACGACATAAATTGACCTGTATTTGAGACTATAAATTGTGCAGATTTCGAAGCATGGATACACAAAACCTTTAACCACAAAAAACAACATGGTTTCTGTAACGGTGAAATTATCTGAACTTGAATCATGATATGCCAGCGTTTACTTTAATAACTATAGTCATAATTTTAGTATACTAGCTTTTTCCCACGACTTCGTATGCACGCATATTTCGTTTTATCCCATTCCTGTAGGAATTTCGGTATACCCACTCATGGTTCTCCGCTTCACTCCCCAGAGAGGTTCCTTGGGAGGTGTAGGGGCATTTCCTACGGAAAATAGTGTGAATGTCCGTTGTCTGTCAGTCACTCAATAACTTAGTAACGGAAGAGTTAGAATACTTGATGATTAATGTCAAATATCAAAGAATACATAATTCGGCAATGAATTTCAGTGCTGTGGGGCCTTGACAAAATTACGATTTGAACGAGTATAAATATGAGAAAACCAAAGAAATATTTCATAGACGGTATGAAAAATTATAGTTTAATCGCTTGAAAGGGGGCGAATACTAAGATGGCGACTATTAGAGAAGTATAAAAGAATAAGTATTGAACTAGCAGAAGTAAATTGGGATGACAGCATGAAAATGGTGATGTTTCTATAACGATTAGTTGTACTGACCTTTTTGAGCTGTTTCTCAGCAGCGTCCAGTTGTTGCTTAGCCCCTGACACGCTGCTGATGAACTTAAGACGCTGCTTCTCTTGCGTCTCAGCTGACGGCACATCCCAGCCTATGTCTCCAGCTGTGACAAGTAGTGTAGTGTAGTATGTATGAGAACAAACCATATCACCGAAAATGCGTCATTGGATTTTTGAAAAAATATGTCATTACGGTTTAGATTTTAAAACTAATTTGTTACAAATGAGAGCTTTCCTTTAGTTTTCCATTTGTTATACTTATTACTTCTTAGAATTAGATAATTACTAGCTAAACTTTCGGATACTGTGATAACACTATGTGTATTTTAGTAAAAAGGAACCCTTATGGTGTGACTAAGAGCGGATTTCACTGAAAAAATGACATCGCTCACTGAACACTGAAAAAACCCGTGGAAAAATCACTGGAAAAACCTTGCCGATGAAAATTTAAAAACATGTTACGTTTTCTATGATGGTACAGAACTCTCGGTGCGCGGGTCTAACTCGCTCTTAACTGGTTTTTTTTAATCAACCGGTTCGATTCTTGGTTAGAAACAACGATTTTTCAAAAATCCAATGATGCAGTTATAGAGTGGATTTAACCAATTAAACTGAACGCGATAAGTATATCTAAACTGCGTTCAAGGGGTGTCAGTGTCAATATTCCACGGAAAACAACGACAGTGACAGCTCGTAAACGTGGTTCATATGCTGATCGCATTCAGTTCAGTCATTGATGAAACCCGCCCTTATTTTTCATCAAGGACTGCTTTCAGTGATTTTTGACATCCCTCCCGCGTTATACAGGAATTTTCAAAATGTGCATTTATTCGAATCCGAAACTGGTTCGGTTGAAGGCACGCTGTAAAAATTCCTATATAACGCAGGGTGGTTGATTAATTGTGTTATACATATAGGGCGACTGTAATAAATAGTGTGATTGTGATAAAATAAATATAGGATAATTGTTTCATACAGGTGATTGAGTTTTACAAAGTGATGGTTTTATATAAAAAAATACAGGGTGATTTTTTTATACAAAATGATTATGTTTTAAAACGTGATTGTGTAAGGGTAATTGTGCTATACAAGGCGATTTGGTTATACAATGTGATTTTGTCATACAGGGTGATTGTGTTATACAGAGTGGTAGAATTATATAAGGTCTTTATATTCTTACCACGTTGGGCAGCCTTGCAGGCCTGTATGACCTTGTCAAGATTGTCATCAAGCTGCCGCTGTGAGTTCAATATCTGCTGCTTCATCTCCGGCCTCTGCTGCAGATGCGGCGCACACGATGACGTCAGCTCTGACGCACAGTGCCGCAGCTTCTCTGCTGCTGAGATCACTTCCTTCTGACATTGAGGGTCCCCTATGGTAGGAGCTGTCGCCTATATAACAAGAGTTAAAAAAACTCGTTAACAATTATGTATCACGAGATGTGAAATTAATTTTCTATTACTTTTAAGATTTTTTCTCGTAGTGTAAGGTAAATCATCAAATACACAATCCTCAAATTCTTTCCTTACCTGTGCCACAGTGAGCAGAGCTTGCGCAGCGTCGGCAGCGCGTGCGCCGCGGCTGTCGAGCTCGGCGGCGGCTGACGCGTCCGGTATCAGCTCCGTCAGACGTTGTGCTTGAGACAGCAGCTCGGATGCCTTGCCGCATGACGCCGCTGATAGTGCTAACACCTGGTAGTACGAAAGATATTTTTTTTTAACCTGGCCGCACAATTTTCAACCAAAGACAGGTACAGAAGAAATATGCTGTTTTCAGGATTCAAAGTAAACGTATGTAGTTTCCTGGCTCATACACACCGCTTTGCAACATCCTACTGAAATCCAAAGGTCTTTTGCTGCGTGAAAGAAGAACAAACACCGTCGGATGTGAGTTTTGGCCGATTTTTCTATATTCATCATCGTAGAATACTTTTTCGTGGGTATAATTCAATTATAATGTCTCATCCCAGTTCCTCACCTGTTTCTCGTGCGCCTGTTGCTGAGCGTCAGCTGTAGGACTGACGATGTACACCAGCTTGCCGGAAGCTGCAGAGAACTTGGCAGCGGCGTCGCTGAGACCCTGTCAAACGGTACAACAAATAACACAAACTACTACGATACCAATAAAGGACTAACCGAAAGATTAAATTCTGTTTATCTTAAGTTGAACCTAAACATTTGTCCGTTCGTTCTTATGATTTCATTCAACATGCAATTTTTTAAAGTAGTATAGTCCCACTCCTGGGCAAAACCCACGGACCTTCTAATCTTACTTTATGTGTATTATCTTTCACAAAATTCACAATAACTCAAAAAAGTCAGTTGGATTCGTCGGCTTCGACGGAGTCAGTAGTATCATCAAGAAGTATATTAAATGGTTTGTTTACAGGAAGATCTCTATGTACAAGTTCTCATTTGATTAAGAATCAATCGCCAGGTTCCACAAAAAATCTAAGTATTTCAAACTTAATGAAATAAATGAATTAATTTTTCAAAATAATGTTGCCAGTTTCACATACTTGTGGTTGTCCGGCATTGTCGCATATCTGTCGACTAGCTTCACACAGCGCTTTCAAGTCTTGTAACATGGCGGCTTGTTCTGCGTCCGTCTTTGTACCGCACAGCTTATGGGAGTCTGCAAGTAACAGGTGTGTTGCAAAAAAACGTGTAGGCAAATATAGGAAACCCTTTCTATTATAATTTCGATCTGATGATACCTAAACTTTTATTGTTTTAAACATTCTTTATCTTGAAATAGGACTCAAATCAAAAACTTTTTGTTACTAATGTCATCATAAGTTAGTAAAATGTCTGACCTTGTACAACTTGCGGCAGCAGCTCAGTGATAGTTCTGACGGCGCGGTCAGCTGACGCGTAGTCAGGGTGTTCGCGATCTGTGTTAAGATGAAATATTTACAAAAAACATACATGGAATTATGAAGACGCACACTCATACTCAGAGCTGCTGAAAAATTTTCACAGGAAAAAGATTATTATTCATTAATCAGCATTTTGAGTGGTCACTTACCTGCAGTGGCGGCGGCGAGCGCGGCGACGGCAGCGTTGAGCTGCGCCAGACTGTTGGACAGTTTGCGCTCCATCGCTTCACCGTCTTCTGGTCTCATCATCTGGCATATCATCGGCTGCCAACACAAACATTTAAGTTAATGCAACATTTAACGACATAAATTGACCTGTATTTGAGACTATAAATTGTGCAGATTTCGAAGCATGGATACACAAAACCTTTAACCACAAAAAACAACATGGTTTCTGTAACGGTGAAATTATCTGAACTTGAATCATGATATCGCCAGCGTTTCCTTTAATAACTATAATCATAATTATAGTATACCAGCTTTTTCCCACGACTTCGTATGCACGCATATTTCGTTTTATCCCATTCCTGTAGGAATTTCGGTATACCCACTCATGGTTCTCCGCTTCACTCCCCAGAGAGGTTCCTTGGGAGGTGTAGGGGGATTTCCTACAGAAAATAGTGTGAGTGTCCGTTGTCTGTCAGTCACACAATAACTTAGTAACGGAAGAGTTAGAATACTTGATGATTAATGTCAAATATCAAATAATAGATAATTTGGCAATGAATTTCAATACTGTGGGGCCTTGACAAAATTACGATTTGAACGAGTATAAATATGAGAAAACCAAAGAAACATTTAATAGATAAATATAAAATAAATAGATAGGTGTGAAAAATTATAGTTTAATCGCTTGAAAGGGGGCGAATACTAAGATGGCGACTATTAGAGAAGTATAAACGAAAAAGTACTGGACCAGCAGAAGTAAATATTGGCATGACAGCAAGAAAATGGTGATGTTTCTATAACAATGTGTTGTACTGACCTTCTTGAGCTGTTTCTCAGCAGCGTCCAGTTGTTGCTTGGCTCCTGACACGCTGCTGATGAACTTCAGACGCTGCTTCTTTTGCGTCTCAGCTGACGGCACATCCCAGCCTATGTCTTTAGCTGTGACAAGTAAGTGTGTATGAGAACATACCGTATTCGCTGTGATACAGAAAATCAAGCCTAATTGATTATCGTATTATTACATTCAGTATTAATCTTTTGAATTAGGGCTATTGCCTTGTATGTTCACAGTTTGTTACGAATGCTCTGTATAAAATTATTAACCTGTATAATAAAATCACCTTATATAACAATATCACAGATCACTCTGTATAACACAATAACCTTAGTTAACACCATCACGCAATAATACGAATGCTTTGTAGGTATAAAAATAGCAGCCTGTGAAGTTACAGTCACTTTGTTTAACATTATCACTCTGTAGAACACTATAACTCTGTATAATTCGAATGCCTTGTATAACAATAACAGCCTGTATAATACAATCACTTTGTTCACTTATTTTACTAGAAAAGAATTTAAAGCGCTCTTCCTTTCTCCTAATTATTTTAAAGTTTGCTGTGCCCGACAGGGTCCATAATTGTTTCAATTTTAATCTATTTTACCACCTGTATGTGTACATTATGGAACGCAATAAACGATTTGATTTGATTTTGATTTGATTTACCACTCTGTATAACACGATTGCTTTGTATAACAATATCAGCCTGTATAATACAATCACGTTGTACAGCAATATCACTCTGTATTTCACAATCACTTTGAATAACACAACCACTCTGTTTAACACGAATGCCCTGTATAGCAATATCAGCATGTGTAATACAATCATTTTGTACAACATTAAATATCTATTTAACACTATCACTCTGTACAACACTATCACTCTGTATAACACGATTGCTCTGTGTAACGGATATCAGCCTGTATAATACAATAACTTTGTACAACATTATCACTCTGTATAACACTATCACTCTGTATAACACAATCACCTTGCATAACATGAATGTTCTGTATAACAATATCAGCCTGTATAATACAGTACAACATTATCACTTTGTATAACACAATCACCTTGCATACCATATCACCGTACACTGACTTGTCTAACATAAATAACTCTAGAGAAATTCATCATTACATACGTCAGAAATTGATTGTAATAGATAATGTGATTGTGTTAACCATCACATTGGCTATAAAGTCAAAAATGAAATGTCAAATAACTCACCGCTTGACTGGCAGGCTTGCACAAGCTTGTCAAGACTGTCATCAAGCTGTTGCTGCGAGGCGAGCACTTGCTGCTGCTCCTCCGGCCTCTGCTGCAGGTGCGGCGCACACGATGACGTCAGCTCTGACGCACGGCGCCGCAGCTTCTCCGCCGCGGAGATCACTTCCTTCTGGCAATGGGGATCTGCGATGGTTGGAGCTGTCGTCTGTTGGTAAAAAGTGTGGGATATGAGCTATGTATAAGTTATCGGCAATCTGTATAATCCGGTATTCTATAATATACTTTAGTTAGGTATTCTATACAATACACAGTCGGTAATGTGTGTAAAAGACGATAGAATGGCAAGGGGAGACTTATGGCAGTAACGCTACGTTCACTCGACGACATACATTTCTTAGCCGCATCTGATTTTCACAGGATAGGGTTTCGTCAAAATACAATTTATATGAATGAGTTCACACTTGCACTCGGTTTTAAGATCCGACAAATAACTGAAACGGGCAAAACTTAAGATCCAATTGTGCGACTAGGTACATACAATCGTGATTCGATCACACAACTACAAAGCGAATGCGGATTATTGGCAATAGCATTTCAATACACATGCGTTCTCACGAGCTCTGGGGGTGTACTCTGAAAGCCCCAAGTCCGTAGTAAGAGGGTAGCCCCCAGATTTGGTATTCTACCGAATGCCGAAAAAATCTGATATGAAAAGTCGGGTCGCGGGCGCAGAATTTGAAAATTTTCATAATCGATTATTTTCTACATATTGAGAATTACGCGACAGGGGGTTCTTAATTTTGCGATAGGACACACCGTTTTCGAGATATAAGCCAATTAAATAAAAACTGTTTTGGACGCAAAGTATTTGGTAAAAATCAGTATAATGTAGCACAACGTGACTCAAACCTAAGAGCGTTTTAACGCGAAGACACGAAACTCGTGCGTAGACCCTCGCGTGTTCCCGAGGTACTACATAGAGCTACATACATCCGGTCCAGATGCTCCTAACATAAATTGATACGCGAGAGTACGCTCTCGTCTGGACAGGCTCTAAGCTCGACTGCTTCTCACTTAGGCTGCTTGTTTAACGGCTGATGAAGCCAGTTGGTTGCGACATAAACTCATTCATTGATATTAAATATACGCTAAAATCTATTTATTTTATACATCGCCGGTGGACCAGCAGGTAATCTATACACTACCTAGGAATTGTATACATTACCTAGGTAAAGTATAAAATCGACATTAATATTCATATTATTTCATACATTGCCTAGACTCTCCAGGTATTTTACACATTACCTAGGTATTATTTAAAATACCTGAATTAAACAGATTACCAGTAACATTTATTTATGATTTATCATGATTTTTATTTCGTTTATTAATTTATAGATATACCTAAATTACATTTTCGAATATTTCTTTAAAAAAAAGGAGATGAATGATTTATTTTTATTACTTATTAAATATAATAATAAAATAAAGTAAAAAAAAAAAATATTTAAAAAATAAATAAATATTAAAAAATATAAAAAACATATAAAAAAAAAACAAATAAATATTAAATAAAATAATATATTTTTTATTTTTTTATTTTTTTGCTTAATAAAAATTTTATTTAAACTAACAATACTAACCAACTTCGTAAGCGCCATTGTTACTAACACCAAAATACTAACTTAATTATGGACTAATAGTCTGAAATAAAGATTTATTTATTTATTTATATTTGCACCTATACAAAAATCACACGTCACTGACTGACACACAACGCACAGTCAAAACTACTGGTCGTAGAAAGCTGAGACATCTAGGTTACTTCGAGAGTGTAGGGGAACAGTAAGACAGGATTTTCCGAAATTCCTACGGGAACGGGAAAAAAAAACGGGATATGCGCGTACGAAGTCTTGGGGCAAATACTGTAACATTATAAAAGAGAGTATATTTATGTGGAGGCCGATGTTAGGCTGATTATTGTATGATAAAAGAATTTAAAAATATAGGACACAAGGTGGAGCATTGCTCGTCCGCTATCATACCATGTCGAATAACGGGGTCGGCTTCCAGTCAAACCGGATTTGGCTGAAAATCAGTGTTCTACGTGGAGCGGCTGCCTACCAGACCTCCACAACCCATTAAATGGGTAACACGGTTCTCCTTGGCAAGACTGGTGACAGATTTTTTGGCTTCTGACTATCCGTAACGAATGCCAAAGATTACTTAGAAGACTTCAAATGACAGCCGGGACCAACAGCTTAACGTGCTTTCCGAGGCACGGAGGAAACTCGGTATGTTAAGATGGTCACCCATCCACAGACCAACCTCGGCAAGCGTTGCTTAACCTTGAAGATCGACCTGTGCGGCTGTTATTATTTAGCCACGAGCTCATCCACGAGATAATTCAATAAAATTGAGAGTCGAAAATTCCAGTTTCCTTCTCACCTGTACAACAGTAAGCAGCGCCTGCGCAGCGTCTGTGAGGCGCTGGCTGCGGTCCTCCAGCTCCGCCACCACGCACGCGTCCAGCAGCGAGTCCGTCAGGAGCTGCGCCTGCGACTGCAGCGAGCCTGCCTTGTCGCACGATGTCGCCGATAGTGCTCTGATCTGCTGACAAAAACTTAATTAGAAATAATGAATACTTTTTATTTGAGACTAGCTGACCCGTGCAACGTCGTCTGCGTCACATTTTTCATTAGTGCTCCGCTCCTATTGGTCGTATGAGCGTGATGATATATATATATGTCATGGATAAAGATATCATTTAATAATTAGTTGCTGATGAGTATTGTAGTAGTGGGTAGTGGTAAACGCCGTGACGTCAGTTGACAGTTGTAATGGCGGTACGTGGACAGAGTCGTATTGGAGAGTGGGGACTTTGCCGAGCGCACTTTGGCTCGAGACACCGACTAGGACACTCGTCCAGAACGAAACTGTCGATTTACCTATTTTAATTAAATTAAACAGACTTCTTTAATAATGTTATAAATGCGAGTTCTTCTAACTCAAAAGACAGATGTGTTGCTGTGGAGTTTGTTGGCCACTTCTTCTCCACAGCTAAAACACTAGGAAGTGGTAACGGGCGGGCGTTTTGGGGGACTGTTTATTTGTAAAGTACTAACACTCAGCCACAGTTAATAAAGAGAGCTTAGTACTGTATTGAGTGCTTTATTCTACAATGATCCTGATACCACCGAACCCAAACGATGATGGCGCTATCGCTCAGCCGTCGCTGACGCCTTCATATATATATATATATGAAGGCGATTTATATATATATATATATCTACTCTAACATTGCTTATAACATAACTTACTCTAACATTGAAGAGATTAGGGTTGTATGGTTTATATTAGGTATATATAAAAAACTTCCTCAAACTGAAAATGGCTTACCACTCTCTGGCTCATATGAAAAATATACAGATATTATAAGTTGATCCGTTACTCCGTAAAGAATGGACTAATTAATAAACACACAGATACAAGTTAATTTTTCACCCGATTGGAGAAAAAAAGGAATTCGATATACTTCTCGATTAGTCCCATAGAAATTTTATCAAAATCTTATTTTTTTAAAAAAGTTTGGCTTTTAAATCAATATGACTGGAATTCGTTTACATGGACGATTTTTGTCATCCAAGTAAACGAAATTGCGTATTTTGCTTTCCTGCGATTTTGCAGTGGTGTTTATGGTGTGGAGTACCACTAAAATTTTTAAAATAAAATACTTTACAAAAAAAATACAACCAATGTCCAAATAAAAAAAAACAAAATTTTTTTGTAAAAGTATTTGTCAGGATTCAGATGGTACTCAAACGCTGGTAATTATCAACTTCTTGCCCTTAACTCATGTTACTTGGAGATAATACTATATTGCTAAGACAAAAATAATGGCACGGTCACCTGTTTCTCGTGCGCCTGTTGCTGGGCGTCAGCTGTAGGACTGACGATGTACACCAGCTTGCCGGAAGCTGCAGAGAACTTGGCAGCGGCGTCGCTGAGACCCTGTCAAACGGTACAACAAATAACACATAACAATTAAGATATTTTAATGTTATAATGCCCTCAGGATTTCAATGCGGAAGAGACACGGAGATTTGAATGACCTAAAGCAAATTTTAAGGACTGTATTCATGATGACACTAATATAAACATCCTCAGCTATGTTATAAATGACACCATAAGATATATTCTACCAATGGAACAAAAGCGGTTTTTAAAAACTCCGTTAGGTCATGTTCTTCGAACTCAAACTCAACTCAAAAGCATATTTTTCAAATATAAACCATTTAGGTACATGCACTTTTGAATTGTCAAGTTCGGTCAGTTAAAAACATGAAGCTATTTGCAAGTTTCAAAGCGTAGATATATTTATCACAACAACCACAACAATCTAAGTAATTTTCACGGGTGCGCCAAAGTTCACCTAAATTTTCAACTCCGATAATTAGAAATCCGAAAATGTTCTTCCTAACATTTTTCATCCTAATAATCACAATTCCTAACTACTCTGTCTCTAATGTTCATATTCCGAAGCATTCAACTTCATAATGTCAGTAGCAATAAACATCTATTATATTTTTATTTGTTTTCCTATATTTTCTCAACGGTTATCTTTTACACTATCATTCAAAGTCGTATATTTTTTGTTTAGATTTCTTTTTATTTTATCAATAGAGGTGTGTACCTGCAGAGATATCCATAGGTTAGGTTAGGTTAGAACTGTGACCCTACGCGCGAGCCGAGCGAGCAAAGCGAGCGGTGCCGTGGCATCGGCCGGCGAGCGCTACCTCGAAATTGGTCGCGAAATTTTTCTATATTATGTTTAGGGATAAAAGCGTTATGAATTTATGATAAAAAACAGTAGGAGTTTAAATATATTTACATTAATGATCTTATTAATAACAATTTTCGGAAACATGAGTGTTATGAACATCGCCGTAGCACTACAAATAGTATGAATGAAAACTTTAGGATGAAAAATTTTAGGAAGAGTGATCATTCGGATTACAAATCGTTAGGAAAAACAATTTCGGGTAAATAACTTTAGGTGAGCCAATATGGACCCAATTTTCACCATACTAAAAGTAGTATTTACGAGAAGATAGGAACTTGGACTGGTTAAAAAAGAAACTTTAAAACAATATGACTCTATCGAAATTATCATAGTTGGCTCACCTGCGGTTGTCCAGCACTGTCACATATCTGTCGACTAGCTTCACACAGCGCCTTCAGGTCCTGTAACATGGCGGCTTGTTCTGTGCCAGACTTAGTGCCGCACAGCGTGTGGGAGTCTGCAACATTATAAAGTCTTGAGACGTATAATTTATGTAATTTATAACGTGAGTGAGATTGTTTGAATATTACACTAAATATCACATTCAAAATAATTACAATGTTCTACAATTTAGGTCTTAGGCAAGTAAATCTGACTCCAGTCTTGCCAAGAAGTACCGTGTTACCCAGTTAATGGGTTGTGGAGGTAGGCAGCCGCTCCACGTAAATTACTGGTATTCAGCTGAAACTGGTTTGACTGGAAGCCGACCCCAATGTAGTTTGGAAGAAGCTAGATGATGATGATGAATTTATGTAGGTCTTAGGCAATATAAAACGTCAAAGATCGTGCGCGGTTCCAATTTATCGTTTACTACTTACTTAGAAGAATCGGCAAGAAATTTATTTATTTATTTATTTAGGTTAACCAACAATTGTTTACACTGTACATTTCTGATATAAAGACTAGAGTAACATTTACAAGTGCAACAATTACTTACTGGTTAACACCACATGCACAAAAAACAGTTTTACACAACATATTTCATAATTGTTTCGAAATCAGCAACATACAAACAAAAATTATAACAACAATAAAGAACGACCATAAATTTATAAGAAAATAAAATTAAAAGTACAAAAAGATACAAAGAATAAACTAAAAAATAAATAATTGAAAACAGTTATAAAATTAAAATTAAATTAAATCAAAATCACCTTAAAATCAATCAAAATTTTTGATTTGATTGATTATAATTTTATAATCAAAAATTATAATCCAAACAAAAATCAAAATTAAAATCCAAACAAAAATGAAAATGAAAATGAAAATGAAAATTAAAATCAAAATCACAATCAAAATTAACTCAAAATTAAAAACAATATCACAATCAAAATTAAAATCAAAATCAATTAAAATCCAAACAATAATTAAAATTAAAATCAAATCAAAATTAAATTAAATTAAATCGACATTGGAATCATTTACAAAAGCTCATAGGAATTTATTTATACTATCGTGGTGTATATCTACTAAGTCACTGCGGCCATTAAGGATTCTGCACAATCTAGGTATCGGTAATTTCATCACGGATACTCTTTTCCTGATCAGAATAAGTAACATTTTGTATTTCGTATGATGCAAACCTCGCAGAAAAGTTAATAAAAAACCCAGACCAAAGAGAACCTGTTTAATTTTTGTTGAGATTCGAAAAATTTTCTTTCCATAAAACACGTAAACTTAGAAAGGAAATGCCCGTAAAATACTATTGATATCGCCAAATATGCCGTACTAAATAAATCCGAACAAAGTATTGTAATTTTAAAGAAAATGTGTCTGACCTTGTACAGCTTGAGGCATCAGCTCAGTGATAGTTCTGACGGCGCGGTCAGCTGACGCGTAGTCGGAGTGCTCGCGATCTGTGGAATAATAAAATAATTTGATTAAATTTTAGAAAGGATACATCGTAACTATATGGACACACGCTTGCAAAAAAAAAATCCTTTTAATAAATGATGAATAATCTGCATTAAATGGAAAGCGGCCAACATAAGAGGCATTGATGGACGAACATGTAAATACTTAGTTGTGGCCAAAGCTATGTATACTTAGAATAATAACGCATAGAAGCCGCGTCTAGAACAAAACCCGAGCAAAATCGTGTGTCCACATCATTTTCTTTGTGTGCGTGAGCCGAATGTGTCTACGTTCCTCTAACGCACACAGATATAGCTTTCAGTGATACCATTACTAAGCCGTTACCCACAAAATATGGGAAGACGCATTACTATTTTGCTATCAAGGCAAGTATTTTATGTTGTTGGGAACTGGAAAAGGTAAACATGATTTTTCATGTAATATGACATATTTTTTCGGAAGGTATAATTCAATTTATTTCAAAATAAAAGGAAATAAATCGCATAAAGAATGAGATATTGTTCAATGCGTTTAGAATGCTTGATGGGTTATAATTATAAACAATGTTAAAACATCGGGTTTGATATGAATTAACAGTAAGTATTGTATTTTAAAATTACAAAAATGAAAAACATGAATGAAAGCAATGTGGGTATTTTTTCCTCACAAATAGCAACACTGTGTTATGGCAAGTTAGGTTATTAGAATTTTGTTTTATTTATCGATTTACGTAAAAATAGTGCATAGAATGTGAGTACTTATTTGTGAAATGTTATTTTATCACATTTTTTTTTTGTTTTCCTGATGTGCTATAACATCCTTTCACGCAACAAATTGTCATTTTCAATTATTTACTCGCGAGCTGTGTTCGACGGAACGTGACATTGAGTACTGACGGCCTGGTGGCTAAGTTTGACGGATTAGGCTAAGTTTTAGTTGACTCACTTTTTGCACTCGTACTAGGTTTCTATGCGTTATTATTCTAAGTATGTATAGTACTTTTTTCAAATAATGCGCGGATCTTAAAACTTAGTAGTAAAAACGCAGAATTTTTTGATTGACATACCATTACTTTTCAAAATCAATGACGAACAACGAACAACAATAATTTTCCAGCGTTAGTATTGTTCACTTCTTTTTGTTTTTTTTTTAACAAACGGCTTTCTATTTGCAAGCCAGTTCGAAATTTAAATAAAACATTTGATAGGTTACCTCCTCGATTGCCATGTTTCGGAGTAAAAGACCATTCGATTTTGTAATTTATTTGGCTGCTAAACATGAGATATGGATTTTCATACATTTTTACCGGCCGCTGCTCGCATGTATGTAGCCAGTACAGCAATTTACCTCGAAGAAGGATGTCAAAATAATGCTGACATTTCCAAGTGTGTTGGAGAAAAAAATATTTTTCACTGAAAATTAAGATTACTACAAAGTTTTAAAAGGAAGTTACCTGCAGTGGCGGCGGCGAGCGCAGCGACGGCCGCATTGAGCTGCGCCAGACTGTTGGACAGTTTGCGCTCCATCGCTTCACCGTCTTCTGGTCTCATCATCTGGCATATCATCGGCTGCCAACACAAATTACGTTAATTGGCCATGCAAACACAACTTGCTACAACAGTGCGGAGAAACCAAAAAAACGATGGAAGTACTGTGTGAGCTAAAATAATCAGTACAGATGAATCTAAAGTGTAGAAACAGCAAAATCTACGTTTGTTCCGGGTCTGGCTGTTTGTGTATGTGAGTTTATATGTTTGTAAAAGCACCCACGATATAGGAAAAATACCTAGTGTGGGGTGTAAACTTTCAAGCTTTGCTTTTAACACGCTTATGTTATATTAGAATAATGATTTGGATTGTAATTCTTAATTTTTATAATGTGAAAATTTAAAAAGGTGTTTTGCGACGACTCCAAATATATGGAGAATGATGACATTTCAATCACAAGACTTTACACTGACCTCTTTGAGCAGTTTTTCAGCTGCATCGAGTTGTTCCTTGGCTTCTGACATGCTACTGATGAACTTAAGACGCTGCTGAGCTGGTGGCACATCCACCCAGCCAATCAACCCAGCTGAAGTATCTGTTCAAATGAGAAGAAAGTCATTCAGTCACCTTGCAGGTCTTCATTGCACCTAAACTTTAGACGTCAAAGAGACAAAAGTCACTTTATAAATGACAGATCTTGCTTGATCTGACCGTCCTGATCCCATTGCAAGAAGTCAACAGCATCACATAACAATGTTCAGGAAATCCGCAGCAAGCAAGGCGAGAAACGAACAAAGTTTAAGTTTAAAAAAAAAATCAAAATTCCAAAGTCATTTATTCAAATTATGTTGTGTTATGTTTTACAAAAGTCAGTCCTCCAAAACGCCCGCCCGTTCATTACTGGTACTCGTGACGGGCGGGCGTTTTGTGGGACTGTCTTTTGTAAAACTTGGCGTTCAAAAAGTGCTGGCCCTCAGCCTAATTTGAATTTGTCTTTTTTTTACTTTTGAATTTTGAGTTATTTTTTATTTTATTTTTAGCTACTACCTACAGACTAAGTTCTTTTTTTCGTAACTAAACTGGGCACTAATATACTGTTTTAGTAAGCCTGCCTGTATAATACAAACACTGTAGGTATTTCACGATCACCTTGTTTTATACAATCAGCCTGAATACTACATTCAACCTGTATAATACAATTAGCATAATACTGTTAATCTGTATAGCACCAGTCTATACTATCTATACTAATATTATAAAGAGGTGAAGCTTGTGAGATTGTAGGGGGTGATCTTTAGATTTACTGAACCGATTTTGAAAATCATTTTACCAATAGATAGCCAAGTTATTTGTGAGTGTCATAGGATATATGTATTAACCCGGTCAGCTAGTATTACATAAACACACACTGTGTATCACAATCACCGTTAATAACACAATCACCCATTAGGATGAAATCACCCTGCAAAATACTACCAACTTTTATAATACAATCATAATTGTATAATTCCCATAACCTATAACTCACCAGCCTACTTGCAAGCTGATTGACTTTTGCAGTGTAATTGTGTTAGACTGTATTATACAGGGTGTTTATGTCAGACAGTGCGAAAAAGTTATACAGCGTGATTGAGTAATCACTATCACAACATAACTACAGACTTTTGAAACAAAGTCCTCCGCCACGTCTGTCTGTCTGTTCGCGATAAACTCAAAAACATACAGCATGAAAATCGGTGCAGTAGAGTGTATTCACCAATGGATAGTGGTTCTCGAGGAAGATTTTAGTATGTCCCATCCGGTCATTAGTACGGACATGAAACGCATCGCAAGCGCGCCACTAGCAACATCACTTGTTCTACCCACACCTAAAGCGCACTTCTACGGATTCCTGATATTTTAAGCCAACGGCGAGGAGGACATTCAGTGTCTGATCGCATCGGAGTTAAGACGTCGCGGAACTGTACTCGATTCGTTGTGCTCGGTTTATTTGTGATTCCAATAAAAAGTAGTGTGTCGCATCTAGTGTGTTTTCATTGCACGAAACCCATCTTCTGCGCACATGATGTCCGAATCTAACGGAAAAAATCTTGACGATCCTACAAGTATTGAATTTGTCAAGCGGGCAAAGCCGCAAGCATCACCTAGTACAAGATAATTTTAATTAAAAATTAAATTAAAAAATTAAAATTCATTTATTTCAGGTAAAACCCATATCATACAACATACACTTTATAAACTTGCAGCCAATCACATTCAGTTTAATAATAGTTTAGTCTCTTATATGCGACACTTATGTAACTTGTCTGTCACAACAGTGCCGCATATAAGGACAGTCCAGTCTATTCGCTATCATTTTCAGAACGGTGTTGGAGCTGGCCCGCACTCTACGCACAAGTGATGCGCAGCACTTCCGCATGGTCGCATAGAAACAGTCTGTGCGTGCCAATGCGAACATACCGGAAGCGCTGCAATAGCGGGGCAGCCCCAAAACCGCCCTGAAAGCGTTTTATTAAATTGGACACGAAGGGTACTGTATTGTTTCTGCGTGTAATTAGCCCACTGGCTGCAGGTGTACATAGTTAAATACAAGGTCTAAACAACCTTACCATTTTGAGCGGCCTTGCAGGCATGCACGAGCTTGTCAAGGCTATCACCCAGCTCCCGTTGCGAGTTCGACACTTGCTGCTTCATCTCCGGCCTCTGCTGCAGATGCGGCGCACATGATGACGTCAAATCAGAAGCTGTGCTGCGCAGCTTCTCCGCCGCGGAGATCACTTCCTTCTGGCAGTGAGGATCGCTTATCGTTGGAGCTGTCGTCTGTTAAAAGAGTAGAAAGTTTGATGGATATTGTGTGATTTGAAGTAATGTTTGTATTAAGAGCAAAAAAATTACAAATAATTGAAAGAGAAAACATGTATCTATTCAGAAAAGCATATGAACATCGCTATGAAATGATTAGGCTTGGAAAGCACGTTAAGCTGTTGGTCCTGGCTGTCATTTGGAGATCTTTGGCAGTCGTTACGGATAGTCAGAAGCCAGAAAATCTGACACCAGTCTTGCCAAGGAGTACCGTGTTACCCAGTTAATGGGTTGTGGAGGTCTGGTAGGCAGCCGCTCCACGTTAAATACTGGTATTCAGCTGAATCCGGTTTGACTGGAAGCCGACCTCAATATAGTTGGGAAAAGGCTAGGCAGATGATGAGGTTGAATAGAGCAATGTCCAGCTGTGCTAAGCAATGTCCAGCTGTGCTAAGCAATGTCCAGCTGTGCTAAGCCAAGGATGATCATTGCGTTCTAAAGACAAGAATCAATTGAATATTTTCCTTACCTGTGCCACAGTGAGCAGAGCTTGCGCAGCGTCAGCAGCGCGTGCGCCGCGGCTGTCGAGCTCGGCGGCGGCTGACGCGTCCGGTATCAGCTCCGTCAGACGTTGTGCTTGAGACAGCAGCTCGGATGCCTTGCCGCATGACGCCGCTGATAGTGCCAGCACCTGGGAGAAGTGGAGAAGTCATAATGAAGGTAAGAGAGGAGTTACCCAGAGTGAATCATACTATCTTGCCTTGATCATAATCAGCATCAATCTGCGGCATTTGTTAGAACGGGAATTGCTCTCGCTCACGGGCAATGAAAACCCATTTTCTAACTAGCCTTCTATATGCCTTGCTGCTGGTCAACAAAGGCCTATTATTCCTCCTCCTAAATTCTTCCTTTACCTTGTGTCATCTGTAGTCAAGTTCGACCCGCAAAATGTTAGTGCGATTCCGTTAACAAGTCGAAGTGAAGGCTTGGGCGAAGTGATCACAATGCGACAGCTTACTTCATGATCATTTCACAAAAGCCTTCTGTGACTATCCGTCACTTCTTATAAACAAAATACTTTATACTATAATACGCTTGTATACCTGAAACCCGAGAAATGAACAAAAAGCACAGCACTTATGATGTGCATTTTAACCGGGGTAAAACCCACTGGAACTTTTGGCCTATTATTAAGAAATTGCACAAAAAGCCCAACAGGACGCCGGTCGGTGACGCTCGTGGTTTTGGAACGGCGCGTCACTCGGGGTTTGACGTTGAAAAGGATCCAGAGCTAGGAGAGCCGAGTTAGGATTGATTAGGACGGAGCTATGTCTCTGAAATCGCTAGACTCTGTAAGCGATAGGCTAGTGAGCCGACTGATAGTAGTCAATGCCATATGGCGAGATTGTGTAGACCCGTTGTATCGCGAGTGCAAGTAGTATTAGATTAAGATTGTTTTTTTTTAGTATTTGATTTGTATTTATTAGATTAATATAGGTTAGAAAGAATTTAGTATTGAATATGTGTGTGTGTTTGTGCTGGTGTGAATGGGTGAGTCTTTTATTGTTCTAATTTACTCTAGGCTGATATTGTGTTTCATTATACGCAGTGACACTAACGGAGCCGCAGGCAAACCTAGTTGTCTGTAGGTTGTATAACAGAACAGACAGATACGTGTTGCTAAAGAGTTTGTTGTGCCATTTTTTCTCTCTAGCCCAAACACTAGGAAGTGGCAACGGGTGGGGGCTTTAGGGGCTGTCTATAGGCTTTAAGAGTTGAGGTTTTCAACTCTATTTACTTCTTGAGTTTATAACTCTCGATTGTAGTAATTATTTGTATTTGTATTGATTCTTGAATTTATATTCTCTACCAGCGACCACTGATTCGGTCAGATACGAACACTGTGTCTCACAGATGTACTTGTTGTACAAAGAGTGCGCTTCCCGGGGTTGAGTTGACCATATCTATCTCATATTATACAGTCTAAGGACTTAGGGACCGTGTCTCCATGAGCACGATGTCGACGTCTGCCGCTGGAACTAGTGCCTCCGTTGCTAGACAAGGACGGTCGCACGGTTGCCGCAGGGAAAGCCGCCTCGTCACGTTTCCAGTTCAACCGAACTGCTAGGAACCGCGTTCCTTATGAACGTGTTGCCGACACTTTGTCGCTGAAAAGCCGCTGGTGTCACTTGAGGAAGTGTTGCTCTAAGTGCTATGGATGCAGATGTGAGGTATCGTGTGAGTAACTATTGACCGTATACCAGTTACACTAGCGTAAAGGTTTCTCACACGATCTGTTATTAATTAAAATAGAGTAATTGATTTTCCCTTTGTTATATGGTGAGATTCTAAAACCATTCCTATTGTTTTTCATAACTATGAATTCCTAAGTCTCTCTATTATATATTTCAATCCAAACTTTGACCTATCATTGTAATAAGGCATTGGATTATTTTGGAATTCACTTTATAAAAGGCGGGAGGATGTCCAGTCTGGTCTGAGTCCTACGGAGACACGCGTTGGTTGGGGTGTGTTTCTCCCCCTTCGGGGAGACGGACCTTATCTATTAGGGTAATTTAGGAAAAACGAAAATTTTATCAGCCTAGGGTAATTTAGGAACAGTTACACTTCCTTCGACACGTTTACAGAATCGACCGACAGATAGTCACACTAAGTACCTTCGCTGCGGACTACCTCGACGGCAACTTCCTCCCTCAAAACTGAACGTGAGTAAATTTAGAATGTTGTTAATGGCACCTGAGCTATAAGATTTGAAAGAGATACAAAAAAATGCAGTTCTATCCGCACGACGTGTTTCCGTTGTAAGTCATATTATATTTAAATTGCCACAGTCTCATCCCAGTTCCTCACCTGTTTCTCGTGCGCCTGTTGCTGAGCGTCAGCTGTAGGACTGACGATGTACACCAGCTTGCCGGAAGCCGCCGAAAACTTGGCAGCCGCATCGCTGAGACCCTGCAATACAAAAGATTATAGGCTTCATATTAATTTTGCTCAATTAATCTGCCCCGCCTTTTCCCAACTACTTTGGGGCAGGTTTTCACTTTACACAGGGCGTCGGCAAACAGCAGATAGTGCCCTGTTCCAGTCCCCATAAATGGGTCCAGAGACGGCCGAGGTGGAGGCGCGCATTGTTCAAGGCGCCCCCTCTTACACCTCAGTGGGGCCGCTGGACCAATCGGCACCAGTCGGGGCCTGCGTACAAGACTGCTTTAGTGCTCCCGTAGCTCCGGTGCAACTGTGCAGGGAGCAATCCGGTGGAAGACATCCCTGGTCATTTCCACAACGTCACCACAAAGAAGAACTTTCGAGTTACATTCTTGTTAAATTATCATCTGCCTAGCCTTTTCCCAACTAAATTAGGGTCGGCTTCCAGACACACCGGATTCAGCTGAATACCAGTATTTTACGTGGAGCGGCTGCCTACCAGACCTCCACAACCCATTGACTGGGTAACACGGTACTCCTTGGCAAGACTGGTGTCAGATTTTCTAGCTTCTGACTATCCGTAACGACTGCCAAAGATCTTTAAATGACAGCCGGGACCACCGGCTTAACGTGCTTTCCGAGGCACGGAGGAAACTCGGTATGTTAAGATGGTCACCCATCCACAGACCAACCGCGGCAAGCGTTGCTTAACCTTGAAGATCGACCTGTGCGGCTGTTATTATTTAGCCACGAGCTCCTATCCTGTTAAATAGTATCTAATTGTTATAGCGTCAGATGGGCAGACGCTCGATGTAAAATTCTGGTATTCAGCTGCATAAAGATAATTTGGGAGCAGTCAGTAGACCTGTCACACATATACACAAGGCATTTTGGGAATACTTTAATAATGCGTACCTACAATGACGTGGGACCACGACCCACAGCTTTGTATGAATGACTATAGAACAATTACACCCGGTCGATTCTGTCGACATCTCACCGTGATCACTTAGGTGGAGTGAACGACAAGTGAGCTGTCATGCCATCTTGTTTGAATGGTTTGACAGCTCACTTGTCGTTCACTTCGACATGTTTACAGAATCGCACTGCAAGTGCACGCGACGTCGCGTCGCCAAGATCGGAATTATACCTTAAGGAGTTGAATTTCCGGCAGAAGTTGGTGTTGCCTGATAGCTAAAACCTGGTATGACGAGCCTATCAATGATAATGAAACAATGTACTAAGCTAGATCTTTTACAATCTAAGAAGTCCGATTTGACAGCTAAGTAGAGAGGGACAGAAGATGACTTTAACCTTAAGTGCGAAAGAGATTTATTTAATGTCTCTTTCATACTTACTAGTAAAGCAATGTTGTATCCTGCTGTCAAATACGACTTATTACTAGCTGACCCATTTCATATTTCATTCACATTTTCCATTAATGCTGCGCTCCTATTGGTCATAGCGTGATGTTATATAGCCTGTAGCCTTCCTCGACAAATGGACTATTCAACGCAAAAAGAATTTTTCAATTCAAGCCGGTAGTTCCTGAGATTAGCGCGTTCAACCAAACAAACAAACAAAAAAACTCTTCTGCTTTATAATATTATTACTAGCTGACTCGCGCAACTTCGTTTGCGCCACATTTTCCATTATTGCTCCGCTCCTATTTGTCTTAGCGTGATGATATACAGCCTATAGCATTCCTCGATAAATGGGCTATCTAACACTGAAATAATTTTTCAAATCGGACCAGTAGTTCCTGAGATAACCCCCTACATACAAACTTACAAACAAATTTACCCCTTTATAATATTAGTATAGATAGTAATAAGTATAGATTTCGAGTTTAGTCAGATGATTGCAATATTTGTTAGTAGGTAACGAAAATCACCAGGCTACCATCAGATAGAGATGAGATACTGGTTAAACGCGTGCCTTTTAATACTAAAAAAAAATGCATCAAATGATGATAGCTCACCTCTGGTTGTCCAGCACTGTCACAGATCTGTCGACTAGCTTCACACAGCGCCTTCAGGTCCTGTAACATGGCGGCTTGTTCTGCGCCAGACTTAGTGCCGCACAGCGTGTGAGAGTCTGCGAATAATGGAATAAGATTATATATATGTTAGAAGAGGAAAAAGTTTACTTGAAAGGACTTGGGGTAGGCCGCTCAGCAGTGGGACTACAGAACAGATATTATTAGCCCAGCAGTGAGACAGTAAACAATAAAAATAGGTTAGAAGTCACAGAGTTGCTATAAAACCTCACAGTCATTAAAAACCAAAGTTGTGCAACAACGTTTCAGTTACATGTCTGTCATACGCCGATGTGCTGTGATAGGTATGTTTCGCATTCAGAATATACAATTATTTGTCAACTTTGATTTCAATGAACATTCATGTCTTTCTACCAACCTTCTGACGCCAGATCAAAAGGTTGAGTGTTCAAAATCACGTCGGGGTTACCAGTTTATAGGTATGTGGTACGGAGTGTTAAGTACCGCAAACCTCCATTGAAAAGGGAGGATGCTACGACCGGATGATTGTAATATACAGTGGGCAACTTCCCAATAGTTGATATAACAACTACTAACTATATATTAAATGTTCAAATTGAAATCTCTGATACCACGATGCAAGCTTTCGTCCAGTATTTTGCTGATGGCAAAAAAGATGGCGCTGCTGTACTTTTGGTTGCGTTGCAAATTTCACGTCGCTAGATTTTTCTTGTGGCGAGATTGATGCCGCTACAGATAGTTAATAGTTGCAGAAGAGTTAGTTAGTTGTGCTTATATTTAGTGACTGACCTTTTACAACTTGTGGCATCAGCTCAGTGATAGTTCTGACAGCACGGTCAGCTGTCGCGTAGTCGGGGTTCTCGCGATCTGATAAAACATTAAACGACACTGTAGTATACATGGTTTTCTTACGCATTTTAGCCACCATATTTCTCCTCTTACTTTAATTGAAAACTTCTACAGATTTACTTAGATTTCTTGACAATATTTTAACGTCATCCAGACGCACTGTTACTTGCCATCCCTAGTTGCTATTCCACCAACTAGCACTAAGCGCTTCCAAGCGTCTTTTATAATGCGCACAGCAAAGGAGTGGAACTCTTTGCCTGCGTCAGTGTTTCTAAACGCATACAACCCTAATCTTTTCAAAGTTAAAGTGACTTTGTCTAGAAGAGAAGAGCAAACCCATACCAAGGAAAAAAGAAAAACGTCTCAAATGATGAGAATGATTGTACGTCACCCGTTAACACACACCGCCCAGATCGAGATGAGTCATTTGATGATTTCCCAACTATTATGGACTGCCTAACACGATACAAACTTTTGTCTACGCCATGGAGTATGTGTAGATGAGTAGAACGATCTTATATTATGGGTGACAAGTTGAAAAATTGTTCAGCTGTAAGTTCAAGAAACTTTCGAGAATGGCGCTAGCGTCGATGCAGGGTATGGTATGAATAATTATAATATCCTTGGACATTTCACACAACGCTATTATAGTCCCAAGCTAAGCAACCTTATGCTTGTGTTATGGTAACGAGATGGCTGATAAACTACTTATATATACTTTTTTATTTGTAAATACATACATATTTTGTAGATAGAAAAACACCCAGACTCGGAACAAATACTTGTAGGTCGTACAAATATTTGTTCCGTGCGGGAATCGATCCCGCGACATGCTGCGCAGCAGTCAATCGCTCAACCACTGCGCCAACCGTGTCGTCAGAATGTAGAAGTTGTAGACGGATTGAAGTGTGCCGAGTTTGATGAACTTTTGTTCCCTTTATTTTGAACATACCAATTTCTCATC
Source organism: Ceramica pisi (assembly GCA_963859965.1). NCBI lineage: Eukaryota > Metazoa > Arthropoda > Insecta > Lepidoptera > Noctuidae > Ceramica > Ceramica pisi. Next base: position 14,754,636 of record OY982553.1, on the reverse strand, counting down.
TTATCAATGTTTTTAATAAAATAAATGTGTAGGTTAGTAATAATATGCATAAAAATTTGAAAATAGGTATAAGTTGGACAGGAAATAAAAAGCATTAAAATTTATTTTGTAAGGAAAGTTATTTAAAGCGCTCTTCCTCACTCCTAATTATTTAAAGTTTTGCTGTGCCCGACAGGGTCCATAATTTGTTCTATTTATTCTTTTACCACCTGTATGTGTACATTATGGATTGATACTAATGTTTAATTGTTTCTTACTTGAGTCATAGCGAAATAATTACGAAGCGGAAGTTGTTCTTTCCTTTTTTAAACAAACACAAATCCTCAGCTTGTAAAGTAATAGGTTAATACCTGCAGTGGCGGCGGCGAGCGCGGCGACGGCAGCGTTGAGCTGCGCCAGACTGTTGGACAGTTTGCGCTCCATCGCTTCACCGTCTTCTGGTCTCATCATCTGGCATATCATCGGCTGCCAACACAAACATTTAAGTTAGTTCTTCAACATGTTTTCATCTGCCTAACCTTTTCTGAACCATATTGGCGTCGGCATCCAGTCAAACCGGATTCAGCTGAATACCAGTATTTTGTGGGTGCGCCAAAGTTCACCAAAATTTTCAACTCCGATAATTGGAAATCCGAAAATGTTCTTCCTAACATTTTTCATCCTAACAATCACAATTCCTAACTACTCTGTCTCTAATGTCCATAATTCCGAAGCATTCAACTTCATAATGTCAATAGCAATAAACATCTATTATACTTTATTTGTTTTCCTATATTTGTCCACATAACCATCTTTTACACTATTATTCAGAGTCATATCTTTTTTGTTTAAATTTCTTTTTATTTTATTTATAGCGGTGTGTACCTGCATATCTTTGCAGGTAGGTTAGGTTAGTACTATGACCAAATACGCGCGAGCCGAGCGAGCAAAGCGAGCGGTGCCGAGGCAGCGGCCGGCGAGCGCTACCTCGAAATTGGTCGCGAAATTTTTCTATATTAGGGTAATTATGTTAAGGGATAAAAGCGTTATGATAAAAAACAGTAGGAGTTCAAATATATTTACATTAATGATATTATTAATTACAATTTTCAGAAACATGAGTAATAATAATAATAATAATAATCTGTGGCCCGGCTGTCAACTTGACTGACGCAAGAAAATTTTCATTTCGTATTTCTGCACAATTTTATTGAAAATATCAAGTTTAAAAATGTTTTTCACAACCAAACCACCAAGAAAAAAATAGAACTATATATAAAAAAAATAACAAGAAAAACTGATACAACATGACAACTTAACAACGAAAATAAAATGCTGACACGAAGCCGGGCACGAGACAACAACACACATCCAACACCTTCGGGTTCGTCGCTCAGCTCCGCCTCGCAGCCGCCGGGACCTGCGCCAGCCGCGAGTCCAGAGATTCCGGTAGCTGCAGTTGCGTCGAGCTCGAGCGACGAATACTTCTCGCCGCCGACGACACCACCACCTGCGCGTCGGCGCGGACGAGGCCGACCACCGGCCAGCTTGGGACCTCGAGGCCCACCGGTCTCTGACAGGGTCCCCGCTATCGGTGGAAGTGTGCAGCGCATGCGATGGACTCAATCCATCAACGAAAATGTCATGCGCTCATACTATGGGGCTACAGAGGGGGGAACTAACCTGACTGCGTACCGTGGTCGGATGCTCTCTCTGTTTCAGGTACTTGAGCCAGCTGTCAACGTTTCAGCCCAACGACTATCGGATCAGGTGCGGGTCATTCAGCGTAACCGTATGTTGGATGAAGCCGTACTTGATAGACTGCGTCTGGAATCACGGAATAGCCGCGTCTCACCAGCTTCGCCACCGGCCGCGGTGCAAATACAACCCAGTGTTAGTGTTCCACCGCGACCCGACTGCGTCGGTGAAGATGATGATGGCGGGGCTATATCCGTGAGTACCCAGTGCAATGAGCGATTGAGGAGTGCTTTGGAGGATGCTTTCCGAGAGTATCGCTCCACACCGCCAGAGCTTAGGCCTCGGCTACCTCGTTTGCCCATGCACAAGAAAAATAGGGCGCTGGTGTGTGCTCTAGATTCGCAACTAGCAAGTTATTTTGCTAGCAGCGAAGACCTCGCCGATACCCACTCGATCCTATACTGTGCGGCTGCAGCGGCATGTCGTGTAGCTCATGTCAAATTTCCTAACAGTGACAGAGTTACACGACCAGCCGTACCAGCTTGGCAGTGCAGGATCGAGCGTCGTATCGGTGAGGCTAGAGCACTCATTGGCAAACTTATCTGCTTCAGGGAGGGCAACACTCGCCGTAGAGTGATGCGCTTTGTGAGGCGGGCGTTTTCGGGGACTGACATCAGTCCTCGGGATTATCTGACCCGCGTCACAGAGCGTATCGACTTCCTGAAGCAGAAAATTTATGCATGGGCAAACCGTATACGTCGGTACAAGCGGCGAGTGGAGCGATATACTCAGAATCGCACATTCCAAAGCAATGAGAGGTGGGTTTATAGGACTTGGGAGCGACCTGACCAAGGTGTGACTGATACGCGCCTACCGGATGATGACGCCATGTGTTCATTCTGGCGCAGCATCTGGTCGGTACCTGTCAGTCATACCGAGGGCGATTGGACTCGGGAGGTCGAACGCGCGTGCGATCCGATACCAGAAATGGGGGCAATTACCATCAGCCCCCTAGATGTAGCTCGTGCAGTCCGTCCGTTGCCTAACTGGAAATCGCCAGGACCGGACGGGCTGCACAACTTCTGGATAAAATGGTTTCAAGGATCGCACGCTCGCTTGGCAACTCAATTCCAGTCTGCCTTAGAGTCAGGGTCACTGCCCCAGTTCCTAACTACAGGAATAACCCACCTGCTCCATAAATCAGGTAGTACCGCGGAACCTAAAAATTATAGACCGATCACGTGTTTACCGACGGTCTATAAAGTTCTTACATCCATTTTGAGAGCTAAGATAAATCATCATATTGATAGTAATTCAATTATGTCTGCCTCTCAAAATGGATGTAGGAACGGGTCCCGCGGTACTAAGGAGCTGCTCCTCATTGACATTGCCATTAGCCAACAGGTTCGTCGTTCCCGAAGGGATCTGTCGACATGCTGGATAGATTATAAGAAGGCCTATGACTCAGTGCCACATACATGGCTCATGAGGGTGCTGGAGCTGTATAAAGTTAATGCAGTTCTACGCACCTTCCTGATGTCGTGTATGGGGCAGTGGAGGACGGTCCTTCGCTATCCAGGGTGTCGACAAACCCAAGTGAACAGCGACCCGATAAGGATCGAGCGTGGCATATTTCAGGGCGACAGTCTGAGTCCACTGTGGTTTTGTCTTGCCCTCAACCCTCTCAGTACATTGCTGGAGGGTTCGGGGCAAGGCTTCCGGTTGAGAAGAGGTGGTCAGGTCATATCGCACCTCCTTTATATGGATGACTTGAAACTATTTGCTCCTAACAACTTGCAACTGATGAAGCTACTGAAGGTAACAGAAAACTTCAGTAGCGCCATCAGGATGGAATTTGGTGTGGATAAATGTGCGGTCATGCATGTAAAGCGAGGGGAGATTATGGAATCCGTGGGAACACAACTCTCGGATTCCATACACCTAAGGTCCCTCTCTTCAACCGAAACTTACAAGTATTTGGGTATGTCGGAAGCGTTAGGCATCAATGCTGGTGATATGAAACAATCGTTGAAGGAGCGCTTCTTTGGCCGCCTGAATAAAGTACTTAACAGTCTTTTATCAGGCGGAAACAAGGTGCGCGCCTTCAACGGTTGGGTCATGCCGGTTTTGATGTACTCTTTTGGCATACTCAAATGGACTCAGACAGAACTTGACGCCCTGGATAGAAGGGTACGCTCACTGCTTACCGCAAATCGGATGCATCACCCACGGTCATCGGTGATGAGGCTGTATATCCCGCGGAAGTGCGGGGGCCGTGGCTTCTTAAATGCTAAGACCCTGCACAACCGTGAGGTATGCAGCCTTAGGGAATACTTCCTAGAGGCCGACGTGGGTATGCATCGAGATGTGGTAGCGGTGGACAAAGGCCTTACCGCGCTCTCCTTGGCTAACGAGAACTGGCGCAAACCTGTGGTATTAGATACTAACGACCGCAGGGAGGTATGGCAGAGCAAGGAGCTTCACGGACGCTTTTATCGGGTCCTACATGGGCCCGATGTAGACTTTTTAGCGTCCGTAGCCTGGCTGCGTTTTGGTGACCTCTTTGGGGAAACCGAAGGTTTTGTCTGTGCGATCATGGACGAAGTTATGATGACGAACAACTACCGGAAATACATTGTGAAGGACGGTACGGTTGACATATGTCGGGCATGTCACCGATCCGGGGAATCCATCCGCCACATTATTTCCGGTTGTTCTAGTCTGGCTAACGGAGACTATTTGCACAGGCACAACCTTGTAGCCAGGATCATTCACCAGCAACTTGCTTTGAAGTACAATCTTGTGGAATCGGAAGTACCGTACTATAGGTATGTGCCCGACCCAGTTCTCGAAAATGGCAATTGCACGTTGTACTGGGATCGGTCTATCATCACTGACAGGACTATTGTTGCTAATAAGCCTGACATAGTGGTGATAGACCGACTAGAGCGTCGCGCAATGATTGTTGATATAGCAGTCCCTCATGACGAGAACCTCGTGAAGTCTGAGAAAGAGAAACAAAGTAAGTATCTTGACTTGGCTCGCGAGGTTGTCGACATGTGGGATGTGAACACAGCAGTCATTGTGCCGATAGTAGTGACGGCCAATGGCATAATTGCCAAGAGCCTCGACCAACACCTCAAGAGGCTCTCGTTGGGCAGCTGGATCAAGGGCTTGATCCAGAAAGCAGTACTCCTGGACACGGCGCGTATTGTGAGGAGGTTCCTCTCTCGGGAGCCCTGACCACCGGTAGCTTGGACCCTGTTCCCGATGCCGGCGGGCTACTATTTTTTATATTTTTAAATGTTGTTTCTTTTTTAGTTTTATACAAATATTTAAAAATGTAGAAAATATGTACAAAAAATAAATAAATGAAATAATAATAATAATAAATAATAACCCTACCGCAGTATCTCTACGTTGACGTCGTGGTGGGGCTTGCGCGTCCCGATGGACCTTAGGTCATACCTAGGGTGAGGGGCCAGACAAAGAGAGATACAATCCGCAAGGCAGTTTTGTGGCGAACTGTTGGGCAGTAGCGACCCCACGAACCTTATCTCCCGGGAGAAGTCTGTTCCTCATCTACGGCTTGCCTTTATTGGCTGGCCAGAGTGAATACTGACGAGGAACAGAGCTCCCACCTCTTCCTTGCCTTAATTGGCCGGTCTGAGTGGAGATTCGCTAGAGCATACGTGCTCGGGAGAAGGACGTATAATCCAGTAAGATGCTGGTAGGGATCTTGACCGCACTTCCGGGATTGTCCTGATAGCCGTAGTATACCTCTCCACTCCTCTAGCACCTCAGGCCATGTTGCCCCCTTGGCGCTACGTCACTTTGTGCTAGCGACCGTTTTCGGGGGCCCATTCATTGAGTGTGCAAGTCACCCCCTGCCATTTAAAAGCCGTGTATATTGTTAGTGGTCAGGCAGGGGCCAATAGTTCTATAATAAACGATTATCATTCCACTAAGCCACCCAAACCCATAGCGTTTCATTTTTTGTTTCCATATTCTGCAATAGTACTGCTCCAACCGGGGATTGTCCTTGGGAATACTTTCAGTGCATACAGGGATAATCGCCGGTTGGTGCCCCATTACATTTGAAAAGTCTAACGGGGCCTCTGCGAGTTGGTTTCGGCCCCTCGTACGCCTACCAAAGGACCGGGTCTCCAGGGGCCCGAGATAGTAAAAAAAATAAAAAATAATAATAATAATAATATCCTTGGACATTTCACACAACGCCATATAGTCCCAAGCTAAGCAACTTAATGCTTGTGTTATGGTAACGAGATGGCTGATAAACTACTTATATACATTTTTTTTTTTTTTGTAAATACATACATATTATAGATAGAAAAACACCCAGACTCGGAACAAATACTTGTAGGTCGTACAAATATTTGTTCCGTGCGGGAATCGAACCCGCGACATGCTGCGCAGCAGTCAATCGCTCGACCACTGCGCCAACCGTGTCGTCAGTGTTATGAACATCGCCGGTAGCACTACAAATAGTATGAATTAAAACTTTAGGATGATAAATTTTAGGAAGAGTGATCATCGGATTACAATTTCGGGTAAAGAACTTTAGGTGAGCCAATATGAACCCTTATTTTATAGCTATTCAACGTATGAACAGGCAAAATGTTTTGACATTTTTTGTGAGGTCCAGCTAGTTTATAGACATTTTTAAAATTCAGCAATCCTTTTTTTATAATTACGTCATAGTACAAGACAAGTATCAATATTAGCGTTGTGTATTTAATGTTGATTATTGAGTGACCATTAATTGTACTAAATCCTAAAAAGGATCAGGTGCTGCTTACCCCTTCGAGCAGTTGTTCAGCTGCAGCAAGTCGGTCCTTGGCTCCCGACACGCTGCTGATGAACTTCAGATGCTGCTTCTGTTGTTGCTGAGGTGACGCCACGTCCCAGCCAATTACCCCAGCTGTGGGATGTAAGTTTTTATGAAAATATGTCGTATTTCGCGCCGTTATATTTTAGAAGATGCTTTTTGTGTGTGAAAAGTGCTGACTGATTCCAATTATGTTTCATTGCTCATACTCGGAAAGTAGGCCTGAAGTTGTCTGAGGAACGAGTTGAAAGTAATACTTTTCAGCTCTAGAGAGAAACGTTTTCAACTGACAGCCAGTCACATCAAACAAAAAAACAATGATGAAAATGTTATGGCTGAATAGCTGGCCGGTCACAGAAAAAAATCGATCCGAGTTAAATATAATTATAGAAAGATTTGTATTAACATGATGAGTTCACCAGATTTATTTATTTATTTAAACTTTATGCACAATAGTGATACATGAGTAACACACGTGAAGTACAGATTCAGCCATGGATGTTTTCTTTAGCTAATTCGTGTTTTTATTTTTACTATCCTTTTATTCACAATAAAAAGCATATTATTATGTTCACCTCGGATTAAATACTTATTTAGTCCCCCGAACAACGCCGCCTCGGAACTAAATAAGTTGCTTTCAAACCTAGGATAACAATGAACTGTTGTTTATAATCACGCGATACAGAATATTTTTACAATATCAAACTGCTTTCATTATTAAGTTTGATAGTTGATACTATCAAACTTAATAATAAAAGTACACTCAATAGTTGACTTCGTACGCCTACCAAAGAGTCTCAAAGGACCCGAGAAATACATCATTAAAAAAAGACTTACGTAAAATATGTTCGATACAATCTTTTTGAATTATGTTACAAAGCTTGTTTTTTTAGTCCACTTTTTAATTTGTCTAAGCGTAGTCTGCTGTTTTTTATTTAAGAAGGTCTTGCTCTTGACTCTAGTCTAGGTAAGAAATGATAGAAATAAAGTCTTCGATGGAGCGAGCTTACCCAGAATAAGCTCGCTCACTCTAACTTTGAAGAGATTAGTCGTAGTAATAGTCGAAGGTACAAAATACGATTGATTCCACAAAGTGCACCTCCTCCGCCCCACTCACCGCTGCCTCCCTCCTGGCACGCCTGCAGCAGCTTGTCCAGAGTGTCAGCCAGCTGTCGCTGCGAGCCCAGCACCTGCCGCTTGAGGTCCGGCTGCCTCTGCAGCTGCGGGCCCACGCACGCCGTCAGGTCCGACGCTGTGCCGCGCAGCGTCTGTGCTGCGGAGATCACTTGCTGCTGGCAGCGAGGGTCGCTGATGGTTGGAGCTGTGGCCTAGGTTAAAAATATGGGAATCAGAAAATGTGAATACTACAGTTCTAGAGTTCATTTAGTATGCGAGTTCATTGACTAACAAGCATTTTACTTAGATATTTATGTCTTCCCATCAAGCGAGGAAGAGAGAAGAGATTTGGTACATCTCTTGACCTCTTCCTCGCTTGATGGGTTTTATTACAAAACTAACCTTCAAAAAACAAAAATCGCCGCCAACTTACATGAGCAACAGCATTCAAAGTGTCGGCAGCATCCTGCATCCTGGCGCCAGCCGGACTGAGCTGCGCGGCCACGCCAGGCCCCAGCTGTTCCGACACGGCCTGCATCTGGGACAGGTGCTGCGACGCTTGCTGACACGCTGCGTCCGACAGCGCCAGCACCTGCACACAAAATAATATTAACTTGGTGTGGGATGGTAAGTAGGTACTTGTTTTGTAACGCATCAATGACGCCACAAAAAAACTTTGTTTTTCCTATAAAATTATCCGCAACCAGACATCTAGGACTGTAATCGGATTTTTTGATTGAGAATTTGAAGTGAAGATGCTGGCAGTCACCACTGAGAGATCCTTTAGAATATAGATTTCCTCCTCAGTCTTGAGGTACTTTTATTGAGGAGTTCCGAAGCTACAAGATTTGAGTGAATTGAGAACCTTAATGCATACGACTCCCTCATTAATTGTTGGCATGGAGAGATATTCGTGGATTTTGTCTTTTCTAGTAAAGCACGGTGAAAAATAACGAAACTAAATTTGTACGGCGACAGAAATTATCGCAGCGCCATCTATCCTGTCAGCTGCGAATTGCTGAACGAAATCCGTTTTCCATACAATCTAAATATTATGCAACATTCCGAATTTCCACTATCGGGTAGTTGCCCACCGCACACAACAACCACCCAGACGAATGATTCTCCATTTTCAATAAAGGCTTCTAGGACTTTACACCTTGTTCCGCATGCTTCAATAAAGCCAGAAAACCTATGCCTGCTTTCCAGTTCCTGGGTCGTGGTAGTCAAATGTACAATTACTCCATTGTAAAATACTAGTATTCTGCTGTTCCGTTTATACTAGAAGTAGACCTCAACATAGTAAGACAGATAAGCTAAGCAGTAGTCTATTCTGTAATAACATTTTCGTGTGTTGACAGCGGAATCCGAGGTGAGTATCAACTTCGTATAAACATTCCACGAATTTCTTTGATAAATCCTTTACTGTCCAGGCTGCTCGTTTGTGGAATGCATTGCCAGTCCCAGTAAGACGCGCTCAATCGTTACCGGTGTTCAAGAAACTCGTGAGGGAGCATTACTTGTCGCTGTAATATTATGATCGTCATTTATTTGTTACGTGTATAATTTGTATAACTACATTTAAATTGATAGGAATATATATTTATCTGTGTATATAGGTATATTATGATTTTAAAAGTGTTGCACCGATGACAACCCCATTTTGTGTCCAGGCAATTACTGTCCATTCCAGGTTGCCTGGAAGAGATCGCGGAATGCGATAAGGCCGCCCATTGTACATAATTATGTGTTTTAGTTTGTAGTTCTCTTGAATGTTTTTATCGGTGTACAATTAAGTGTATAATAAATAAATAAATAAGACCTTTTCATTACACATAATCGAAAAGTAGGCCTGAAGTTGCCTGAGGAGAGAGTTGAAAGTATTACTTTTTAGCCCTTAACGAATCTCGTTTTCAATCAACAGCCGTCACAATCACATATTATATAATCATAAAAAAAACAAATATGGAAAATAATATGGTTGAATAGCTCACACAGTTCACAGAAAAAAAAAAATTGGCGGGAAAGTAGCAATCCGATCATCATTTGTTTTTTTGAGTTGAATATATAGCACAGATTTGTATTAACACGATGAGTTCAACAAATCAGATATTCTTTGATGAAAAGCACAGTGTTCACCTCGGGAAAAAGGCTTTTTTAGTCCCTCGAACTATTGGCGCAAACTCCGTCTCGGGACTAAATAAGTTGCTTTCAAACCTAGTATAACAATTTACTATTATGTTGTGTGTAATAAAGCTCACTTTGTCAGCTTTGTCATTAAAGTGACGCTCGATATCATAAATCATTTATTTTTTGCGTTGAATGTGGGTAGAAAATGAGATGAAGTTATTGTAAAAAAAAAACACAGTTCCAACACACTCTACCTTACGGCATGCAAAAATAAAAAAAATGTTACATCTAATAAAATATATGCCTACTAAAATTAAACAATCAAAACCAAGCAATAATTAAAAAATGAAAACAATTTTACAGTAGTGTGGATCGACACGATTCCTACTAAATAATACAAAAACAACAACCCAAAATAAAATTTTAACAAATATAAAATAGACTAGCAGATTGTGTGTTCACACTGACCTGTTTCTCCTTCGTCTTGTCGGCGGCAGGACTGACGAGGAACACCAGCTTACTGGCAGCCTTGTTGAAGTCTTCAGTGCTGACTTTAGGACTCTGTAAGTAGAAAGGACTAGAGTGTTCTCACCCAATTCTTCTTATAAAAATTAGATCTTTAATCTAATTTACTAATACATATAAATCTCGTGTGTGTATCGATCTCCTCCGAAACGACTTGACCGATTTTTATTAAATTTGTGTATATTTGGTAGGTAACTAAAAGAGTAATGAACATAAATGTGTATGGATGGATTGTGTGAGGAGCGATATGAATGAAAAGTGAATTAGTGAACGTTTGACGGCTGATAGGGCAGAGTGGAAGAAAAAACGTGTTGCGCCGACCCCAAGAAACATGGAATAAGGGCAGACAGATGATGATGATATTTGGTAAAAAACGTGTTGCGCCGACCCCAAGCAACATGGAATAAGGGCAGACAGATGATGGATGATATTTGGTAAAAAACGTGTTGCGCCGACCCCAAGCAACATGGAATAAGGGCACACAGATGATGATGATATTTGGTAAAAAACGTGTTGCGCCGACCCCAAGCAACATGGAATAGGAGCAGACAGATGATGATGATATTTGGTAAAAAACGTGTTGCGCCGACCCCAAGCAACATGGAATAAGGGCAGACAGATGATGATGATATTTGGTAAAAAACGTGTTGCGCCGACCCCAAGCAACATGGAATAAGGGCAGACAGATGATGATGATATTTGGTAAAAAACGTGTTGCGCCGACCCCAAGCAACATGGAATAAGGGCAGACAGATGATGATGGTATTTGGTAAAAAACGTGTTGCGCCGACCCCAAGCAACATGGAATAAGGGCAGACAGATGATGATGGTATTTGGTAAAAAACGTGTTGCGCCGACCCCAAGCAACATGGAATAAGGGCAGACCGATGATGATGATATTTGGTAAAAAACGTGTTGCACCGACTCCAAGCAACATGGAATAAGGGCAGACAGATGATGATGATATTTGGTAAAAAACGTGTTGCGCCGACCCCAAGCAACATGGAATAAGGGCAGACAGATGATGATGGTATTTGGTAAAAAACGTGTTGCGCCGACCCCAAGCAACATGGAATAAGGGCAGACAGATGATGATGATATTTGGTAAAAAACGTGTTGCGCCGACCCCAAGCAACATGGAATAAGGGCAGACAGATGATGATGATATTTGGTAAAAACGTGTTGCGCCGACCCCAAGCAACTTGGAATAAGGGCAGACAGATGATGATAATATTTGGTAAAAAACGTGTTGCGCCGACCCCAAGCAACATGGAATAAGGGCAGACAGATGATGATGATATTTGGTAAAAAACGTGTTGCGCCGACCCCAAGCAACATGGAATAAGGGCAGACAGATGATGATGATATTTGGTAAAAACTTTTGCAAGGTCAACTAGTTTTATTATAAAACTAGGGTATGCTATTATTTTACATAATTTCTAAAAGATTAATAAAAAGAACATCTTCATTCGTAGGTTAGGTAACTAACTTTTTTGATGAAAGTATAAAATTATGAATTAATGTTTGACAAAAACTTACATTTTCAGTGTTCTCACATATACTGCGGCTGGCTTGACAGAGTGCCTTTAAATCCTCCATCATGGCGACCTGACCAGGTTGGTCCTTTGTGCTGGACAACTTGCGCGAATCTGCACATAAATCAAAGCTCACAAACTTGCATCATCATAGCATAACATCACCTTAGAGTTAAGCAGATACCGCGTGTATCTGACATCGACGCACAAACGATTTCCATAGGTCATGATTCTGGACACCCTAGACTTAGAATTTTTCGTCGGCTTTTTTCTCTTTTTTTAATTTTTTTCAAAGGTTTTTTACTTTAGACTGCTCATAATCGTTATTCTGACCTAACCCAATGAGATTTTTAATAAAAAAAATAATTAATTAACTACTTTCACTAAATGATAAATGATAAATGATATTTATTCTGTAAGTAGGTTGTAAATAACACTTTTACACGTCAATCTTTTTTGGTCATTTTAAACTAGATGAGGCCGGCATTTCCTAGCTGACTGCTCTGAGAAGAAACGCCGAAACAAACTCAGAGGTCAAAGTCTCTTTTAAAGTCCATACAATCGTACTGGTCAAAATCATATGAGAACCATGTAGGTTAATGTCTGAAGTGGTATTTTGAGGAAAGTACCACACAGATTTGAGTGGACCTGTCCAGACAGTGCAAGCATTTGCCAGTTATCGTGTAGCTCAAACTTAGAACTTAAAGGAGCTCAACGAACTGACGAACAATACCAAAGTAAGGATATAAGGGTAGGCCACAAAAGTACTCAAACTGCCAGACATCGTTCAAAATACTTTAAGAGAACAAAAAGAAAATAATAGCCCCACTAAAAAGAGCAATCTGAATAAAACCACAAATAGAAATCAGCTCAGTTGAGCTGATACCTACTTGTGGTACTCTTGAAAAAAATTAAAAAATGAGAAAAGAACCGACGAAAAATTCCAACACTGGGGTGTCCAGAATCATGCCCTGGACCCATGGAAATCGTTTGTGCGTCGATGTCAGATACACGCGGTATTTCTCACTCATAGAACACCGGGTACATTATAAAAATCTTCCGTTACTGTGTGTGTGACTGACAGACAACGCACAGCCGAAACTCAAGCAGTGCTATTCTGTAACAACATTTTCGTGTCTCGACAGCGGAATCCGAGGCGAGATTCAAATTCGTTTAAATATAAGACCTTATGACGTGTGAAATAAAGTTCACTTTGTAAGCTTAGTCACTCAGGTGAAGTCGATATCGAAATGGTTATTTACAGAGGGGCTAGCACGAATATTTTGACGTATAGTAACGTTAACGTAATTGAATTTTAAATGTGAAAAACTACAACCCCATAGTATTTTGGTTTAATTTTATGGGACATACACAATTAAAATCACTTAAAAATATGAATATGGTATCTAATTCAAATAAATGTTATGTGCGAAACGAGTATTGTAGCTATGGTAAAATTTTACGTCACGTTACTATACGTCAAAAATATTCGTGCTAGGCCCTCTGAATAGACTAGCTGGTCGTAGAAAGCTGAAACTTCTCATGTAGGCTCCTCGAGGAGTGTAAGGGAGCACTAAGGAAGGATTTCCGGAAATTCCCACGGGAACGGGGAAAACGGGATGTGCGCGTACGAAGTTTTTTTTTTAATACAAAACGGGTAAACTCTTGGCCCAAAGCTCACCTGATGGAAAGTGATGATTAGGCCGAAGATGGAAGCGAGCTTTACCCGGAATCCTCTAACACAGAGGAACTGGCTATCATACCTCTAACTGCCGGAACACAACAATGCTGTTAACATTGTTGTTATGGCGACAGACTTAGACATGATGGTGGTAGCTTGCCAGGCGGACTTAGAACAAGTCCTACCACCAACCAAACCGAGCAAAAAATTTTCACCCGCTGGGAATCGAACCCGGGACCTCTGGGTCTGAATCAGGTGGTATAACCACTAGACCACGGAGGCGGTTAGTGTCACCTGTTTAGCACCACCCGGGGACCACGTGTAGGGATTCGCTGAAGGGTATTCTCCTACGGACGTGGGTGACTATGCCCCCAGAAATCGTGGGCAGAAGCCAGTAAATAATAATTAAATTAAATAGCCTTTTGTTCAGACAATGCTTAACGAACTACAAAACTTAATGATTCGTTTTTACTTAAAATTTTCTTAAGCTGTTTATTATTCTGTTCTTCATCTGTTCCCTGTCTGTTTGCTTTTTGGCAAAGGCCTCCTCCATCTCTTTCCACCTTCTCCGGTCTTTCGCTGTCCTTGTCCATAAAATTGTATTGCCTACTGCCTTCTTTGTCTCTTTTGCGATTCCCATCCCTTGGATGTTTTGTTCAAGTCCCATAAAATAGGGGGCGCGTCTATTGCCGTCAACTGAGCATAAATCGAGATTTCCAGATTCCAGATTCGCAAAATTCTGATCACCCCAATGACACTTTGCCCAAACTGGGAATAGAACCAAGCATCTTTTGCTTATTAAAAGGATTGGCGACCAATAGACCATTGAACATTTTTCCTATGAATGTAGAAGAAAGTCAGCATTTTTTATAATTGAGATGGGTTTGCTCTTGACTCTAGTCTTGGTCAGAGATGACAGAGAAGACAATAGGCTTGTTTACTGAAAAAATCTAATTAGTCCGTCAGTTAGATTATCAAAAAATATTTTACCCGTATTTTTTCTTTTGTTACGGGAACCATAATTGACGAAGTTACGACGCTTTTAAAATTGTCAATATGACACGCCGTGGCGTAATTTTTGGCGGGTAGTGACGTCACGAGCCCCCACTCCCGAGTTTTGATACGTTTTATCTTTGTCAATATTCATTGACTTACAAAAACAAAAAATACGTGTCCATTATTTTTCAATACTCTAACTGACGGACTAAATAGTTTTGCAATTTGTGGATGATGGAAACTAGCCTATTCTAGGATGGAGCGGGCTTACCCAGAAGGAGTCTGTTCACTCTAACTTTGAAGATATTAGGGTTGTAAGCTAGCCATGTTTAGCTACTAACCTTGCACAATAAGCGGCATCAGTTCAGATATTTCTTTGACAGCCTTTTCAGCCGCCGCGTAGTCTGGATTCTCAGCATCTGGGGGCATAATTATAAGTAAAGTCTGTACATTATGCAAAAAATAATTTTACATTATTTAGGGCTGATTTGTCATTCGTCAGATAATCTTTAACTGAAGAATAAATATGGCTGTTTTCTTTGCAGCTGTTTTTTGAGTCGGAATTTTTATTCCTCTGAAAAAAATTATCTGACTATTGAAAATCGGTCCTTGGTCAAGTTCAGTGATAATTCTACCTGCTTCTTGAGACTGTTTCCAAAAGTCTGAACTTAATGTGTATTTTTTTTTCTATAATTTAAAAATGAATCATTTTGAAGTTAATAAAAAAAAATGACTATTACCCTCTATTTTTCAAGCTACTGATCATGCCCCACAGGGTTCATATGAACTAATTACAAGTTTTACCACCTAAGAATACATGTGGAATGCAATAAAAGTATTGAGAATTTAAAACCGCAAATAAAATCAACTAATCAGTACATTTGCCGAATTATGCAGACATAAATGTATGGATCCGTTGATTTCCTTTCGGGATTTCAGGGTTTGTGCTGTAGTATAACTTTTTTAAATCTTGCATTTTTTTTGGTTACACCCTGTATTAAGTAGTTAGGGGTTATGCAAACGTGGACAATTTTGTGTCTTGTCTTGGATACAAGCTACCAATGAAAATTTGAATTCTGTATAACCACTACAAAATCAGTCACTCCCTGTCCAGACGTTGCAGGACACAGCAACTACGATTTTCTGTGATGGCAACAAAAAGTGTAAGTGTAGTTTAGGACATGGAATCCAACTCCTATGCAGCATGAATACTGACCCGCTCGGGCAGCGGCGAGTGCAGCGACGGCAGCGTTCAGCTGCGCCAGTCGGTGGGACAGCTTCTGCTCCAACACGGCTGCTTCTTCAGGCTTCAGCGGCTGCTTTGTGAGAGGCTGTAATAGGTTAAACAGTTAACAGTTGCTTTGACTAGTTTCCAAATGGGTTGAGAAATTTCACCGCATTTGTCTAGCAAAAAAATAGGGCTGACGTAGTTGAATTCTATGGGTTATTAAAAAAATAGACTTGGCTGTATAAAAGAATATTTTTTCACAAAATAAAGAAATAAAACCTTTATTTGACGATAAGCAGTCAGATACATCACTACATATCATAAAAAAGTCCTCCGCCGTGTCTGTCTGTTCAATCAGTCAATAATATATCGTCGCGTATTTAAGAATGAGTGTCTAATGTCTAATGTCGATTGAATTCCATTACTCACCAAAGTCATTTGATATTCATGACTTTTGGAATTGAGTGACACTTGCATGGGCGCTTAAGGGACTACTCACATTCACCATTGGCGTTTCGTTGAACGATTTTGGTCACACTTATACAGTTAAATTCTGCTTCTATCAGCCGCGTACAGCGTCGTAATATTGAGAAGGCTGCAGCGGCAGAACAGCACTGAACTCTATCCATAGCACGCGCATGATAATAACGCATTTGTCCTTATTTTATACTTGTTTGCCGCGAGAGCTGAATTTAAGTATTTCTTTTCTTTTTTTCTTTTTGTCTTTTTATTTATCTGTCCATGTAGGTCAATCTTTCTACGAACGTCAACACTTGCTTGAGTGTGTATTTTGTTTTATAGTATCATAGTGTGCTAGCTTTTAATTTTTTCGTTTTGTGTCATGTATTAATTACTATTAATTCTAGTTCCTAAAACGTAACAGACAGATGTGTTGCTGGGGAGTTTGTTGGCCACTTGTTCTCCACAGCTAACACAGTAGGAAGTGGTGACGGGCGGGCGTTTTGGGGGACTGTCTTTTGTAGAACTTGATGTTGAAAAAGTGCTGGCTCTCAGCCTAATTTGAATAAATGACTTTTGAATTTTAATTTAAAGCGGAAAGCTGAACGGATGCGTACGCGTCTCCATACAAAATCGTTGTTTTCTATGGGCATAAGCTGAATAGAGCTGAATAAGTCTTAGGATAGGTTGTCCGTTGAACTGATTTGTTCCCCAATCAAAGCCACCAACCTTTGCTAGCAACTGTATAAAGTTACCTGTTTCAGTTGTTGCTCGGAGTCGTACAGTCGATTCTTGGCTCCAGTCAGGCTGTTGATGAACTTGAGGCGACGCTTCTCTTTCTCAGCCGGAGATAATATGGTGCTTTGGGATCCTGTACCAAAAATGTATTTTTCGATATCATGTTATATTCGTAAGAATATCCGTGTAACAAAAAGCCCTTATATTTCAAAACTTTTTACAAAAAATACAACCCACTTCAAATAAAAAAAAAACACTACAAAGTGAAAATTAACTTTAATTTCGGAAGTTGGTGTTTTTGTTACTTTCTTCGTATTTTGATTTCTTATTTTTCACTTTTTAGTGGTACCCCACACCTAACAATACCACTGCAAAATCGCAAAAAAGCAAAATACGCAATTTCGATTACTTGGATGACAAAAAAACCATCCAAGTAAACAAATTCCAGCTATTTCGATTCAAAATCCAAACTTAAATGGGATCAATCTACAAGTATATCCTTTCAGATAAAAGAAGAATTTTTCTAATCGGTTCATAATTAACGGAGTTATGAGTTAAAAAACATAATAAAAAAAACAAATACAACCGAACTGAGAACCTTCTCCTTTTTGGGCAGTCGGTTAAAAAGAATAAAAACATCCGTTATTTATAAAAAATAAAAAAAAAAAAATAAAAAAAAAAAATTTTTATTTCAGACAATATGCCCATAATATTATTATTTTTATTTTTTTATTATTATTTATACATTACGTGAACAGTTAAGTATTATTAAAGCAATGAAACAATGTACCTTTATGAGAGAATTAAAGTATTTGTTGTTGTTAAAACTACGTACAGCCAACTACTGGCCTAGGGCCTAGATTGTTCGAGCCCAGTAGCCTAGATTCTAGGGGACTAACCGTCGAACCGAAAATAAGAAGTTACAATCTATACTATATTACTATATAATCTATACTAATATTATAAAGCAGAAGAGTTTGTTTGTTTGTTTGGTTGGTTGAACGCGCTAATCTCAGGAACAGGTCCGATTTGAAAAATTCTTTCAGTGTTACTCGTAGATAGCCCATTTATCGAGGAAGGCTATAGGCTATATATCATCACGCTAAGACCAATAGGAGCGGACCCGTAATGAAAAATGTTACGCAGAAGAAGTTGCGCGGGTCAGCTAGTTTATTATAACTTATACTCGCTGTCATTGATTATAATTTTTTTTAATATGAGTAATATTCTTCCAGGCTGCACTGGGATTTGGCAGGTATGTCTCAGGACGACGTTACACATTGTGAACCAGGCGAAGGGCGTTGTCTCTGAGGAAAGCCTACTACTAAGACACGCCTCCATGACGACTTAGAGGCGTTTATGACGAAGTTGTCGGAGAAGACACACCACCGGGACGAGTGGCCAAGTCCCCCTTGGCCCAACACCGACATGATAATCCACGTTGAGTAAAACTTACCACCTTGTGCAGACTTGCAAGCGTCTACAAGCTCGTCAAGACTGTCATCGAGCTGTTGGTGCGAGGCGAGCACTGACTGCTGCACCTCCGGTCTCTGCTGCAGGTGCGGCGCACACGATGACGTCAGCTCTGACGCACGGCGTCGCAGCTTCTCCGCCGCGGAGATCAGCTGTCTCTGGCAGTTCGGTGTGGCGATGGTTGAGGCTGTCGTCTGCGAAGGAGTTTGGATGTTAATTGATAAGCGTCCTCCACACTATTCCGAAGTTGCACGAGGCGAAGTGCTCTCCGAAGTTGTCCGAAGTAGGTGTCCACACACCTCGAGCAACTTCGCGAGGAGCTCAGTCGCCCGTTCCCCTCACGATAGGCATAATGGATAACGTTCATGTGGCAACTACCGTTGCAATGTGTACTCTCGCGTAATAAAAATACGTGCGTATTTACTATGGCTGACGCGAACCGAAGTGAGCCGAAGTGAGCCGAGTAGTGTGGACAGACGCTTCGTGTTCGAACTTCGAGTCTTTTTCTTTTGACTCGGGCGCAAAAACCGACAACAACTGGAAGTCGCCCGAGGCGAAGCGAAGTACCCCTCCACACAATCGTATTCGCTCAACTTCGATCAACTTCGGGAATAGTGTGGAGGCTACTTTAAGCTCGCGTGTGACCACTATCTCACCTGATAGCAAGTGATGATGTGGCCGATGATGGAGTACGCTTGATGTAACCTAGTCACTCTTGACTTCAGTAGATACACACATCCAGACACCATCACACACACCATCACCCACAAACACCCTGTGCGCTAACTTAACTTTACTTACTTTGTTTATTTTAAAATGTTTTAAGTACTTAATTTTAGTTTACTTTAAATATTTTCTTTACCTTTTAATTCGGGTTTTAAAATTTATGTAGAGTGGCTGTAAACTGGAGGAGCGGAACTACCTGCCACAAGTATTGCTTTTTTGCTAAAAAGGTAGTTCCTAATATTATTTATTTACCTACATAAGTTGATGAAATAAACATTTTAATTTTTAGGGTTCCGTAGCCAAATGGCAAAAACGGAACCCTTATAGATTCGTCATGTCTGTCTGTCTGTCTGTCCGTCCGTCCGTATGTCACAGCCATTTCTCTCCGAAACTATAAGAGCTACGCTGTTGAAATCTAGTAAGTAGATGTATTTTGTGAACCGCATAAAGATTTTCACATAAAAATAGAAAAAAAGGGGATCCCCATACTTAGAACTGAATCTCAAAATTTTTTTTTTCATCGTACCCATACATGTGGGGTATTTATGGATAGGTCTTTAAAAATGATATTGAGGTTTCTAAGATCATTTTTTCCTACAGACGCGACAGACACTTCCAAAGTGGAAATATGTGTGTGTCCCCCCCCTTAACTTCTAAAATAAGAGAATGATAAAACTAAAAAAATATATGATGTACATTACCATGTAAACTACCAGCGAAAATTGGTTTGAACGAGATCTAGTGAGTAGTTTTTTTTTAATACGTCATAAATCGTAAATCGCAACTTCTGCTTACGGAACCCTCACTGCGCGAGTCCGACTCGCACTTGGCTGGTTTTTTTTTTTCAGTAGCGGCTTTAGAGTGGAGCGACGTGGTCGGCCATAAAGTACGCTGTGCGTAATTTAAGTGAAATGAGTATAGAAGGGCGACAAATGCATGACTCACCCGGGGAGTTTAGATCGTTAAGGCCAGACCTGACTTTGCTAGGGAATTTCACTCCTTAACTGTGTCCATAGTGAAACGGTTCCCAATACGTTTTGTACGTGTGGCTGAGAAGTCCACCAAGTACTGGTGGTGCGATACCGTACGTCTTTTTTATTTATTTAATTTCAATTACTCTCTGCACTTACAGTAATAGCCAACACGTACAGACAGTCAACAGGAAAAATCAAATAAAAAAAAAAACATTAATAAAATAATAGAATATAGTAAAAATAGTTAAAAAAAAAATCAAAACCAAAAAAATAATCAAGAATAATCCGATGATGGAACGGGCTAGTCGGCATTAAATTGTGCAATTTCGAAACTTATTCCCCGAACATAGAAATCCAATAAGATGAAACGATGAAGATCCCAATTCAGTATTATTAGTAGCGGCAAATAAATGAATCTGTCTATCTATCATGCCGTTGATGTTTATCGTTAACTTTTAAAGATATCGCGTTTTTAACGTAAACTATTTCTTTTTTGTTCATTTTGTGAAATGCTACGCAATGCCACAGCATACGGATACCAGAACAAAAACAAGCTACGCCGTAGCAATAATTGAGGAAGCTACAGCGTAGCAATAATCGAGGGAGCTACAGCGTAGCAATAATTGAGGTAGCTACGCCGTAGCAATAATTAAGGGAACTATAGCGTAGCAATAATCGAGGAAGCTACAGCGTAGCAATAGTCGAGGGAGCCACAGCGTAGCAATAATAGGCTAGTTTCCATCATCCACAAATTGCAAAACTATTTAGTCCGTAATTTAGAGTATTGAAAAATAATGGACACGTATTTTTTGTTGTTGTAAATCAATCAATATTGACAAAGATAAAACGCATCAAAACTCGGGATTGGGGGCTCGTGACGTCACTATCCGCTAAAAATTATGCCGGAGAGTGACGTATTGAGCATTTTAAAAGCGTCGTAACTTCGTCAATTTTGGTTCCCGTAACAAAAGAAAAACTGACGGACTAATTAGATTTTTTCAGTAAACAAGCCTATTGAGGGAGCTACAGCGTAGCAATAATCGAGGGAGCTACAGCGTAGCAACGATCGATGGTGCTACGCCGTAGCAATGATCAAGCTACTTAGTTAAACGCTGAGTTTGATAACACGTGCAAGGCCAAAGCCGTTTAGATAACCACTGTAGTTATAAAAACATTCACATTTAACAATCCGCAGTATCAGTCCGTAAAAAAAAAACCATACTTCTCTGAGTTCTTTTTTAATTCAATTAAAATAATAAACCAACCTGTGCCACAGTAAGCAGAGCCTGCGCAGCGTCGGCAGCGCGTGCGCCGCGGCTGTCGAGCTCGGCGGCGGCTGACGCGTCCGGTATCAGCTCCGTGAGCTGCTGCACTTGGGAGAGCAGCTGAGACGCCTTGCCGCATGCGTCCGCTGACAGACCGATCACCTGCAAATATAATGAAGTTAAGAAAATGTTGAAGAATTTGAAACCCACTTAAGTCCAGCGAGTTGAAAAGGCCACTTTAGCAGAATCAGAAAGCAAATCACGCTACCCGTCACTGTCAAATTTCCCCAATAATAACCTTGAACCTAATTCGTTAGCGATAGATACGAAAATTAGACAGATTGTTGTTTTTTTTTTATACGTTGCCCCACACTAATTTCTCCTGTATCGTGGGCACGTTTACAAACATATAAATACACATACACAAACAGTCAAACCCGGAACAACTATCTGTAGACCATACGAATATTTGTTCCGTGCGGTAATCGAACCCGCGCCACGCAAAGTTGGTTGGTTGGTTGGTTCTCCTAAAGTGGCCTTTTTAGCCCCACTGAAATGTCCATTTTCTGCCTAGCCTTCTTCCAACTGTATTGACATCGGTTTCCAATTAAACCGGATTCAGCTGAATACCAGTATCAAATGTTTAAATGCTTTAAAAATAATATTGTTAGGAGGGAAGGATTCATAGTTTATTATTTCCTTTTTTTTTTTTTTTTTTTGTTATTGAATTTTGACATTGTATTGTTTGTATTTTAATTCTATAAATTTTACATTGATATTTATTTAATTTTGACATTGTATTATCATCTTAATTTCATCCATTTGACATTGAAATTTTTAGTTTTGACATTGTATTATTATCATTATGTAGTCATTTTTTTTATGTATTGCTCGTTTTTATTTAGTGTCTTATGTTGTGTTCTTTTGTAAATAATTAAATTATTAATATTAAAGATTATTTATATTAAAGATGTTAAGTATTGTTTTATAATAATCACTAATGATGTAAAAGAGAGTACACCTTTAAGGTAGATTTTTTGAGGAACGCATTGTTTATTATTAAGATTTCATGTAAAATGTACCAAAAATCACACCAACAAATGAATTTTGAATCTTGTATCTTGAATAGTCTATAAATGCGGTGTGCGCGCCATTACTGCGCTCATTTGAGATGGAAACATCGTTCAAGGACCGTGAGACTTATATTTTCTAATTTTGTATAGGTCTACTGGTCACCTTTTTTATATAACGTGCTAATTGTTTAAAGTTGTGATTTGTGGTAGCTAAGGTTACTTTTTAGCCGGAGGCCACCTGGTGACCTCCGGCCACCGTAGGCGTGGGCCTGTGGACGGTGATTTATGGGCAGCTCGCCGTCCGTCCGTCTTATGACGGCAGGACGTGTCGACGGCGCGTTCGTGGTCCACGTGCGCCTCAAAGAGAGTCAGCATTGGATTGGGAGAGGCCCGAAAGGGCCGACGCCTGCCGGAGTAGCGGAACTATTCGAAAGAGATACTACCGCGGCTCCGGAACACAAAGTGCAATGAAGAAATATGGATGGGTTTTAGTCAGTAGAAGTCTGACACTCCCTAATCAAATGACTTCTCCCGATCCGCCCAGAGCGGGAGAAGTCATTTGATGATTTCCCATCCCTAAAAAAAAGGTTACTTTTCAGTGATTGTTATTTTGTTCCTTATTAAAAATAAAGAGTTGTATGGTTTTAGCTCTGAATCGCAATCAAGCCCATCAACATCTTCAGTAATTTTCGAAAGATAAGTCTTGTGTTAAGTATATAATACTATTAAATAATAATATTTAATTTAAAAAAGAGTTTTAATATTTTTTGTTTAAGAACTTTATTTCTCAAATAAATTGATTTATTTGCATACCAGGTCACGGCAAAATGTGTCATTGCGCTAATAAATTTACGCGCGTACATAACAATATACCTACGTATGATCTTTTGTACAGTATTAAATGTAAATGAACGGCTTTCCATGATTAAATTATCCGGAAAACTAGTGTGGTTTTGGTCGTTGGAACATTCCTCCTTTATTTATATGGGATGGGTTTGCCCTTAACTCTTATCTAGGTCAGAGATGACAGAGACAAAAGAGAAGGCCACGAACTGGAATGCATAAAGGTAGGAGTAGGCCGTAATGTACCATTCGCAGTGAGCATGTTACAATTCGCCGTGTCCTAAAATTCGAGTAAAATGAGCGTATTCGAGCTCGTTTCCACGTACTGTCTACAGGAATGCCCGCTTTGTAACATTACGGTCCATAACACCGGTCAGTACCCAGCTTAACGTATTAGGAGGTCCATCTAGCTGGAGCTACTCTTATCAAATCCTTGGCATCGTCTCACCTCATTCTCCTTATCATTGTCAGCTCCGGGAGTGGCATAGAATACGAGGTTCCTAGATGCTGCGGCGAACCTGGCAGCAGCTTCGGCTAGACCCTGGAACAAATGCTCGTTATCAACCTCTATTACAACCAATCAACATATCATCCTGATTTATCGAGGTTAACTTCACGCAGGAAGTCTCCTGCCTGAAGTTAATGTAGCTGGCACTGCTGGTTACGGTCCTGGATCCTCACGAACGTAACCAGCAATGCCAGATGAATATCCATGGTGAATTTATAAAGTAGGCGTGAATTTTTGAAAAACTGGTTTTCCTAGCCAGTAATCGAACCGAATGGTTTTGAAAAACCTGTATTACTACGACTTCTAGAAGTAATCAAGTTCTGGGTAGTAATAACATATGGCAAACTAAAGGAAAGCTATCATTTTTAATAAATGCTTGTTACAAAAATCCAATGATGGAATTTTAGTTCATCAATCGGGCTCGAGTTTCCTTCCAGTGTTTTTCGATTTTCTTCGTAGTTACGGATTTGGCCCCCACGAATACGTTAAAAAAAAAAATGCCTGTAAGTACGCAGAGCAGGAGGGAAAGATGGATGGATCCACCCGGATTAGATTTTTTTTTTCAAACAAACCTTGTTCAGTCAATTACGAACACATAAAAAATCTAATTGGTCGAGCCATTTTGGATATTTTATGATAGTAACGCACGATTTTTGATATATACTAAAAGAACCAAACATGTATGAAGGTTCATTTTAGTGAGACAACCTGACATTCCTTAAAGCATCTCAACAGCGAATAAGTATAATGAGTCAGCTCACCTGCTGCTGGCCGGCACTGTCGCAGATGTCCTTGCTGGCGTCGCACAACGCTTTAATGTCTTGTATCATTTGCGAGCTCGCCGCGTCGTTCTTAGAGGCGCACAGTTTACGGGCATCTGTAAGATTTAATCAGTGTTAAGGTTGACTGTTCCTGTTCCTGTTCAGAACATGAGCCACTCGATGGAGTAAACCAAGTGTTGATTTTTTGAGTTTGACGACATAATCGTCTCACACCGGCAGCTCATTTTATCTATCCAATGACTACTACGCATTCATAAAAAAAATATTTATGAACATGTGAATTACTAAATATATATATATATTTTTCATTATCTTGACGCATGACGCAGTTTTACACATCCAAGACCGAGCGCAGTCCAAGCCTTGTGTTTCAAGGACGGCGCGGAACGAAACAGCAATATTGTTTTGATACGTAAACTTTTTGAACAGGGTGTCACATAATCCTAATACATAATTAATTTTTATAGTACCTATTACTTAATTAATCATTTAAAAAAAATATTGCGCCTAGGGGTACTTTATGTCGGCTACATTAGGTGGGCCTCATTTGTAAGATTGTATGTTATT
Organism: Ceramica pisi; assembly: GCA_963859965.1. NCBI lineage: Eukaryota > Metazoa > Arthropoda > Insecta > Lepidoptera > Noctuidae > Ceramica > Ceramica pisi. The sequence goes on along the minus strand of OY982553.1, from coordinate 14,729,491 downwards.
GATTGAGACGCGAAGCTCTTGATGTGACCGACGTTTGCGGCCGACGACAAACGGCTACAATAGGCTAGTTTCCATCATCCACAAATTGCAAAACTATGTAGTCCGAAGTTAGAGTATTGAAAAATAATGGACACGTATTTTTTGTTTTTGTAAAACAATCAATATTGACAAAGATGAAACGCATCAAAACTCGGGATTGGGGGCTCGTGACGTCATTACCCGCTAAAAATTATGCCGGAGAGTGACGTATTGCGAATTTTAAAAGCGTCGTAACTTCGTCAATTTTGGTTCCCGTAACAAAAGAAAAAATACGGGTCAAATATTTTTTGATAATCTAACTGACGGACTAATTAGATTTTTTCAGTAAACAAGCCTATTATACGGCTAAAGTAACCTACAGTACAGTATATCTTTGACGACCTTGACCAGTGAAGGCGACACGACGATAACGTGACTGATGTGAAGTTTGCTCTTGACTCTAGTCTGGGTCAGCGGTGACAGAGACAGAGTCGACGACGAGCTTACCCAGAAAGAGCCTGTTCACTCTTACTTTGAAGAGATTAGGGTTGAATGTATTCAGAAACACAGATACAGGTAGAGAGATCCACTCCTTTGCTGTGTGCGTTTTAAAGACGTTTGGTAGCAACAAGGTAAGGATGGTAACTTCATAACTTGCAGTACATCTGGATGTCGTATGGTCGAAGATTTGCAGGATTTAATAGTGCAAGTAAGATAGTATATTTGAGACTAGCTGACCCACGCAATTTCATCTGCGTCACATTTTCCGTTAATTCTCCGCTCCTTTTTGTCTTAGCGTGATAAATAGCCTTTCTCGATAAATGGGCTATCTAACACTGAAAGAGTTTTCTAAATCGGATCAGTAGTTCCTGAGATTTACGCGTTCAAACAAACAAATTCTTCAGCTTTATAATATTATTAGTATAGCACAAATGCCTAGTTTCATGCAAATCGAACAACGGTTACGACATGACGAGATACCAAACAGACAGACAGAGTTTTTTTTTTTGCATTTATAATATTTAATATGGATTAACTGAAAAAGAGAACAAACCTTGGACCACGCGGGGCATCAGTGAGCTGACCACATCGACAGCTCTCTCAGCAGCCGCGTAGTCGGGGTGCTCGCGATCTAAACAAATTACTAGTGGTTAAACAAACAATTTAACGTACAATTTTATGGAACAATTAGCGATTGCGTTGTATGAACAAAATCTGTACCTAAGCTGTTTCTTAGATGAAGATTGCTTATGAATTTTATTTATTTTTGGGACTATATTTCTTGTCACCAAAAATATTTGTTATCAAGTTGTATCACCTAATAAATAGATTTATCGCCACGAAATATTTTCGTTCTCAGATAAACAAAAAGTGTTCCCAGGTATGAATTATCAAAGTTTTATTACTCAAATAATAGCTTTGTACTCAGAATGGTAGATCTGTCACCAAATAAATCAATTTATTAAAAGAAAAATGGTTAGGTTAGGTTAGAACTGTGACCTTCTACGCACGAGCCGAGCGAGCGAAGCGAGCGTTGCCGCGGCAGCAGCTGGCGAGTGACAGAAATTATTTGATTAAAAAAGAGATTATTTGGTGATCTCTTTAAATTAGTTTGCTATACTTGTTAGGGAAAACCTATTATAATACATACAAAAATTTTTATTTGGTACTGGACCCTATATCTCCATGATTTTAGGTGATTTATTGTGGAATTGATTTTATATTGTTTGGTGACTACATTTTGGTGACAAATCTACTATTTTGCGGGCAAACCCTATTATTTAAGAAACACAAAACTAATTAAATTGGTGAAAGCCTAAATGATACCCTTTATTTTTGTTAAGTGTGATGAAATCGTCGTTTGATTCAAGTGACTATTTATAACAAAGGTACAATTTAATCATTCAATATTATAATAGGCTAGATTCCATCATCCACAAATTGCAAAACTATTTAGTCCGTCAGTTAGAGTATTGAAAAATAATGGACACGTATTTTTTGTAAATCAATGAATATTGACAAAGATAAAACGCATCAAAACTCGCGAGTGGGGGCTCGTGACGTCACGACTCACTAAAAATAATGAGAAGGTGTGACGTATTGAGAATTTTAAAAGCGTCATAACTTCGTCAATTTTGGTTCCCGTAACAAAAGAAAAAACACTGGTTAAATATTTTTTGATAATCTAATTGACTGACTAATTAGATTTTTTCAGGACACAAGCCCAAAAAAAGTAATGTTATCAGGTTGTAGATAATGATGATTTGGACAGTCGCGGTCACTAGTCCCACTGGGGCACACCCACCTGCAGTAGCGGCGGCGAGCGAGGCGACCGCAGCGTTCAGTATCGCCAAACTCTCCGACAGCTCCTGCTGCAACGCAGCCGCGTCCTCCTCTCGCATCGTACTGTAAGCCACCGGCTGTCAGGGGGAAGTTTTGTTAATCATTCTATTGTTTATCGGTTATCCTACTAGCTGATGCCTGCGACTTAGCGTCGGTGTCGGCTTCAAAAACACAGACTACCAATTTTACACTAGCTTTTTTTTTAGGGATGGGAAATCATCCAATGACTCCTCCCGCTCTGGGTGTAGCGGGAGGGAGTGTCAGACTTCTACTGACTAAATCCCATCCATGTTGCTTCATTGCCCCTTGTGTTCCGGAGCCACGGTGTCTCTTGCGAATAATCCCGCGACTCCGGCAGGCGTCGGCCCTTTCGGGCCCCTCTGTGTGCTGACTCTCTTTGAGGCGCGCGTGGAACACTAACGCGCCGTCGGCACGGCCTGTCGTCCCTAGACGGACGGACAGCGAGCCACCCATAGCTCGCCGTCCACAGGCCCGCGCCTACGGTGGCCGGAGGTCACCAGGTGGCCTCCGGATAGTTACACTAGCTGAAGTCCGCGATTTCACCCGCTTGACAAATCATATACTAAAACCTTCCTCGACAACCACTCTATTAATTGGTGAAAACAGCATGAAAATCGGTGCAGTAGTTTTTGAGTTTATTGCGAACAGACAGACATACGCGGCAGAGGAATTTGTTTTATAATATGTAGTGATAGTGATTATAAATATAAAATAAAGCTAAAATTTTAGCTTTCTAGACTTGCTAGTTTTTGATTATCAATCAGGAATTCTTAAAAAACATTTTTATAAGTACCTGTAGATGTTAGTTGCAAAACACCATGTGAAGACTTTTTTACTGGAAAAACGGCATGGATTCCCAGTTTCTGGAAAGAAGATCCATAAATTCTAGATAAACGTACCTTGGTAAGTTGTTGTGCAGCGGCATCCAGGCGTCTTTTGGCTTCAGACATGCTCTGCACGAACTGGAGACGCTGCTTCTCTTGTTCAGCTGGTGAAAGCGCAGCCGAGTCTGTATAACATGGGAATTAAATTTAAGAAGTACGATTTTAGTTTTCTTTTTTTTATTAATAAAAAATTTCGTTTAAGTTTAGGGTCAAACTAAGATGTTGTTTGCGGCTGCAAGAGTTGTTTAAAGGTGGGTACTGGCTAGTGTTACATACGAGATGTATTGATGCTTTGTATCATATCATGTAACATGATACAAAGCGAGCATTCGTGCAGCCAGTACGTGGAAACAAGTACGCAGTTTTCAAATCGGTTCATAATTGTCGGGGTAACAAACATAAAAAAAAAAAAAAAAACATACAACCGAATTGATAACCTCCTCCTTTTTGGGAAGTCGGTTAAAAATACAACAGACTTCCAAAAAAAAACATTACAATGTAAAAAATAACTTTAATTTCGGAAGTCGGTGTTTTTGTTAGTTGCTTCGTATTTTGACAAAACTCCACACCTAACAACACCACTGCGAAATCGCAGAAAAGCAAAATACGCAATTTCGATTACTTGGATGACATAAAACTATCATCCAAGTAGACGAATTCTAGTTATTTCGATTTAAAATCCAAAGTTCGTAACCGATTTTGATAAAATTTAAATGAGACCAATCTGCAAGTATATCCTTTCAGATAAAACAAGAATTTTTCAAATCGGTTTATAATTGTCGGAGTTATGATATAACAAACATATAAAAAAAACATACAACCGAATTGAGAACCTCCTCCTTTTTGGGAAGTCGGTTAAAGAACTGATGCCCCCGGCTTTGCCCGTTTGACAAATTATTTACTTAAACCTTCCTCGATAATCACTCTATCCATTGGTGAAAACAGCATGAAAACGGGTGCAGTAATTTTTGAGTTTATCGCGAACATACAGACAGACAGATGCGGCGGAGGACTATGCTATACATATATACTATATAATATTTGGTGACAACCCGCCCCGGCTTTGCACATAAGCAGAGCGTCGGATACAAGGTGACTTTTTAAAGTGTACGTGGATTGCCAAATCCAAACCAAAACTATAAGGAACAGTGAATAACACTCAAAGGAGCCTCAAGCCCGATTTCATGTTTGTTTTAAAAAAATCGGTATTTCTACCTAGGAACAGAATCGATTTAAAAAAAAATGGACTTGTTCATTCTTAGTGGTCAGAGGACCTAGACCAGCCGTCCTCAACTTTTTTTCTCTCTGGGTCATGACGGGCCGCAATAACAGGGGTCTATAAAATTCTACCTATCAAAATAATATCTGCACGAACGAGACCTTTGATTTTGTGGCAAAAGGACCGTTTTCGTATAGCATAGGCGAACTTTTGGACTTTTGCACGTTAGAAAGGAATAGTGAGGAATAGTCTCTGCACATTGTCAAGGAGTTAATCAGAACAGTTTAGATGTATAACTTTGATACACTAACAAAACATAGCACCAATGTGCTAGGCTACAGAGCCACACGGTAAAGCTTGAAGGGCCATACATGCGGCCCGCGAGCTGCAGGTTTAGTATAGCTGACCTAGACAAACAGTCCTTCTATTAGCGAACGCGATTGTCGAAACGCCAAAATATAAAGAATTTATTTTGAAACATTTCGACAGCGTTTCTCAGTCCCATACATTTTTGACGTTTAGACAATCGCATTCGCTAGGCTACCGCTGACAAAATGTCACTTATCTAGAGCCTTAGGTGATATGGATTAAAAAACGCCTGCAACGAAGAATTATGGACTTCGGGTTTAGAGATTAGCCCCCCCTGGCGATGTAACAATACATGGGATTCTAAAAGAAAGACTTCATTTTTAGCGCATCTTACGCAACGGTGGGATTTTTGTTCTATAACGTGTACTCATCATCTGCCTAGCCTTTTCCCAACTATATTGGGGTCGACTTCCAATCAAACCAGATTCAGCTGAATACCAGTATTTTACGTAGAGCGGCTGCATACCAGACCTCCGCAGCCCATTAAATGGGTAACACGGCAGTTTTTGGCAAGACGGGATTCAGACAATCCGTAACGACTGCCAAAGTTCCACAAATGACAGCCGGGTCCAACGGCTTAACGTGCTTTCCGAGGCACGGAGGAAACTCGGTATGTTAAGATGGTCACCCTTCCACAGACAATCCTTGGCAAGTGTTGCTTAACCTTGTAGATCGACCTTTGCGGCTGTTACTTTTTAGCCACGAGCTAAACGTGTGCGTGTGTATGTAACATGTGCTATAACGTGTAGTGGAGTTAATAAATGTATATCAGCTGTAGTCACCAGCCTGCCCCAGCTCGCACACGCCGGCCAGCGCGGCCAGGCTGTCCCCCAGCAGCCGGTGCGCCTGGCTGGCGGCCGCGCAGGGCTGCGCAGTCTGCGGGGCCTGCTGCGCCTGACACGAGCGCGCCAGCTGGTCTGCGGAGCGCTGCAGCTTGGCCACCGCGGAGCTGAGCGCGTCGCGGCAGCGGGGAGACTCTATGCTTGCGGCTGTCACCTGGATACGTTTATTCATTTATTTTATTTATTTATTCATCTTAAAATTGTTACAATTTATACAGTATTATAATTAAAATGTTGATATTTGCAAAATAATAAAAATGAGCAACTGCGCTTGAGCTGGGCCGAGCCTGTATTTGTTTGTTAAATGTTATCACGGTTATGGTATTGGCCTTCCAACACCGAAGACCTTTCAAATCCATAAGGTATTCAACGCGATCCGTGTGTGTAAGCGAAAACTGTACGTAAGGACGTAGGAACGGTTTTCGCTTGCGCTTGAACTTTGTTAAATAATAAATGATGTTTATTTTGTAAGTAAGTAGGTTGTAAATAACACTTTTACAAGTCAATATTTTTTGGTCATTTTAAACTAGATGAGGCTGGTGTTTCCTACCTGACTGCTCTGAGAAGAAACACCAAAACAAACTCAGATGTCAAAGTCTCTTTTATAGTCCATACAATCGTACTGGTCAAATCATAAATGAGAACCATGAAGGTTAATGTCTGAAGTGGTATTTTGAGGAAAGTACCACACAGATATGAGTGGATCTGTCCAGACAGTGCAAGCATTTGCCAGTTATCGTGTAGCGCAAACTTAGAACTTAAAGGAGCTCAACGTTCGTGTTTCTTGTCCTTGCAGGACACAAAGTTCAATGTCCGACAGCCGAGGCTGGAACTAAATCCAGGGAAGCGAGGCACTTATTTAAGTATTTTGTTATTATTACCAAAACAAATACACACTTTTAAAATGTGAAATGTTATAGAAAACATGTAGTTTAGTTGTTATTCAAAAAGTGATTACCTCCCGTGAAGCATTTATGTCGTACTGCGGGTTTATTTGGTTTTAAATTAGAGATTACTTTGGTTTTTTTTTTCTATTGAGGGTAGTTAAAGTAATCGTGTTTCTAAAGTATAACATTTATAGCGTGAATTCTTAAATACCTAACCCCTTAGAATAATAACGCATAGAAGCCGCGTCTAGAACAAAACCCGAGCAAAATCGTGTGTCCACTTCATTTTCTTTGTGTGCGTGAGCCGAATGTGTCTACGTTCCTCTAACGCACACAGATATAGCTTTCAGTGATACCATTACTAAGCCGTTACCCACAAAATATGGGAAGACGCATTACTATTTTGCTATCAAAGCAAGTATTTTATGTTGTTGGGAACTGGAAAAGGTAAACATGATTTTTCATGTAATATGACATGATTTTTCGGAAGGTATAATTCAATTTATTTCAAAATAAAAGGAAATAAATCGCATAAAGAATGAGATATTGTTCAATGCGTTTAGAATGCTTGATGGGTTATAATTATAAACAATGTTAAAACATCGGGTTTGATATGAATTAACAGTAAGTAGGTATTGTATTTTAAAATTACAAAAATGAAAAACATGAATGAAAGCACTGTGGGTATTTTTTCCTCACAAATAGCAACACTGTGTTATGACAAGTTAGGTTATTAGAATTTTGTTTTATTTATCGATTTACGTAAAAATAGTGCATATAATGTGAGTACTTATTTGTGAAATGTTATTTTATCACATTTTTTTGTTTTCCTGATGTGCTATAACATCCTTTCACGCAACAAACTGTCATTTTCAATTATTTACTCGCGAGCTGTGTTCGACGGAACGTGACCTTGAGTACTGACGGCCTGACGGCTAAGTTTGACGGATTAGGCTAAGTTTTAGTTGCCTCACTTTTTGCGCTCGTACTAGGTTTCTATGCGTTATTATTCTAAGCCTAACCCATTAATAAATACGACTAAAGATTCAGTAATAACAATGCAGCAAGAGATCAAACGAGTGGCTAGTACGTATCTTTTCCTGGTGCGCCCAGTGCCGATGTCCTTAGAGGAGCAGTACTGACCTGAGCTACAGCCAGCAAGGCGTGTGCGTCGTCTTGCGTCTGGTTGGCGCGCTGCTCCAGCTCGGCAGCCGCGGCCGGCTCTACGTGATCCTTCACTTTAGTGGAGCAGTACTGACCTGAGCTACAGCCAGCAAGGCGTGTGCGTCGTCTTGCGTCTGGTTGGCGCGCTGCTCCAGCTCGGCAGCCGCGGCCGGCTCTACGTGATCCTTCACTTTAGTGGAGCAGTACTGACCTGAGCTACAGCCAGCAAGGCGTGTGCGTCGTCTTGCGTCTGGTTGGCGCGCTGCTCCAGCTCGGCAGCCGCGGCCGGCTCTACGTGATCCTTCACTTTAGTGGAGCAGTACTGACCTGAGCTACAGCCAGCAAGGCGTGTGCGTCGTCTTGCGTCTGGTTGGCGCGCTGCTCCAGCTCGGCAGCCGCGGCCGGCTCTACGTGATCCTTCACTTTAGTGGAGCAGTACTGACCTGAGCTACAGCCAGCAAGGCGTGTGCGTCGTCTTGCGTCTGGTTGGCGCGCTGCTCCAGCTCGGCAGCCGCGGCCGGCTCTACGTGATCTTTCACTTGCTGGGCTTTCGACACTAGGTCTGAAGCTTGCTGTTGTGCCTTTGAGGATAGGTCCATGATCTGTGGATACAAGCATAATCAGTCAAAATGTTCCCACATCTGGGATACAGACCTCCTCTCTGTGAAAAGGAGTTGGCTGTGTAATCTACCACGCGTTCTCAGTGCGAACAGCCGGTCGATTCTGTTGACACCTCACTGTGATCACTTAGGTGGAGTGAACGACAAGTGAGCTGTCATGCCATCTTGTTTTTATGATTTGACAGCTCACTTGTCATTCACTTCGTCTAAGTGTTCACTTCGATATGTTTACAGAATCGCGCCGCTGGTAGATGTCACATATTTTCTTATTTTAAGTTCTAAGATAAGCATAGAATAGATCTTGAATACATCTTCATCTTGGATAGGTCTTGAATAAATCGCCAGTAATAATAAAAGAATTATGTTCAAAAATAAAGTCATGTTTTCACTACAAGGAAAATGACCTAGGCGATCATGAAACTGATTTCCAAGGACATGCCAAACTCTAACTCTAAAATGCCTTCTCGGCACTTCTAGCAGTACCTAGGTATATTTATCCCAACATCATAATCATTACAAACTGCCTCCGTAGTCGAGTGGTTCAGGCATTTACCTTGTGACCCGATGGTCGTGGGTTCGATATCCACTTATGCAGAAAGCATACTTATTAACGTTCTTTCCAGTTTGGCTAGGACATTGACTTGAATCACCTGATTGTCTGCTTCGGAAGGCACGTATAAGCCGGTGGTTCCAGCCGCTAAATGGCGGTCGTCAAATAAACCATGTCAGACCCATTAATTTTAGTGTTAATATATAATCCGTGGTGCTTGGCAACTGGGCTTAACCCAATTCTATATGTCCCTTGATGCCTATTAGCCTAACTCAAATCTGTCTCCTGCTTTGTAAGGAGGGAAATGGAAATTATATTTGCGGCCGTAACGCATATTTGTCTAAAGAATTATACCCATTTTAATTATCAATATAACTCTCTAAGTTCATACAACTCGATTGAATGACTTTTTTACGAAATAACATTCAATCGAGTTCTATGAACTTAGAGGGTTATATTGATGATTCGAATGGTTATAATCCTTTAGATAAATGCTTCTTATGATCGCGAACCGTGTTTTGTTCAACATACAGCTTCACACTGACCGGCAAAAAGCAAAAAACATAAAAATATTTGAATTTCGCGGGCTACCCTGGAGCTTCCACTTTAAGAGGGCCCTTCCCGATCGGTCTATCGTCAACGCGAGCATGGTTGAAAAGCTTGTTGTTTCAACTAACGCAGTGTATGAAAACTAACAAGCGAGTGAGAACGCGATAACATTGAACAAAAAATAGTATTAGAAAATTTCATAAAACTTGTTCCAGGTAATACGTTTTTTTGGATAAGCTTCACAAGTTTGTGATGATATTAGTCATGTAGAATCTCCATTACATTTGCAATGTTTCTATCACAATCTTTTCTTTACTTTTACAATTAATGAGTATATTATGAGCGGCCTAAGTTCAGGTAAAATTTGTGCAAAATAGCCGATTTTCGGAGACTTATACTGAACTTGTTTCTCCGAATTTTTATTTTTTGCTTTGATAAAAACCTACTTATATGCAAGAGATACGTATTTACTTAAAAAAATAAATGATATATAATTTTTCAACGGTATAATCACGTACGAGCGTTTGTATGAAAGGTATAACGGGTTGGCCGCTCTTAAAACCTAATAAGTACGACTTTAGTTTGAACTCACGTGTTTCTGTTTGCCCTTATCAGCGCCAGGACTGACGAGGAACACCAGCTTGCCTGACGCCGCGGTGAAGTTCTCCAGAGGTTCACCCTGGACCTGCAAAACAACATAAGTTAGACTGCCCGGTTCCCAAAGGGAAGAATCTTATTTGTATTAATATTTGATTATAGTAGCGCAACACGCAGGAGTCATAGAAAAATACTATATATGGATAAGGAGCACAAAGTCAGTACAAAGTATTAATCAGTAATTAATTATCCTTCAACTTGGCACTGCTACAATACGAGATATTGAAGATTAACAGAAAGCCAGCCTTTTCCCAGCTACTTTTGTGTAAGTCAAAAGTCAAAATGTTTATTTCAATTAGGCCATCAAACGGCAGTTTTGAACATCATCGTTACATTTAAAAATAATGTAAAAAAAAACTTTTTACAAAAAAATACAACCGACTTCCAAAAAAAAACACTGCAAAGTAAAAAATAACTTTAATTTCGGAAGTCGGTGTTTTTGTTACTTTCTTTGTATTTTGACACCGACTTCCGAAATTAAAGTTATTTTTTACTTTGCAGTGTTTTTTTTTGGAAGTCGGTTGTATTTTTTTGTAAAAAGTTTTTTATTTTTCACTTTTTAGTGGTGCCCCACACCTAACAACACCACTGCAAAATCGCAGAAAAGCAAAATACGCAATTTCGATTATCAAAGAATCATCTATATAGTCATAGTCAAATTCCAGGTATTTCGATTTAAAATCCAAAGTTCGTAACCGATTTTGATATGATTTAAATGGGATCAATCTGCAAGTATATCCTTTCAGATAAAACAAGAATTTTTCAAATCGGTTCATAATTGTCGGAGTTATGAGGTAACAAACATAAAAAAATAAAAAAAAAGACATACAACCGAATTGATAACCTCCTCCTTTTTGGGAAGTCGGTTAAAAAGTGACTCTACTGTCTGGCTTCTAGTCTAACCAAATTTTAGGAAAGAGAAGAGGCAGTGGTCAGTATTGTACATGGAGCGACTTCCTAGATAACCCCCGCAACCCAGTAACTGCATAAAACGGTACCCTTTGGCGAAACAGGGTGTCAAATTTTCTGGTTTCTGACTACCTGTCCTTTGCCCTAAATCCTACTTACTACTAATATTATAAATGCGAATGTTTGTGAGAATGGATGGATGTTTGTTACTCTTTCACGTCAGACCGCCTGAAAGGATCTCCATGAAATTTGGCGCAAAGACAGATTATCGTCTGGAATAACACATAGGATATTTTTTCTCCCGAGAGTATGTTCCCTAGTTCGCTGGCAGAAGCCAATATTATAAAACGCGAAAGTTTGTGAAGATGGATGGATGTTTGTTACTCTTTCGCGTCAGTACGCCTCAAAGGATCTTCATGAAATTTAGCAAAGAGGTAGATTAAAGTCTGGAATATCACAAACATACGCTTTCGCCTTGAGAATAAGTTCCCCAGTGATCATGCAGGCGAACCGCTGGCAGATGCTTTTTTTTTAATTTACATCTGATGTTAAGCGATGATGCGGTCTAAGATGGAACACGCTTGCCTAGAAGTAACCTATTCACTATTGACTTGATAATTTTGTATGTGGAAGGTATTGTGCTTTGCGGAAAAACTGCAAAAGCAAGTTTTTTGTTCCATAGACCAATATATAGTCTCTTTGTACAAGACGAACAGGTTGATGCTAGTCCAATATATTATGCTTTGGCAGATCTATGTTCAGCAGTTGAAGGCAGCTAGCAGCTATAGTTAAACAGTTTAAGACTCACGTGCTGGTAACCGTCTCCCTCGCACATGTCTTTGGCAGCGTCACATAACGCAAACAGGTTCTTCTGCATGGCGGCGCGAGTCGCCTCGTCCTTGTCTGAACTAACGATCTCCATGTCTGAAATGAGAAAGTTTTTTTAGAGAAAGTTTAAAATTTTGGCAATTTCACTGTTAGCATTATTTCTACATATTTGTTTGCCTATGCCTCAGTGCGCACGTGTCGCCTTTGGTGCTGCGCCAGATATCTCTCCGTGGAATATTGCGCATGTCCCGCGCCGATTTTTTAAACTTTTGATAGGCACGCGTTTGACCACTATCTCACCTGATGATAAGCGATGATGCGGTCTAAGGTGAAGCACGCTTGCCTAGAAGTAACCTATTCACTCTTGACCAAAAGACTCCGAGGTTGTAGCTATCAGGAAATACAGACTCCGTCAGGGAATTGCACTCCTTTGCTGTACGCACTACGAATGTGTTCCCAAAACGTTTTGTGCGTCAGCGTCATGCCCATCTTGTACCGGTGGCGCATCGCTGTTCTTCTTGTGGTCCGATGATGGGACGGGCTTGGCGGAATTAAATTATGCAATTCCGTCGCACGTTAGAAAACCGACAGGCCAGCAACTCGGCGTCGGTGCTCAAGACTTTGGAGCTTCGACTCGACGAGCCGATCATTACCGATGATTCTCTGATGGGAGAAATCGGCCAGGAGGATGTTTTTTTGTTCGAAAAACGTTTGTTGTTCAAGTTGCGCTAACGTCACGAACGAGCCACAAGTAGTCAGTACTACTCACCTTTAGCTATCTGTGGCATCAGTTCGGTCATGGTGGATATTGCCAGCTCAGCAGTTTCGTAGTCGGGGTTCTCACGATCTAGAAATAAAAGGAAATGTTATCCCCATTGACACATTTTATTACTGAAATTATTTTTGTATTTGAGTCTCATTTTTTTGGAAGAAATGAAACTGGATATTTTTCCAGTATTATTTTTTTGTTTACAAATTTCACATTGTCTTTGTAGCTAAACAAGTTACATATAATATATCCACATACCTACCTAGCTATATGTATAGTACCAGTATTGAATTAGTCGCCAATATACCTACTTGTGTTAAAACAACATGTAAATAAAAAATATTAATGCTTTTATAATATGTGAGAAAACGATTTTTTCATAATATATCGAAAAAATTATATTCTTATCAAGATTTATAACAATCTTACGGAGTCTGCCATTTTCATCAATAAATCTACAGTAAGGGGCTGCACAAACGTAGACACGCTTTGTTACTAACCGGAAAAACCATCATCACAAGAAATTGTAGTTGCTGTGTTCTGTAAAGTCTGCGCAGGGAGCGGTTGACACAAAACACAAAAGCGTCTACAGTGCGATTCAATTGAGAATAGGAACGTCAATGACTTCTATCTGTCAAAAGTACGGTTTGCAAAGAAAACTTAGTTGCATATCGAAAACGTATAGCGGTACTTTGTTTGAGTAAGTCTTTAATCAAATTTAAATAAAAACGTTCAATTGTAATAAATTTGCTAAATATAATATTTAATTATTTAAAGTCATTATTAGTTATTTTAAATTTAAACCATCAATGTTTATAAATAATAATTTAAAAAAAACAATCTTGCTTTGCTCACTCTACCCAATTGGTTTGAATTGACAGCTATGACGTCACGATATGGCGCTAAGTCGATCCTATTCTTATTTGAAACGCATCGTACGTGTGCATAGCACTAGCTCACCGGCAGTTGCTGCGGCGAGTGCGGCCACGGCGGCGTTGAGCTGCGCCATCTTCTGCTCCAAACGGTTCTGAGCGGCCGCCTTCTCCGGTTCAGACGGAGCGCCCGCGCCGCTCGCCGGCTGCGTGGTACATTGGTGCCATTACAAATACAAATACAAATACAAAATCCTTTATTTCAAATAGACCAGTTACAGGCACTTTTGAATAGTCAAGTTCTGCCAGTCAAATAAATGAAGCTAATTCTGCCGCGCTAGCGACAAGAGCAGCGGGTTGCTCTGCAACATAACACACCCACCGACCCCGTCTCCAGCGCGGCAGTTGCACGTTCCAAAGAGTAGATCCTGTGGAGAAGAACGTGCTAGAAACTCCATGGACACTCTTTTAAACCAGTTGTCATCGTTTACAAAATGATGGTTACATTCGTTGCGAAATAATTTATGACTAAAATTATACAATGCAAAAAAGAATGAGTTGTCATAAATAGGCATGGGATTTTATACCTTATCGTCGTTACAATAAAGGAGCTGATACAGGGTTTTTTAGCAGTGCCTGATCATTTTTAAGGGTGGTGTTTTGTATCTTCTATACATATAATAAGGACATTATTAATAAGTATATAAAATACTGTTTTTTTTTTTTTTCAAAAAAAAACAACGTCAATAAAGACTAAATAGTTAAGAAAAAAACCCTTTCTGACAGATTCAATGCACTGCACCAGACTACTTGATCTGATAAGTAATATTCTTTAATTTTTAAGTTGATTTTGGTATCGAATTAAAAAAAATCTTAATATATAAAATTCTTCCGTTACTGAATGACTGACAGACAACGCTCAGCCCAGAAAAGAAAAAGAAAAACGTTAATTTTTCTTGTCGGGCGGATTTTTTTTCTACAAAAAAAAGCAAAATAAAATAAAAGAGCTTTCTTTTGCTTCGCATAGACTTCGTAACATTTAGAGCTTTCAATTTAAATATTTTTTACTAGCTGACCCGTGCAACGTCGTCTGCGTTACATTTTTCATTACTGCTCCGCTCCTATTGGTCTTAGCGTGATGATATATAGCCTTTAGCCTTCGTCGATAAATGGGCTATCTAACACTGAAAGAATTTTTCAAATCTGACCAGTAGTTTCGGAACCTATTCATTTCAAACAAACAAACAAACAGATCTTTCCTCTTTAAAATATTAGTGTAGATCTACACTGTCAAAAGATTTATTTTTTTCCTATTAACATCCTGCATGATTATTGTATTTTAACACAATACATGTTCTGACAGAAAAATATCTTTGGCTTTGATATCATATGAAAAACCACCAACACTGTTAGCTAGCCAACTGTCTACTTTCTTATTTTTTCTTTCATAAGAACCTTCTTCTAACAATAAATACAACAAAAAAAGAATAAGTGATATCGGTCCAAACTTTCACGCGTGAAGCGGTGACCAAGGGAAACAGGCATTCATCTATACTAATATTTTAATAGGTAACATTTGTTCGTAAGTTTGTATGTAGGGGGTAATCTCAGGAACTACTGGTCCTATTTGAAAAATTCTTTCAGTATTAGATAGCCCATGTATCGAGGAAGGATATAGGCTACATATCATCACGCTAAGACTAAAAGGAGCTGAGCATTAATGGAAAATGTGACGCAGATGAAGTTGCGTGGGTCAGCTAGTTTTATATATAAAGTTTACTTTCTCACACGTGGTCTTATTTACTCGACGCATAAGTAATTTGAAATTAATGTACGTATGTGTAGCCCAAACAGTATTTTCTCAAGAAGAACCTGTCGGCGCCGTGGCTTAGTTGGTTAAAGCGCCTGTCTAGTAAACAGGAGATCGCGAGTTCGAATCTCGCCGGGGCCTTGTGGTTGAATTATATTTTTGTCACTAGTGGTTGTTTTCTTTGACTATTTTTTATAGAATTGTGAGGGCTGGTATTTGATAGTTACACCAAATCTGAGAAATAAATTTGCTGGTTGCGTGTCCAACCCAAAATTTGTCGAATCACGCCCAGTTCAAGTCCCAGTAAATAATTATGCTTCCCAACTTTCTAGATTTGGTGGATTATAATTAACTAGCTGGCCCGCGCAACTTCGTCTGTGTCACATTTTCCATTAATGCTCCGCTCCTATTTGTCTTAGGCTGGATTTTCCCAACGCCAGATAGCTTTATCGGAGGAATAATTTCGAATTTTTGACAGTTCTTCCATACAAAAACTGTCAAACGTTAAATTTATTCCACGAATAAGAGTTATCTGGCGTTGGACAAATCAGCCCTTAGCGTGTTGTATAGCCTTCTTCGATAAATTTGCTATCTAACACTGAAACATTTTTTCAAAGCAGTTCCTGAGATTAGCGCGTTCAAGTAAACACACAAACAAACAAACTCTTCAGCTTTATAATATTAGTATAGATATAAATTTAAAAAAAATAAAAAATTTGAACATACCTTATTCCACTCATCAAACTTCACCCCTTGCAGCTTATTCTTGGCTCCAGACAATGTCGTTATGAACTTGAGTCGTTTCTTCTCTTGCAGCGGTAACCCGTGATCTGTGTCATCAGCGACTGTGCATCATATAAAATTATGTTAAACCAGTGGCGAAGCTATAGTGAAGGAGCTCGTGGCTAAATAATATCAGCCGCACAGATCGATCATCAAGGTCAAGCAACGCTTGAAGAGGTTGGTCTGTGGATGGGTGACCATCTTAACATACCGAGTTTCCTCTGTGCCTCGGAAAGCACGTTAAGCTGTTAGTTTCGGCTGTCATTTGGAGATCTTTGGCAGTCGTTACGGAAAGTCAGAAGCCAGAAAATCTGACACCAGTCTTGCCCAAGGAATACCGTGTTACCCAGTTGAAAATAGACCATGGTTTCTTTGACCATCATCATAATTTCCGCCGAAAGACGGCTACTGTAGACATAGTCCCCCTTAAGTGCCACCATATCGAACGGTCCTGTGCTCCTTGCAACCTTCCGCTTCCCACGACCATCAACTATGGCCTATAACTATTATGAAAAAAACCTCACCTTCCATGTTAGCATAAGCATCTTTCAGCCTGTCCAGCGCCTTCAGGACGTCGTTCTTCCTGGTGTGCAGCAGGTCTGCCATGTGCTGGCGCGTGGGGTCCTCCACCAGCGGCCTCCAGCTGCTCTCCAGCTGGTGGACGGAGGACGACAGGCTGGCGGCCGCCGCCGTGAGCGCGCTCTGGCAGTGAGGCTCCTGGATCGCTGGGGCTGTGAGCTGGGGAAACATGTTTGTGCTGGTGAGGGAACGCCTAAGGAAATATTGAAAATCTACACGGGTAGGTATTAATGTAGGTAAGATTTCTTTGTCCAATTAATGGAGTTTAAATGATGAGATGAGGAAATATGCAAAAACGTAGCTTAAGGCTCTTATTAAGGCTATATAACGATTTATTTAATTATTTTGTATAGTAGGTAGTAATGTAACTAATTGCGCCACAATTGAACAGAAATATTTGTGACGATGGAAGGCTCAAGGTATTCTTAGATCCTTTGCTTACCTCTGCACTGTGCAGCAGGTCCCTGGCAGCGCCTGCTACCCGCACTCCTGCAGCGTCCACGTGCCCTGCTGCAGGGTGCGAGGAGGCCTGGCAGGTCAGCTCATTGGCAGTCACCAGCAAACGGGACACTTTGGCTCCGACGTCCTTAGCTAGTTGGACGATCTAGAGAAGAAAACAGATATTGCCATGCACGTTACTGTACACATTAAAAGGCTAAGCTGTAGATTGCTTCGTTAAGGGATCAGAGAAAGTTGAATCATTTCTGCGGGAATCGTCGAGCTTCATTGACTCAGCGTTTTTCTGGTGGTCACCACTGTTGATCATGGCTTTCAAGAGTTGCAGTGGTTGGGAATATGTAGCAGGATGACATCATTATCATCTGCCTAGCCTATTCCCAGCTATATTGGGGCTTAGCTGAATACCATTATTTTTACAAGGAGCGGCTGCCTACCAGCTCTCCACAACCCTTTAGCTAGGTAACATGGTACTTCTTGGTAAGACTGGAGTCAGTTTTACCGGCTTCTGATAATTTGTAACGACTGTAAAATACCTTCAAATGACAGCCGGTATCAACGGCTTAACGTCCTTTTCGAGACACGGAGGAAACTCGCTATGTTAAGATGCTAACCCATCCACAGACGAACCTTAGCAAGCGTTGCTTAACCTTGAAGATCGACCCGTGCGGCTGTTATCACTTAGCCACAAGCTCCTCTGTGCCGCTCCTCTACATGTTTGTGGTAGGCTTGTCCCAATTTGAAAAAGCTGTTGAACTGAGTCAGTTTGATGTCCCGAATCTTGCTTACCTACTTGTATTATGAATAAAAATGAGTCCTATTTTCGTAAAAAATCTTGAACCTTTTAACAACGGACACTTTAATTTAATTCTCCTGGAACTAACGTTTGAAATTTCTAGTTGGAATTTCACAAAGAAAGCTGATTTACCAAGTAATTCCTAATTAAAATAAATCATACAATACACTTTTTCTTCTTCATGTCGCTGGATGTTTAGAGTCGGATGGTCCAAAACATTGCCACTTCCATGTTGTTTTACGGTACATACACTAAAATCACTCGACCTAGGTTAAACATACGATACGATTTCGAGAGTAATGTACCTCATTCTCCTTGTCCGCATTCGTTCCCCGCGCAAACTTGTACAACAACTTGCCGGCGACATCTGCGTACTCGTTGGATGCTTGTTGCATTTTCTGAAAATACAGACGTTTACAAAATATCGCCGGGACTTTTAGTACTTAAGTAAACATTCATCTTCTAAGTAAACTCACTCCATCGTCGACTCTGTCACCTCTGACCTGGACTAGATTCAAAAGCAAACCCAACTCAAAACAAAAAAAAAAGTCTGATAATAGGCTTGTTTACTAAAAAAATCTAATTAGTCCGTCAGTTAGATTATCAAAAAAACATTTGACCCATATTTTATCTTTTGTTACGGAAACCAAAATTGACGAAGTTACGACGATTTTAAAATTCTCAATACGTCACGCCGTGGCATAATTTTTAGCGGGTAGTGACGTCACGAGCCCCCACTCCCGAGCTTTGATGCTTATATGCTGTTTTATCTTAGTCAATATTCATTGATTTACAGAAACAAAAAATACGTTTCCATTATTTTTCAATACTCTAACTGACGGACTAAATAGTTTTGCAATTTTTGGATGGTGGAAACTAGCCTATTTTTTTTCCTATAGCTATCTACCGACGTTGACAGAAAGCGTGTTTTAATTTAAAATTTTCGTAAATTGGGTTAGTATAATGCGTAATAAAATTGGTCCGTTTCAAAATTTACCGTCCACTTCCTTTAAACACATGACTTTCAATTTGTATGTTTTGCTTATTTCTAAAGATAATAGGTATATTGTTAGAAGACTTCGTACTTAGTACAGTCAGGATTGTCGACTCAACAGTCCTTCCTTTGTCATATAATGTCAATTACTTTGTACTAGTTAGTGTAATTCAAGTTCGCAAAACTTAACAGACAGTATTGCTGGGGAGTTTGTTGCGCCAATTCTTCTTCCCAACTAAAGCACTAGGAAATGGTGAGGGGTGGGCATTTAAGGTTTTATGCTTTGACGTTCAAAAAGTGCTAGCCTAGTGCTAACCTCTTAAATAATTAACTTTTCATAAAAGTTGAATTTAAATAACTAACCATGATTTTCACCTGACAATTTAAATTTATTTAGGGTATAGAAATATCTTACTTTATAATAAAAACATGAAAACAACTAAACCTAACTATATACAAATAAATATACAAAAACAAGATACGCTTAGGCGTCGACAATTTGTTTTCTTTTAAACGATGCACCACTCTAGCCATCATTGTTTTTTTTCTCCTGTGACGTGGGTGCGTTCACAAACATACATACACAAACAGCTAGATCCGGAACAACTACCAGTAGGCCATACAAATTATTTTTCCGTGCGGGAATCGAACCCGGGACACGTTGCGCAGTAGCTAATCGCTCAAGCACTGCGCCAACCGTGACAGTCATAATCAATGATAGCTGGCCAACTAACCTCATGGTTCTGGTCTCCAGTCATGCTGCAGACCTTCTTGGTAGCATCGCACAGCGCGCGCATCTCGTCCTCCAGCTCTTTGCGAGCTGCAGGGTCCTTGGAGATAGCTAGCATCTGCCCATCTAGAAGTAGAAGATAAGTATTTTAATTAATTCCGCCAAGACTATTCCATCAACAAACCACAAAACGTGCGGCGAAGCGCCAACGGTACATGGTGGATATCCCACCCACACGCACAAAACGTTTTGGGAATACATTCATAGTGCGTACAGCTAGGGAGTGGAATTCACTGCCGGAGTCTGTGTTTCCTGATAGCTACAACCTGGGAGACTTTAAGTCAAGAGTGAATAGGTTACTTCTAGGCAACCTGCTCCACCTTAGACCGCATCATCGCTTAACATCAGGTGAGATAGTGGTCAAACGTATGCCTATCAATAGTATAAAATAGTATTTAAAAAAATAAAAATCAGTCGACGTCATACTTAAGAAGGGTGCCAATACTTGTATTTTTTAGTCTCAATGAAACCAACCCATTCCAGACCCCGTGCTAGTGTCGAGCCTTTCTTTCCCTTTATGTCCGACCACCTGACCCTTCCAGGACCTGATCATGTCTAACGTCAGAGCGGTCCAAGTGGCCACATACTGGTCGGACAAAATTTAAAAAGTTCAGTGTAGCGACAAGAATAAAGTGTATACCTCTCGATATCTCCGGCATCAGCTCGTTGATGGCATTCATAGAGTTAATAGCGGCCGAATAGTCGATGTTGTCTGGGTCTGAAACAATACATACAATGTCATTCACCGATTTGAAACGTAAACAAGCCTTTTAAGTTCTATGCATAGTTCTGACGCGGTGACATACGTGAAAGAAAGACTTAGGAATAATATCACCCCTGTAAAGCTTCAGAATGATAATCGCGAGGATAGGGCTCAGGTCGGATGTGTGGTTATAGAGTCGAAAAGTCATTGATATTATACATGTATGTGAAAACTGGAAAAGCCCCTTAGATCTTATAAGTGTCGGCTATCGCAGAAAACCAGCGTTGTGATCCTGTCTGGTAAACGAGTCTCAGCATTATACTGAGTGCTGGCTGTTTTGCTCGGTAGTGACGCAGATTTTCCCTACAACCAAGATTTTATTTTATAATTTTTTTAATTCAATTCAATTCAATTTAATTTATTTCTTTCAGATAATTACAAACACATTTAGCAATTGCAACCATCCATAAAATAAACAAAACACAACACAATAGAAACATTGGATCAGGACCGCTCCACTCGTACATGCAGTCTTGTCCAATGCTCCATGAATGAAGAATCTACATCCATTCTCCCTGAGTTGCAGGAAGCCGTTGGAGCTGCCCCGTATGCGGCGCATCAGAGACGCTACTCTTTTGCGATGTATCGCCTGAAGGCCATCAACTTGTGCGTCTGCAAACATGCCTGATGCGCTACAAAAGCGTGGCAACTCCATCAACATCCTGAACGCATTATTGTATTCTTTCTCATTTTTGTTAGCCTTGAAACGAAACCAACCAACAGGCAACCTGACAGGGTAAACTTACCAGAATGAGCCATTAGGTAGAGCGCGATGGCCGCGTTGAGCTTGCCCACTTTGTCCTCCAGAGCTCTCTCCAGCTTCCTCTGTTGTTCCTCGTCCAGCTTAGGTCCGCTGTAGTCCTGGGTAAAAGAAACACAGACTTGTAACTGAAGAACGCTGAAATTTAACCGTTGGTCAAAAGTTAATTGAGAGTCATGAGAAAATATGTAAGGACTAGAAACATAGCTGGGTTTCTGAATTATAGAATCAAATCGACGATGCTGGAACCAAAGTGATCTAAGTGGCGTTTTGGCAAAAATGGTTCCTTTACACAATTGCGAAGAAAAATCATAACTCTTTCAGGCCAGACTGATCTAAGTGCTTCCCAGTATTTTTTTCTTTGAGAAATCACATCATACTATAGAACCGGTGCGGTTTGCAAAATGGAGACATAAGACATGAGTATATAATTATAACTAAAAAATAATAATAAAAAGCTCATAGATTTCCAATAATAACGTGTAACGCATTTCCTTCATTTTTGTAACGCATTTTGGTTGTGCGTTGTTTGTCAGTCACATAGTAACGGAAAAATCTATACTAATATTATAAAGCAGAATAGTTTGTTTGTTTGGTTGAACGCGCTAATCTCAGGAGTAGTTCCTGAGATTCCGAGAGTCCGATTTGAAAAATTCTTTCAGTGTTAGATAGCCCATTTATCGAGGAAGACTATAGGTTATATATTATTACGCTAATACCAATAGGAGCGGAGCAGTAATGATAAATGTTACGCAGACGACGTTGCATGGGTCAGCTAGTTTTATATATTAGGATTAGGATGATTGATATGGCGCACTAAGTTTTATAGCCCCGTGTTACCTCATTCAGAGCCTGTGCAGCAGTGTCCACGGAATGCAGTGCAGTGGTAGCGGCTGCTATGAAGGAGGCTCTTCTGATGGTCTGCTCCGTCTTCTCACCGTCTCTGAAGCTCTTGCGAGAACGCTGCAATAATAACATGACATGAACACTGATTCGCTTAGGACCTAGGCAGAGATAGGTGATCCCTAATCTCTTCAAAGTTAGAGTGAACAGGGTCCTTCTGGGTAAGCTCGCTCTATCGTAGACTTTATCTCTGTCATCTCTGACCAAGAATTGAATCATCGAACTGGTTGATTTTGAAAAAAAAAAACAATCTGTATTATTCCACCCTCCGAAAGTGTAACTACACTTTCAAAAAGAGGCTTTAAAAATGAGGTCTTTTCTTTGGTTTGCCATGTGTTCCTAGAATTCTTATAAGCTACTCTTACGGATGGTGTACTAAGACAGGTAAACTATAACTATCTATATACTATAAAATACAGTTATTCTTTTTCAATATCAACCTGTTCTATTCCTGGGTAGGAACAACGATTTTTCAAAAATCCAATAATGCAGTTTTACTATTTATCAAAATCGGACTTGAGACTCTTTTCAGTGTTTATCAATACTACTCATAGTTTCGGATTTGGCCCTGAATGCATACTTAAAAAAACACCCTGTATACTGCCAAGTGGATTGAGAGCGTCCGTTCTGCACCGAGTGCAAAGGGCAACCGATAGAAATCCGGCGACTGACAAAACACGATGTTTGCCGAGAGACATTAAAAAAATTGTTGTACTGGACATACAACTACTTCATTTATTTATTAACAGCAGATACTCTTAACACATTAAATGCCAACTACGCAATATTGCGTACCTGGTAATAATGGCAAATGCCGACTACGTATTATTACGTAGGTCTTCCCTATGAAATATATGGTAATCTATTGTTACCAATAAGAAATTATAGGATAAAATAAATGTTTGTGGTGCCTATATACTACTCAATATTACGTATCACGGCATCCTTCTATAAATTGGTATCCGCGATTCGAACTACGTAATATTACGTAGTAGGCCATTTGTATGGTGATTGTAATGTGTCGGTTAACTTCAGCATTCAACGTGTTAATAGTAAGGGTACAATGGCGGGCTTAGCGCTGACAGCGATATCTACCAGGCTATCCTTGGATGTACTGGTAGATATACTCATCATCTGAAGTGGGAAGTCATACCCTGAGGAAGTCGTTGCGTATTCTGGTCTTGGGGCTCAAAGAGAAGTACATCTGAGTGGTCAGGTCGGCGATACTCTCAGCAGCATCCTTCGCGTCGCTGGGGTTCTGAAAACAACAAAGTTATTTAGTAATACTTTTAGGGCTGATTTTCAATGGTCAGATAACGTTTATTGGAAGAATAAATACGTCATATTTTCCATACAAAATCTGTCAGACGGCCATTTTTATTCCTCAGGTAAAAGTTATTGGACTATTGAAAAATCAGACCAACAGTGCTATTCTGTAACAACATTTTCGTGTCTCGACAGCGGAATCCGAGGTGAGTTTCAAATTCGTATAAATATAAGACCTTATGATGTGTGAAATAAAGTTCACTTTGTAAGCTTAGTCATTCAGGTGAAGTCGATATCGAAATGGTTATTTACAGAATAGACTAGCTTAATGTAAAATTAATCAAAACGAGCGTGACAAACGAAGACACTCACTTTCCAAAGGACTGTAACTTAATTCATATAGAGAAATTCGTTTTTTTAAACGTTTATGAGATTTGTGTATGCACTTAGAAAATTAGATATATGACGATGTCTTTTGGGTCAGCTAATCCATGTTACATAAATTTATTTATTTATTTCATATTTAGAATTGAATGCAACTTACGACTTTCCCCGGCTCCAAAGATCCATTCAACTTGTTCATGAAGTTGTTCAGATCTTGAAGCTCGTCCAGAAGCATCTTCTTTGCGTCTTCTATGGCTTGCTTATCTGCTGTCTCTTTCACACCTAGTCAACATAACCACTTTCAAGATTAAGGCCTGTTCAGGCTTAAAATATAATAGAATACTCTTCATTATGTACAACATATAAGCTACAGAAAAGACGAATGAAGAAAAACATGACAGGGTGACAACTTGTCGCTAAAAGCGATTTTTTCAAGACAACATTTGTTTAGCTTTTAAATAGAAAAGAAATTACAAAAAAACACAACCGACTTCCAAAAAAAAAACACTACAAAGTAAAAACTTTTATTTCGGAAGTCGGTGTTTTTGTTAGTTTCTTCGTATTTTGACACCGACTTCCGAAATAAGTTATTTTTTACTTTGTAGTATTTTTTTTTTGGAAGTCGATTGTATATTTTTGTAAAAAGTTTTTTATTTTTCACTTTTTAGTGGTACACCACACCAAACAACACCTCTGCAAAATCGCAGAAAAGCAAAATACGCAATTTCGATTACTTGGATGACATAAAACTATCATCCAAGTAGACGAATTCCAGCTATTTCGATTTAAATTCCAAAGTTCGTAACCGATTTTCATAAAATTTTAATGGGACCAATCTGCAAGTATATCCTTTCAGATAAAACAAGATTTTTTCAAATCGGTTCATAATTGTCGGAGTTATGAGGTAAAAAACATTAAAAAAAAATATACAACCGAATTGAGAAAATCCTCCTTTTTGGGAAGTCGGTTAAAAAGTACTGTTGGTAGTTTTATAGGTGTTTGTTGGTAAATTTGCGATATTTGCTTCCCTGAGCGAAGAGCATTGGAAAAAGAATTGTTTTGATTCTATCCATTTAGATAAAAAATTTAAAGAGAGCATCAAGCTTCATTGTCGTACAAGATGACTGCAATTTTTGATGATATACCTAGATCAAATTAATATTTTTTTTACTATTGATAGGCATACGTTTGACCGCTATCTCACCTGATGTTAAGCGATGATGCGGTCTAAGGTGGAGCACGCTTGCCTAGAAGTAACCTATTCACTCTTGACTTAAAGACTCCCACGTTGTAGTTACCAGGAAACACAGACTTCGGCAGGGAATTCCACTCCTTAGCTATATGCACTATGAATGTATTCCGGAGCTACAACCTGAGGTCCTTTAATAATTCAAGGCAAGCATGCTACATCATTGACCTCATCATCTCTTACCTCCAGGTCAGACAGTGGTAAAAAACCGGCCAAGTGCGAGTAGGACTCGCGCACCGAGGGTTCCGTACAAACCTGTAGGTTATTTGTATTAAGCAAAAGTTACGATTTATGATGTATTAAAAAATAACTACTAACTAGATCTCGTTCAAACCAATTTTCGCTGGTAGTTTACATGGTAATAATATACATCATATATTTTTTTAGATTTATCATTCTTTTATTTTAGAAGTTAAGGGGGGGGGGCACATTTTACCACTTTGGAAGTGTCTCTCGCGCAAACTGTTCAGTTTAGAAAAAAAAAATATTAGAAACCTGTATATCACTTTAGAAGACCTATTCATAGATAGCCCACACGTATGGGTATGATGAAAAAAAAAATTTTTTTGATTTTCAGTTCTAAGTAGTTTTTTTTTTCTATTTTTGTATGAAAATCTTAATGCGGTTCACAGAATACATCTACTTACCAAGTTTCAACAGCATCGTTCTTACATTTTCGGAGAAAAGTGGCTGTGACATCCGGACGGACAGACAGACAAATGACGAATGTATAAGGGTTCCGTTTTTGCCATTTGGCTACGGAACCCTAAAAAGGAAAAAAGTTTGCAACTGAGCGACTTACCTTTATCAACGACTGGGAAGTCTTCCTGCATAGTCCGTACGATCTGCTGAGCGTCCTTCACGTGGGTTTCTGTGGGATCTGATGAAAAAAAAAATTACATATATTAATATGATACTTAGTTGTAAAGAAGTAACTAAGATAAGATAATACGTTGATGATTTTATCCTTTAACGTTTTTCTTTTGATGTTTAAGAAATCAGATCATTAATAACTTAAACAGTCAATGAGACTCTTTTGATGAAACACATATTCATTTGATACTTAGTTGTAAAGAAGTAACTAAGAAAAGATAATACGCTGATGATTTTATCCTTTAACGTTTTTCTTTTGATGTTTAAGAAATCAGATCATTAATAACTTAAAAAGTCCTAGTAGCTGGGCAATGAGACTCTTTTGATTGATTGTGAATTCCTTGTTAAACACTGCTTTGTTTTAGATACCTGTGAGCAGTCCAACTATCTTTACGGAGTTGGAGTTCATTCGGTTCAGTTTTCTGATGCAATCCTGAGACATGTCACCACGGAGGGGCATCTCACCTTTCTGCAATAAAAGAAGACATTATGACAGCTAATAATATGTTGATCTGCAGTATGAACTTTCTTTTTTAAGAAACGTTGCCCACACTAAGAATTTCTCCTGTATCGTGGGTGCGTTTACAAATAGGAACAGGCCAGGCCATCTGCAGGCCATATCAACATTTGTTCCGTGTGGGAATCAAACCCGCGACACGCAACGCAGCAAGCAAACAGTCAGTCTATATTTGTGGGTTGACTCCAGTCACCCCATCATCCGCTCCGGGTGTCACCCATGCTCGCTACGCCACTGAGCCAGAGAGACGAAAATTAACACATAATCTAGTTCTCTATGCCCATCTTAACGACTACTTACCAAGGCTTGTTGCTGGTTCTGAAGATGGTCCGTGACCACAATCTGTTGCACCGTCGTTATCATCGTGCCGGATTGAGCTTGGGAACCTGGTTGAAAATTATTTTTTATTTATTTATTTATTACTAGCTGTCCCGCGCGGCTTCGCTCCCGTCAACTGGCTACCCTACCTACCAATTTTTTTTTGCTTTTAAACCTTCCCTGTATTCTGGCGAATAACATCCCCGGGCTGTAAGTAACATTCTTAGGGACGGGAGCATATCGTTACGCAAAATTTAAGTATGCATGGTCATCCATAGACTATAAAAGCCGATTTCACCAATGGAATTGACCGCGATCAAACCCGTTCAAGAGTTGTCAGTGTCAATATTCCATAGAAAATAATAACACTGACAGCCCGTAAACTTGGTTCATATGCTGATTGCGTTCAGTTTCATTGATGAAATCCGCCCTAAGTCCTAAAAGAACTTAGGTGGTAGACTTTTGGCTCGCCGTCCGTCCGTCTAGTGACGACAGGCCGTGTCGACGGCGCGTTAGTGTTCCACGCGCGCCTCAAAGAGAGTCAGCACACAGAGGGGCCCGAAAGGGCGACGCCTGCCGGAGTCGCGGGAATATTCGCAAGAGACACCGTGACTCCAGAACACAAAGGGCAATGAAGGAACAAGGATGGGTTTTTTTTTATTTCCCATCCCTAAAAAAAAAAAATAGGTGGTAGACTTTAGAGTCTACTGTATGTCTCTAGGTCCACCTAGGTCCTAAAGAAATACTAAAGGGATGAATGGACGACACACATTATCCTTCACGAAATCTGTCAATCCATCCATTTCATGAAGGATAATGAAGCTAGACAGTTGCTGTTGATACAATGTCAAAAAGAGAAGCATTGGTTTATTGTGTTAGGTTTTGATGTGTTATTAAACTAGATTTAAGACTGTCTAAAGTAAAAAAGGTTTTTATCTTATGTTAATTTGTACTCGATTATTTATTGGATTTGACTTATTGTGCTTGCAATACTGGCACAATTCAATTTATGTCATTGTCTTTGGTTTTGGCGGGATTAAAAAAAAAAGAAAAAGAAGGCAGTCGATTTGTTTTTGGCGCGCGTCGAGTCCGGGATAAAAATTGTTAGGCAATAATTATTGTCTAGATTCATAGTTATTAAGTATTCGAACTATTAGTAAACAAATAAATACCTGTTATTAATTGGAGCGAGGAGTTTTATTACAACTTGAGAACATATTGAGAACGGCTTACCTTGATCATAACCCATCAGTTTAGTGGGACCGACAAAGGATTCCGTCACTAACTTAGTCGGATTGCTGGCTCCACACATCTCGATGAGATGGCTCCTAAAACACACAATTTGGTGTAGAGTATCTTGATAAAATGATGAGACAAAACTTCACGCCCCGAAGTTCGTTGGTAAAGCGCAGACATATCTTGGCCTGACTTGGCATGTGTAATATTTACCCACGTCCTTGTCAAGCAAACGCTGAGATAGTAATCCTTTTTATAGGCGCTCAGCGCGATTTTACTATATCGTTGCAATGTTGCCTTATTTTGACAACCTTCTTCGAAATAATTCGCTGGTCGCATGTATTTGGCTATTACAGAAATTGCTGTAATAGCCAAATACATGCGAGCAGCGGCCGGAAAAAGTTGTATGAAAATCCATATCTATCGTGTTTTGCAGCCAAATAAATTACAAAGTCAATTTATAACTATCCTGTAATTTAAAAATGGAACGATTTTATATTCCGAAACATGGCAACCAAGGAGGTAACTTATCAAAGGTTTTATTTAAATTTCGAACTGCCTTGCAAATAGAAAGCTGTTTATTGAAATAAAAAATGAACACGCGGGAATAATTATTGTTGTTAGTTGTTCGACGGTGATTTTGAAAAGTAATTGTATTTTTCCGCGCATTATTTGAGAAAAGTATATACAAGCACACAACTAAGCATTGATGGACTTTTTGTTCGTCCATCAATACCTCTTTTGCTGGCCGCTGCAGTAATGTTCTATTACTGTATCGTTGCAATGTAATACTATTACTTTCTTATTTTTTTTACTAGGTTTTTGTTGCTATTATTTTGTGTCGAACAAATGTTTTCTATTGTATTTCTGTATCTTTGTCACTCACTTGCCCGTCTGTATGTTGTCTTGACAGATGACCATGGACTCTCCAGGGTCCACGCTGGGCTTGGCCAGCATGCGGCGCCGGATGATATCAATGTAGCCTTCCAGGATGTCCCGGATGCGGTGGCAGTCTTGAGTCTTGACGCTGTATTCTTTGTCACTGGGGAAGGAAGAGATTAAAAGTGAAATTCTTGTGTCCTGTCTTCTCAATCTCTAATGCAATACGAATAATGTTCACTGCGGAAATTAACTGATGAGAAGTACCCCGCGATCTACAGCGCAAAAGCCAATACCAGTTTACTGCAAACTACAAATCGTAGCAATATAAAAAAAATTGAAAAGAAAGTTACATCAGTCTTTGATAAAAAAAATGAGTTAACCCAAACCTTATTTCAGTGGCATTTGTTTCAAATGCAATACCCAACTCCTTTCCTATAATTTATTACTCTTCACAAATAATCTGAAGGCCTTTAGAGGTGTCTGCGGTACAGGGTGTAAAAACCCGCAAGCCTACATAGAAAAGGGAGGATCCTGCGAACCGACGGCAGCATGTCGCGGGTTCGATTCCCGCACGGAACAAATATTTGTACGACCTACATGTATTTGTTCCGAGTCTGGGTGTTTTTCTATCTATAATATGTATGTATTTACAAAAAAAAAAAATGTATATAAGTAGTTTATCAGCCATCTCGTTACCATAACACAAGCATTAGGTTGCTTAGCTTGGGACTATATGGCGTTGTGTGAAATGTCCAAGGATGGCCAAGGATATATATGTTCTGAATGGTGGGCAACTGCCCGATAGTTTATGTTCAAACTGGGGTATATTTGCAATCACACGGAAAACTCTGATAAGGCAATGTAGGATTTCATTCAGGAGTTCGTCGCTCGAGAGATAGATGGCGCTGCGTTTCTTGTTGTTGCCGTTACAAATTTTGATTCGTTAATTTTTTTTTGGCGGCATTTTATTTTAAATTTTCTCTATCCCCGTACCTACTCATCTGGCAGCTCATTAAATATGTGTAAAAAATCTGCTTCAATCACTACTTTTACCGGAAAAATAAGTCAATGAATCAAACCTGTAGTCTCCGAAATTGAGCGTGAAGGTCTGCGACTTGCCCGCGTGGTATGTCTTGACGTGCGTCAGCGGCCACTGCTGCAGGATCTCCTTGGTGACCTCGTCGAGGCGCAGGATGGCTTCTGCGTTGATGCCCAGCAGCCGGGGGACTAGCTTCTTCTTGTCTTTTTGTTTTTCCTGCAAGCAAAAATGAAAATTATTGAGAAGTGTTCTTTATTAGAATAGTGGTGAGTGTGTTTTTGTTAGTGTTCATTAACATCACCTCATTCATTGAAAACATTTCGAAAACATATTTATGAAACTCGAAATACGGAATTCAAACATCAAGAAATAGACTTTTAAAATCATAACCCTTCCCTTTATGTTTGTCGTGGTGGAGTAAAAAAATTACCGAATGTTGGTGATATTATGTAAAAATTCATTTTGGCTTTGGGATGGCGGTTATGGCAATACATCAGTTAAGCCTCTGGTATTGTAGATATCTTTAGATGACGACCTGGACAGACCCAACAGGCAAACTTAGACAAGGTACATAAGAAAGATGACTGATGAAATACAACCGACTTAAAAAAAAAATCACTACAAAGTAAAAAATAATTTTAATTTCGGAAGTCGGTGTTTTTGTTAGTTTTTCGTATTTTGACACCGACTTCCGAAATCAAACTTATTTTTTACTTTGTAGTGTTTTTTTTTTTGAAGTCTGTTGTATTTTTTTAGAAAAAGTTTATATTTTTCATTTTTAGTGGTACCCCATAACTAACAACACCACTGCAAAATCGCAGAAAAGCAAAATACGCAATTTCGAATACCTACTTGGATGACATAAAACCATCATCCAAGTAGACGAATTCCAGCTATTTCGATTTAAAATCCAAAGTTCATAACCGATTTTGGTAATATTGAAATGGGACCAATTTGCAAGTATATAAATTATCCTTTCAGATAAAACAAGAATTTTTCAAATTGGTTCATAATTGTCGGAGTTATGAGGTCACAAACATAAAAAAAAATACAACCTAATTGAGAACCTCCTCCTTATTGGAAAGTCGGTTAAAAAAGAAAAGACGGAAGCCGCGTCTAGCAGCTAAGAAAATACCACCTTATTACCTTGACCAAAAAGAAGGTGACCCCATAGGTAGGCATGGCCCTGGCGGTCTTGATGTACAGGAACTTGGCCTCCAGCTCGCTGCTGCCCACGTGCGAGGAGTACTCCTTCACGATCTTCTTCTCCACGTTCCAGGCGTTGGAATACTGCTCTGGCAGGTACTCTTCCAGTCTAGAGGTTAGAAAGTTGGTATGTGGGTTTTCTTTAGCACATTGATAAATGGTACTAATAGAATTGGCTAGATTCCATCATCCACAAATTGCAAAACTATTTAGTCCGTCAGTTAGAGTATTGAAAATAATGGACACGCAGTTTTTGTTTTTGTAAATCAATAAATATTGACAAAGCTAGAACGCATCAAAACTCGGGAGTGGGGGCTCGTGACGTCACGACTCACTAAAAATTATGCGAAGGTGCGACGTATTGAGAATTTTAAAAGCGTCGTAACTTCGTCAATTTTGGTTCCCGTAAAAAAAGAAAAAAAACGGGTCAAATATTTTTTGATAATCTAACTGACGCACTAATTAGATTTTTTCAGGACACAAGCCAATAGGCTTGTGTCCTGCCTACGATCTGTAGAGATATTCTCTAACAACATTTTCGTGTCTCGATAGCGGAATCCGGGGTGAGTATCAAATTCGCCTATACATGAGACCTTTATGCTGCGTTTTATAAAGCAAACTTTGTTAACTTTCTCACTCAGGTGAAGCTCGATATCGAAATAGATATTTAAAAAATTGACTAGCAGATCCGCGGATCTCGCGTTACAGATTGTCTGTGTAGGACTAAACGACCGAATTAACCGACTTAATTTCGGAAGTAGGTGTTTTTTGGTTTTGTATGTTTGAAGTACTCCCATGTCTGTATATTTTTGAAGATTGTCTATTTGTAAAAAATACTCTCATCTATTTCTATTTAATGAACAAGTCGTCCGAAAAAAATGCTGGAAAATTACTAGTACCTACTCAGAGATAACAATTATTACGTTAGTAGTTTCTTGCCCGCTCGTTTAATTCTTTGAAATCTGCAATTAACGGACATGCTATTCGAATTTTCTGATTGAAATAAATGCATTGATTGCTCCACAATGGTATGTACAAAGCTTGCCAGACTGTGATACAGAAATCGTAAAATATAATATCGACGATGAAGTGACATGAACTCCTAACTGACATTTTGGCAATTTTAGTTTTTTTACTTAAATAGAGTTTAAATAATCGTTTGCGTGAGCTGGAAAAAACAGATAACTGTATATCATATTGTAAAAAATCAGATTTATACAGTTATCTATTTCGCATCATCTCTGACCTAGACGGGAGTCAACAGCAAACCCATCATCTGCCTAGCCTTTTCCCAACTATACTGGTGTCGGCTTCCAGTCAAATCGGATTCAGCTGAATACCAGTATTTTACGTGGAGCGGCTGCCTACCAGACCTCCACAACCCATTAACCGGGTAACACGATACTCTTTGGCAAAACTGCTGTCAGATTTTCTGGCTTCTGACTATCCGTAACGACTGCCAAAGATCTCCAAATTACAGCCGGGACCAACAGCTTAACGTGCTTTCCGAGGCACGGAGGAAACTCGGTATGTTAAGATGGTCACCCATCCACAGACCAACCTCGGCAAGCGTTGCTTAATCTGGAAGATCGACCTGTGCAGCTGTTATTATTTAGCCACGAGCTCCTCAGTCAAGACCAAACCCATACCAAGTAAAAAAAAAATGTTTGTAAACTTGAATTATTTGTGTAGGTACTTAGTTTAAAACAGAGAAAGTTGCAATCCTTCGCGAGCGAGGATCAACCGGTCTATTCTGACAACGTTTCACCATGAAGGTTCTCGTGAACTGTTATTCCATCTTGTTTGTATTTATCGACAGCTCACTTCATGT
Organism: Ceramica pisi; assembly: GCA_963859965.1. Classification (NCBI taxonomy): domain Eukaryota; kingdom Metazoa; phylum Arthropoda; class Insecta; order Lepidoptera; family Noctuidae; genus Ceramica; species Ceramica pisi. Next base: position 14,696,555 of record OY982553.1, on the reverse strand, counting down.
TTACTTCACCTAAGTTTACAAGGTGAGTATGATGTATCCCGCAAAAACAAAACTGAATAAAAAACTTTTTACAAAAAAATACAACCGACTTCCAAAAAAAAACACTACAAAGTAAAAAATAACTTTAATTTCGGAAATCGGTGTTTTTGTTCGTTTCTTCGTATTTTGACACCGACTTCCGAAATTAAAGTTATTTTTTACTTTGTAGTGTTTTTTTTTGGAAGTCGGTTGTATTTTTTTGTAAAAAGTTTTTTATTTTTCACTTTTTAGTGGTGCCCCACACCTACCACACCACTGCCAAATCGCAGAAAAGCAAAATACGCAATTTCGATTATCAAAGAATCATCTAAATAGTCAAATTCCAGCTATTTCGATTTAAAATCCAAAGTTCGTAACCGATTTCGATATAATTTAAATGGGACCAATCTGCAAGCATATCCTTTCAGATGAAACAAAAATTTTTCAAATCGGTTCATAATTGTCGGAGTTATGAGGTAACAAACATAAAAAAAAAAAAAAAAAAAAAAAAAAAAAAAAAAAAAAAACATACAACCGAATTGATAACCTCCTCCTTTTTGGGAAGTCGGTTAAAAAGGCCCGGTTCTTCTCCACAAATATTCGGTCTATAAAAGTAGTGAGATCAATAATAGGCCAAGCATTTCAGAACTTCAGAACAGTCTATGACTGAGACTGATGTGTCTTTCTTTTTCTTTGTAACATGTTTATTTTGAGAATACCTACCAGTAAACGGAGAGCTTGGATTTTACCTGACCGTTTAAAATGATGGAACACTCGAAAAATCGTTTTCGTAAAAAAGGATTCCTTATCATCAACTTGGTAAGTTTCATCTACAAAGTAGATGTAACAATCGTTTAATTAAGAAAACAATTGCCCCATCATTTTAACGAGTCAATAGTAAATCTTCACTTTTTGGTCCCCTGTAATTTCTCAACGGTTTAAGTTATTGTTCTGAAACTTTCCAATAAACTTCAGCTAGGTTAGAGTAATAAATGTTCACTAAGTTGCGATTATTACAAGCAAGGTTATGAGGGGGGTTAAGCTCGAAATCTTTTGTGTGTACGTTAGGAACTAGGCCTGGCTGGCGCACAACCATGCACCTAGATAATTATAAATCAAAGGCATTCAGAGGCATACAGAACTGCTGTTTCATGCTGTGTGCCGATATTTGAACAATTTTGTTTTTTAGGTACTTGCTTGTCATAAAGTGCAAATTCTGATGTGTTGGGCAAAGCTTTGTCAATTTTACTAACAATACTTACTTCTCAATAAACCCAGACTTGTGTTTCTTCTCATCGTAGTCTCCTAATTGGATCTGGCACTGGATCCCCGCGAACTGCACAGCTATAAATAGTTAAAAATACAATTGTTTACGTGATTTAAGACGCAGATCATTGAATTCCAGGGTTGCGGAATTTGGTCGTAAATTATCGCGGCGTAGAGTTACAAGGGTGGATTTTAGTCAGTAAAAGTCTGACACTTTCTTCCGCTTCGCCCAGAGGGGACGGAGCCATTTGATCGTTTCCCTAAAAGAAGGAAAGGTCATTGAATTGTCCCTCCAAAGACATCAACTTACTTGGCTTGTCCATGACCATGTCCAACTGCAATGCATGAGTCAAAGCGGCTTTCGAAATCAATTCCAAATCTTTGCATTATAGATAGCTTATCCCTGCGGCAGGCGTTTTTGTGTTTCACGAAAAATTGGATATTAACTGTCCACATCATAAAATAACATCTCTCATGAAGAAGACCAGTTTAAACACAGTGGAAATAGCACAAGCATATTAAAATCTTTACAACCGTTTGCGATGGATGGGCAGCGCCTACGTCCTTGTTGGTAGCAACAGAACACGCTTACCTATCTCTCTGCTAGTGCCATGCATTATACTTGCCAAAATAGGCTTGTGTCCTGAAAAAATCTAATTAGTCCGTCAGTTAGATTATCAACAAATATTTAACCAGTGTTTTTTTTTTTTGCTACGGGAACCAAAATTGACGAAGTTACGACGCTTTTAAAATTCTCAATACGTCACGCCCCGGCATAATTTTTAGCGGGTCGTGACGTGACGAGCCTCCACTCCCGATTTTTGATGCGTTTTATCTTTGTCAATATTCATTGATTTACAAAAACAAACAATACGTGTCCATTATTTTTCAATACTCTAACTGACGGACTAAATAGTTTTGCAATTTGTGGATGATGGAATTTGTCCGAATTTGTGCGTTCTAGGCAGGGTCGCGGTAACTCCCCACGACCCTAGAACACCAAATGGCATTAGGAGGGACACGGGTGGGTTTAAGTCAGTAAGTGCCTGACACTCCCTTTCGCTCCGCCAGATCGTAAGGAGTCATTTGATAATTTCCCATCCAAAAAAAAAGTGCCATTCACGGCGACGTCGGAAATTGTTTACTGACTGAACTTGATGAAATGAAATTAAGAGTCCATTATTGATATGGTAGTTTTGTATGGTATGATATGGAGTTGGAGACTAATCCCATCGTAGGTCTTGGTTTCGATTCCCAGGTTGAGCAAAATTGTTATTGGGTTTTTTCATAAGGAATTTCGCCTGAAGTTTTAAAGTTATTGGCATGATAGCCCCGTGTCTTGATAAGCACGTGTCAGCGATGGTCCTACACCTAATCTTTTCCCAAGTGATGAATTGCCGTCCCATCAAATTTTTTTTATTTTTTATTTTTTTTTTATTCAAAACGGGGAAACTCTTGGCCCAAATCGCACCTGATGGAAAGTGATGATTAGGCCGAAGATGGAAGCGAGTTTCACCCGGAATCCTCTTACACAGAGGAACTGGCTATCATACCTCTAACTGCCGGAAAACAACAATGCTGTTAACATTGTTGTTATGGCGACAGACTTAGACATAATGGTGGTAGCTTGCCAGGCGGACTTAGAATAAGTCCTACCACCAACCAAACCGAGCAAAAAATTTGCCTCCGCTGGGAATCGAACCCGGGACCTCTGGGTCTGAATCAGGTGGTATAACCACTAGACCACGGAGGCGGTTAGTGTCACCTGTTTAGCACCACCCGGGGACCACGTGTAGGGATTCGCTGAAGGGTATTCTCCTATGGACGCGGGTGTCTCGGCCCCCAAAAACTATACTATACTATACTATAAAACTAAACTATACTATACTGGAACTATAGAGAGAGAACAGAGAACAAGTTCACATGTTTGCAGACACACTTGTGCACCATAGTACCTCAAGCTAACGGGGGCTCTTGTGCGCACAGGCTTTTTTAAAAAAATTGCGAAACGGCTGATTGACACTTCCCGTAACCCAAAAGCTCGCTTTTACTTTGGCCAGAGGCTAAGCGTCGCCATTCAACGTGGCAATGCCGCCAGTCTCTTGGGTACATTACCAACTGACAGCGTTGAGGACGAACTTTTGATGCTAAATTTAAGTTTGTTGTTAGTTTAATTTATGATTTTACTATATTAAGCTTACTTGGTTACTATCTGTATAGTTAGGTTTAAGACCAAAATTATACTTTTAGGAGTAGGTACATGGCATTCTATGATTATCCTACTTAATATTATAAATGCGAAAGTTTGTGAGTATGTATGGATGTTTGTTACTCTTTCACGCAAATACTACTGAACCGATTACGATGAAATTTGGTATGTCGGTAGCTGAAGACGCAGAATAACACATAGGTTTTTATCCCGTAGTTCCCGAGGGATCGGGATTTACACGGGAATAACGAGAATTTATACGCGGACGAAGTCGCGGGCGGCCTCTAGTAATTTTATATACTTGAGTAAACTTATAATTCCAGTAGGTACGTAAAAGAAAATACGATCCTGTTATTTTCTCCTTTAATTAACACAAAAAAAAAAAAAAAAAAAAAAAAAACTCACAGATTGAACATTCTTTTTTTTGGGGTTCCGTACCCGAAGAATAACCAACGGGACCCTATTACTTAGCTTTCGCTGTCTGTCAGCGCGCTGTATCTCAAGAACCATAACTAATAGGTAGACAATTGAATTTTTCACACAATGTGAATTTCAAATACCGCTATAACAACAAAATAATACCTAATAAAGTTTAATTTAATAAAAAAATAAAGGGAGTTTCGATACAAAAAACGTGTTATTTCGTGTGAGAATCCTACTCGCACTTGGCCGATTTTGTAAAATTATCTTGCAATGGCACAAAGTAATTAAACACACAAAAATAACCAATAAAAAATACTTTATTGTCAAAACCTTATATTCTAAATCACTACCTAGTACCATCACTGCTGCCAGCCTGCCCATCCTTATTGACAATCTGCTGCAGCTCATAATCTTGCACCACTTGAAATATCTTACTCTTGGCCTGGTTCAAGTAATACGGACTGAACTTCCTCAACGTCGAACCAATAGTCAACAAGAACACGTCTAAAGGATCTGTGGGGCTCAACTCTTGGAACATGGCTTCGGAGAACTCCCTCGAAGAGTTCCCGTCGTCTTGTTGTCTCTTTCTAAGAATTGGTTTCGTCTCCCTCGGCTCGTCGAAGTCTAACGCTTCATCAACGAAAACTTCCGAAGGCATTTCGACTTCGCACGCATCATCTTCGAGGAACCCTGCGTATTCATCAGCTGTGGACCCTGAGGAGATCGGCTCTTTGAAGTAAGGCGTCATGAAAGACAGTTCCTCTTCGTATTTGTACTTGTAACTGTGTGCGTTCGGGTTTTTGAGTCTTTCGCGGAATTTTCGTCGCATCATATCTCGAATGTTTATCCATCTTGATTTGCAGACGAGAGCTGAAAGTAAAATAGTTTGAATAAATTATTTTTTACTAACTAAAATACATTACATAACATATCCTGAATCCTGAGCTCACGGCGTATAATTGTGCAATGCCCTACCTTGAAATTACAATGCCCTATGTACCTTAAAAATACCAAAAACTAAGATAAATTATTAGAGTTCAATTTTTTGTTTATAGTTTGAGATAAAAAAAATGTAGCGATAGGTATCTAACCTTTCCCAATATACCACATTCTACTGACCTAGAGGTCAGTGATATACATGGTGATTGATTTAGGAGCCCCGCGTGCTTCGGAGCAGATCATTTATGATATTTTTTTTACTTCCGCCCTACCTGTAAACAATGCCTACCTCAAATTCGACTCTAGCTACAGCTCTGAATGAGCCTCAGCTGCGCCCGTATGTTTCTGATAGGGGGCGAGCCTGTATCCATCACCTGAGCATAATCTAATACTCTACTACATATTTTAATATTTCCAATTATTATTCCACATTGGAAACCACTAAGTATTACAACTGTATGTTAATTCTAAAATAGACTATTTTCCTGTCATGTGATGCCCGTGATGCGACAGTGCCAAAAAAAGAGAGGACCACAAATGTGAGGTTTTCCTGTTCTATCAATAAAACATATCCATTTCCCCAAAAGTAAAATTATTTTATAAACAACATCCTTAGTTGACCGGCAGCGAATGCCAAATAGAAGGCATCATGTCCGCACATTGCGTATGAAGGTAAATTAAATAAATAACAAACAAGTTAAAATATATATCTACGAGGATTTCGCTGAAAAAACATACAAAAAGAACTCTTGAGAGTTCTTTTTGTATATATATATATTTTAACTTGTGTGTTATCATCCAAATTGAGAACTGTTAAAAATGATACATGCTACGAAACACCGGAACATAGGTAGATAGTACCTATGTAGGTACCTAATACTTAAATATTACCTAGGTATATTTTACACAGAAGTAGTAACGTCGAACAATGACTCAAACGGGTCAAAGGTTTCAATGAATGTCAGCTGAGTAAACAATTCGCTTCAACTAATTTATTTTGTTTCTTTGTTCTTTAAATTAATAACATCAAAATGCTGCCAAATTATCGCCTTTAAAGACACTCTAAATATTACTCTCGTGGTTTAGAGCCAAGAACTAGAAAGAGTGATTACTTAGAAGAAAAAAACCGCGTAAGTTAACTTCCTCTTTATACGAAATATTCTCAACAATGACATCCTAAGGCAAGACTACTGCCGATCCCCCAACAAAACAGCGCGCAATAATACCATACGATACGATCAAACGATTAAAGAACATAGGTATGTATGTACCTACGTAGATAACCCTATCAACTGAATTAATTCTACAGACAAAATCGACGCCAACTTCACTTTCAACTCTACACTTGAAAATAACCCTTATGACTTATAACATAAGGTGTATCAAGAACACAAGTATGTAAATACAAGAAAGAAACTTACCTGGCCTGCTTAGTGAATCCCCAAATCTTCTGCCAAACAACTTCTCTTGAATCAAAGTCTAAATATTTCGCGTGTCTCGTGTTGTACAAAATAGGATTTTCTTTGACTAATTTTAATAGTTTTAAGTCCAAGTTCTTGTTGAAAGGTAGCGGCATCGTGTCGTGTTCGGGCCGGCGTCGTGGCTGCACTGAGCGGCAACGTCGCGTCGCGGCGACGTCACGTGTCGGCCTCGTTGATAGCGCAACCGGTTGCTAAGAGCAGGCGCGCACTCTCGATTGGCTGGTGCCAAAGCTGGTGCAGACTTGTGATTGGTTGGTGACGTTAGTGTCTTGAGACTGTGTTGTTGAATGTGCGATTTGATTATGGGATTGGTTCAGTAGGTAGGTAAGGTACTATTTTTTGGTTTTGTTGATTGAAAAAAATAAATAATTTAATTATTTGGTGAATTTGAAACTCTTCGTCCATGTTGACTTGCTTTCAAAATGTGAGAATTTGAAAAGTCCTGGTTGGTTTATTTAAAATGTATATATAATTCCCTGGGCAATGAAATCAACAATTATACCTACGTGTATTAGGCAAGTAAAATCAAATGAAACTATTGTGTTTTTTTCCTTAAATCAGTTACTTTCCTAACACGTTGTTAAAAAAATAGTAAGTACCTACCTTGCTATAAAATTATCATTTCCTTGTTTTATTTCTAGTGGCTGTGCGTAAACTGATAATGTTTGCGCATAAAATTTGCATTATTAAGGACTAGTTGACCGGCGCAACTTTTCACTGCCTGCGTCACATTTAACATTAATGCTCCGCTCCTATTTGTCTTAGCATGATGATTATATAGCCTATAGCATTCCTCGATAAATGGGCTATCTAACACTGAAATTATAATTTTTCAAAACGGACCAGTATTTCTTAAGATTAGCGCGTTCAAGCAAACAAACGAACAAACTCTTCAGTTTTATAGTCTTTATAAATATAATTCTTCTGTACTGTGTAAGTATGTCAATGAACTCCTCCTAAACGGCTGTACCTATTTTAATATATTTTTGGAAGCGTTTGGATTTTTTTGAATTTTTTTTTTGAATTTTGATGGTTTAGATTCACAATTCAAAAAAACAAAAATAAGTTGCAGTTGACAAGCCAACTAGTACCTATTGCGAAGCCACGGGGGACAGCTAGTATAATTGTAGATTCCTTGCTCATAAGTTTATCAATTTAAACACGTCTGCTCAGTGGCAATTGTGTAGTATAATTTTATTCGAGTATTTAGCTAAACTAAATTACTCGGGCACGGAAAAACTACTAGAGGTGCTGAACTAAAGTACTTAGCTGACTTAACTGTAGTTACCTAAAATTAGTATTTTAGTTGTAGATTAAAACGGTATCTATAAGCCTAGATTATGAGTTATATGCAAAATATTGTATCTGCTTAGATTTTGAAAATATTTTATTTTTATTTAATTCAATGACTTTCCCATTTAACAAGTACTTTCGCAGAGAGGTGGCCTGAAACAGGTTTAGACAGCCTAGATCAGGCAACGCACTACATTACATTCAGAGTTCTATTTTTTACTGTAAACTCATATTTGTCGTCCATAGTTTAAATTTAGATAATTATAATCCTATTGTAGACATAGATTAATATATACTACTGCACCATAATGTACACTTGGCTCAACTTCGGTTTAGCAACTGTGGGTTTGGAGCTTGATTATTTTTTCGGGTAGAGTACTCTTCTTGTAGAACACTATCACAAAGTTTTATAGCGCGCAACGACACAGTTTTAGAGAAAAAAAATCCTAAAAAATCAATTTTCTCTAACCTATTTACGAAAAATTGCATCGGCTACCCGATACACCCCCTCTCAGATTAGTAGGATTCGCCGGCCACGGCACACCCTCATAGATCCTGACGATCCCATCACCCTCCTCCAGGAAAGTTGTAGGGAAACGAGTTTCTTAAACAAACACAAGCACAGACCGCGATCCTGTATTCCGACCTCGCCGCCGAGGTCCAGCGCGACGACCCTGTAAATCACCCCCCCGTCTTTTGCCAAATGAGCCAGCCCGCGAAGCTGAGCCAAATAATGGAAACATGACCCAGCCAGTCCCTTGCTGCCCTCCCCCAAACGATGCCGCTGAGTCGAGGTCCGTACCCCACAGGGGGTGCCCTCAGCGAGCGGAGTTTTAGTATATTTTATATAGCCTTGGCTGGGGCCCTTAAATTCACCTAGGCCACCACAGGCAAGTCCGGTTAAGTAGCTAAGGCTTTCTAGTCGTTAGCTGCGAGAGGCCATAATCAAAAAAAAAAAAAAAAAATATTTACGAAAAAATTACATAATTTGCCACAGATAACTTAAAAAAATCGGTCCAAGGTCGTTTCGTTTTACGGTCAGATTAAGTGACCACACATTTAAATGTTTTTTTTTTATTGAATATTATAGTTTTTTACTTTATTTTATTTTTAAATGGTTGCGCAAGTATTGTTGTAATAAAAAGCAAATAATAAAATTAATTAAATAAAAAATATTTCGCGATTGTGGGTAACGAAACGTAATTTCAAAATATTTGATGTAACATGCGACGTTTATGTTTGACAGTTGTCATTCATTGTTTGTACTCACAGTTGAGAGCGTCTATCGTACTTTCTGTTTGTTTCAACGATTGAGTGACACCATGGCGTCTCCGAAGTCCCCGGCTTCTGATACGTCATCTCGCGATCCCGAAGTGCTAAGTGTTGTGCAAGTGTTGGACTCAAGTGAGCCACTTGTGTGTGTGCCTAGCTGATGGTGGCGTATGCGTTAAATTATGTGGCTCCATTCAAAATGGTTGAGACGAATGGGCCTGGCGCATGTCATGGCGCCGTCGGTTGGGACTGGTCATTTCTCAGCTGCCATGGTTTATTTTAATTTATTTTATTTTAATTTATTTTAATTATTTCTTTGAATTGTTCCTTTTTTAGTTCGGATGTTTTTATCATGCTCGTCACATCGTTCTCACATGTATGTATAATTTCAACACGATGTCAAGAAAACTTTGTAACAATTTATTATTTTTAAAAGAGTGTTCGTGGAGTTTCTTGCACGTTCTTCTCCATAGAGATCTACGCTTTGGAACGTGCAAATAGCTTCATCTTTTTGGACCGACCGACCTTGACAATTCAAAAGTGCCTGTAAATGGTTTAATTGAAATAAATGTTTGAGTTTGAGTTTGAGTTTGAGTTTGTGCGTGCTACAACAAGGATTGCGTCTTCGAGTGTTGTGCAAGAGCGAGCGGAGCGAGCTCTGGACTTGGGGACACCCCGACTCGGATAGGCTAGGTTAGAAGCGGGCGGGGTCTATTCGCTCGCTTCGCTCGCTCACTCGACCCCGCCATCCCCTTCGAGGTTATTTTTTTATAAACCACTCAGAAGTAGGAGCCCCGCGCAGCGGGGCTCCGTCGACATTTTCTTGCAATTTAACATTTTTGAGAGGTTCGAGTATATTCTTGACGTTGGAGTTTGATAGAGGGCAATATTCTACGATTTTAGGCATATTTTGACCTTGAAGTGTTTGACCTTGACCTTTACGAGTTTGACCTTGACCTTGAAGATGCCCCTGACCTTAATTTAGATTAAAAGCTTATATAGGGTCGCCACGTAATCTTCCCCACCCTTAATACTCCCACTATCTCACCAATCCCGAAAGAAAGTTTTGGCGATTTTTTTTTCAGCCCCTATGTTTTTGCGCGTTTTGGTACTTTCAAATTTACTATAGAAAAGGTGCATTCTACCCAAAAAAAAAAAATCTACTATAAAAAACGGCAGTTAGCTAATCCGAAGTCCTTCCTATCTTTCACAATGTGAACATTCCTTCATCTTATCATCTATGAGAACAGAGTTTCCAGGCGTCCGGATAAAACCTGGCAAACCAAGTTTTGTAGCTAAATTAGTCCCGTTTTTATTTATAAATTAAGACAGCTTTATATTGATGAGCTAAACACATGAAATCACAACTTTTTGCGATTCGCACAGGAGAAACCAAAACAAATAAGATAACTAAAGCTATAAAGCTAACAATTTAAAATACATGTGCTTGTGCAATTTCAAAAATACCAAAATAATAAGAACCTAACATATAAATAATTAAGCTCTTTGTCCCGGCAAGTATTTTATCAAGTCTTTTGTTAGTCTTTATATTTTTGCTTGTAGTTTTTTTTTGGTCCACAATTCTAGTTTTATAGTCAGTTTGGCATATTTTTTATATTATTTATGTACAGTCGCCAGCGCATCATGCTACCCAAAACTGACATATTTTCCTAATCAACCTTGAACCTTAGCACTTCAGCAGTGCTATTCTGTAACAACATTTTCGTGTCTCGACAGCGGAATCCGAGGTGAGGTTCAAATTCGTATAAATATAAGACCTTATGCCGTCTGAAATAAAGTTCACTTTGTAAGCTTAGTCACTCAGGTGAAGTCGATATCGAAATGGTTATTTACAGAATAGACTAGCAGGACGGAATAGCTGGTGAGATTCTTGGAATGTAGGGCTCATGGCTAACCACTGGCGCGCAGATTAGTTGGTCTGCATTGCTAGCTTACTGAATGTGTAGATGTAGATAGTAAGATGCCTGAGGTTGATAAATGTGAATGGAAGAATAAAGTTGAAAATCTATTAAAGAAATTTGACAGATTGTTGTACTTTGATGTGCTGGCGTCAAATATTGACATTTGGTATTTTTTGGCCAAATTAAAGACTGACCGGTCAATTATTATTATTTATATCTATCACGTTATTCCGGTCTTAAAATAGAATATGCAAGACAGAAAAACAAATGTGTAATTAATCTGTAGCAGAGGTGGCCAACTTGATTACACCCAAGATCGACTTTTACTGACGTAACCCTCTACGATCTACTACTACTACTTTTTAAAATCACAAATGAAACATTATAGTTCAGTATACAATATTATTATGTAGTTTCTTTTTTAGATATCCCACTTATATAATTAAACTTTTTCTTATTTTTTTGCCTTGCCGCGATCGAATTGACTAATAGCTATGAGTTTTTGTTTGGTTGAACGCGCTAACCTCAGGAAAGAATGCCTGGTTCGAATCTATACTAATTTTATAATCTATACTAAGATTATAAAGCAGAAGAGTTTGTTTGTTTGTTTGTTTGGTTGAACGCGCTAATCTCAGGAACTCCTGGTCCGATTTGAAAAATTCTTTTAGTGTTAGATAGCCCCAATGATATTCTATTGGATCATTGGATAGCCCATTTATCGAGGAAGACTCGGCTATATTTATCATCACGCTAAGACCAATAGGAGTGGAGCAGTAATGAAAAATGTTACGCAGACGACGTTGCACGGGTCAGCTAGTTGAAAAATATTGTGTTGGATCGCTCATGTATCGAGAAAGGCTCATGTACCTATCATTCATAGAGGGATAACATCACGCTACGACCTATAGGAGCGGGGCATTAATGACGCAGGGGAAGTTGCGCGGGTCAGTTTTTATGTAACAAAAAAATCGACTTATTGCCCTATCGTGTCGCACAGTGTGCGGCTGCTCCGGTGGCTCCGGGCAGGCGACGCGACGTAGTGTGCGTGAGTTATCGACCGGCGAGCAGCCGGCAATAGGACTACTTTTGAAACTCGACACGAACTCGCGTTTGTTGAACGAATGAATCCATAAATGCGAACTTAAAAACTTTTCATAAAAACGTGAATTGACGATCTGAAGACGAGAAGTGGGACTGGATAAGCCATGCCATATGCAAAGCTAGCAAAGTATCGCTAGAACGAAGCTCTGACTAAGCGATACGAAGGTGGCGGGACGCCTTAGATGGCTTCTTAGTGAAATGCTGTAAAAAAGTACAACAAAGTAAATTGGAACGAATGGGGGAGCCCATTCCTTCCAAGAATCACTAGCCCGGGACCGTTACGACTGACAAATATATTGTGTTTTTGTATAACGTTTTCAAGTCTAAGCCGTTAAACCGATCTTGTGAAAACATTATGGACATAGCCTCTGAGTCTGGAGGACATTTAACTACACGCGGGCGAGGCCTGAAGTAGAAGCTTGTAGGAATTAAAAATAAGAAGCAAATTAGATTCACTTTACTTTTAATATTTTGCGTCCGCTTAAAACATTCATGCTTGAGAAGAGATACAATCAACTGCACTTCAATGGTAACAAGTTGACATTGACAGTAGCTTTATGTCGTGCGGTTGGCTGTACATTTATAAAATTTCCAGGATAAAAATAAAATCACACCACAGTAAGAAAAAATAACCAATTATACGTTAGCCTTAAGTTATTTTAGAATGTTTCATACCGTATTAAAATATTTATTGCTCACACTTTACATTATATTAAAAGCTTTGAATTCTAGCATTATTATAAAAAATAAAGTACTTACTCAGGTACTTTTACAATTATTAAAGAAATGGAACAGTTAAAATACTAAATGCAACCCCACATTAAAGAGATCAATAACTAAACATTAGATACTTCGTCCTACATAAATAAAAACACACTCATAAAAACACACTCATAAAAAAAACCTATCCTGAATAAATAGACTCAGTCGTAGAAACTTTTTCAGAAGAATGACCCTGTTTCTCCCTCTCAACAATTTGCTGCAAATCATGCTCCTGGACGACCGCAAAGATTTTACTCTTTGCAACATTCAGATGGTATGGCGAGAACGTTTTAAGTGTAGAACCGATGCTTAACAAAAACGCATCAACTGGGTCAGTGGGGTCTAACTCCGAAGACTGGGTCAGTGACTCACTGAAACATGGCAAGTCAATAGTTTGGTTAACTTCCTCTAGGCAAGGTTCCTTTCGCTTTCTAGATTTCCTCTTCTTAGCTTTAGGTTTCTTAATTATTGGTGCATCAGAATCGTTGTCACTGCCTTCGTGTATATCGATCTCTTCGGCTGCAGAATCATTGACCAAATCGTGCCAGTTTTTAGTTTGAGTTTCGTCCTCGTCATTCAAATTCAATATCACTACATCTCTGTAAAATGGCTTCATGAAGGTTAGCTCGCTTTCGTATTTGTACTGCCTTGGCATAGCGACAGGGTCTGTGATATTTTTCTTTAGAATTCTTCTGTGTACGTCTCTTATGTTTATCCAACGGAGTTTGCAGTCTGCGCCTGGAATAATTTAAAAAATATGGTATATATTCAGTCATAATTACATTATAACTATGTAACCTAATTATAAAACACTTCAGTATGTACTCAGCAAGCAATCCACCCTTCATTCAGAAAATAAAAATGGCGACTACTTTTTTAATTAACAAAGAGGAAAGGACATATCCTCACTTAAGTTCTAACACCACGAATGCCATAATCTGTAACTTTTTAGGACAGAAAATAAGCTGTTTAGCAGCACTTAACTCAGTTTTATGAAAATACTAAGTTACGCGCTGTTGCTATGCAAAAAGACTGAGTCACGCGCTGTTGCTATGGAAACAAAACTGATTTACGCGCTGTTGCTGCAATTTTCTGTACAAAACTGACATACGCGATGATTTCTTTTTTGAATAACGTTTCGCCATTGGTCCAAACTCTCATATTTGATTCGTCAAACGATGCGTCTTGCGATTCTCTATCGAATGACATACGAAACGTATTTCGTCCAAAATTTGACTTCCGTGGTCTTCTCGCAATTTAAGAATAATTTACTAACCCAATAAGATTACAATGTTATTATAAAATCATACAATCATAAAATTATAAAATCACAAAAATCATGATTATTCAAAATCATCAAAACGTACTATCATAAAATCAGAATATATTAGTAATCAATTTATAATAACAATACGCTCTCTCTCTAACACATTATTTTACCCAATTATACTATTCACAGATTGGTTCTAAACACTTAGTTTATTGTGTTAAGTCTATTATTATGTTTAGCTAACACTTTTACATAAATCTATACTGAGATAATTATAATATTCAAATCTAGAAATATATAACACACAATAAACTCGAACACGAAAAAAGCCGAACATTCTCGAACGTACACGAAAGCAAATGGTAGCGTCGGATCGCAACAACTAAATACTACTCACCAGGCTTTTTCATCGCATCTCCAATCTTCTGCCAGGCGACCTCCCTCGTATTAAAGTCCATGTATTTGTCATGGTTGGTGTCGTACAACACTGGGTTTGCCTTGACCATGCGGATGAGCCGCACGTCTTGTCTTTCAGAGTTTTCGTTGAACATTTTTGTGTGACGCGCACTGTATGGCATCGGGCGTCGGACTCGTGGGTCGAATCGCGATTCGTCGGCGCTCGGTCGTAGTCGGGGCCTCTCGCTCGCACAGCTTTAGGGATGGGTTTTATGGCGGGGTTTGGTTTGGATAACGTGCTATTTTTAGATGGATTTGATGTAATTGAAATTATGGTCCCGTTTTGTATAATTTATAATTATAACGTGTTGTGCTATTTTTAGAAATTTTGGCGTATTAAAATTCTAACCTATTTATTTGAGTTTTTTTTAAAGATTAAGGACATCTATCTCAGTACTTATAAATAAAAAAACTTTATTTTTTATTGTGTTCGATGTTTAATTAAATTAAGTATATACTTAGTTACGAGTTTTTTTATTTTTTTATTTCTAGTGCAGGTATACAGTTGGTTAAGTATTTATTAACAATATATAGTGTGGTTACTTGTGTTTCCTATTACATTGAATGAACTATTTTCCGTAACAAACATTCAGTTATTATTATATTAATAATCGGCGCAGACATCCATGAACACGAAGTTGGTCTTACTCTCCAGACAGTGAATGAGCTCGCCATTATAACGGAAGTATTCAGAGGGAATATAGGTAACCTATGTTCGCAAACAATACTGCAGCAACTGCAGTTTATTAATAAATAATTATTTGTAGGTAAAGTAAATATTTATGCATAATTTAAGTCAAGGTTACAGAACAATTCTACATAAATACACCAGCTATAATATAAATCATATATAAATTGATGATACAGTAAAACTGCTTGATTGTAAATGTATGTATGATTTGTAAGATATGTAATGTAATGTAAATTCTATTATTAAAATTTATTAAAACAACAAAGTTTTGCGGTTTCGCGTCACACATATTGACACCGTGACCGGAAAACAACGCAATTTATGTACGACTAGACATTCTTTACCAAAATGATAATTTTGGAATAATCAATATTATATCAGGTAATAAATAGGTACAGTTCGGGTTTAATTTTATATCTATAAATACAACGTGTAACAAAATAAACGCAATACCTCTTAAGGGGTCATTGAACTCATCATTATGAACAACTTTTAATATGGGACCAATACTGAAATCGCGAAAAAAAAATCGAATGCCCCATACATTTTTGTATGCATAACTTGACAAAATGTACTGAACAGCTGATTTTTTCATACATTCATCAATACCTACATGTATATATGAATATATATATGGTACATACCTACACCAAAATAAGATTTTTTACAATTTTTGTCTGTCTGTCTGTTTGTTCCGGCTAATCTCTGAAATGGCTGGACCGATTTTGACGGGACTTTTATTGGCAGGTAGCTGATGGAATAAGGAGTAACTTAGGCTACGTTAATTTTAGAAACAAAAACAAAACAAATAATCGACTGTTAGGCGGAACGAAGTTCGCCGGGTCAGCTGGTATTCTATAATTTCTGTTTCGTCAGGTTAATGTACCTATTGAACACCGAATTCGCTCCAACCAGAGTCCAAAATGTTCGATTTATAATACGTTAAAGTGTCTACATATTTCACAGTAAACGCATACCTAGTCACTTTGTAAAATTTATTACCCAGATAAGATAACCAGACCCTAGAGATGTGGTTTAGCAGCATGAACTTGTTTAATGTGTTTGGTATTATAATTATGAATTTTCATCTTTTTACATGTCGTGATCACTGTCTTACACCGTACACGTCATCATCTTTTGATTTGTAAAAGCGATAATTTTTACTTACTTACAAAATAAATATAATTTGCCGTCGAAAGTTTTCCTTCCTATTTTCACAACATCATTGTGTCTCCTTTCGCAGGTTTGCTGGAAGAGATTTCTTTAGAAATAAGCATCACCTTTGTACCTATTTCCTTTTTTATCTACTTGTGTGTGTGTGTACTGAAATTATTAAATAAATAAAATATCCCGCGCCATGTAAGCCCGCTGTAAACTGTCGCAGCTGGCTTGCTTGGCTACTTCGACGCGTCGTGTCGGGGTCGGCTAACATCGCCGCTCGTTCCGATAACCGCGGTATCACAACGATTGGACGCCTTGTTGTTATTAAATTTATCTATACTAATATTATAAAGAGGTACAATTATAACATTCGTTTGTAAGTTTGTATGTGGGGAACTACTGGTCCGATTTGAAAAAATCTTTCAGTATTAGATAGCCTATGTATCGAGGAAGGATATAGGCTACATATTATCATCACGCTAAGACTAAAAGGAGCCGAGCATTAATGGAAAATGTGACGCAGACGAAGTTGCGTGGGTCAGCTAGTTTAATTATATATCTAGGTACACTAATATTATAAAGAGGAAAGATTTGTTTGTTTGATTTGAATAGGCTCCGAAACTACTGGACCGATTTGGATGAAATTTTGTACAAAGATAGTTTGAGACCCGAGGAAGGACATTTTTAATCCCGGAAATCCCACGGGAACGAGAACTGTGCGGGTAAAACGGGAGCGAAGCCGCGGGGGACAGCTAGTATTTTATATTTAGCTTACTATTAAATAATTAGAGGTACACGAATGCCTAAAGATGTTACAAGACATACCTAGTAAAAATACAAATTAAAGTGGTGGAAAATGTAAAATTTATATGCTTGGTTTCTTATTTTATCCTTCGTCATTTGAAACGTCGTTTGCCGTAAATGGTGAGAAATGTCACGGAATGAGCTGTCACTCCATCTTGATTAGGTATATGAATTGACAGCTCACTTGTCGTTCACTTCGCCTAAGTGTTCACTTAGACCGGCTGTACCATAGATATACTGTATTTTATATTTCTGTGGGCTGTACTCTGTGATGGCCCCAACCAATGAATAATCATTGGCCCCAACTCACTAATAATTTGTATGACATTTCTGTGGTGTGGCATCAAACAAACTTAGTGCTGTCTTTGTACATTATAGATGTTAAAAAGCTAACATTTAAGCTGTTTACTGGGATTTATACAAATATATTATTTACTTGTAAAATATTTTATTTAGAATAAATTCCAGTCAAATCAAAAACCTTTAAAACGGTATATATTTTTTAGGAAACTTGAAGTCATTCGTTAGTACCGAAATCATCTTAGTACCTACCTAGATTTATACCTACTCACCAGTACAAAAGTAAAAGGAAACAAAAATCATAATTCCCCATCTGTAACCAGATTCGGAATTATGATTTTTCTTTCCTTTATCTAAATATACTTGGAATTCCCCTTTGTTTTTTGGGTTTACCTGTATTACCAAAAACGTAGCGGAAGTTTCAGAAAAAACAGGGAGAATTTCCTCTTTTTGTACATTTATATATTCACAGCTAGAAGTTTATAGCTATTAAAACTGCTAAGATAATTAATTATTACACACTTTTTCAAATATTTATATATATAAGTTGCTATGGTGTGTTGTACAGTAAGAATTAAGAAATCTTTCGTATTTCTAGGTAAAATTATAATCCCCACCGAATTTCGTTCACAGTGGCCAATCTCAACAGACATTAGTCAACTACGCAACAAGTGTGTGAGCAAATGCTGGCATCTCTCGCTCTCTGATCTGATGGGCAGAACCAAAGACTGAACGTGCTTTCCAAATGGTAACCCCCTCTAGGGTATATATGTTCTGTGATGGTAACAGGAGTGTTAAATAATAGGCAAATAAGTGAGATGGACGTTTACAGCTCTAAAACTTGAAGGTTAATGTTTAGATATAAGCATAATCTAACCCCAATCTCTTCAAAGTTAGAGTAAACAGGCTCCTTCTGGCTAAGCTCGCTCCATCGTGTACTTTGTCTCTGTCATCTCTGAACAAGACTAGAGTCAAGAGCAAACCCATCTCGAATAAAAAAAATAACCAGCGGCCAATTGCGAGTCGGACTCGCGCACGGAAGGGTTCCGTACCATTATCTATAAAAACGGCAAAAAAATCAAGTTTTTTGTATGGGAGCCCCCTAAATATTTATTTTATTCTGTTTTTTAGTATTTTTTGTTATAGCGGCAACAGAAATACATCATCTGTGAAAATGTCAACTGACTAGCTATCGTGGTTCTTGAGATACAGCCTGGTGACAGACAGACAGACAGCAAAGTCTTAGTAATAGGGTTCCATTTTACCCTTTGAGTACGGTACCCTAAAAAAAGATATCACTTTTGACAGAATTCGGTGAAAATAAAAGCTTTAGACACTTGTCTCTCCGCCGGCGAGGAAGCGGTTAGCTTTCGACTATTTTCTCGCTAAGGAAAGGGACAAACGATATAGATCTCGTGTCACACGAGATCTATATCGTTTGTCCCTATGCCTCTTTTACTCATACGGTGTGAGTAAAAGAGACATACATTCATAGTATAGTTTTTTTTTTTGTCTGTTATTTAAATCTATTAATTATGATCTACATTTACATTAATAATTTTATTCCTTATCTATACTAATATCATAAAGCAGAAGAGTTTGTTTGTTTGTTTGTTTGGTTGAACGCGCTAATCTCAGGAACTACTGGTCCGATTTGAAAAATTCTTTCAGTGATAGATAGCCCATTTATCGAGGAGGGTTATAGGCTATAATTATATCATAACGCTAAGACAAAAAGGAGCGGAGCATTAAAGGAAAATGTGACGCAGACGAAGCTGCGCGGGTCAGCTAGTCCTATATAATAATCTAATTTATAATAATAAGTTGTGTTGAACTAATTGATTGGTAATGATAGTTTAATGATTATTGTTCACCTGATATTGTATTGTATTGAGTATTAAGTTTAATTATTTGCTTGCACTGTTGTCCATCCGAGATTAACTGTTTCTGGAGGATCATTGGCTCCTAAAACACAGGCTTTTAGCCTAGTTTAGGAGGCAGCAGTTCGCTTTTGATTGTGTCTTAATGTACAACATTTTATTTGTAATTATTTTCTGGATGCTCAATTGTAAAGGTACAAATAAAAAATTATTTATTTATTTATTTAATATTTATAGTCGATAGCTGCTTGTTTACACTGCCGGCGAGCGGCTCTTATCTCTCTACCTAGTTGATGGCAGCGACAGGTTACAGCTATCAAAGATTGTACAATTACCGGCACGGATCTTCACCTGCGCAAAAGTGAGTTATTGGGTCCCTTTTGAGTGTGAGGCGCGGAGGCGCGGGGGCGGGGAAAGTGCAGTGATTAGACCGTAACGCATCGCGCGTCATAGCCGTCACTCAGGATTCGTTCTTTACTCTTGCTGCACGTACCTCACGACGACGTTTTATTTGTCATAAGGTGTACGATGCGCAAAGCGATCCCCCGTCTTCCGCCGAGCGCTCAAGAACCGTGCCGGTATCTGTACTGGCTCAGCGACACTCGCTCGGCAATGCTCGCTGGGCGTGGGCGGTCAGAACTCACCAACCAGCGGTAATTTCTACCTATAGTGCGGGCCGGAACGAGTATTGCCCGTCGCACAAAAGCATTTGCGTCAAAACTATCGAAACTTTTCACTTGTTACTCGCTGATCGCCAGCGGTGAGACACTTGTCTTACTATGGTTGAAATTTTCTGTCACTTATAGATACAAAAGTCGACGTGTGTGGACAAGTGATATTTTACCAGAGATAGCGACTGTCGGAATGTCAAACTGCACAAGACTGACCACGTCACTTATTTCGTCAATTGTTATCACTGTGTCATTCACTATGTCCAATGGCTCTTTCGTCTTAAGACGAGGAAAAGGAATGTTTGTAGTTTTATAGTATCGCCAGGGAGTTATTGTCTTTCCTGGAGGAGCTAGGCTGGATCGTATGACATATTTGTCCCACACGTACGCAAAAATACGTGCTTGAACGTGGAGTTGCGGACACCAGCCCGATTTACATACGTACAGACAACCCCAATTGTTTTTAAAGATAGAAATCTTGAAATGGCTTCTGTCTGGGCCGGAGAGGAAGGGAGTGTCAGACTCTTATTGACTAAAAACCATCCATGTTTCTCATAATGCCCGCCGCGTTCCAGGGCCGCATAAATTGTGCAATGAATCTAGGTACTGACTTTTTTGTAATGATTTAGTGCTTTAGTAGCAGTTAGGTGTAAATGCCGCTTCACAGAAACAAGTCCACGTAGCATGGAGTAGAACAGTCTTCGCTAGAGGAGTAGCCTCTGTGTCACTAACCTTGCTGCTCGGTGACAGGGTGGCGTCCCTGCAGGATGGCGTCCCTGGTCTGCACGTACAGTAGGTGGAGCTGCACAGGGTCCCGCGAGTCCACGTTGCGGTCGGAGTAGAACAGTCTTCGCTTGAGGAGGAGCGTCTCTTTGAAGTCCACGCCTTGTTCGCGGATGGTGCGGTGTTGGTCCAGCCATTCCACTGTGGAGAAGATTGTGGGTGAGAATTGAGATGAAAACGCTTTTAGGGTTAAAATCAGAATGCGTTCGATGACATCTATCGGTCCTACCAAAGTGGTGTTAGTATTGGGGACCTAACGAGTAATCGTCATAGATTGTTATGTTAAGACGAAATCGCAGTGCACCGGGATATGGCAAAATGAAGAGGGAGCCCAAAATCGGGCCAAGCTGTATGGGTCGCGAATGTCATGCGTAGCAGTTCTCGCGGCCAACCCAGCAAGACGAAAATAGGTGCACAGGCGAAGTTTATAGTGAGTGCAAGCCAAACAAAACAACGTCATCTCCCCGGACCGCGTGATAGGTAAGTGTTAGCCATTTTCTTCGCTCAAACAAAAGGTTAGGTTAGATTCGAATAGGATGACGGGAGCTAGAGACGCAATTACCACCGGGTTCCCTAGTTAAGGTTAGGTTTGAGGTGGCCATTTCATGAAATTAAAGAAAGGATGTTGTACTCTTTTGTTTAATTGATAAATAAAGGGGGGGGGGGGGGAAGAAGGCACGTACCGTTGTCATCTGTCTTCAGCCGCTTGCTCATCTGCTCCAAGACCACGTCTCTCTCTTTGGCTGGCTTTAGTCTCCTCAATGTGAAACCACTGCCACTTGATTCCTTGTTCTCTTTGCCGTCTTCTGTTTCTTCCACTTCTTCTTTGCACTGAAGATAGAGAAGCAGATGATTGCTCGGTTTTTGTGTTACAGGTAGATCTAACTATTAAATTTTCTACAAAGTGAACTATTGTATTTTAATAGCGAAGTTATTTTCATTACAGACAGGCGGGCTTTTTTTTTTGTTTGTATTGTGTATTTTATATAATTATGTATAATTAATAAAATGTATGATGTTTGTACACTGACCGCCCTAAATCTAACTTCTTCCGTTAAATCCATCCAAAGGTTGTCTGTAAGTGATTGCCCTGTGCGATATGACCGCCCATTGTAGGTACACTTGTTTTTATAAACGTGTATTAACTGTATTTGTTATGAGGTGTACAATAAAGTATATAATAAATAAATAAATCAGTTACGCCATACAACCTGTGGGATCTACAAGCTGTTTTTTTCCCGAGGAGAAAGGCACCAAGGGAGTTAAGCATTACCTAAAATATAACTATAATGTTCTTGATAGAGGTACAAACCGCCATCAAGAATTCTCCGAGACATGTTATACATCCCACGAAAGAAGCTATTGGGATAATGCTATAGAACAACTACCTAATTCTACACATCAAGCTGTTTCCCTAATAACAGTTTCCGATTTGAGAATTTGCCCCAGGATCCCAGGAAGTTAAGTACTTAGGTGCGCTTGCGTGTGACTCTTAGAGCACTCAGGTAGTTGACTTACCAGTCCATATTCGTCATAGTTCTTGATGCCGATGCGAGCACAGATGTCCATCATCAGCTCGCCAACTGTCTTCGCCTCATCCACCTGCAGAGTCTTCAATGTGCCTGAGAGAAAAGGGCTGGATTACAAATACATCTTTGCTATAATAATGGCTTGACAAGATCGACTGCTGATATCCTTAAATTTTATATTAAGTATACCTTAGAGTAGATTGTTAAAAAAGCCCAGGTTTCAGTCCCAGAGGGATTAATAGCATACCAAACAGGCAAATCTAGAAAATTGTTTAAGAATTGTTGCCTTTAAAATACGCTTTCTTCCGCGCTCTCGTAGTCCATACCGGAGTTCAAAAAAAAAATACAACTGACTTCCAAAAATAAAACACTACTTGAAAGTAAAAACCCCCCTAATTATCAAAACTACTCTATATTTGAGTCAGTAATGGAAGATGTGCTGGCAAAACTTGCAAGTAATAATAAACAAGTGATAGTCTGTGGCGATTTTAATATTAATATTTTAGAAAATAATTCAGAGAGTGGTCGGTTATTACATCTATTTAAATCATTCCATTTGTCAAATATGTTCAAAGAACCAACCCGTATAACTATTAATACTGCTACATGTATTGATAATGTTTTTTGTTGCTGTGACTTCTTAGACAAAGCTGTTGTTAATTATCTGCCTTCCGATCACAGTGGACTAACAGTATCTTTTGAGTCCAACATGACAATCCAAAAAGTGCAGATACAATCCAGGCCAATTACAACCGGCAAATTAAATAAATTTAATAGCACCTTAATCGGTAAGTTAAGTGACCAGGGCTTCACAATGAACAATGGTAATATTTTGTATAGATAATTATTTTCACTAGTACAAACTGAGTTCAATGCCACTTTTAAGCAGCAGACTAGAAATATATGCCCTAAATTTGTATTTAGTGACTGGGCAACTAAAGGAGTCAGAAAAAGTAGAGAAAGACTTTATGAACTTTATGGCCTTAAGCCTTTTATCAACACGGAAACTTTTAATAGGTACGTAGCTAGTTACTCAAAAATTTTTAAGAATACTTGCAAGGCAGCAAAGGCCCTATACATAAGCAACAAGGTTAAATCAGCAGAGAATAAAATTAAAACAGTTTGGAAAATTATCAATAATGAAACGAACAGGAACAAAAAACATAATAATGATTATACATTGCGAACTTCACGTGGACTCATAAGCGAAAGCAAAGAAGTCGCTGAAGAATTTGTAAATTTCTTTACCAGTATTCCAATTAAAACTACTGAAACCTTAAACTCGTCGCCCTCACTTTCTGTTGAATTATTGAAGGCGAATGTTTCAGCCTGCCCAATTGAGTTTAACTTTAAGCATATAACCCCAACTGTATTAATAAAAGCTTTTAAGCAAGTCAAGGTCAAATTGACAGAAGATCTATGGGGTATGTCTGTAAAAGTTTGTGCCTCCATTATTGACACTATAGCACCGTATTTAGCTTTTGTATTCAATCTGTGTGTAGATCAAGGGGTTTTCCCGGACCTTATGAAATACAGTAAAGTTATTCCTTTATTCAAATCCGGGGACAGTAAAGATACCAATAACTATAGACCCGTCTCTGTGTTGCCGGTTTTCAGCAAGGTGTTTGAAAAGGTTATGCTAAATCAAATGCTCAGTCACTTTAATGAGAATAATATTTTACATGACAAACAGTACGGTTTCACCAAGGGGCGCTGTACAACTGACGCTGGTGTAACTTTATTAAAACATATCTTCAATGCGTGGGAAGAGGCGCAAGATGCCATAGGTATCTTCTGCGACCTATCGAAAGCGTTTGATTGTGTGAGTCATGAGACATTACTCCTGAAACTAGAGCATTACGGACTAAGTAAAACAGCCTTGAACTTAGTAAAATCGTTTTTAAATGAAAGACAGCAGCTAGTTCATATAAACGGCAAAAATTCAACAGGATTAATCGTGAAAATGGGGGTACCACAAGGCTCAATTTTGGGTCCATTCTTATTTCTAGTTTATATAAATGATTTGCCCTATATTTTAGAAAATAAACTCAATATGGTGTTGTTTGCTGACGATACATCTTTGATTTTTAAAGTAAATAGACATGCAAACAATCTTGACAATGTAAATAACGCTCTAATGAAGGTACATGATTGGTTCACTGCTAATAATCTAGTGTTAAATGAGAAAAAAACGAAGTGCATTCGATTCACTTTACCAAATGTCAAAAGTAATAATTGTGACATAATATTGAACAAGGAGAAACTAGAATTAGTCGAAGAAGCAGTTTTCCTGGGGATTAGGCTAGACTCAAGGTTACAATGGGGTCCTCATTTAACATCTCTTGCAGGAAGGCTAAGTTCAGCAGCATATGCTGTTAGAAAAATTCGCCAGTTTACAGATGTTGAAACCGCTAGACTAGTCTATTTTAGTTATTTTCACAGTATAATGTCTTACGGTATTTTACTTTGGGGACGGGCTGCTGACATCGAGTCTATTTTCATTTTGCAGAAAAGAGCCATCAGAGCCATTTACCATCTGCGCCGGAGAGATTCTCTAAGAGAACTGTTTAAAGAAATTAACATCATGACGGTCCCTTGTCAATATATTTATGAAAATATTATGTACGTTAGAAAGAATCTACATCTTTTCAGTAAACGAGGCGACAGACATAACTATGTCACTAGAAATAGGAATCAGTTAGTTCAACCAGGTTTCAGACTTGCTAAAGTAGCAACATCTTTCATGGGATACTGTTTAAAGTTTTATAACAAAATACCGCCACATATACTAGAACTAAATGAGACGAAATTTAAAAACTGTGTAAAACGCACACTATGCAAACAAGCATATTATAAATTAGGGGAGTACATTGACGACAAAAATGCTTGGCTCAATGCTGGTCCGCTCCACAACGACTAAAATGCTTGGCTCAATGCTGGTCCGCTCCACAACGACTAAAATGCCCGAACTTTGATGAAGATGTGAAAACATTGTTGGACCTGCTGAAGATTGTAAGATTATCTTTGCATTGTATAGACTCATTAAATAATCTAACCATGATTTTGTAAAAAGGCAGTGTTTAAAAGAGTGTCCATGGAGTTTCTTGCACGTTCTTCTCCATAGGATCTACTCTTTGGAACGTGCAACTGCCGCGCTGGAGATAGGGTCGGTGAGTTTGTTTTGTTGCAGAATAACTTGCTACTCTTGTCGCTAGCGCGGCAGAATTAGCTTCATCTATTTGACTGACATACCTTGACTATTCAAAAGTGCCTGTAAACTGGTCTATTTGAAATAAAGGATTTTGTATTTGTATTTGTATTTGTATAAAAAAAACATACAACCGAATTGATAACCTCCTCCTTTTTGGGAAGTCGGTTAAAAATAACTTTCATTTCGGAAGTCGGTGTTTTTGTTAGTTTCTTCGTATTTTGACACCGACTTCCGAAATTAAAGTTATTTTTACTTTATAGTGTTTTTTTTTTGGAAGTTGGTTGTATTTTTATGTAAAAAGTTTTTTTTATTTTTCACTTTTTAGTGGTACCCCACACCTAACAACACCACTGCAAAATCGCAGAAAAGCAAAATACGCAATTTCGATTACTAGGATGACATAAAACTATCATCCAAGTTGACGAATTCCAGCTATTTCGATTTAAGATCCAAAGTTCATAACCGATTTTAATAAAATTTAAATGGGACCAATCTGCAAGTATATCCTTTCAGATAAAACAAGAATTTTTGAAATCGGTTCACTATTGTCGGAGTTATGAGGTAACAAACATAAAAAAAAAACATACTACCGAATTGAGAACCTTTTTGGGAAGTCGGTTAAAATTATATAAGTGCGTATATTTTGAATGAATTCCTTCACATACACATACATCCGTTTCAAACCACGTCGTGATGGAACACAGTACTTACATATACGTTTCGGCCACAGCCCAGATATGTGGTGATGTAGATACGAGTATATGTTTCTTACCATCCAACAGCCTGACTCTCAGGTTTCTCATCCTGCAGATGTAATCGAGGGAGTCTCCATCCCTTAGCAGGTAGTAGTCTAGGGTCCTGTCGTCCTCCAGCCATACTCCCGTCATGTCATCGTCAGCGGAGCGGAGGAATAGCGCATATTCTGAAGGAAAAAAAAAACTAAGGTACGAAGAAATAAAGAAATACATCGGGACTTTCAAAGGACTTTTTAGCAAGAGGCGAAGATTTAACTCCACCATGGGACATCTAGCCTTTGTTTACTATTTTATAGGAATGTTTCCCCCTTCCTTCTTTCTTCGAATCGGTAGATCGGTCCGGTGCGAACGACCCAATTAAACTAAGCACCGTGTGCGACCATTTTAAGATCTAAACATCTGCGTCGATCAGAACGATTACTATAGACTGTACTTGTAGCATATCGATCAGACTTAACATTGCTAATGTTCGTTCATTTCCATCATCAGATCGAACTGATGTAGGTTCGTGCGTTCCTCAGTTTCAAACTGATCCCTCATCTCCTTAGCGTGTCGATGAAAATCCAAATTTCTTCTTAGTTTAATTCAGAATTTAACGATAGTGACGTTATACGCTGACGCAGGCATCCTCACTTGTAAGTCCTTTAGTTAGAATCAATACAGGAATTTTACTTCTATTCAGTTCCTGATGTTGGGTAATTGGATGTAAAATGACGTTCTATCTATTACCTAACACTTTTTTGATGCCATTTACAGGGTTGATATATGTTCCAGGGTTATGGAATTTGTTCTTAAGAGTTACCGCGACCCTGGAACGCAAAGAGTATTAAGGAACACAGATGGGTTTTAGTCAGTAAGAGTCTAACACTCCCTTCCACTCCGCCCAGAATGGCATGAGTCATTTAATGATTTCCCATCATTCATAAAAACGTAGGTGATATGTTGGCTTCTCTTACCTTGACCCTTATTAGGCACGATGACCTTATCCTTGACGACCTTGTGCGCCTCCTTCACGGTCATGTGCGAGTCGAACTTGACCTTGCGCGTCACGGCGCCATCGTCCTGCACTATCTTCAGCGATAGTGACGGCATCTTGAACTAGTCCTGCGTTTGTGGAAAGATGAGTTACTTTTTGGATTATTTGGTTCTGTCGTGTCTGTCTGTGGTCGGCTTTGCTCGCAAAAAAAACCGAAGAGAAGGAACTGCCGGGACAGAAATGATCCTATGTCTTATTCCGGGACATGTTCAACCTATGTGGCATGTTCATGAAAATCGGTGAAGAGGGAACAGACAGACAAAATTACTATCACATTATAAACTAGCTGACCCGCGCAATTTTGTCTGCGCCAGATTTTTCATTAATGCTAAACGGTATTTTTTGTCGTAGTGTGATGTTAATTTTTTAATTCTAACCAGTAGATAGTTCCTGAGATTAAAGCGTTCAACCAAACAAACTCTTCAGCTTTATCTAAACAGGGTTATCTGTAAAACACCGGCAACCTCTCAGGACTATGGGACTATGTTACTAACATCATAACCAACAACTTTTCTTTTAAAAATTCATCATATTTGATCAGGATTTCATACAAAAATAAAAAAATATTTAAATTGAACGCTTTTTCTACGAATCTTTCTTATGCTTCGCAAGAAAAAGAAAAATAATGAGCTTTCTTATGCTTCGCATAGACTTCGTAACCTTTGGAGCGTTCTTTTTAAATATTTTTATTTTTGTATGAAATCCTGATGAACTAAAATATGATGAATTTTTAAAAGACATAGAACAAAAGTTGTTGGTTATGATGTTAGTAATATAGTCCTGAGATGTTGCCGGTGTTTTACAAATAACCCTGTATATCTTCTTCTTCTATCTATCTATCTATCTTCTATACTTATAATAAATCTGTAGAGAGGTCAATTCTGTACATGAAATATATTTTCCAAAAGTTATTTTGGAAATATATTTCTATAGTAAAAGTTATTTTGGAAATATATATAGTTATATCAGGGGGTGATTAGGGATCGATACTGATGCCAAAAATGCAATCAGTGCAATTTTTGTCTGTCTGTCTGTCGGTCTGTCTGTCTGTCTGTCTGTCTGTATAACCGTTATAGAAACAAAAACTACTCGACGGATTTTAATGAAACTTGGTACAATTATTATTCATACTCCTGAGCAGGTTATAGTATACTTTTCATCACGCTACAATCAATAGGAGCAGAGCAGTGAAGGGAAATGTTGGGAAAACGGGAGAAGTTACTCCATTTTTTAAGCTTCCGTCGCGTGTGCAACCTTAATGGTGAAAGCTACACAGAAATCATGTATGACGGAAATGTTCTCCTTAAAATTATATAAAAAATATCCAACGACAGCATATGTCTATCTTTTATGATTGACGAACAATAACACGTGTAACTCCCGATAGCTTAGCAGTTCGAAGCTTTCTGATTGTATTTGTCTACTCTTACGTTTATAAAACTCTCAGTCGTCCCTAATTAACATTAATAAAAGTTAACATTATTAACTGTTCCATAAAAAAAGAATCATAGAAATCGGAATATACTGAATCATGCTATAAGGATTATTTTTGTCATTTTTGTGGTCGCGAACGCACAGGCAGGCGGCTAGCTTGGCGCCTAGCGCTAGTGCAAGGCTAGCGAGTAGCTTCGGAAAACGGCTTACGACAGTTTGCAATATCCTTTAATAATTATAATGTCGAGGGGAAGATGGTTATAATTTCGCTTTACACCAAACGAGTAGTATTATAAATGTGAAAGTTTGGTTGTTTGTTACTCAATCACGCCAGAACGGCTTAACGGATCTTAATGAAATTTAGAACAAAGATAGATTATAGTCTGGAATAGCACATAAGCTACTTTTCATCCCGGGAATATGTTCCCTACGGATCACGCGGGCAAAGCCGCTGGCAGAAGCTAATACTTAATAATTAATTAAAAATATTTTAAACAGGTAAAGTAATCTCTGGAACGACAGAACTGATTTTTAAAATTCTTTTACCAATATTAAGCCACGTTATTTGTGAGTGTATATATATAAATAAATACTGCCCAAAGAATACTAATACCTACTTATTATTTGTAAAGTATGGTTTGACAATGAAAGGAATCCTAACCCTGGAAGTTCAGCTTTTTTGGAAAGGTCTTTAGTTTTGTGTTTATTTTCTAGCTAACTAGAACATCAACAAGTAAGGGCGGGTTGTTTCAACTACACTTAACGCACGCGTAAACGTTAAAAATGGTGCTAACTATCGTCAAATCAAAAAATTGGGTTGTTTCACAAAATGTCAGCGTTAACGCACGTAAAATATAACGTTTACGTTAACAGATGCTCTGAGCACTGATTAACGTAACTTTAGTTGCGTCAAATATAACAATATTGTGAAATTTCTTTTGAATTCCTCAATACCAGTTCTTCTGATGACACAAATTAGTGGTGGAATGCAAAAAAAGCTATTTAGGTAGGACCCGTGTCAATAACTTAGCTATTGGGATGAGCAGGAATTTATACCAGAATGTTTTGAAACAACGCTTCTAATTTAACGAACGTCAAACATGGTCCGTAATCGTAACTTTTTGACGTACGTATGTTACGTTAACCAACTGTTTGATACAGCCCGCCCTAACAAACATATTTAAGCTAACAAACACATTACACAGCCCTACGTCGCGCAGTCGGGTAAAAACGACTACTAAATAATAATAATCTAAATCTCTGTATTTCCAAAAGATAACTGAGTTTCAATAGAATCTCTGTGTATTATTACCCAGTAATAATTTTATCCTTAAGCGTGGACATATTCTAAAACAATGTCATTGTTTAAGTTTAGGCAGCTAATGGACAAATCTAAACACGCTAGAGCGCTGATTACGTTATTCTGAACTGAAACAAACTACTTTAATTCTATGTTTTCCTGGTAAATCGAACATTACATTGAGCACATATAGATATTATATCATTGGCTGTGTGGCTGTGTTTCATTTTGGATTTTTTTATGAATTTGCTCATGGATCGTGAAACGATGGATGGATATGTCACCGGAGAATGGCAAACTCCGTAAGATTGTAATAAATATTGATAAGATTAAAATTTCTCGATACATAATGAAAATTCGATTTGTATAAGTTACTAGCTGACCCGCGCAACTTCGTCTACGTCACATTTTCCATCAATGTTCCGCTCCTATTAATTTATAGCCTTCCTCAATAAATGGGCTATCTAAAACTGAAAGAATTTTTCAAATCGGATCAGTAGTTCCTGAGATTAGCGAGTTCAACCAAACAAACAAACAGACTCTTCTGCTTTATAATATTAGTATAGATTATAATTATATTCCATCCGAATTCAATAGTTTCTAACACACCCGTGTCTTATGAACAAATAGTTTACATTTTCACGCGATACTTTAAAATCTTAATCTTACAGCGTGACTCGCGAAGCGAGTAGGTACGCACTTGGATGAATTTTTCTTGTAGTGCCTTTTTTAAACTTTTTGTTTATAAAAATAAATAATAAATTTATTAAAACCATAAAATACATGTTTAGTCAATTTGTCTATAACCTACTTAAAACAGTTGCAATTGTGTGTTACATATTTAAAGCATCTGCTGCTGAACTAAGTTTGGGGCCTGTGTTTCAGCATGATCTCAAGCGTGAGTGAGGTGTGACCATCCTGAGATCGGTTTTGTTTGAACTAAACTAAGGTTGATAACTACTTAATGATTAGTTTCTCGTATAAATAAATGCAGAAATTCCTGGGTCCTTTGTACAACCTTTTATGATCTTAGCTCGAAGCTTCGAAGCTTTATTTTTATACCTACTTCGCAGTGTTTACTGAGAACGCGTATTTTGTAGAAAATCTCAAGACCATTTTGTTGGAAATGAATGAATCGAATTTAAATCAAACTGGATACGCAGAGAGAAATAGGTTTTATGTTTTTAGTAGGTAACTTATTTTATTTTTATTTTGTTTTTGCGTGTCGCTTCTGGCGGAATTAATGTATTTTCTTTCTTTCTTTGTTTTTTTTCTTTCTTTCTCCAAAAACGTCCTAGTAAGTACTAACTTTTAAGTTCTGCGTATCTTGCTTATGCTCATCAAGTTTCATTAAAAAAAAAGGTCAAGTGCGAGTTGGATTCTCACACGAAGGGTTCCGTGGGTACCATAAACCATTTGTTGTTATAGCAGCAATAGAAATAGGTACACACTCTGTGAATATTTCAACTGTCTACCTTTACGGTTCTTAAGATGATACCTATTCCGGTTCTTATGAGAGTGCCCGTTGACAGGCAGACAGACGGGCGGACGGACAGCGGAGACTTAGTTTTATTGTTCCGTTGATTACCACTGGGGCAAAGAACACTAAAAAGTTTTCAATAATTTCTAAAAATTTCTAACGAGTTTGTTTAAAATACTTTGAGAAATAAACGCTTAGGTAATGCTGGTATTCAGCTGAAACCGGTTTGACTGGAAGTCGAACCCAATATAGTTGGGTAAAGGCTTGGCAGATGAGTGCTAATTTATTTTAAAATCATTTTACAACCCTAATCTTTTCAAAGTTAGAGTGAACAGGCTACTTCTGGGTAAGCTCGCTCCATCGTAGACTTTGCCTCTGTCATCTCTGACCAAGACTAGAGATAAGAGCAAACCCATCACAAAAAAAAATTATAAATTCAACACTATTCGGTAACTGTTCTAGCTATATACTTTTAACTTCTTCTATTTCTCACAGACTATATTATAATTTTAAGAAAGAAAGTGAAGTGACTATTTATTTATTTATTTATTAAAAGGAGAACCAACAGCTAAGTATAACAAATGGTTAACAACATTATAAGAGACAAAGAGCCAATTACAGGTTCTCACGGGTAAAAACAGAAAAGTAGTAGAAATCTTAGGATCACTAGCAAGCACGATAGAAAAGAATATAAATATATAAACATGAGTTACAATAATCACTATGCACTTTTAAAAAAGTCGGCGTTCAGCCGAGTACGTACAGAATAGTTTTTGGTGACAAATGGGTCAAATGAGAACTCTTTACAAAGAATATTGAAATCCTTACTCGCTCGCACCATGTATGAGTTTTGCCTATAATTAGAAGAAGAAAAGGGAATGGAGATAGGCGGATTGAATCTAACTGATCTCTGTGGGACATTGAAACGAGTTTATGCAGGAGATCAGGACAGAATAAACATAAACTAGTTTAATATACATATACTAAAGATAAATCTATAGTACCTTCATTATGTACAAACGCGTATAAAAGCAAGATAAATCAGTTGGCATCAAAAAATACTCCACATCGCTGTCAATGGCAAAAGTGCTCAGAACACTGGCAGAATTGCCGCGTTGAATGGCAACGCTGATTATTTGGCCGAAGAAAAGCCCAGCCTTCTGGTCACGTGAACCGTCGACAAGTTGTTTGAATAAAAAGCCGCTTACTTACAGTTATATTTAACCGACGTAGCTTCCAAAGAGTACTGTCCACAGCGATTCACACACTGCAATGACCATTTACCTCGTCTCCCGGTAAACTATAACATACTATAACAGTCCTGATGATTTCATCGAGTATTCATTCCGTAGTATTTTCCTTATATTGTATATTTGTTAGTTTCATTAAATCACATTTTCAAGCTCTGAAAGGAATTTGTTTATAAGAACCGCGGCGTAATCACAACCTATTATAAAACAAAGTCAATCGCCGTGTCTGTCTGATCGCGATAAACTCAAAAACTACTGTACTGATTTTAAGCCGTTTTCACCAATGGATAGAGTGGTTCTCGAGTAAGGTTTTAGTATATAATTTCAAGTGGGCGAAGCGACGGGCGTCAGCTAGTAGTAGATATTCAATTGAAATTTTCAGAGTTTGTTTTTTATTGCCGCTATAGCAACAAAAATTTAAAGAGGCTCCCATACAAGAAACTTGTATCTTTTTTCGGATTATGGTACGGAACGCTTCATTTGAGAGTCCGACTCGCAATTGGCTGTTTTTAGGGTTCCGTAGCCAAATGGCAAAAACGGAACCCTTATAGATTCGTCATGTCTGTCTGTCTGTCTGTCCGTCCGTATGTCACAGCCACTTTTCTCCGAAACTATAAGAACTATGCTGTTGAAATTGGTAAGCAGATGTGTTCCGGGAACCGCATAAAGATTTTCACACAAGAATAGAAAAAAAACAATAAATTTTGGGGGTCCCCATACTCTGAAACTCAAATTTATTTTTCATCATACCTATCCATACGTGTGGGGTATCTATGGATAGGTCTTCAAAAATGATATTGAGGTTATAATATTTTTTTTTTTTCAACTAATAATTTTCGCGAGAGACACTTCCAAAGTGGTAAAATGTGTCCCCCCCTCTTAACTTCTAAACTAAAAAAAATATATGATGTACATTACCATGTAAACTACTAGCAAAAATTGGTTTGAACGAGATCTAGTCAGTAGTTTTTTTTTAATACGTCATAAATCGTAATACGCAACTTCTGCTTATAATATAATACCTACTGATTTGTACGGAACCCTCGGTGCGCGAGTCCGACTCGCACTTGACCGGTTTTTTTTTTCTATTTATTTGTTTCTAGACTTTATTAAAACTAAGATAAAAAATACATACTTACAAATGAAAGCGCTCCGGGATCTCTGCCAGGCAACCTGAACCGAGATATCCTAGGTCCTAGATAGGTACTAAATGGGGTTGCAATAAACAAAGTTTATCAAATAACTTTTTCTGTTTTCACTGATTTAGCAACAACATCCGCTGCTACATAACAATAACACTTCACTAAGTTTAATATCTATTTACGGAACTAAAATGAATTCACAAACGACGTTAACACTTGAAAAGGCACTTCATTATACTAGACTAACTCATAGATCAATTCTAGGACAGATTACTAGTCATACTAAGGGAAATGACGAATATCTACAAAGTTACAGTACGCCCACGTCAATGGTAGCGATACCAGAATAAGCTGACCTGTTATGGCCATCGCACATTATAATGGGACGGCAAAGGATTTTTTTAAATTTGCGTACATTATCCCACTGCTGGGCAATACGCCACCTCATTTCCTTTCAGACACTCGTTAATTTCGAATTGAACTTAATAGTCATTCAATCGAAATAAGGTCTATATTTCAATGCTGCAATGCTCCAGATCTCTCCTATTATTTGCAGTGCCCGACAGGGTCCATATTTGTTCTTTAACCATTTTAAACCATCTTTGTAATACATATGGAATGCAATAAATTATTGAGTATTGAGTATTGAGAGAAAACTGCAACGTGATGTGCCAAAGTCGAACACCGAGCATTTAAATAAATACCATATTTCGATTGGATAACTATTAAATTCGATTGATACATAAATCCACTACCGTCCCATCCGCCAACTGGAAACTTCTAAGTAGGAACAGCAGCTCCACGTCAATAGTAACAAAACTAGTTTAACCCGGCCTGTTATCCTGTTGAAACCCCGTACTACACTAGGCCAGATCTAGACCAAAGTGTTAGCACTGAGTATTGACTGCACTTAGTTAGACTTTAATAATAACAAATGACACATCACGTTTACTTTCAACACGTGTGCTGCACTGCATTGAAACCTACTGACTCAATCGTTTACAAAGATGGGTTGTTTAGTTTTGATAGGTACTTAGGTTAGGTTAGGTACCTACTACAAGACATGTATCATTCTTTACTGTGACTGTGACACACGAGTATAAACGACCTTGTGTGGTAGCTTGTAACTGACAGATAAGTTACTAGATGGAACTTTAAAAGGGTCGTGCAAAAAAAAAAAAAATTACAAAAAAATACAACTGTTCAGACTTATAATAAAAATGGTGTTTTTGTTAGTTTCTTCGTATTTTGACACCGACTTCCGAAATTATAGTTATATGTGAAACAAGAGCGGTACCTAAGTTGGTCTTTACAAACGAGTAGACAAAAGTAAGCCGGAGACGAAGTCGACGGTTTATCATAGTCACGAGTTTGTAAATACCAATATCCGCTCGTGTGTCATACAACGTTTTTCGACACATTATATAAATAGATAATTGAACAAACTTTTTCATTATCAATTAAAAATTATTGTTAATCATTAAATAGCGGCATCGCGATTTTGGCGGAGAGCATTTTCTGCAGTTGGCGCATCATTCAAAATATCGTAAATACCAATATCCATTGGTAGGTATTTACAAACTCGTGACTATGGTAAATCCTCGACTTCGTCTCGGGCTTACATTTGTCTACTCGTTTGTAAAGACCAACTTACCGCTCTTGTATCATAAATAACTATTATGAGCAAATGTGTCGAAAAAGCTATTTTTTACTTTGTAGTGGTTTTTTTTATTTAGAAGTCGGTTGTATTTTTTTGTAAAAAGAAGAATTATCAAATCGGTTCATAAATGACGGAGTTACGAGGTAACAAATATATAAAAAAAATACAACCGAATTGAGAACCTCCTTTTTGGGAAGTCGGTTAAAATAAAAGTATCAGCTTCTGTCCGTGATATGCATCCCGTTTTTCCCGTTCGCATAGAAATTTCAAGATCTTAGTGCTCTGAACCTATATGCAAAATTCCAGGTTTCTACGACCAGCAGTTTTGGTTGTGCGTTGTCTGCCAGTCGCTCAATAACGGAAGAATTTTACATACCGTTCGCGATGTATTGATTGATTCATATACTTACTTATTAAATTTATTGTTTTGTATGAAAGATTAATTGTTATGCATAGTTCCCGTCTGAGCCAGAAGATAAGTAGGCATTCTTTAATGAGTGCAAGTTATTTTTTTGGCTCCAAAAGGGTATCATCGTGCTGAGTATCCCTGATGCTTCAGTAGGTACCTAAGTAGGGTAAGGTGGGGTACAGTGTTACAAAAAAAATATACTAGATTGTAATGCCAAAAATATTGTTTTAATCAGCTACTTTTTGGCATGGAAATAAACTTTAACTATCTCTCATTAATTAAAATAGCTCAAACATCAACATTATTAGCAACTACTTAATTTAAATTGCACTTTAATTAAATCAGTCGATTGTAACACTGAGCCCCGTATATGGGGTAGCCTGTTACAGGGTAAGGGGCACAATGTTACAACATAAAATAATATAAAACTAACAAATTTAGAAAAAGTCCTTAACTTCTAATAAATAATTAACTACTTTAAAATATTATTTGGGAAAGTATAGACATCTGTCTTCTTTTGAACATATCTTTGCAATGTCATAAAATTAACATGCTGTTCATTTGCAGCTTTTCGAAAACTAACACCACTTTCAACCATTAAAATCGCTTCTGCCATATCTTTTTCACTATGAAGACTGTAATCCGTCTTCCTCTTACGATTTCGCACCATTTTCTTTTAGAACCTTGAAATAGTACAAAAATATGTTAATTGGGGCTGACTGTAACAGTGTCACACAGTGCCCCGTAACACAGTGTCCCGGTGAGGCAAACCAAATTAAAAAAATCGAATGAGTATATTAAGTTATGTTTACAACAAACTTCTAACGGTAATATGTAGCCAAATAAACATTAAATAAAGGAAAACCAACATCACTTACCATAATACAATACATCCGGAAAGAAATTAAAAACTTTGAAACTAATTTTTCGTCGTTTAATCACATAAAAACCTTTTTTGTTTGTTATTTTTCAAGCACGGTACAAACTGTGGCTACGGCAACTGTTTAAAGATGGATGCTTGTGAGCTTGACAAACGTGTATACTCACATCATAAAACTAAAAGACAGGGGCGGAGATATGTGCATTGTAACATTGTACCCCGTGTAACACTGTGCCCCACCTTACCCTACATATCTACAGATCTTTTTTTTAGGATGTGATATCATCAAATGCCTTCTTCAGGAGCAGAAGGGAGAGTCGAGACTCTTTCTGACTAACGCCCATCCGTGTTCCTCCTAATTCCTTTTACGTTGTGTTGCACGCCCGTTGAGTTCAAGGGTCTGGAGGACTCTGCTGCCAGGGTCGCTGCAGCATCGAGGAACTTGGTGTTCTAAGCCAGTCCCGGAGCACAGTATAAATATGGACAGTACGGAAACTAAGCCTAGTTGAGAATATAAATACCTACGCTCCATTGAAGCAATAGGGTTGTCACTTTTAATGTTTTTTTTTTTTTTTTTTTAATTTTAGTTCTGTAGTGAATCGAATTTGAATAATTAGCTTACAAGTACAAAGTTAGTGCTACAATTCGTTGTGTGTTAGATTACCTATTTAAATTATTTAAATAGGTAATCTCATTTTTGACAGCACTATCGGCTTCAACACGCTCATAAACCATGAAAACGACACCCATGACGAAAAATTTGATACCTATTGCAGTCGCCATCTTGGATTCACGTTTTGACAAAACCATCGGCTTCAACACCCTCGTAAACCATGGAAATGACTCCCATGACGAAAAAATTGGTACCTTTTGCAGCCGCCATCTTAGATTCACGTTTTGACATCACTATCGGCTTTAACACTCTTGAAAACCATGAAAACGACACCGATGACGAAAAAATTGGTACCTATTGCAGCCGCCATCTTGGATTCACGTTTTGACACCACTGTCGGCTTCCACACCCTCGTAAACCATGGAAATGACTCCCATGACGAAAAAATTGGTACCTTTTGCAGCCGCCATCTTAGATTCACGTTTTGACATCACTATCGGCTTTAACACTCTTGAAAACCATGAAAACGACACCCATGACGAAAAAATTGGTACCTATTGCAGCCGCCATCTTGGATTCACGTTTTGACACCACTGTCGGCTTCCACACCCTCGAAAACCATGAAAATGACATACATGACAAAAAAATATACCTATAGCAGGCGCCATCTTGAATTTACAAGAAGTAGTAGTACCTAATAGTTTTGAAGTTCACGAATTCAATTTGATCGATCACACGGATTTATACTTCGATAACGAAGTAGCATTATCATTAATGATTCTCACCTTTCAAAATCAGCAGGAAGTTTAAAATACGTCAGCTCCGGTTGTAATGATGCAGAGTTCAAACAGCCGTATACTACGCATGTATATACATATACGTTCATGGCATTTTTAAAAAGATCGCGGGGCTAAACTCAAATGTGACCACTCGTCTTGACGCGGCCGGCGGCACTCACTACTGAGAGTACCGCGACGGGCACCGAAGTCTCGTCGGTGCGCATGTTTGTGTGAGTGTGCCGCCGTTTCGAGCGTTTGTAGGTAGTTTCCGTACTGTCCATATTTATACTGTGCCCGGAGCTGATAATGATAAGGAAAATGAGGTGGTTGAAAGATGATAGAGTACCTTCTTATATACCTACTTCTGCAGCTACGTGCAAGGCAAGGAGATATTGGAGTAGAGCGTGGTTAGTTGCGGCGCAAGCGCATCCGTGATTCATACTGCACTGTGTGAAAAGATAAGTACATAGGACCGAATGATGACGTAAGACGTAAGTTTTATGATGCGGTAAGTATTGTAGGCACCTCATAACCTGTTCTGGTCGACAATGAGAAGTGATGTGATGTCGTTGGATGAAAACAAGAGAGGAGTGGACTTCTTCAAAAAGGAGGAGGTTCTATGTTCGGGTGTGTGTATTTATTTTTAATTCTATTTATTGTTTACATCAGTTCATAACATAACATCACGCCGGTACACTGTGAATGGGTACGCAGGTACCACTAAAAAGTGAAATACCTATAAAAAACTTAAAAAAAATATACAACCGACAAAAACAAAACACTACAAAGTATACAATAACTTTATTTTCGGAAGTCGGTGACAAAAAACGAAAAAAATACCAAAAACACCAACTAATAGCGACAGACTTGTCACAGCTGATTTTCTACTGGACGGTACCTACACATAATATTAACTTTTGTAACCCAAACATGGATGATGGTTTTGTCAACTGTGCGGTATGACATATCAAATTAAATACCTGATCGCAACGATCTCAGATGTATTACTTTCATCTTTTTAAATATTCCATTCTGAAGTTATTACAGAAACGAGATAGAAATTTCTTTCCCCCCCCCCCCGCCCCTAATTTCCAGAACCACATATCCCAAAGTTTAAAAAAAAAACATTGGATCCCTATAGTTTACAGGAAAGCTTTTTAAGAAGTCTATGGTAAAACTGTTCTATTCTATGGTTATAAAGTAACATCATCATCTGTCTAGCTTTTTAAGAAGTCTATAGTAAAACTGATCTATTCTATGGTTATAAAGTAACATCATCATCTGTCTAGCTTTTTAAGAAGTCTATGGTAAAACTGTTCTATTCTATGGTTATAAAGTAACATCATCATCTGTCTAGCTTTTTAAGAAGTCTATAGTAAAACTGATCTATTCTATGGTTATAAAGTAACATCATCATCTGTCTAGCTTTTTAAGAAGTCTATGGTAAAACTGTTCTATTCTATGGTTATAAAGTAACATCATCATCTGTCTAGCTTTTTCCCAAATATTTGGGGTCAAACCGGATCCAGCTGAATACCAATATTTTACGTGGAGCGGCTGCCTACCAGACCTCCACATCCCATTAACAGGGTAACACGGTACTCCTTGGCAAGACTGGTGTCAGATTTTCTGGCTTCTGACTATCCGTAACGACTGCCAAAGATCTCCAAATGACAGTCGGGACCAACAGCTTAACGTACTTTCCGAGGCACGGAGGAAATTCGGTACGTTAAGATGGTCACCCATCCACACACCAAACTCGGCAAGCATTGCTTAACCTTGAAGATCGACCTAAGCGGCTGTAATTATGTCATGGTTTTAAAGTAACATGTTTAACACATATATTACTCGTTCGGAACCCTTAGCACGCGAGTCGGACTCGCCCTTAACCGGTTTTTCACATTTTTGTTAGTATGGTTAATTAGCCAGGTAAAAGAGAATTGTCAATGTCATCGATATGAATCATGCGGAATCATCTTACTTCGAAATCCTTGAACGCTGTGACTGTATTTTGTTACGTCATCTGCATCGTAAAGGTGTTCTCATACATCTACCAACATTAGTCCCAGTCATACTTTGCCCGAGGAGGCCCGGGAATTGAACCCAGGTCCTCACGCTTTTCAGTCGGTGTTTCGACCACTAGACCATCGTAGCTTTTGTCTAAAACCGTCTCCCGGGTGCCATATCCCTGCCTGGTTTCTGGAATTTGTGCGAAAGAGTTACCACGGTCCTGAAACTCAAAGGGCGTGTTTGAAGGAACACGGATGGGTTTTAATCAGTAAAGTCTGACTCGTCCAGAGTGGGAGAAGTCATTACCTTTTTTTCTGGGATCGATTTCCAAATTAAAAAGGATCCCATATCTATCTCTGTCACAAATTCCATCAAAATCGGTTCAGTGATTTAAGTGTAAGGTGTAACAAACAAACAAAGTCACTTTAGCATTTAGTGATATTGTAGTAAAGTTTTGGATACTATGTTTTAACAATGTATCTTATAGGCATTTAATACGCATACTTTCGGACAGCATGGCCGTCCTGCAAGCTCTGAACAGCCACACAGTTAACTCCGGGCTGATCTCGTGTATCACCAGCATCTCAACCAGGTTGGTAGACACAGCGAATCCCGAGGCAATGATGCAGCAGACGAGCTTGACAGAAGGTGTTCGAGTATGACAATAGGGAATATGCACGCGATGTTTTTATTTACAAAATGAATTACTTATAAGCTCCAGTAAACACTCAAGAAAATATTTTTAAATATCTTCATCAGCGATGAAGTTATAACGCTTCAAACATTACTATTAGAACGAGAAGTCCGACATGGAATTTGACGTCACATTGCGTGACGTCTATACAGCTGCCATAGAAAACAGCGTTTTCGCGAGAGGGACAGACATATTTGTTTAAACTAATGATATCTCGCTTGTTTTTCGAGCAATTTTGATTCTATTTCCACTGTTAGTAATGTATTTTTGTATATTTTTAGATAAACTGTTTAGATGATATTTTTTTTTTATGCATTGTCCCTATTATGGGACCTGATTTTTTTTTTAACTTTGTTAGCTTAGTTGTTTATGTTACTGTGCATGCTGTGGTCTCCTGTAAGTGAAGGAGTACACCTACTAAGTACTTATTTAAGTGTTTTTATGTGTCAGGTTTTGTGTATATCCGTTGTTGGAGATCCTAAATAAATAAATAAACCCTTCGTGCCGCTGCCTTTCAGGTACCTACGCAATCTGATAAGGAAACGCACCAGAGACAAACATCACAAGCTATGGACTGACCATGGTGAGTGTAGGCAGGCCAAAGAGGCACTTCCCTCTATTAATGGCCGGTTCACTAAACAACAGTTGCGTTCAGTCACAGCCGTAACAACTGGCCAAGGGTTTTTTATTAAGAGTCCTATTACATTTTTTACGGAAATTCATGATTTTTGACGCTGTAATTTTCAGCAGCAGTAAGATATTTTAATTATTTGATCCTGAATAACGATAGTGCCAGTCTCTTTCTTGTAAGTTAGAGTTACACATTTTCATTTTTCTTTTCGTGTAATTTACTATAAATATTTTACGAACTCAGTTTGCAAGAAAAAATGTCGGCGATGGAACTTTGACGGTCAAATTCACATTGTTACAATCAATTCTTTTAAAAGCTAAAATTGTTAAAAGGTAAGTTGAATGTTTTACTTGTTTATTGGAGTTCTAGAATTTCTTGAAATTCCTTGAGTTTTCACGGGAAAAAACGTAAAGAAAGCCTAATTTAAGCCAGAATTTTCTTCATTCAGCGTCCATTATATTCCAAATAAAAACAATTTTATCAAATACATTTATATGATATAAAATTTCAATCTACAATGAATACGTTTCATTGGTTTTCGTTTGTCAATATAATACAACAAAATTACAATAAATAAAATTAAAGTACTATAAATTCTGCGTCAATTCAGCGCGCGCGCTCCTCAGTCTCGCGCGAGCGCCCAAATAAACTATAATCCTATTCAGACTAGTAAGTATCAAATAGTTTTGCGGACTATAGATGTACCCCCAACGCAGACCAACGTAACTTGATCTATTGCAAACGAGCAATTACGATTCGTAATAGGACTCTTAAACACCTATGCCATAGGAGCCACTGACAGCCCACTATGCAGAGCTTGTATGGAAGAGGCTGAGACAGCAGCACACCTGCTTCTAAGCTGCCCGGTAGACGCGGATTACAGGGCCAAGTACTTCGGTAACCCAGGTACCCTCTGTGAGATAGTTGGTAACACCAAGGCGTTGCTGGCCTTCCTTGGGGAGCTGGGATGGATCGAATGACACATTTGTCCCACCTACACGCAAAATACGCGCCTAGTCGTGGAGTTGCGGAAACCAGCCCGATTTACATATATACATACAACAATGGATCTTTTCCAATGAGTTCAATGGGTCGTTTACCAGGAAGAATTATGTACCTACTATCATAAAGCGCTCACTGTAAGGCATACAGTTAAATAAAATGGGATAAATACAAACCCAATAACATATTATTACTAGGTACTTATTCTATAGATATTTTGACATAATGCTTGTAGGTCAAACAGACTCGAAGTTCATTCTTCTCCACATGAAAACGGATCACGTGGTTTCCGTTAGAATACATATTAGGTACTTTATTTAAAGACTATTTTTTATAATTTTAATTACAAATGTGTTTTCAGATTTTTCCCTATACATGTAGTTTCATAGATTTCATAGTTCTAGGTCAACCTAGTATCTAGGTCAACAGAAAATACCCTTGAGTGTCGAAATATACGTTTATGCGGCATAAACGGCCTTTTTTAAGTTAACTTAGAATACTTATTGATTTTTTCACAGATTCAAGCAAGGGTATGTGGACCTAAGTATATTGTTTTAATTACAACTCGATACCTCCACGCGTTTCCGAGACAATGGGTATTGACAGTCAAAGTGACGAACAGAGAACAAAGTGATCCTAAGAAGTTCAGTTTTTTCCTTTTGATGTGCGGAATCCCTAAAAATAACTAAGTATCTAACTTTGCATAATCTCGAGAACATACTATTGCTTGAAAGAAAGAAAGAAAGAAAATGTTTATTTGGGACTCGCACAAAACAGATAGAAGCAAAATACATTAAAACTAACGAAACGTACATAATAATTAGTTAATTATTATTAACAATTACAACATTCAATTGATCTGTGCGAGGCCAAAAAGGTCCCTATCTATACTAATATTATAAAGCAGAAGAGTTTGTTTGTTTGTTTGTTTGGTTGAACGCGCTAATCTCAGGAACTACTGGTCCGATTTGAAAAATTCTTTCAGTGTTAGATAGCCCATTTATCGAGGAAGGCTATAGGCTATATATCATCACGCTAAGACCAATAGGAGCGGAGCAGTAATGGAAAACGTGACGCAGACGAAGTTGCGCGGGTCAGCTAGTCTCAGCATATGCTGCGATATTTAATATAACTAAATAACGCAGCGCTGGTGTTATGATATTGCTTGCATCTTTAATTTCTTCATTGCTTTAGCATTTAGGCTGTTCGTTTGGCTGATCTAATGGAAATTGATCAAAAACGCGACCATCGACGCTTGCCGAGGTTGGTGTGTGGATGGGTGATCATCTTAACATACCGAGTTTCCTCCGTGCCTCGGAAAGCACGTTAAGCCGTTTGTTCCGGTTGTCATTTGTAGATCTTTGGCAGTGGTTACGAAATGTCAGAAGCCAGTAAATCTAACGCTAGTCCTGCCAAGAAGTACCGTGTTACTCAGTTAATGGGTTGTGGAGGTCTGGTAGGCCAGACACTCCATGTAAAATACTGGTACTTATTCAGCTGAATCTGGTTTGACTGGAAGCCAACCCCAATGTAGTTGGGAAAAGGCCTAGGCAAATGAACGATCCATAATTAGAACACACATCACAAGTTGGATAATATGACATCCAACTTGGTATTAAAGATAAAGTTCTAATATGGTCCCAATTCATTCATTCAGTCATTGTAATTATCCAGAAAAACGCAGTTGACCTTGACTAGAGTCAAGAGCAAACCCATCACAAATAAAAAATATAAAAAATTATTATGAGAGAGGGAAACCTCACGCCCCAGCCGACAGAAGACGTCCCGGTCGTCGGGAGTCGCAGGGCGATTCCCGGCCAACGTAGGGTCGGGCCTGCAGGCGGCGAGCGTTGGGTGGCTCGCTGTCCGATCAGAAACAGCTAGTCTATTCTGTAAATAACCATTTCGATATCGACTTCACCTGAGTGACTAAGCTTACAAAGTGAACTTTATTTCACACGACATAAGGTCTTATATTTATACGAATTTGAAACTCACCTCGGTTTCCGCTGTCGAGACACGAAAATGTTGTACGTGTTCCACGCGTGCCTCAAATGAGATGTCAGCATAGTAGACGGGGCCCATTAGGGCCAGTACCTGCCAGGGTTGCGGAATTTGTTCGAAAGCGTCACCGCGGCCCTGGAACGCAAAGGGCACTTAAAAAAAAGGCACCCTATAGTATATTGTAGTCTGTGGTATGTTCTTGTTCAGTTTAGGTACCTAGGCGGATCGTGACAGGTGGCTTTCTGTAGTTTAGGTATGTC
The DNA here is from genome assembly GCA_963859965.1 of Ceramica pisi. Lineage (NCBI taxonomy): Eukaryota > Metazoa > Arthropoda > Insecta > Lepidoptera > Noctuidae > Ceramica > Ceramica pisi. The sequence goes on along the minus strand of OY982553.1, from coordinate 14,651,774 downwards.
AACCCCCATGGGAAAAGGTGTGAGTTTATGTATTAGGGTCAAAGGTGTAAATAAAACTATTGCAGGTATGTAAGAATACTTTTATTACTATAGGAAAATATGGCTATTCTATCTACTGAGGGCTAAGTGTGAGTTTTCTAACGTACTCGATCTTAGAAAAAAGGTTATCCGTTATTATCACCAGGCGGCGTTTATTCAGTTTCAATACAAATTGGCATTTACGCTAACGCGATCGAGAACGTTGAAAACACACTCAGACCTCTGCTCGCTACGGCACAAAATAAAGTAATGCGTAAACTCTAATAAAATTGATTTCCCCTATTTATTTAATTTTAGATCTGTTGTCATACTGGTTTATACCTACTGAAAGTATATAAGTACTTAAATATATAATACATTGTTGATAAATCCGGCTATTTTTGTCTTTAATGACTTGTCCGGTCAACTATATTATGATGATAACGTCACTTCAGCTCGAAAACCGCCCTTACTGCTACGGAATACAGACGATCACAATTTCATCAACAAAGTGCAGTCAACAGCACATGAATATATATTACTGTAAAGATAAATTACGTACTTCAGGATGTTTTACATTTATAATACCACTGACAGACAGCATTCAGGTCAATCGAGGAAATGTTCAAAATTAAGGAAAATAATAATATCTACAACAACCTGGTTTCTGAATTAAGAAGTTGATGTTGAGTAATTATTAATTATTTGAGGAGCTCGTGGCTACATAACAGCCAACCACGTCGATCTTCAAGGTTAAGCATCGCTTGCCAAGGTTGGTCTGTGGATGGGTGACCAAGACCATCTTAACATTCCAAGTTTCCTCTATGTCTCGGAAAGCACGTTAAACTGTTGGTCCCGGCTGTCGTTTGGAGATCTTTGGCAGTCGTTACGGATAGTCAGAAGCCAGAAAATCTGACACCAGTCTTACCAAGGAGTAACGTGTTACCCAGTTAATGGGATGTAGAGGTCTGGAAGGTAGCCGCTCCACGTAAAGTACTGGTATTCAGCTGAATCCAGTTTGACTGGAAGCCAACCCCAATTTAGTTGGGAAAAAGGCTAGGCAGGTGATGATGTTGAGTTTTTTTTATTGCGGAACTGGAAATGGAGCTGGGCAGGACATCTGGCAAGGCGAGGTGGTGGAGTAAGGCAGTGACCGAGTGGCTTCCGAAGACTGGAAGAAGAGGTGTGGGTCATTCGGCAGCGAGATGGAGGAATGACATTGTTTCCATTGTAGGAAGAACCTGGATGAGGCTGTCACAGGAGCATGGGGACTGGCACAAGTAAAGATAGGTCTATGCTCAGCAGTGGGCAAAGTCGGGCTGTGGATGATGATGATGATGAATTATTATCACTGCTTCAGCCTGAATATGACCAGCTTTGACATTCGAGTAAGTATGGTGGAGAAATCTTTAAATTTACAGAATAAAAGACTGACTTTTTTTTTCTAGCTACTCATTTAGGCCAGGTGGAAACTTGCTCATTGTACTATGTACAATAAAAGCTATTATATTTCTAGATATTATAATATTATTAATAATTATTTATTTAATTCGAAGGTAGTAAGAAATAAGCTTGTTTACTGAAAAAAATCGAATTAGTCCGTCAGTTAGATTATCATAAAATATTTGACCCGTATTTTTTCTTTTGTTACGGGAACCAAAATTGACGAAGATACGACGCTTTTAAAATTCTCAATATGTCACGCCGTGGTATAACTTTTAGCGGGTAGTGACGTCACGAGCCCCCACTCCCGAGTTTTGATGCGTTTTATCTTTGTCAATATTCAATGATTTACAAAAACAAAAAATACGTGTCCATTATTTTTCAATAATCTAACTGACGGACTAAATAGTTTTGCAAGTTATGGATGATGGAAACTAGCCTATTAAGTATTGTTTACAATGATCAAGCTTAGATTAGTATCTGCGACATTAAACGTTTGATATGAAGAATACTATACTATGATTGATGGAATCTTGAGTCTTGTCAAAATAAACATCATTACAGAATACGACTATCTTCGTATTTTTGACCGACTTTCAAAAAACGAGGTTTTTAATGCGGTTGGTATGTTTTTTTTTAAGAAACATTACGTTACTTCTTAATCTAAGTTAGTCTTAATTTGAGGTGAGTATGTTCAAAATTGGAGGCACATTTTATTTTCACGAAAAATATATTTTTTTAATATCTAATTGTAACGACTTCATAAACTGTTCGAACAAGAAGCCTATTAAGTATTTCATGTTTTTGCTATGTTTCAAGTTTTATTTTATAAATACCAACCTATATAATTAGTTTAAATATCTTCTAGATAATTGTGGATACAAAAACTATTTATATGATACCTTATCACATTTAACGCTAATTCTACAACAAACCAAGGAAGCAAAGAAAACCAAAATCTAAATAAAAAAATCTTTATTAGAATAAATAAAATATTAATAACAAAAAAATGTGTAAATTGTACAGATACTTAATTAAAATAATATGAAGCACGCAATTTAGTTAATAATTACTCATTAAAATGTTTTCGATAGACTTGTTGTAACTAGAAATAACATCAAGCATGGGTTTGATCAAGGCGTCCGTCAGCAGGAGTGTTGTTTAGTATAAACACCCAGATTTTAGGAATATTTATAGAGAAGTAAGTCTATTGACATCATAACGACACTACTCGAGAGTTCTTCTGTAAAATTTCTTTTGAAAGGACCTTGAACACTTCAGCCTATCAGAGGCTCTAGATTGCTCTAGAAGTCAATCGAATAAAGCACGAGTCACTACAACATTACAGCATAAAGTTATTTACAGACAGAATACATTACTTAACGATAATTTAGCATTGCTATATACTACATTAGTTATTACTGTACCTCACTCGTTCGCCATACAAAAATATTGCTATCACTCCACTTAGGTCCTACGCTTACTCTGAAGTATTACTAAGTTGTAAGGAAGAGAAGAAGTTGTAAAACTTTTAAACTAGAGTTTAATAGCTGCGATTCTAAGGCCACTGGATTTTAGATAGTGAAATAGCCCTTAACGACACCGAAATCAAATTATCCTGCACATAAAACTAAGTCCCAAATCTGCCTGCTTTTTCCTACGTAATTATATTGGTCGGATTTCAGCCTCACCGAACACAGCAGAGTACCTACCGGTACTTTTGTATGGAGCTAAAGTCCGGTCGCCAAGCAGAAAGAATTTCGAAATGCAATGGCGAAGCGATCTGAGAGAGAAATCTGTGCGAGCAAGACTCTATTTACGCGGGAGTGACAGAGACGGGTAATAACAGGTCAACGGAAGAAATTCTTTCTGCTTGGCGACCGGACTTTATCTAACCTCTTCTGTAATCTGGTAAGTGGTCGCCAGTCCAGAACTTTCCGGCCCAATTTACTATCTGTTATAAAAGCTTGCCCTGCCCACTGTCAATTAAATTTTGAGATTGTCAGACTATGCCGGTAATGTTTGATCTCACATTATATTAGAACTAGCTGACCTGCGCAACTTCGTCTGTGTCACATTTTCCATTAATGCTTCGCTCCTATTTGTCTTAGACAAATAGACCGCCTTCTTCGATAAATGGGCTATCCAACACTGAATTTATTTTTAAATCGGACCAACAGTGAGGTTAGCGCTCTTCAGACAAACAAACAAACTCTTCAGCTTTATAATATTAGTATAGATAAGTCAACATCATATTAGAATAAGTAATAATACCTAACTAGTCCATTTAGATGGACGACCTAGATAAACGCAGTATATGCCCTTCGGCGCCATTAAGGGTCATTTCTACTCCTATTCAAGGCCTCTACAACCTACCTCCTTTATCCAAAACTACAGTCCGTTCATTTATTTAAGCTCTAAGAGTCACCTACCATCAACCTTACAGTTATTAGGTAAAGAATCAGAATTTTACACATGATGCGACTCTTTAATGTGAACTCTATCATTTCTCTATCATTAGAGTTCACATTAGAGAGTCGGATCATGTTTGCTGGGAAGAAATTAAAGTTACGTATATTCATTACAAGCTGATGTCCACGACTTCGCCCGCTTGACAAATCATATACTAAAACCTTTCTCGACCACTCTATCCATTAGTGAAAACGGCACAAAAATCGGTGCAGTAATTTTTAAGTTTATCGCGAACACGAGTGACAGATGCGACAGAGGACTTTGTTTTATAAAATGGTAGTGTTTTAATAACTGTGTTATATGAAATTTTTGGTGCACAATACAGTATTAAGTTTTTTTTTTTTACTTGAAATGGGTGTGCTCTTGACTCTAGTCTTGGTCAGAAATGACAGAGACAAAGTCTACGATGAAGCGAGCTTCCCCAGAAGTAGCCTGTTCACTCTAATTTTGAAAAGATTCGGGCTGTAAGCGTTCGGAAACACATACGCAGGCAGAGAATTCCACTCCTTTGTGCTTATTATGAATACATCTATTGATTTTAAGAGCAAAAGGTTATATAGAGGTAAAAATAAATGAGAACGGAGTGTTCTACCAAGTTAGAAGTGTATATAAAGTTATAGTAAATAGCACTACTTACATATAAGTTAGCTACCACAAGTTGCAGTAAGGCGTCGGACCTACCTACCACTAAATATAAAGCACGAAGATGGCACTTACGTTCAGAATCACACTTCTATCACTATATCTTTACTTTTTAAAAGAATTCGTTGTTCAAAACATAATAATGTACAGTCGCCAGATCATCAAGCCAACAACAATCTGTCAAAATTCTTTAATAGATTTTCAACTTTATCGCTGAAGCATTAGGTTCAAGAATGATTGGGATAATTTGAAAGTTTCGGATAAAGCTAGAAAAATCTGTCAAATTTCTGTAAGTATTAGATTTTCAACTTTGTAGCTAAAGAGATTTAGTTCAATTTTGATTGGGAAAATTTGACAGTTTCGAATACCTTGACGTGCTAGCGACTGTACTGTTTTTCTTGTAACAAAAAAAAAAAAAAAAATTAAAATATGTCTAGTCGACGGCAAAATTCTTATTTCTACGTTTGGTATTTATAATAATTGATTTTATGTAACTGAAATCTCAGATAGTTGTACAGTTTTTACAATGATTGACTTTACTATTAATAAAAAATATTACACAAAATTGTACCTTCTGCTAACCTCAATAAAATTGCTTATTGATTTATTGTTTACGAGTTGATATAAATAAATGTAAAGTTTATTGTCTATTTGCATTAATAAGAGCTGCCTGAATGACACATACCTTGGTAAAAACACTAAACAGCCAAAAGTCTTAGTTCAATACGACCCAACATTTTTATTAGTACGAGCCTTTGGGTTTATGGAGTTAAGCCACCATAATTGCGATACAAATGTATACTTGACTACAATTTGGCAAATGTACCAATATTTGAGGACCACTTAGAACGTTCAAAATTATTTATATCATTATTTCATGGCTGTTTAATGCTTTAACGCTTCATAATTATGAACTATGTAACCAAACGAATTATAATTTGGGTTACAGTACTAACTGAAACTCAACACGTACGGCTTTTAGATACATTATACAAGGAAGCTCCATACTATCATAAAATATATAGTATACTCTACAAAATATACTTTTAAAATCAATATACTATGTTTAATTACAATCACATATAAATAATTACACACAACACTATATATTTGTAAATTCAACTTAAATATTGTAAATACATGATATAATATATTAATTGCCATTAATATAATTATTCTACAGTTTTCTCTCCGATGTACTTAAATATTATTATGTGACGATCATGAATGCGTGTGCGCAATGTTAAAGGACTATGTGCGTTAAAGTGTATTATAAACCTTCAAATTTAATTTACTAAAGTATTAAGAGATCAGCATTAATGATACAACCAAAATGAGGTACGGGCAGTGAAGAAAAGGCTAGAAAAGATACTATCCTAATATATAAATATTGCTATCATAGAATTAAAAAGGTTTCTCACTCGAATAAAACAAATTAGCAAAGTTTTCTATCACAATTTTAACAACCATCAACATAAGATATCTGTTCAGAAATCTAAAAACTTCGCTGCCAAAACACAACAGTAATAAAAACGCAATTTTCAACACAACAGTAATTAAAATAAACAAGAAAATCACAAACACTAATGCACACAGTCCTTTACAAATGTATCTACATGACAAGTTCAAATTATTGCTGTTACATTGCTATACTTTATTACAATCTCAATACTACAAACTCAACCTGTAACCTCAACTACAAACTCAACCTGTAACCTCAGCTACAAACTCAACCTGTAACCCTTATAGAGATCAGTTAATTATAATGAAATAGAATTTTCCCTACAGTTACGTCATTGTAACCAATACAACATGCTTCATTCGTAAATTGAGAATTTTGTTGGGTTCCATACCAGAAGGATGCCAGCGGGGTTCTAATACTAAGGCTTCGCTGCCCGTCTGTGCGTTAGCGTACTGTATCTCATGAACAGTAACAGGTAGATTTTCAGTGTATGAGTGTAGTGAATGTTTTTTTCGGGTTATGGTACGGAACCTTTCGTGTGTGAGTCCGGCTTGCACGTAGCCAGTGTCTATTTGTACTTAGAAACGTTAATTTTTTTTATACGATCACAACAAATACGCTTCAGTTGAATTTAAACATAAGCACTAGTTGATCTGCATAAATAAAAGGTGACAGGTTGAGTTCCACAATAGGTAGGTGTACAATCTAACCGGCAGCGTCTAGATCTGGTACCAGGGCGAGCGGCGCACCCACCGCAGTCTGTAGCCGCCCTGTTCAGTGCGGATCTTGATCGACGCGCCTTCTGCGGCTTTCACTGTTTCTTTCACCTGTTGATAATATAAAACACAACATGAGAAGACTGGACTATAAAACTATTTAGACGCCGCTATAACACGTAGGAAAATTAAAGAAAAAAAAAATGTATTTAAAGAAAGTTGTGGCGAAAAAACAGTTAAATCATGACCTGGATCACGGCCTTCAAGACTGCCGGTCGATTCTGTTGACATCTCACCGTGATCACTGTCATTCCATCTTTTTGTATGGATTGAGAGCTCGCACTGCAGTGGTTTATAGAAGGGATGTCTGTTGCCACTCGCGAGTTATTGGATCCAGGATTCATAAACTTCTCTTTTTATTTGTACAATCTAGGTGTCAACTGATGGAAATACCATTTTTCCAGCGACAGAAAATTGCAAAAGACGTTAAGTTTTTTGAAGAATCCGCAAAAATAAAATAAAAAAACAAGAAAAGTAAGTTGCTTACGCTCTGCATCAAGTTCTGAGCATTTCCAACCAGCATCTCCGTCGCTTCCTGGTCTTCTTCGCTACCTGCAGATTCCGAAATAAAGGTTATTTTAAATTATTTTACGCAAAAAGTTTCACACATTTTTCGTATCCAACCAAAACCAATGAATGTGTGCTAAGTTATGTAGATATTTCTAACAATCACTACAGCTAACATGGTATTTCACAGTATAATTTATTTTTAAACATCGATTTTGATATATTTTATTTATTTAATATGGATTTTACTGAAATATGTAATTAGTCCATCAGATAAATTTCCAAAAAATACTGGACACATTTTTTTTCACGTTAATAAAAAGATTCAGTGCGTTGAAAACTTGGGTGACGGCATTTGGATGGTACAATTTTACCAGCGGCGTGACGTCAACAGCTCCGGTTCTTGAACTTTGAAGCGCTTTATAATTTGAAATGCAAAAACGTATAATTATAATTTTTCTATCCAGTAAAATACCCTATTTCCTATCTCCCTTATCGAAGAAGATGAAAAACGCCTCCACCTGAATTACAGGGCATTGATTTTTAATGATCATGATATGCTTATACCGTATGTCTACGACATATAATGCAATCCTTGAAACCACATACTAGTTATGGTATTTGATAACGCTATACAAAAAAGTAACGAAATCGGTCCAGTAGTTTTGTCAAAAAGTCGAGTTTTAATTTAAAGCAAATTTGAACACTCTGTAGAATTGCAACAGTAGGTTAATAGTACAATGAACTTGAATCCTTGAACATTGAAAAGCGACGTTGCCACGCTGTGCAATCATTCACCTACGCAGTTGTACTCATTTTACCTATTTACCTAAAATGCGAACTCGGTACACCTAAACGACAAGCGGGACTTTAATGTGTTTGTATTGCATTTTAATTGAAAACAGAACAAAGCTGTTGTGGCATAGTTGAAGGTCGTGGGTGAGACCAGGCAAGCAGTTTTCATTGTGTAATTTATTTATCATCACTGCTCTCAAAACGGTGAATGAAAGAAAACTTCAAGTTTAAAGAAGTCCTAGAAAAAAAAAACGAAGACATGTGATTTCTACCAACCCGTATGCCCGCGTAGTGGATTGCAACCCATTCCATCTCACAGAGAAGAGGCTTTTGTCCCTAACCAGAGGGAACATTGTAGGACCGACTATTAAAAATCTTAATGTTGTTTGTTTTTCGTTACATTCGTACGTGAAATTTCTCCTTGTGAAATGTTCTTGACCTGTCACGGCCGAAATTTTATTTTGTTATTTTTACTCAAATTCATTTTCACTGAGACACTCCAACAATACCTGCAAGTGTACACGGATGGTCACGGCGGCGCGGTTCGTTTGTCGGCTTAGTACAAAAGGACGCGGCACGCGTGTGTCGGCTTTTCCAAAGGCCTTCGGCTTTTGGCGAGGAGGGGCGCGGGGAGCGGGTTGCGCGTGCGCTCGACGCGTAGGGTTGGACACAGTTATCGACAATATTATCAGCTTTCTCTCATTGTCTTTTGAAGAGAATAATGATCGGTTAGCAAAAAAGATGTTCTATTTTTAATGGACATGGTTAGTTTAGAATTATTATAGCACCACTATGTACCTACCTACCTATTCTGATTAAAAATTATAATTGAGTGGATTTAGAGATAAAAAATAATGTAATAATGTTTACATTTTAGGAAGAAACATCCTATTAAAAAAACGTACTCACCCGTTTTCTACATTACTCACTATCTAGGTAGTACCTACGGTAGTTTCGTAAGTCGAAACGTACAAAAATTAAAATTTATTTTAAAAGTCCAATAAATTTAACTATCACTTCACTGTTAAATACGGTTATTACACAAAAGTACTAGTATTGTAATGCCTTGATTGCGTATTAAGTCTTTATTAGATAAGTAATTGTAGAAAAGTATCGATAAAAGATAATTATTACATTGTTTACCCTATTTACCTATGACTTTTATTTTTTGCCAGTACGGATGTAAGTGGTGCTTTGTCAGTTCACCGCGAGTCTTCCGGGATAGCGTGTGTGCATTTCGCAAAGATTTGATAGGTACTTAAGTACACGCCCTGTTTTACGTGATTTTTGTTATTTACTTGTATGTATTAGTTTAATTAGTTTCTTACAGTGAAATAGACACTGAGTAGGTACTGGACTTTTGTGTGTGTAAATTGTGTTTTTAATTTTATTTGTACATACCTAGGTACTTATTTTTTACGGTGAAATAAACACTCGGATCCTGGTCGAAATTTGTTGGGCAAGGTTCGGGACAACATTGTTCGGCGATGTCACTTGTGCATTCAAAAACGTGGTGGACATTTTGAACATGAGAAAATTTAAGTTATAATCCATCTTGTGCTATGACAGAATTTATTTAGATTAGTTCAGTAATCAACTTATCACGAAGTAAAAAAGAACGGGTGAAAAATAACCGTAGTGAATTTCATCGCAATTGCCAAAGATAAATCAAAACGCCGCCGCACGAGCATTGTTGCCGCACTTCTCGAGGTCAGTCGAGGTCAAGGTACGTTTTCTAAATAGGGTGATTTACTTTCACTAAATTTATTTTCATATTTATTTTGTTTGAAAACTTAATTTTTTTCATTTACGTTTTTTTAAATTTATAACAATTTATTTATACTTCTGTGGACAAGTGTTACTTGTGGTTTCAATTATTGCATAAATGTCGTAGACATACTGTATGTGCTTACAACTCTCAAATGACTGGATTTTCTCGTGCTTAAAGAAAATGAGTACAAAAGAGAAGTATGTACAGTAATAAGTATGTGTATGTTTGTTTGTATTTTATATTAATCACACATTGACGTCTTAAATTTTTACCTTTGTAGTCCGGCATGCCGACTGTTAGGAAAGCGAGAAGCACAGCATTAATATAGAGAGAAAGCTTTTGGTATAATATAAAAAGCTAAATAGTAGCAGTAACACAGTCAACAAAGCTATTTGGTATGCAGGCAGATAACTTACAACTACTATTAAACAATGTTGTGAGTGTGCGAGTAGACAATAGGCTTGTGTCCTGAAAAAATCTAATTAGTCCGTCAGTTAGATTATCAAAAAATATTTGACCCGTATTTTTTCTTTTGTTACGGGATCCAAAAATGACGAAGTTACGACGCTTTTAAAATTCTCAATACGTCACGCCCCGGCATAATTTTTAGCGGGTCGTGACGTCACGAGCTAAAACGCATGCGTTTTATCTTTGTCAATATTCATTGATTTACAAAAACAAAAAATACGTGTCCATTATTTTTCAATACTCTACTGACGGACTAAATAGTTTTGCAATTTTTGGATGATGGAAACTAGCCTATTATTGTGCACCACACTCGTACAGTCCGGTCAAAATAGACATTTCAAATAACAAAAACTCCGACGGAGCTGATTTAGGTAGAGACCTTGGGTACACCAGTAAAAATAAAGTGCCCAAAGTCCCCATCGATCCCATGTGTGCTAAAAAATTTGATCAAAGTCAAAGGTTTTCACGAAAACGGTATGTTTATCTAAAATATAGTTCAGCCAAAAATTGTAGATCATAAAATTAACCACAATTTTATGTCTTATTTGACCGTAGCAAAAGTCAAAATTTTTTGCCTGTATACCAAATAGCTTTGTTGACCGTACCGTAAGTACATCTTTTTAATCGAATTTTATTTTCAATATAGTGTAGATGCATATTTTAAGTCATTAAGAAGAGGGAGTAGGTTAAGCGAGCTTAGAAGAATAAGAATATTCATTGCACGACAAAAGCTTGCGGTATTCATTTGGGCATCCATAAGTTGTGTTGATACTTATACTGCATTGAAAGTAATGCAGTGATCTTTTTATTGCAGATTTGAACAATATGATTACTCTAATTAATATATAATGGTTAGTTACAATAGATTTTTGATCAGAAAATAAGACATCATTCCATAAATTGAGCTTTAGTACAAGCGAAAATCTGAAAGCTGTTATAAGCTACCGTAGTGTAAAGCCCTTAGGTCAAAAGTAGAAGAAAATATAAAAAAATAGATTTATAGGCATACAGAAAAGTTGTGTCTATTGGTAACAAAAAGAAGGTGTTCGTACCTTGAGCGCCAAGCATGGTCGCCTTGACGGTGGACAATATCTTGAGCTGCGTGCCGATCGTCGGGATACGCTCGCAAACTTGCAGCAGATTCTGTAACAATGTTATAAAATATTAGATAGGTTCTCGATATACAGGGTCGGGTCTTAACTTTTATTCTCTGGTAAGACATCTATTCTATCTGGCAGGGCAATATAATTATAAAAAAAAAAACACAACAGGAATTGCGCCTACATTTAATAATAAACAGAGAAATGGGTTTCTGGCTGTAGTATCATAACTACTATAGATTCATTCAATCCTAAGTTATAAGCATACTCAAGCAATGTCAAAAAAGTCCTGAATTTTCAGAATATGGATATATGTTGATGGTCGTAAAATTGTCTCAAGATTTTCTTATGTATTAGAATTACTTATTTCCAAGTTTAACCAATTTTATAAATTGAAAATATTTGTTTTTAAATTATTCAGACATCAGGTGTTGGTCCTTCGAGCCGGATGCTAATATAAAATTCATTTAAATAATCAAATTCATTTATCACAACACGTACCGTTCTAATCCTTTTATCGGTACACTCGAGCGCCAATTTCTTGGCGAGCCTGGTGACCTCTTCGGAAGCCTCCGCGATGGCCTTCGCTGTTGCGATGAGCTCCCTCTTGCTACCTGTTGATGTAGGAGAATTAAAAAACGTTAGTGGTTGAAGATATGGGGAGCTGAGGAGGTGACATGCTCGCATGCTCATTTACAAGTTGCTGATGAAAATAAACAGGACCCAAGAAACTATCTGCATTTTGTTAATATTTAGTAAAAAAAAATAACAGAGAGTTTTTATACAACAGGATCCCGATCCGAATTTTAGTTTCAAGATCCTATTAACACTTGAAAGTCTATTCTGACGGCTGATAGAGCAAGGTGGAAGCAAAAAACGTGTTGTACCGACCCCAAGTAACATGGAATAAGAGCAGAAAAAGTGCCAAATCTACTAATTTTAACATGCGAATGCGAAAGTTGTTTAAAAATTAGTAGAATTGGCCCTAAGATGATGAATATTGACACTTAAAAGTTTTTCGATGATGACACTTACTTAATGCAATTATCTCATACCATGAGACGTCGAATTTATTAAAAACAGAGCGAGTTTATGAAAAGAACTCGCCCGTATGAACTCTTCCTTTTTAGAGTTGGTCAAAGTAATAAATATCTAGGGAGTTTGCATTTTTTGAGAACATTTACTATGGTAATGTATTTTTTTTTTACCATCAGAAAGTAGAGATTTCAATGAACAGATAGCCCACCGACTTTTTTAAAAAAGCAGATATTTTGACGGGTGAATTTTCGATTGAACATGAGAGTGATTTTTGACTAATTAAGACAAAATAAGGTGAAAACATGAAAATTTTAAATCAAAAAAATTACAGTATGTTGGGGACATAAAAAGGTAAGTTTTCACCAAATTTCGTGAAAAAAAAATATTTCTTGTAAAAGAGAAAAATAAAAAACCAAAAACACGGTTATTTGAATTTTTCACGTAGATTTTGAGGTTATGTGAAAAAAGTTCAAACACAAAAGTTGTAGATCTTTTTTTTACCTACAACTTTGTCTTTTGTCTTTTTCCCATAAGACTTGTAGTTTTGCCGGAAATGGAGATAAATCGTTTTTTTCCCTTAAACACGCACCCCCATCCACTTCCCGACCTCAGGTCGCCCGTAAATTATTTTTCCTTTAATTTTTTATATATTCTCTTCCTTTTCCAATGGGTTTCATCCTACTATTATTTTATTTGGTTTCAGAAATTATTGACCCTGGTCTAAATATTCTAGCGTGGGGCACGTTTAAAAAAAATGCTTTAGCGATAAAGATGAAAATGAAATTTGTCAGATTGTTGTTTGATTAATATTATGATCCTAATATGATTCTACCAAAGTGGCCTTTTTAGACCCGCCGTAAAGTGTACTTTTAATTTCACATAAATAAACTATTATCTCTACTGCCAGTAGGGAATATGCATGAAAAAAATATTGACTATCTATACAGTATATATAAAAATATACAAAAATATAATAGAAACAGTGAAATTTTTTTTTTACTTTTTTATTTATTTGTTTATTTACTATTAATTTTTTTTAAACTATTGATAGGCATACGTTTGACCACTATCTCACCTGATAAATATAATCAAAATTACTCGAAAAACAAGCAAGATATAATATTTTATGAAAACTGTCACTCTCGCGAAAACTTTGTTTTCTACGGCAGCTTTATAGTCGTCATGAACTTTGACGTCACAGTCCATATCGGACTTCTCTTTCTAATTGTAATCTTTGAAGCTTTATAACTTCATCGCTGATGAAGGTATTTAAAAAAAATATTTTATTTTTGTTTAATAAAGCTAATATATTCATATTGCAAATAAAAAAATTGCATGCATATTCCCTATTACACAACACATAAAAGCACACAATAATGACAATGATATTTCTACAGTTGATGATGTGAAACAGTGTTACTTACCACTAAGGTTCAAAGCGACTTCTGTTCCATTGGCGAGTGAGAGACATGTACATTGGTTACAACATCGAAAATATAGCCTAGGCGCATATTATTATTGTTTACAAGCGATACATTCAAAATAGTACTACGCGAGCCAAATAAGAATAGGACTGTCAGTCAAGACGCCATTTTGTTCCGCAATACTCGCGAACTTCATTACCAAAGCGTAAGGTGTGCAAACAAATTATAATGAAAAATATACCCTGTTTTGTTATTTTTTTTGGTATTTCTAATCATTTTTACGCCAAATTATTTATAACTATGAGTAGGATTTGAAAATAAATAAATTTATTGGTTAATTTTTTAATGTAATTATACCGTTTCATATAATATATTATAAATGTATCCAAAATTATCTATTTATGGAATTCAAGAAATAATATCTTATAAAAATGAATTTAAATAATAATGAAATCCATGAAAAAAAAAAATTTTTTTTTTCACTGTATCTTTTTGCTGGCTGTCTTAATTTGTCAGCTTTCGTGTGAAGTTGGCAGCAAGCGCGATCCTATTCTTAGTTGGCTCCCTAGTAACTATTTATTTTAAGCCTACACTATCCTAGTGGGACATCTTTGGTTCAACCTTTGCCCAGCACAGTTCACTTTATGCTAAGTTTATTTCAGCGGAGTGAGCGTGAATTGAACTTTCATTCCATTCAACTCACTTCAAATTCACTTCACCTAAGCTTACACGGTGAGATGTATACAGATGGAGGAGCTCGTGGCTAAATAATTACACCCGCTGGTCAATCTTCAAGGTTAAGCAACGCTTGCCAAGGTTGGTCTGTGGATGGGTGACCATCGTAACATACCAAGTTTCCTCCGTGCCTCGGAAAGCACGTTAAGCCGTTGGTCCCGGCTGTAATTTATAGATCTTTGGCAGTCGTTACGGATTGTCTGAAGCCATTAAATCTGACTCCAGTCTTACCAAGAAGTACCGTGTTACCCAGTCAATGGATTGTGGAGGTCTGGCAGCTCCACGTAAAACAGTAGTATTCAGCTGAATCCGGTTTGACTGGAGGTCGACCCCAGTATAGTTGGGAAAAAGGCTAGGAAGATGGTGATATGTATACAGAATCCCACTGCTGAATTGGTTGCGCAAAGGTCTCCCCAAAATCCTAGCTTCCATGTATTATTTTCCTAAGCCACCACAAACCAGCACTTTACAGTAACTCTAATTTAAAATAATATGCGCCTAAATATACATAATATAGTGTTAGCATGAATAGTGCACATTGAGCATAGATATAGTTTACACATCAATTGTAGGGTACTATTCAAACTTAATGGCGGCTCGGAACATCGTACGTTCCGATGCGCAAAACGCAATTTTGGGTATCAGCCAATTAAATTGAGCCTAAATTATTGTCAACTTGACTGTACCTGCGCGCAACTGCACTCGCAGCTAACTTTCGAACCGCCATTAAGTTTGAATCGAACTGTACAAACATATAAATATTACAGGTATTCTAAAAATTATCCGTTGTATATTGCAGCATTTACTTTTATCATTATAAAGCTTTATTAACGTATGCATATGCTGAAGTTTCAAATTCTTTGGACAACATTAGACTTTTTTTTGTTCTTCTTTGGCAACTGAGCCGGTGACAACTATTCTGCCAGTCTGCCAGTGTCATTAGACTTTTGTAGTTCATAAAAGTTCTTTCCAACTGCATTCAAAAATAGTTGTCCTGTCAATTTTATTTTATATCTCAATGGATGCAATACTGGTTACATGACCAGTTTGAGAAAGTGCATGGTAACCCTTTTTCTCCCATGGCAACACATAAGCTTTATAAATCAAACGATGTTGCCAATAGGGAATATGCATAAAAAAAATATTTATTATCTAAACATTTTATCTAAAAATATACAAAAATATATTACTAACAGTGGAAATAGAATCAAAATTGCTCGAAAAACAAACGAGATATAATTATTTTAAACAAATATATCTGTCCCTCTCGCGAAAACGCTGTTTTCTATGGCAGATGTATAGACGTCACGTAATGTGACGTCAAATTCCATGTCGGACTTCTCGTTCTAAAAGTAATCTTTGAAGCGTTATAACTTCATCGCTGATGAAGACATTTAAAAAATATTTTCTAGAGTGTTTACTGGAGCTTATAAGTAATTCATTTTATAAATAAAAAAATCGCGTGCATATTCCCTATTACCGTCACTTTGCAACTACATAATCTGACGGCCCCGAGACATCACGTATCACCTATTTATTATATTTTATGTACATTTATCTCTCCTTCTATGATATTTTTTTGAAAATCATCAAATATGCCGCTCTGGGCTGAGGGAGACTGTCAGACTCTTGTTCCTTCGAAAGCTTTCGAGTGGCAGAGCCACGGTGACTCTCAACATATCTACTGATGGTAAGCAATGCTATGATCAGCGATGACGATATATATTACCTTTGGAGTCGGAGCGCACGAGCTCGGAGAGGCGCGCCATGAGGATGGCCATGCGCTTGGCGGCGGCGATGATCTCGTTGTCCTTGGAGGACCACTCGCGCACCGCCTTGTGCAAGTTGTGGGCGGCCACCTGTGTGCCGACAGAACAGATGTTTACTTGTTATTTCAGAAACTAGCTGACCCGCGCAATTTCGTTTGCGTCACATTTTCTATTAATGCTCCGCTCCTGTTTGTCTTAGCGTGATGATATTATAGCCTATAGCCGTCCTCGATAAATGGGCTATCTAACACTGAAAGAATTTTTCAAATCGGACCAGTAGTTCCTGAGATTAGCGCGTTCAACCAAATAAACAAACAAACTCTTCTGCTTTATAATATTATAGTATGGATATGTTTCATTATAAAATTATTGAGACCACAAAAGTAGGACGAAAAACATACGAACTTGCGTATGGGCAATTTGTTTTAGTTTGTTCCTTTTTTTTATTTCTTCGACTAACTACATTGTATTTACACAAATTACAATGGGGTCATGGCATGGGTATACAATTTTCATGCAGTTTGAATGAAAAAAAGGTTTAGGCAAGAAATTGAGCTGATTTCAAATTGACCTTGGACTTGAACCTGATTACTTATTTCCGTTTTGAAGCGGAGTTGAAAATTATGCTAGTTTCCATCAAGCTACCCGAAACTGTAAAATTTTTCAAATCAACCTTGAACCTAATGCTTTTAGGTTATAAAGTTGAAAATTTATTAAAGAAATTCGACAAATTGTTGAAACTTGATGTTGTGGTGACTTTACCAGCTTACGCAGTAGCAACGGTCTTAGCGATAAAAAGTTTTGCGAGTCATATAACTCACCAAGATAGGGTGGCTAGGATGCGGCTGCCTCCTAAAGATATCCTCTCCTTCATCATCCGTGTCCGCGGGCGGCGGAGGGCGCGGGGGCGGCGCTTGTCCCGCGGGGGGCGGGGGGCGCGGCGGCGCCGGCACGTCCGACACGTGCGACACGTGCGACACGTGCAGGCGGGACAGGGCCTCGGGGAGGGCGGGGGGCGGCGGGGGAGGTGCGTAGTGTCCGGACAGGGCGGATTCTACTTCGCCCGCTGCGCTAATTATCTGTAAAATTAAAGTTCATTTGAGAATAGACAAAAACCATCGTCAAGTCTTTTTGAATGGGCTTGTGTCCTGAAAAAATATAATTAGTCCGTCAGTTACATTATCAAAGAATATTTGAGCCGTGTATTTTCTTTTGTTACGGGAACCAAAATTGACAGTTACGTCGTTTTTAAAATTCTCAATACGTCACCTTCGCATTATTTTTAGAGAGTCGTGACGTCACGAGCCCCACTCCCGAGTTTTGATGCGTTTTATCTTTGTCAATATTCATTGATTTACAAAAACAAAAAAAAAAGTGTCCATTATTTTTTTCAATACCCTAACTGACGGACTAAATAGTTTTGCAATTTGTGGATGATGGAATCTAGCCTATTAACATACATCATTATGTCATTTTAACAGGTTAGAGGTGATCATTTGAAAGTGGAAGGACTATATGTTAGTGTTACTGTTGTTGTGTTATTTTTGTTTTTCTTTATTTGCTAGGGAAATATATGCAAGAACGACAATTAGCAAAATTGGATAGGTAAGTACACATTTTTATATTGCGTTAACTGAAAATAAAACGATACTTATAGGAAATTTCCCGTAACATCATGCTTTGGTATACTTCTTATCTAGATGTAAAACAATCAATTTTTATCGATTTAATCTGGTAAAAAATACATGTCCAACACTGCTTAACTGACGGACTGGATACTTCAGAATTGCATTTTTTACGTATGAATCATTCCTAAAAGTTTTCACTATTGACGTTGCCTAGCTACACTAGTCACAAAAATTAAGGGATATTAAAAAAAAAAAACAAATTTTTGGGTGATTTTCAACGAGCTGTAGCTCCGATGAATACGATCACACAGCAAAAAAAAGTCCAAGTGTCTAGTTTTCAGATATGATCATGGATATTTTGGTATCATGTTCGGGTCTGGAGAAATCCTAAGAAAACTACTGTTACGCGCCAGAATTAATGCCGGGTACACAACGTACTACTAACGCCATCTAGTATCGAGTAGTGGAACTAATTGGGTCACGATCTTTCTAGACTTTTCGATGCTAGAACATTCTCGATGTTTCGACACCTAGTCAGTCGGGACCGGTATGTTCCCGAACTTACTAGATATTTCCATTCTCGAAGGTTCTGGAAATTACTGTGGGACTATTAAGGTGCGCATCGCTCGCGATTGAGTCAGTATTGAATTGGCGATACAAGCGATACATCGGAAGCGATCTTCAATTGCGAATTAAGTGAAGTGAAGTGTTTAATAGTGCGATTGTGTGTTATAATTAGTGCGTTTAAAGTGATAATTATTAAAGTATAGTGTTGATTATTAAAGTGTCATTTTTTTGGTCAATTAATCGGCTGTTTTTATTGTCACGAACCCCAAGCTCGTAACACTACCAAAAACAAAATGAGCAATTTTTTTCTCGTCTTGTAAAAGGTCTACCGGGCTTCAAAATTTTTTGTCCCTTTGTTTCGCTCAAAAGCTCTTTTAGAAAATGTAATACCCTTTAATTTGACGTAATCAAAAAGCCTGTACGATGATTTTCCGCGGAGTTATCGTCAGTCAAAGCAAAAAAGTACTTTTTCTTGAAAAAAGGCGTTCACGGTATCTTATAGAGAATATCGTGTAGTTTTCAAAACCGTCCTTCGATTTCCTAAACGGTGCATTATTTCCAGAGTTATTGATTGTCAAAGTGAAAAAGTACTTTTTTGCTTTGACTGACGATAGCTCCGCGGGAAATCATCGTACATAATTTTTGCTTACATCAAATTAAAGGACATTAAATTTTCTAAAAGAGCTTTTGAGCGAAACAATGGAAATACATTTTTGAAGCCCGTAGACCTTTTTTAAGATGAGAAAATATTTGAATATTTTTTTTTTGTACTTTTCTTAGGATTTCTCTAAATTCGAACATGATAAAAAAAATCCATGGTCACATCTGAAAACAAGACACTTTGGAGCTACAATAAGCTTTTTTTTGCTGTATTATCGTTTTCCTCGAAGTTACAGCTCGTTGAACATCACCAAAAATTGTTTTTTTTTTATATCCCTTGTTTTTTGTGAGTAGTATACATAGGTATATTGTCCAGGTTACGTTACCTCGCTATTAGCAGTGCGCCACGCCTGCGCCTGCGCCCTATCGCCCAGCGCGACGGCCTTGGCGCGCTGCACGGCGGGCGGGATGGCGGCCTGCAGGCGCTGCTGCGCCGACGTCAGCGAGCGCGCGAACACAGCGTCCTCCGTGTTGTCGCGCTCCGCACCGCCCACCAGTAGCACGCGGTTGGCTAGCCTGGGGGGCAGCCAATCAATAGTACATTACTGCAGCGGCCATCAAAAGAGGCATAGATGGACGAAGTGGAAATGTGGGCCGAGGCGTAGCCGAGGCACACATACGTAAGTCCATTAATGCCTAGTTGTAGCCAAGGCTTGTACAGTACTTTTCTGTAAAATACACCTAGCTACTTTTCAAAATCAATGTCGAGCATCCAACAATAATAACTCCCACGTAAGTGTTCATTTTTTATTTCAATAAACAGCTTTCTTTCTGTTTGCAAACCAGTTCAAAATGGTAATAAAACCTTAATTTGATAAGTTAAGTTACCTCCTTGGTTGCCATGTTTCGGAATATAAGATCGTTCCGATTTTAAATTACACGATAGATATGAGTTTAGTAAGTAATTTATTTGGCAGCAAAACACGATAGATATGGATTTTCATACAACTTTAGCCGGCCGCTGCTCGGTCAGTACAGCAATTTCGATTTATCTCGAAGAAGGTTGTCGAAATAATGCTCATATTTCCAAGCATGTTTGAGAAAAATTTATTATTTATCTGAAAGAACTACCGAATAGATACTCACTGCCCTGCCTTTAACATCACTCATAGTCCTCAGAGACACCACCGGAGGGAGATCTGGCGTCGGAACAACGGCGTAACGAGGCACGGGATTTACACCACCTATTTCTAACACTTTTTGCCCGACCTGGGAATCGAACCTAGGTTATCACACTCGGCAGTCGGCTTGTGACTGTCGTTTGAATTTTCACTTTTTGAGGCTTTCATCAATGAGTTTGTTCATTGTTTCGGGACAGTTTATCGTCCAATAAGCTTGAACATATTACCCAGGATGAATTCTCAAACATGCTTGGAAATTTGAGCATTATTTTGACAACCTTCTACGACCTAAATCGAAATTGCTGTACTGGCCGAGCAGCGGCCGGCAAAAGTTGTATGAAAATCCATATCTGTCGTGTTTTGCGGCCAAATAAAGGAGAAGGGAATGACTCCATACATTCCTGGGGCCAGGCGTTAACTGAATCAAAGTAGCCTTATTTGTAAGAGGATATAATAACAAGGTCTCATTGAAAATTTGGTGAAATTTGGCTATCCAGGAATCAAGTTATATGAAGTACCTACCTATAGTAAAAGTGAGGCTATATTACAACCAAACCTAATAACAAAATATGGAACATAAGTACTCTGTGCTCAGAACGAAAGAAAACGAACGAGTGACATCTGTCAGTCGGTGATTGACTGATGTCAGGCAGAAGTGTTAGGCCGGATAAAAAATTAAAAGAACTCGATTCGCCATGAATCGATTCCACGAAAAAAAACATGTCACTCGACCTTCATACATATTCTGATATTTAGTTTCAGAATTTAATTTAAGTTTTCTCGCTTCCTAGATAGAAACATGGTACCATATTTTGTGATTTCGTTTAGAAAAATATAACGGTTTTTTTAATATACATTTCAACTAGTTAACTGCTGGGCCCAGAAGTCCCCTTCTCCTTTAATAGTAAACTCAAATCTGTCGTGTAATTAACCACTCTGCACGACAAGATTTTGACATATGAGACACCAGCTGAGTCGACGGGATTTTGCGAATTACGTCATCAAAATCCAGGAATAACATCAAATTTTGTCAATCGAATTTACTATGAAAAATTTGTTTCCGTAGCTATATTATACGATAACTTTGTGAGAAATATCTAATATTACAAGTTAAGGTCGTTCAAATCGCTTCAGTCTATTTAAAAATCGCTTCAGTGTCTTAAATATGAATTACTTCACCTCTCAAAAAGGTAGTCAACTTAGATTTTCTGAAAATATATAAGTAAACAAAGATCTCGCTTGTTAAAAAAATGCAATACAAAAAAATTAAGACAATCATTATATTTGCGTTCTTTGTTTTGTCTTTTTTCATACATAAGTTATCTAAAAATACGAACGAACCTTGACAATAAATAATTACGTTGAAATTTTGACGAAAGCTATGTTTGAGGCTAAAAAAACATGAACATTGTGGATTTGAGGACACTCAAATTCCATTACAGGGATAGTCGTTTGCCCATCATTTGATTTTCTGACGAATGTATCCATATTTCTAACGATATAATGTAGCGGTAATGAAGTTTTTCGATTTCCAAAGTCGGAGTTTCGCGCCTACTGTTTGTTTACGTTTTTGTTTTACACAAATATCACCAACCCACATGTAAAAACGATTACAAGTATAACAATGAATCTTTTTACAAGCACAGATCCAATAAAACGTAATTTCACTACCGCAACACTTAAATTCGTGTCAAAATGAGCAACCATTATGTTTTTTTTTTTTAGCGTGTGTCATATCGATTATGCTAATTAATATTTTTTTAAATTTCATTCGACTCGATTAATTTAAATGAGCGCTTTTATAAATTTACTCTTAGAAAGTAGATACATACTTTTAAGGCATAAAATACAATAAGTACTGATTATAATATTTTTATGGTTTCTTATTACATTTAAATAGATTTTTAGGCGGCAATTTTTGAGAATTAAAAAAAAGCAACTCATCCATGACCAATTTCGCGCGGAATTTTCTTTTATTCGAAATTTAAATTTAGAACGTGCTCGTGATTCAGAAAAAACATTTTAGACGAAAATTGCGAGTTTTACGTTTGATTATTTCTTTTTTTTTAGTATTTTCATTAGTTTTGATTTTTTGACGGAATTCTTTCTGAAGTGAGTGAGAGAAGATTTTTTTAATATTTTTATGGTAACTATTATGATTAGTCCTATCACCCGATTTCGGCTTGACGTTGAGTTCTGGGACACCCTGTATATTTAAAAATATCAACTGAAAATAAAATATTCTGAATTTTAAATGTTGAGTAAGTAATACATACACATACACGAATTGGCGCGAAAACCCACGCCACTTAGGCGGTCCGATGAAATTTTTAACTTACTTTTATTCTTAATGTCTGAAAACCTGTTTGAATTACATGAGAAAACATAAATAGTAATTATCACTATTGCAAATTGTATTTCATGCCTGAAACATATCTTTTGTTAGAATCGATTTACAATAATTGCTCATTTATATTAATCGATTAGATTAAAATTTAAAAATCATCGATTAGCATAATCGTTTTGGTACACCCAAAAAATTAAAAAAAAAAAACAATGTGGTTGATGGTAGATGGCGATTATCACATTTATACACGTGGATTTTATTTTGAAAAAATAGTAACTTTGCGGGTTATAAACAAAATAATTATTGACGTTATCATATGACCTTTTCATCCAATTGGTTTTAATTAACAGTCATACATAAGATTTTTTAAATAGTTTTATTAATAACGTTAATTTATTATTTATTAGTCACGTAATAACGATATCGTATGACCTAACTCTTAGTACCAAATGGTACCAAAACCGAGCCGGCGCGGAAGTTCGCCTGTCAAGGTCCAAGTGGTACTACAACCTAATTATACGGCTAAAAAAATACAGGGTGTAAGGGACACCCTTCCACAAATTAACATGGTGCAATCAGCTCCTTATTTTGAATCATCATCATCATCATCATCATCATCATCATCATCATCAGCCTATAACAGTCCACTGCTGGACATAGGCCTCTCCAAGTGCACGCCATTTGGCTCGATCACTGGCAACTCTCATCCCAACTCTTTTGAATCATATTCCAGTGGAAATTTCCTCAGGATTTTTTTTTATTTTTTTTTTCGATTTTTCATTTTTTTTTTTGCTTTATTTCAATGTAAAGTTACATTATCTGTATGCGGAACTCCATTAATGTAAATAACACAGCTAAAATGAAAAAATAAAAAAAAATCTCATGAACGACGCATGAAATCAGCTGTTAAAACGTAGCGCGGACGCAGCTATCCTTTCGAAAGCTCGCTGCGTTTTGCAGAGGTAGCGATACATTGCGTGTGAGGTAATTAAACAAATCAGTTTTATTGGATTCCCATAAAGTTCCTGAAATAATTTCATGTACCGGTCAACTTAGTACGATATTCTGAAATCACCCTATCAGTTTGAGGAGGACTGTCCCTTACACCCGTTATATCTGTCCCTCTCGAAAAAAATGCTGTTCCATGGCAGCTGTATAGGCGTTATGGATTTTGGCGTCTAAGTTCTAATCGAACTTTTCTTTCTAATTGTAATCTGAAGCTTTTAACTTCATCACTGATAAAAATATAAAAAAATATATTAATAGTTTACTAGTTATTAAATATTTCATTTCGCAAAAAAAAAATGCACGCGTTTTCCCTATTTTCGGGACTGTGACCAGGGACTTTAAACTTAGAGGCGGGTAGAGTCAAACCTCCGCAAATTGCTACGCAGTAGCTAATTTGAGTGGCAGCACGGCTGATACACAACTCAGCGGAAAGCGAACCACAAAGATGTCATTAAGTTTAAGGGCACCCTTGTTTCACGTTCACTTAACGCACGCGTCGCTTACGCGTGCGTTAGCTTCAAAATGGTGCTAACTATCGTAAAAGCAAAATTTTAGTTGCTTCACAATATGTCAGCGTTAACGTACGTAAAACAATAACGATTACGTTAACAGATGGTTTGAGCACTAGTTGGTTAACGATACTTTAGTTGCGTCAAATCTATACTAATATTATAAAGCACAAGAGTTTGTTTGTTTGGTTGGTTGAACGCGCTAATCTCAGGAACTACTGGTCCGATTTGAAAAATTCTTTCAGTGTTAGATAGCCCATTTATCGAGGAAGGCTATAGGCTATATATCATCAAGCTAAGACCAATAGGAGCGAAGCAGTAATGAAAAATGTTACGCAGACGATGTTGCACGGGTCAGCTAGTAGAACAATATTGTTAAATTTCTTTTGAATTCCTCAATAATCTTACAACCCTAATTTTTTCACAGTTAGGGTGAATAGGCTATTTCTGGGTAAGCTCGCTACATCGTAAATTTTGTCTCCGTTATCTCTGACTTAGACCAGAGTCAAGAGCAAACCCATGACAAATTAGCAATTCTTTTGATGACACAAAAAAAGGGTAGAATACAAATAAAGGTATTTAGATAGGACCCGTGTTAATAACTTGAGCTATTGGGATGAGCAGGAATACCAAAATATTTTGAAACAACGCTTCTTATTTAACGAACTTTAAACATCTTTCGCAATCGTTACTTTTTATCGTTATGTTACGTTAACAAACCGTTTGAAACAACCCGCCCTTAATCTACCTATAACCAGCGTTTAGATCTCTGTCTACATGCAAAATTGTTAGATGATATGAAAGTATCTTGTTACCTGGCAATAGCTGAAGTATTGTCGACCATCTTCTGTGAGTCGTTGTTGCGGATGGCATCCTCGCACAGGTAAGTGTGCTTCTGCATGAGTTCACCTGTAGATAACACAAAGAAGACTACAATAAAAACACTGCCTAGTAAAACATTACATAATAATATCAATAGCCCGTCCACCTTATACTAATTGAACCATCGCGAATAGCTTTAAATAGGGCTATGACTTCCTCTATTTCATACAATTTATACAAAAATTTATCATTTTAATTTTATTGGAATGTTTTTGTATTTATTTTATATTTGTGTGTTAATTGGAATTAGAATGATTTAATAAAGTGTGATAATAATATTAGTTTTTTTATACTATTGACATTTGTTTTATAATCTGCATAATTAATTGTACCAGAATAATATTTGTACGCCGATGACGGCTAGACATAGCGTTAATAAATGAAGCTATCAGGGGAAGAACAACTTGTCACATTTTATTATTTTTTTCAACTGGCAATGTAGTCTGAATGGTTATGCCTGTCGCAATGTTCTGTCAAAAACAACAGGGCAATAACATCCAGTCTCCAAACATCGATACAGGGAAAAAACAACCATTGTCCGTGGTCGACTCGAAGATTTTTAGGTTATACTGTTTGATGTTATCTATCGTTCCCAAGCGCTCCAAATTACTGGAATTATACCTTTTACAGTTTAAGTGCCTTTGGTATAAATTACACTATTTTATTAAGATCATAATTATCTTTTAATTAGTAATTATCTCAGTTTGTTCATTAGGTGACAAAATTGGTTCTTCCCCTAATCCCTTCAAATATTAACAATATCTGTACTAAACCTACCTACCTATGTTCAATATTTTATAGTTATGTAGTTTATTTGTCCCATAGCAGGGGTGAGTCCATAGTAAAAATTGTTCACAATGATACAGTGCGATTCAAATAAGAATAGGATCGACTTAGCGCCATATTGTGACGTCATAGCTGTCAATTCAAGCCAATTAGGTAGATATTTTTTACAATTGTTATTTATAATAGTGCCTTGTGTTGTATCAAATAAATTCTTTTTCTTTCTTCTTTCAAATATTTCGTGAAAACAGTGTTATGGTATGGTTTAAAATAACTAATAATAACTTCAAAAAATTAAATATTATATTTAGCTAATTTACTACCACTAAACGTATTTGTTTAAATTTGATTTCAGACTTATTTACATTTTTCTTTGCGAACCGTACTTTTCAAGAGACATTTGACAGATAGAGGTCATTGACGTTCCTATTCTTATGTGAATCGCATTGTAAAGACAGTGTTTCCCTACCAGCAGTCCTGACGAAGTCAAGAGGGTCAACAGCTTGATCACATAGATCTCTGACGCGAAGTACCGCCTCCGCGTACTGGTTTTTAAGGTTGTTGAAATGCTCCTCTGCTACCTAGAATATAAAGATCAAATTGTGGTATAGCTTAATCATAATCATTTTATTGCTTTGCAAACATGGGTATGGTACATACATAGTTGCTTTTATAATAATGAAGTTCTCCATATTTTACCGTTACATGGGTATGCAAAGGTTTACAAATTCAGGTATAAATTTATAAAATGTCAGTTTGTTTAAGTACATCATTAAAAAAATAATAAAAACGTCTGCGTGATTACATATATTCAATAAAAAAAATAAAAGGACAGAAGACGATCATAATAATTAGGTATGTCAATCAGAGGAATAGTATTTCAATTATTTAGTAAATTATCATTAAGAAAATCGTCAATTGTATAATATGTTTTCATGATTAAGAATTCGTTTAGCGCCCTTTTAAATTCTAATACAGTCATATTTTTTATATTATTAGGTACTCTATTATATACGAGAAAAAGCGAGCGAGCTTGAAAATAAATTTACAAGAAGCAGTAGATAATCATGTAAGTTTTCAAGGGTATCTTACCTTGCTATCCGGATTGTAGAGCCTGATCTTGCCAGCCGCTATCAATTGTGGTGAAAGTTTTTCAACCTGTAAAATTTATTGGAATAGATTAGACATACTCTTTTTTGTACACCATAATAATTTATTCTTATCGTGTCGATGGTTTAAATTGTTCGAGACACGAGGGTTTAGTGTGAGTTTTCTAAAGTACTCGATCGCGTTAACGTAAACGTTTGCTTATGGTGATTGGCTCCAACCAGCCCGCGACATTCAAAATTTCTTGCGTTTTTTGCAGGCCAGCCTCAGGTTGTATGTTAATTAAAAGTCTTCAACATACAACCTAGCACTGGCCTGCAAATTGCAGAAAACGTTAGAAAATTTGAATTTCGCGGGCTGGTTGGAGCATTTACCTTATGTCAAAGTGTTTACAAAAATAAGGTTTTACGTTATTATCACCAGGCGGCGCTTATTCAGTTTCAATACAAATTGGCATTTGCGCTAACGCGGTCGAGAACGGTAAAAAAACTCACACCAAGCTCTGTAGGGGTCGTGTTTATTGCCTTGATGGAGGCACTGTCATCCAGGCTGCAGGTACACACTCTGGGGCTTCTGGGATACTCCAGCAAATTGGACATTTTTTGAACCGCACCACAATCACAATGGGTGTTTGATGGATCAATGATCCCCAATTACACCAGGTTATTCAGGTTATGAGGTCGTGAATTTTTTGGGCATACTCTCCGAAGTACAATCTGTAGAAGACCGACAAGCAGGCAACCTTGCGGCGATGAGCCATGCTGTGTAGCTTGGCATCCACCAGTTTTACGTCGCCAATGAGTCTCTTAGCTCTGCGTGCCGCCGAGTCAAGCGCGGCAAGCTGATTTTTTTATGACTTTTTTTACCAGCGCGCATGCAACATTTTTTCGTACGGCTTTTTATATTACAATTAAGCCGAAACTTGTCAGTATCAAAGCATATTTTTGAACTTTTAAGCGTCGAAATCCAGCATCTACATTCAGAAGTGAGTTACCTGCTGCGCGTTATGTATGAGCTGGTCGGCCAGGCGCTTGTTGTGCCCCACGCCGGCCGCCACGACGCCGGCGGCGGCGGCGGCGCGCTGGCTGAAGGCGGCCAGCGCTGCGGCCCTGTCGTGGAACTGGGACTCGCGGCCTGGGGCGCCTGTGGGGCCACATGTTCCACCAGTTACATTGATTGACACCTATTTTGTTGTTTTTTTACAAAGATACACACAAAAACCGATACTTTAAGACCAGTTTTGCATTGTATTATTTCATGCATTAATTATTTCAAAACGAATATGACGATGATTTTGTAAACACTGATTTAAAATAGTGTTCAAGGAGTTTCTTGCACGTTCGTCTACATAGGATCTTCTCTTTGGAACGTGCAACTGCTGCGCTGGAGATAGGGTCAGTGAGTGTGTTTTGCTGCAGAACAACTGGCTGCTCTTGTAGCTAGAGCGGCTGAATTACAGTACGATTCAGGGATCTTTGCTGCTCGGAAGTTAGGTTTTAGAGACGACCGCGCAGGTGCAATCACGAAAACAAGTGTTACGTTCCTAGAAGATTTTTCTAATTTATACGTATTTTACGTATTATAAACAAGTAAGAAACACAACCTGCAGTAACAATAACAAGGTAGTACAACAAACATACACCACAAAAACATACAAAACACAAATCAAACAGTAAGAAATAAACAAACTAAATAATTTAAAACAATCACAACACTTTTCGCTACAACGCCATCAACAGTCGTATTGCATTTAGTAAGCGGGACACAAGTATGCATCGAACGTATATGAGCATGCGCGACCTACCCGCGCATGCGCTGTTCTGTGTTTCTTGTCAAATTGACTTCGCATACGCAAAGATCCCTGAATCGTACTGTAACTTTATCTATCTGACTGACAGACCTTGACAATTCAAAATTACCTGTAACTGGTCTATCCTAATATATAAAATGATTCCGTTACTGATTGAGTGACTGACAGACAGCGCACAGCCGAAACTACTGGTCGTAGAGAGCTGAAGGCATGAAGCTTCCACACTCCGTAGGGGTGCACTAAGAGAGGATTTCCCGAAATTCCCACGGGAACGGAAAAAACAGGATATGCGTGTACGAAGTCGCGGGCGAAAGCTAGTTTGAAATAAAGGAATTTGTATCTTTATTTTCACAATGGTATATCAGGTTGTAAATCACATTCTGTTTCTACCGGGTGTCCCAGAACTCAACGTCAAGCCGGAATCGGGTGATACGACAAATCATAATAGTGACCAGAAAATTTAAAAAAAAAACTTAGTCATGTAATTCTTTTTTTTAAATTACAGTAGTGTCTTTTTCGAAAAATTAAAATAACTAAGAATTTAAAATAACAGGTTACACAAGCACTACTCAAGATTACAAAAAAAAAAACGAAAAAAGTAAAGATTTGTAACTAAAGGAGCTCAAAACCATCATCACAGGGTGATTTTTCGAAAAAAAGAAAGAAAGAAAAATGTTTATTTGGGACTCGCACAAAACAGACACAAGCAAAATACTTTAAACAAAATACAGATAATAACATTAAATTGATCTGTGCGAGGCCAAAAAGGTCCCTATCTCAGAAAAAAATAAGAAATTACGGTAATTTAAAAATTACATGACTAAGATTTTTTTTTTCAGGTAGCTATTATGATTCGTCCTATCACCCGATTCCGGCTTGACGTTGAGTTCTGGGACACCCTGTATAACCACAAGATTTATCTCGTCAACTTACTGTCTTGCGTATAACCAAAGGCTTTAGATTATAATTTTTAAACTTACTTAATCAAATTAACATTATTGTATGCTCAAATCTTATGGTTAAAAAGAGGTTTTCCGTTTTTGTAACAGTACTGCTGTTCAGTTTTAGTAAAAATTGACGTTTATTTTAATGCGATTGAATACAATAAGAAACTTCTTGCTAAGGTCATTAACTTCATAACAATTATAGCCAATTATGGTGTCTCGTCACCTTCTTCTTGTTATCGTGTCGGTAGTAAGGTCTAACGGCCCCGCACACCCTAGTGTCAGAGTTTCTAAACCGCCTCAAGGGCCTCTGACATGGTTTAACGACCGCCATTTGGCGGCCGAAACACCGGCTTATACGTGCCTTCCGAAGCACGGAATCATCTTTTTATCAGACAATCAAGTGATTCAAGCCTGCAATGTCCTAGCTAAATTGGAAACGATTTCACAAAGTATGCTTCCCGAGGGAGTCGAACACACGACCACCGAGTCACAAGGCAAGCCCCTAAACCACTCGACCACGGAGGCAAACAATTAAAGGTGGTGAAAGATTTAAATTGTCAGATGCATTGTTTAAGGTGAAAGCTCCAGGGTAGCCCGCGAAATTCAAATTTTTTTTTGTTTTTGCTATTTGCCGGTCAGTGTGAAGTTGTATGTTGAACAAAATACGATTCGCGGCCGTAACGTATATTTATATAAAGAATTATACCCATTTCAATTATCAATATAACCCTCTAAGTCATTTTTTTTTTTTTTTTATGGATGGGAAATCATCCAATGACTCCTCCCGCTCTGGGTGTAGCGGGAGGGAGTGTCAGACTTCTACTGACTAAAACCCATCCATGTTCCTTCATTGCCCTTTGTGTTCCGGAGCCACGGTATCTCTTGCGAATAATCCCGCGACTCCGGCAGGCGTCGGCCCTTTCGGGCCCCTCTGTGTTGCTGACTCTCTTTGAGGCGCGCGTGGAACACTAACGCGCCGTCGACACGGCCTGTCTAGATGGACGGACGGCGAGCCACCCATAGCTCGCCGTCCACAGGCCCGCGCCTACGGTGGCCGGAGGTCACCAGGTGGCCCCCGACGCCCGCGGCGTCCACCACGGCGGCCGGGACGAGAGGGTCTCCTCTCCCACTCCGCCACCTCCTTCGCTAGCATGACTGCTCCGCAGAAGGTGACGGCGTCCCATTCCGTCTCGCTCCGGACCATGGCTTGGACCAGGGCCGGACGCGAGAGGTCGCCGCCGATCGCCGTTTCGAGGACACGGCGGTGCGCCGCCCAAGCGGGGCACACCTGCACAGTGTGCTCTACCGTGTCCTCTGGTCGATCCTCGCAGTGGTGACACCCGGGCGTTTCCTCCCGCCTGATTCGGTGCAGGAACCTCCCGAAACAACCATGTCCGGTGAGGACCTGCGTCAGGCGGTAGGTGAGGACGCCGTGGCGCCTCTCAAGCCTCTCCTCAAAGAGGGGACTTACCGCCGCTATCGTGGCGTGCCCTACCCTCTAAGTCATCCAATCGAGTTCTATGAACTTAAATGATGATTCAAATGGTTATAATCTTTTAGATAAATGCTCTTTACGATCGCGAACCGTTTTCTGTTCAACATACAGCTTCACACTGACCGGCAAAAATTTCGAGGGATACCCTGGAGTTTCCACCTTAATTGGAATAGGAGTTTTATCAAAGCAACTTACCCAAAGGCGCGTTCACAGCATCAGTAAAGTGTCTGAGTGGAGCAGCGACGTCTATAAACTCTTCGACCACTCGGTTGACTACGGCACGCTCCGTAGCTCGCTTTAGTTCGTGCAGCTTGTCCGTCAATTCCCTAAAAAAATAAAAATACATATAAAATAAACATTATAATAGGCAAAATAACAAAGATTGTGGCCCAACGTCATAGTTACAGCTATGCCAACTTCTGGGAACGCCTTGTCATAGCCATAGAAGAATGAATTAGTGCTCTTTTACGGAGACGCAGGACGTTGTGCGTCGCGTTTATGGAGAAGCGATTTACGCACACTACGTCGCATGCTGCGGGCCTGCAATAAATTCAAGCATATGGTGTTCTATGAGAGCATTTATGAAGAAGCGCAGCGGAGCCCGCCCTACGCCCCGCGTCTCTATACAAGAGCATTTAGTGTCTCTTCACCACATTTTTATCACTAAGCCTTACAGAAAAAAACACTGGTAGGCTGCACAATCGTTTTTTCTCTTTCTAAACACCTATAGGTGGATACAGACACTGCGAGGCATGCGCCGCGCACGCCTCGCAATGCACTCGCTTCGATATAACTTTGCCTGGGAGTCATGCCTCACCAAGAATATGAACGTCCACACATGGCGAAGCATGCGATGAGCGCCTGTGCGCTGCGCATGCCTCGCAATGTCTGTATCCGCCTTATTCATTTTGTGACGGTACTGCTCCGTCCGTTTCTCTATGCCTGTGTAAAGGTTGCAACGGCAGGATCCGAGCAGGGAAGTGTGTAAACAAGTTCATATAAAATGTACACATCGATATTTTTTTGAGCTCCTGCCGAACCATGGTCTATAGGTCTAAGTCTAGGGCATGGCCAGAGGGCTAATTCACGTAATGTTATGACGCACCGATTAAGTTATAGTGCAGTTGAAATTAAGTTTAAGTTCGAGTGATAAACGGTATTCTTGTAATCTTTGAACTGCGCGTAAATTGTGCGTGAACTGCACGTCAATTGCACGACAACCAAACTACCAAACTTACTGACGGTAGAGAGAAAAAATATTATTAACTAAATCATCGACTAGAAACGAATAAATTTCAATGAATATAGACGTTTATTATAATATTAAAAATTAAACTTAAGCTTATAAGCTGTCATTTTGGGACCAATAATACCGATCACGTTGCGTTCCGAAACACACACCAAAGACGCGCAACAGTAGGTAGCCATTATTGCGCTCGCGTGACGCGCACTTGACGCGAGCGTGTCTGACAGCGGTAGAGAATACAAAAAGCGTTGTTTTGATCGAAACGTAGGTAACTTAAACTGCACTGCAACAGCACTTATTTAGTTACGTGAATTAGCCTACAGAAAATGTGGAAGGGTCTTGTACAAGTTACCAGGGTTTTTGATTACCTGGTGATAGCCCTGGCTTCTTCGCTGTCTCCCTTGCCGCTGGCGCACAAGTCGGCCAACTTGTCGGACAGACGCTGCACCTCAGAGCACAGCTGGAGAACTTCCGCCTTCTCACGACCTTGGAGACCATCTGCGATCTGTGTATTAAATGGTGTTTCAGTCAAATGTCTTCTTACTCTGTGTCTACCGTTTATCAAATAGCCTTGTCAATTGAAAAAAACTAATTTGTCTGTCAGTTAGATTATGACACACTTAGGGCCTCTTTCACCACCCTTGAGTAAAGTATCGAGTAGACTAATTGCCAATTAAAGTCACCCATAACTGCACGTGTCAATTTCACGACGTTCGAGTAGCACTAATCAATGATTAAACTGACCAGTAACTTACTTGCCACGTCGTCTGCCAATTAGAGTGTTTACTTGACGGTTAAAAAAAATTCACTATACATTTTTGGAAATATCTCGAAAACCATAAGTCCTATCAACTCAATTCTTTTTGTAAAAGTGGTTTTGGGTCAAGACCTTTATTTTAAAACTAATTTCAAAACCCTATCACTTAAAAATCACATTTTCAATCTACGTAATTGTTTACAATACAAAAACCTTACATCTAAATTCGCATTTAAACTAGAATCTAACTAAACCTATGATGCGAAAATATCCTTATAACATTAATTAGAGAATGCTAAACCTAATCTAATCTGATTCAATTATAATTCTAATTAGTTTTCCTTACAATTTCCTTGTTTGATACGGTCGCGTCCAGCATTACTTGCGCGGGACGCGGACGGGGTCTTATCGCCGACACTAACTTAGTTTGGTATTTCTGTAGGTACAAGTGAAAAGTTTGCACTTCTATCTCTTTTAACTTTATCCATGATAATTTATAAAAAAAAATCCGCACGCAATAATTTCCTAACCAAAAACACAACAAACAATACCCAAAATGAAATGACAAATGACAGCTAACCTGCCAATGACGTTTGACGAGTAACGTTGACGTAATATTGAACGAATGCAACGTATGATTTGTTAAGTCATTCACTTAACCGGTAAGTTGTTACTCAAAGCTTTATTTTCGCTTGTGAAATTGACAGAAGATACTCATAAGTTTTACTTGCCCATTAACTTTAATTGGGAAGTAACTAATCAACGCTTTACTTGGAGATGGTGAAAGAGGCCCTTATAGTTTTATCTGCACTGCACTCGCACCAAGCCCTTGAATGACTGATAATCGTCCCTTTGCTTTCTCATATTATTGTCCAGTTCTTCATGCTTAATGGTGTACTAACTTTGTTAAAAATAAGACACAGTTATAAGTATGAAATTACTGGTGATTTCAATGAATGAAGAGTTACTTAAATAAAGCATAAACAGTTTAAAAGTATATTTACCCTTTGTCCTTGAGAGACGATGCTGTTGATGGCCTTCTGACCCTCGATCCTGGTGACTGGGTCAGCAGCCGGGTGTAGCAGCCATTTGTGAGCTGTCTCCAGTCTACCAGTGAAAAAGGAAATGTATTAGAGTAATCCAGTTATGTATAAAGGTCTATAGTCATAGTTGTTACAGTAAAAAAGAAATCGCACTAGTTTATTTCAAAATTAAAATATGTCTAACCCCACAATAAGCCATTTCATTTGAAATGTCACATGGCATATTTTTTACAATTGACGCCCTAAAAGTAACTTACAGTTCGAACCAAGCAAGTTTACCTCTCTGAAGTACGTCGCAATAGGCTAGTTTCCACCATCCACAAATTGCAAAACTATTTAGTCCGTCAGTTAAGAGTATTGAAAAATAATGAACACGTATTTTTTGTTTTCGTAAATCAATGAATATTGACAAAGATAAAACGCATCAAAACTCTAGAGTGGGGGCTCGTTTTGTCACAACCCGCTAAAAATTATGCCATGGCGTGACGTATTGAGAATTTGAAAAGCGTTGTAACTTCGTCAATTTTGGTTCCCGTAACAAAAGAAAAAATACGGGTCAAATATTTTTTGATAATCTATCTGACGGACTAATTAGATTTTTTCAGGATACAAGCCCATTGATTGAGCAGGTTGTCAATTTGGCAAAAAAAACATATGAAAGCGCATGCGCGGCACGCAAGATGGCGCCTAAATATTCTACGAACGTAATACTTGTTTACATGATTTCACCTGTGCGGTCGTCACTAAAACCTAACTTCCGAGCGGCAAAGAAGCGTGGTTCGAACTGTACTCAACATTGATAACATTCTGCTGTCGTGTTAAGTCACAAGTCCATATTATTATGTGCCCGTTTTTTCATATGAACTTGCGGAACCCCAACCAGAAATAACACTGTCACAAGACATATAATAATATCACCATCTTCTTTTATTGCTATTTTTAACCGACTTCCCAAAAAGGAGGAAGTTCTCAATTCGGTTGTATTTTTTTTATGTTTGTTAACTCATAACTCCGTCAGTTATGAACCGATTTGAAAAATTCTTGTTTTATCTGAAAGGCAGTGGCGAAGGGTCCATACAACTCGATTCCTATCGGCTTCCCTTTCGAAATATGGCAAATACTAGTATCAAATTATATTGTTTTCAATCATCATTTAAACAAATAACTACTTATTTACGAAGTTACATTGCAGGTATAAAATTTGCTTATAAAAGTAACAATCAAAGAAATAAAATCAGAGCCTAGAATAAGCCGGCCGCTCGAACAGGAATTCAGTACCTACATTTAATTCATAGTCTCTTGTAGCGATCGTGACCTTGAGGCCACAATATAACACTGCTAGATTTAGGCAGTTAGCAAGCCGTTAATCATCGAGTTACGATCAGGACAGAGATAGGAAATGTGTACGCCAGAACGAGATGTAATGATACTGAAGTTGTAAATCGAATTTGTTCGGATAGTAATATTTGAATGACAGTCATGACAGATCCACAACATATTTTTTTCGCGCGAATTTAAGTGTCATGTTTATTGATATCATTGTTCATTTTCATTTGATTTGATATATTCGTTTCATAATTTAGAATCTTATAGCATTATTCGTGTATTATTGTTGAAATTGAGTTATTTGTGTAAACTAGTGATAGTTTTGCGTAGTGAAAACATGGTTAGTGGCGTTGTATTGTTTGGTGATCGGATATTTAAATAGGTATTTAGGTAAGTAAGGAGTAAGATAGTTTTTTTAGTTTATAGTTTTATTAGAAAGAAGTTATTTATGTAATGATTTTGTTGTTATTAAGTAAGTTCGATAGCATGGCGGCATTAGTGAACGTAGAATGCTGTCTGACAGATTATTTGTTGACTGAGGAAACATCCTTTTCAAAGTTGAGTTTTGGAAATAAAAAAACATGTAATTCAGATAGGCCGTGCTCGCCCTGACATGATTATAAATTATAAACGACGCGATGGTTTTTTCAAACATTTTAACAGCTGTTTGTACGACAAATACCCGTGGCTTACGGGAAGTTATAATTAAATTATCCGAAGTTGTTTATCTTTGCGTGATTTCGGAAATCGTAGGATAGAAACATTTTTTGCTAATACGTGTGAAGTTCATAATAGAAAAGTAGATCGGAATAGAAGTTTAATGAAACGGTTCAACGACACAGTGGTTTTGCTAGGTAAACAAGAATTATTAGCTTTTCGCGGCCACCACGAAAATCCGATAACCGCGGTAACTATATCGAAACGTTGTTATATAAGCAAGTATGATACTGTAATCAATTCGCATTTGGAACAATGTTCCTCAACACAATCCCACATTCTCTGGCCTTTCGAGTGATAGGTATACAAAATGATTTAATACAAAGTATTGCATTCGTTTTACGCGACCAAATTAAATTTGAAATAAATAAAGCTCAGTTTGTATCGGTCATGAATAGTCATGATTGACGAAACAGGGCCACAGCTGGAATTTACGCATCACACTTGAGCAAGGTAAGCATTTTTTGGTCCGGCTGCCCTTTTAAGAAAATTCACCCTTCGCCACTGCTGAAAGGATATACTTGCAGATTGGTCCCATTTAAATTTTATCAGAATCGGTTACGCATTTTGGATTTTAAATCGAAATAGCTGGAATTCATTTACTTGGATGATGGTTTTTTGTCATCCAAGTAATCGAAATTGCGTATTTTGCAGTGGTGTTCTTAGGTGTGGGGTACCAATAAAAAGTGAAAATTTTAATTTCGGAAGTCGGTGTCAATATACGAAGAAACTAACAAAAACACCGAATTCTGATATTTAAGTTATTTTTACATTGTAGTGTTTTTTTTTTTTATTTAATATTCGGTTGTTTTTTTTTTTGTAAAAAGTTTTTTAAATGAATTAATTAAAAACTGGTCTGATTGAATAATAGTCACTTACCTAGCCTGCATGGTCTTCCCCCCCTGCTTCTCAGCCGCCCTCACACCTTCGTTCACAATGACGTCCAATTCATTGATCTGGTGGCGCAGGTCTGATGCCAGGTTCAATGCCTAGAAAGATTAAATAATGTTCAGTTTAGTTGGGAACTTGAGGTACGTGAAAGGAAAAAAGAAAACTCATTTATTTGCCACACATGAATATGTCACCGGAAAATGTAAACCGTAAGATTGTAACATATTGCGTGAAATTCTTAACATTTTTTTCTAAATAAGAACCAGATGTATTGATTTAATTTGGATGGGATATTTACATACAAAACGATTTTTCATAATCTTTACTAATATTATAAAGCAGAAGAGTTTTTTTGTTTGGTTGAACGCGCTAATTTCAGGAAAAAAAAAAAATTCAGTGTTTAGCCCATTTATCGAGGAAGGCTATATATCATCACGCTAAGGCAAATAGGAGCGGAGCATTAATGGAAAATGTGACGCAGACGAAGTTGCGCGGGTCAGCTAGTGTATCGATAAATTATAATGTAACCAAGATTCATTACAATCTTACGGAGTCTGCCATTCTCCGGTGACAGATACACACAATGTAGCGTACTTGTGTGTGTATGCAGGTGTGTATTTGTGTATGTGGGAGAAATAGTAATGTTTTTATTGGTGTTAGTTACCTTTGCTTCTCTGCCGTGGCCGTACTGTCGCTCGTCGCAAAGTTGATCAGCGTTTATACCGCCAGATCTGAAATTAAGTATTTTATTTTAACTAATGTAACTCCAACCTCGCAAAGTGGGGCCAACAGCAGGGTATGGATGTGGAGCTGTCACAGACTATGCTCCATTTCCTATCCTGCTTTTGTGCCCCAAAACATGTAGCCAAAGTGACATCCGTGATACCACCAACAAAGCACATCAGTGGGTCTAAAAA
Source organism: Ceramica pisi (assembly GCA_963859965.1). Taxonomy (NCBI): domain Eukaryota; kingdom Metazoa; phylum Arthropoda; class Insecta; order Lepidoptera; family Noctuidae; genus Ceramica; species Ceramica pisi. Next base: position 14,613,593 of record OY982553.1, on the reverse strand, counting down.
GAACCACTTCATGAGAATCAGCTAGCATATCAAGTAACCCGAAACTTTAGTCAAAATTTTCCCAATTAACCTTGAACCTAATGCTTCAGAGATATGGATGAAATTAAATTTGACAGATTGTTATATGATTAATATTATGATTCTCCTAAAGTGGTGGATGATTGGTAATGTACAACAAATTGACAGATCAGAGATTTGATTCATATTTAGCAAGTCAAAGATGAGTGGTCTTGCAGATGTATCTTCAAAAAAATCGATGTTCGTCTTAGTTTTTAAATTATTTTTTACAGATTTTCTCAGAGACATGACACAGGACTAAGCTTAGCTAGACCAGCTACACTGTCAATACCTGGCGATCCTCCTGGCAGCGTCAGCAGGCTGCGGCGCGAGGTGCTCAGTGGCGCGCTGAGCTGACGTCAGCACGCTGCGTAAGGCACGCTCTCCGTAGTTAGCTACACCAGCTACACTGTCCATACCTGGCGATCCTCCTGGCAGCGTCAGCAGGCTGCGGCGCGAGGTGCTCAGTGGCGCGCTGAGCTGACGTCAGCACGCTGCGTAAGGCACGCTCTCCGTAGTTAGCTACACCAGCTACACTGTCCATACCTGGCGATCCTCCTGGCAGCGTCAGCAGGCTGCGGCGCGAGGTGCTCAGTGGCGCGCTGAGCTGACGTCAGCACGCTGCGTAAGGCACGCTCTCCGTAGTTAGCTACACCAGCTACACTGTCCATACCTGGCGATCCTCCTGGCAGCGTCAGCAGGCTGCGGCGCGAGGTGCTCAGTGGCGCGCTGAGCTGACGTCAGCACGCTGCGTAAGGCACGCTCTCCGTAGTTAGCTACACCAGCTACACTGTCCATACCTGGCGATCCTCCTGGCAGCGTCAGCAGGCTGCGGCGCGAGGTGCTCAGTGGCGCGCTGAGCTGACGTCAGCACGCTGCGTAAGGCACGCTCTCCGTAGTTAGCTACACCAGCTACACTGTCCATACCTGGCGATCCTCCTGGCAGCGTCAGCAGGCTGCGGCGCGAGGTGCTCAGTGGCGCGCTGAGCTGACGTCAGCACGCTGCGTAAGGCACGCTCTCCGTAGTTAGCTACACCAGCTACACTGTCCATACCTGGCGATCCTCCTGGCAGCGTCAGCAGGCTGCGGCGCGAGGTGCTCAGTGGCGCGCTGAGCTGACGTCAGCACGCTGCGTAAGGCACGCTCTCCGTAGTTAGCTACACCAGCTACACTGTCCATACCTGGCGATCCTCCTGGCAGCGTCAGCAGGCTGCGGCGCGAGGTGCTCAGTGGCGCGCTGAGCTGACGTCAGCACGCTGCGTAAGGCACGCTCTCCGTAGTTAGCTACACCAGCTACACTGTCCATACCTGGCGATCCTCCTGGCAGCGTCAGCAGGCTGCGGCGCGAGGTGCTCAGTGGCGCGCTGAGCTGACGTCAGCACGCTGCGTAAGGCACGCTCTCCGTAGTTAGCTACACCAGCTACACTGTCCATACCTGGCGATCCTCCTGGCAGCGTCAGCAGGCTGCGGCGCGAGGTGCTCAGTGGCGCGCTGAGCTGACGTCAGCACGCTGCGTAAGGCACGCTCTCCGTAGTTAGCTACACCAGCTACACTGTCCATACCTGGCGATCCTCCTGGCAGCGTCAGCAGGCTGCGGCGCGAGGTGCTCAGTGGCGCGCTGAGCTGACGTCAGCACGCTGCGTAAGGCACGCTCTCCGTAGTTAGCTACACCAGCTACACTGTCCATACCTGGCGATCCTCCTGGCAGCGTCAGCAGGCTGCGGCGCGAGGTGCTCAGTGGCGCGCTGAGCTGACGTCAGCACGCTGCGTAAGGCACGCTCTCCGTAGTTAGCTACACCAGCTACACTGTCCATACCTGGCGATCCTCCTGGCAGCGTCAGCAGGCTGCGGCGCGAGGTGCTCAGTGGCGCGCTGAGCTGACGTCAGCACGCTGCGTAAGGCACGCTCTCCGTAGTTAGCTACACCAGCTACACTGTCCATACCTGGCGATCCTCCTGGCAGCGTCAGCAGGCTGCGGCGCGAGGTGCTCAGTGGCGCGCTGAGCTGACGTCAGCACGCTGCGTAAGGCACGCTCTCCGTAGTTAGCTACACCAGCTACACTGTCCATACCTGGCGATCCTCCTGGCAGCGTCAGCAGGCTGCGGCGCGAGGTGCTCAGTGGCGCGCTGAGCTGACGTCAGCACGCTGCGTAAGGCACGCTCTCCGTAGTTAGCTACACCAGCTACACTGTCCATACCTGGCGATCCTCCTGGCAGCGTCAGCAGGCTGCGGCGCGAGGTGCTCAGTGGCGCGCTGAGCTGACGTCAGCACGCTGCGTAAGGCACGCTCTCCGTAGTTAGCTACACCAGCTACACTGTCCATACCTGGCGATCCTCCTGGCAGCGTCAGCAGGCTGCGGCGCGAGGTGCTCAGTGGCGCGCTGAGCTGACGTCAGCACGCTGCGTAAGGCACGCTCTCCGTAGTTAGCTACACCAGCTACACTGTCCATACCTGGCGATCCTCCTGGCAGCGTCAGCAGGCTGCGGCGCGAGGTGCTCAGTGGCGCGCTGAGCTGACGTCAGCACGCTGCGTAAGGCACGCTCTCCGTAGTTAGCTACACCAGCTACACTGTCCATACCTGGCGATCCTCCTGGCAGCGTCAGCAGGCTGCGGCGCGAGGTGCTCAGTGGCGCGCTGAGCTGACGTCAGCACGCTGCGTAAGGCACGCTCTCCGTAGTTAGCTACACCAGCTACACTGTCCATACCTGGCGATCCTCCTGGCAGCGTCAGCAGGCTGCGGCGCGAGGTGCTCAGTGGCGCGCTGAGCTGACGTCAGCACGCTGCGTAAGGCACGCTCTCCGTAGTTAGCTACACCAGCTACACTGTCCATACCTGGCGATCCTCCTGGCAGCGTCAGCAGGCTGCGGCGCGAGGTGCTCAGTGGCGCGCTGAGCTGACGTCAGCACGCTGCGTAAGGCACGCTCTCCGTAGTTAGCTACACCAGCTACACTGTCCATACCTGGCGATCCTCCTGGCAGCGTCAGCAGGCTGCGGCGCGAGGTGCTCAGTGGCGCGCTGAGCTGACGTCAGCACGCTGCGTAAGGCACGCTCTCCGTAGTTAGCTACACCAGCTACACTGTCCATACCTGGCGATCCTCCTGGCAGCGTCAGCAGGCTGCGGCGCGAGGTGCTCAGTGGCGCGCTGAGCTGACGTCAGCACGCTGCGTAAAGCACGCTCTCCGTAGCCGTTGCGTTGAGCGTCAGAATCCTGCGACAAAAAATTAGATCCAGTATTTTCATAATAGGCTTGTATTCTGAAAAAATTTAATAAGTCCGTCAGTTAGATTTTAAAAAAATATTTGACCCGTATTTTTTCTTTTGTTTTGAAAATTGACGAAGTTACGACGTAAAACATGTTTGTTATTGTCTTGCCAATAGGGAATACGCATGAGACTTTTTTAATTTGCAAAATGAAATAAGTAAGCAGAGGTGTACCGATAGTCTATAGCATTTTAAAAACAATATATGAATTAATCACAAATTATAATGTGAATCTGAAATTGCAATGGGTCCCGTCACATATAGGGTGAAAAGAGAATGAGGAGGCTGACAGGTTATCTAAATTAGCAGCGATAGATGGTATTCACTTTACAATTTTGTCACACTATACAGAAATTCTAACTAGATTCAAAAATAAATGTTATCTAAAATTTAAAGAATACTTTGATGAAAGAAGTAAAGAAAAGGGTATATGGTTCAAAACTATACAATGTCAGCCTCCTCGAGTACCTTGGTTTTACAATAGTAAGTTAAGGAGATCCTACATTGTTACATTAGATAGATTACGCTCTGGCCATTATCCTTCAAAAAAGTTTGCTTTTTTAATGAAAAAGGTTGATTCCCCAAATTGTGATTTGTGTGATAAGGTCGATGATGTACAACACATTCTTGTCGAGTGTGATAAGTACCGGAATGGGAGAGAGGCATTGATGCAAAAATTTTATATAAATAAATACGATCAAGGCGCATTCCTAAGCATATTAGCAGAACCAACATCTGATGCAGCAAAATCAATTGCTGAAAATATAATTTCGCACCAGTGACTATTGCCTCTCCCTTTCTATAATTAAGGATGTAATTTAGTTTAGGTAACGTTGGGGCTCACATGTCCATGAAGATAAATGCCCCTAAATAAATAAAGACTAAAAAAAAGTACTTATTAGCTCTAGTAAACAATCATGAAATAATTTTTAAATACCTTCATCAGCGATGAAGATATAAAGCTTCAAAGAGTACAATTAGAAAGAGGATTCCGATACGGATTTTGACGTCAAAGTCCATAACGCCTATACAGCTGCCATATAAAATAGCGTTTTCGTGAGAGGGATAGATATATTTGTTTATTATCATTATATCTCGTTTGTTTTTCGAGCAATTTTGATTCTATTTTCACTGTTAGCGTTTTATTTGTATTCGATAAATAGAATAGATAAAAAAACATGCATATTCCCTATTCTCAAAACTCTTATCTTACTTTAAAACATGCATTACACAATATGTCTAACAGCTTTTCAATTTTGTAACAATGGCTTTATTCAGCTTCTTGCCGAAACTGTAAGAATTTTCCACAAAAATTATCGTTTTTCTGGGTATTTTATGAAAACATTTTTTTTTTGCTCTTCGAAAACGAAAAAAAATATTTTTCAGAAAATGAATAATGGCTTCCTTATATCTTGCACTCACATTAAGAAACTCGTGCGCAGCGCCCATCTTGGCGTGTATCTGTTGCTGCAACGCCTTCAGTACCGCAACGTTGTCCTTTTCACCGCCGTCTTCCACGTATGATGTCAGTTGCAGAACACTGAAATATAAAGATTATATTATAATTTATTTGTATTTATAACTGCATTAATTGACCTTACAATTTATATATATGTATGTTTTTTTTTAAGTTACAACTACAAACAAGACCTGCTTTCTTTTGCTAATAAAATTAAGGTCAGTGTAAGATACTTCTTCATGTCATACGTCACTATGTTTCGGCAGATCAAGAGAGAAGCAGGGGGGTTGTGGAAGTCAGAAATATCTGGAAAACTTACCGTTTCAACCAATCTGCAGGGCCATTTCGCAAATCAAGTTGCATTCAGCTTCCAGTCTAATACCAGAACACAATCCAGTAACGTAAATACAGTAGCCCTTGGAAAAAATTGCATCAGATTTCTAGACTTCACCTACTCGTAACGACTGTCAAGGATCTTCAAATGAAAACCGGGATGAAGAGCTTGACGTTGTTCCAGACGCACAAAAGTGTCGGTACATGGTGACTCACCGTATAATCTCATGTATTTCGTCTGCCATTCTCTGCGCCAGATAGTTTCTGTTTTCCGCAGCTTCCTCCATACCCTTGCCTCCTGCAATAAAGACAGTCAATACTGTGACTGAAAAGTTGATTCAAACAAATATACTGACATACTACAGTTAAAACGACCACTTACAAAATGCTTGTTTATTATATTTGAGATGGGTTTGCTTTTGACTCTAGTCTTGGTCAGAGATGACAGAGACAAAGTCTCCGATGGAGCGAGCTTACCCAGAAGGAGCCTGTTTACTGTAACTTTGAAGAGATGAGGGTTGTAAGCGTTCGGAAACACAGACGCTGGCAGAGAGTCTCACTCCTTTGCTGTGCGCATTATAAAAGACGTTTGTTTTTTTTTTGTGAAGCATAGTTTATTTTTGTAGCAGGTAATCACTGGAATTCCTGATCCGATAACGAACATTCTTGTACTGATACGCAAGCTGCACTATCGCTCTAAGGCATAGGTAACAGAGCCAAACCACGGCAGAAAGCTGGTCTAATATCAGTATGGTTGTGAAGGTAAAAAAATACTTCTTTTTTTATTATTAGGTACTTAATGGACTTGCTCTTGACCACTATCACGACTGATGAAAAGCGATGGATGAGGTCTAAGCCGGCCGGTACCGCCGCAACCGCAGCGATGGATGAAGTGTATGATGGAGCGAGCGTGCCCAGAAGATGCCTGTTCACTCTTGCTTTGAAGGCAGACGAGTTATATGTGGACGGGGAGAGTTCCACATTTTGGCTGTGTAGATAATAAATGTGGAGGAGAAGCGCTGGGTACGACTAGTCGGAATATCGACTAAATACGAGTGGTACCCTGCAGTACGTCTGGTACTCTGGTATTCCGGTAGTAAAAGGGCAATGGTGGTAATACATATACTACTACTTTTTTTTGTCTTTATAAACATAGTACCTTAATTGTCCCAGCTCCATATCTGAAAGCATCCTTTAGTTTCTAGAAATAAATGAGTAGCATAAGAATTCATTACCTTCTGTGAGGATGTGTATGTAGATCTTCATGGAGCAGATAAGCACCGGCGCAAGTTGTTTGACGCTTTCGAGGCAACGGTTCAGGGTCTCTGCGTGAGGGGGATGAGTCAGCTCAGCTGCTCTTGCTGCTACCTAGAGAACCAATAAGACCGGTATAGATTCGGAGACTAAATGCAAATAAAGTTAGGGTTTCACTTCACGAAAATTGTAATGAAATTGTTTGACCCAAATTTGGGTAGACAGTTTAAAAATACAGAATGAAATGGAAACGAACATTAAAAGGCAAAAAAAAGTGAACTTTAAGCTTGGCTATGTAATACCATATGTGACAACATGTGTGTGTGTGTGTGTGTGTGTGAGTGTGTGTGTGCGTGTGTGTGTGTGAGTGTGTGTGTGCGTGTGTGTGTGCGTGTGTGTGTGTTTGTTGTGTGTGTACACAACAAAACACCATTATTATTTAAGTAGTACCGCCATACATGGTGAACAGCATTGCTTACCTCTCTGGCTGCCCTGGAGAGAGCTGGCGAGATGTCCCTGAGGAACTGCACCAAGTCCTCCATGGTGTCTATAACCTCCGCCACGCCTAGGTAGTCGAGCACCTGAAATATTATTAAATTAACACAACATTCAAATTATCTTTAAAATATACAAGACGAAGTTAGAGTAGTCTTGAAAAAAAAGGGTTGCTGAAGTGAAAACTTACACGCTAACGTTGTGCATTTTTTAATCATCCGTCTTGCGAATTTTCGAACAGGTCACGTGTCCTGACGTCTTATGAATTTTCGATCAGGTCACGTGTCCTGACGTGAGTTTAACATTTCATACCCATCCCAAGAAAACTGCTCAACACCGCTAAAGAAGTTTTCACTTCAAAAATACCCGCAGAATCGGGAACCTCCTCCTTTTTTGGAAGTCGGTTAAAAATACATACTTAATGCCCTTATCCTATGTTGCCAATACAGAAGACGGAATAGAAAACGTGATTGATAAACCTCCTTGGGATCTTGCAAACCGACTGTTTAGTACCGCACACGGAGGCTCGTACCCGGCACTTGAAGGGTTGATCTAATTGATCTCAGGAGTAAAGTCTAGTTTCGAATGAAACAACCGTAATCTGTATTTTGACCTTATATTGAACTTTAACGACGTGAACTATATATACATGGCGGAGAATCTTAACACCGACTTCTAATTTGACGCCAACGCCATCTAGTTATGAAAATTACAACTTTTCTACAATAATATATTTAAACTAACATCTTGGTGAGCTGGTTCCAAACATGCATGGTTCTGAACACCGACACCCTATCACTGACGCCCTTTTCTTTCATAGGATTGTTCTCACAATTCAAACGTAAGTACTTGGAAATAATAATGTTCATATCGATAAGTATTATAAACTTCTAAAGTAATGCCTACACCGGAAGTCTATGGTTAGACCACAGCAGACTGAGAGGCTTATGTTTACTTTAACTAAAACTTTCTTAACTTAATTCCCAACTCTATGCCTTTCTATTTCCATTGTTTTTCCTTATAAAAACAGCAACGTACAGTATATTTCTCACGGCACACACAATACGTCTCGATTGGATAATACGTTTTTACGTAAATCAAATAGAAATGACTAGATGATCATTATACTCGTATGACTTTAGTTTTCAATGTGTTTTAAACCAATAGTGTCTGGTTTTCAGGGTTCCGTAGCCAAATGGCAAAACCAGAACCCTTATAGATTCGTCACGTCTGTCCGTCTGTCTTTTTTTTTTTTTTTTGGGACAAGCCCGCCACACATTCCCAACCACTGCAACTCCTGAAAGCCAGAATCAACAGTGGCGACCACCAGAAAAACGCCGAGTTAATGAAACCCGACGAGTCCCGGAGAAACGATTCAACTGTCTTGGATCCCGCAACGAAATTAATCAGAAGAGTACAGCGGAGGAGTAGGAAAAATAAATATAATTTCCACTTCCCTCCATATCAAGCAGGAGACAGATTAGAGCTAGGCCAATAGGCACCAAGGGACATATATACAACTGGGTTAGGCCCAGTTGCCAAGCACCACGGATTATATATTAACATTTAAACTAATGGGTCCTAAATTGTGAGCTACTTTTGATTCCAGTAATAGGTATGGCAAAATCGCCTGAACGCACGGAAATTTGTTCTGGTTTCTACAAGGTCCGTATAGTAAACTACTCCAGATTTAACCTGAATACTATCTAACATAACATTACGTTCAGTCTGCCAAAGAATACACTCCCACAAGATGTGATGTGCGGATTGTTCGTATTCAAGGTCAGCTGTAGAGCATTGACATAAAGGTGAGGCCACAAGCCTAAAGGAAAATAATTTACTCTTAAAGTTGCCATGACCTGTGAGAAATTGGGCAACACAGTGATCCACCTCCAGCCATGTCTTCTCCAGCCGCTCACGAACGGATGGAAAAAACTGGTGGAGGTGTCGGCCCTTGATGGAATCTTCCCACCTACATTGCCATTCGCATAAAAGTACCTCCCAGACGTCAGTCTGGGGTTTTAATAATCTAGAGATCTTAGCACGGTCGCGTTGCGGTAAAAACTCTGGGTCCGTGATCTTTCTAGCGTAGAAGTACATTGCAGCACGCCGCTGCACCTCAAGATCGACTGGGAGAACACCCGCCAGCACCGGTAAGGCTTCAGTACTAACCGTCCTATACGCCTTGCATAAGAATATCAAGGCCAAACGCTGGTTTTGAAGTAATTTACGTCGTACCGCCCCTATGGTGGCCCTATCGGCCCAGACAGGTGCCCCGTAGCACATACAACCCAAGTAAGTAGCCCCATATATAGTTTTTAGGGTTTGAAATGATAGACCCCAAGTAGCCTTTGATATTCTCGTCAAGGCGTAGAAGTTCTTTTTTGCTTTTTCTCCTACTGTTTTTATATGATCAATAAATGAAAAGTTTCTTTCTAGTAGCATACCGAGGTAGCACACGGATTCTTTCCTTTTAACGGGTACGTTATTAAATTTTATACTAGGCCAGGATTTAAGGTTTCCTTTTAAAAGAAGTTGATAGGTTTTATGCGGTGCAAAGGTCAGACGGTTTCGATCGCCCCACTGAGATATTAAACGTAGGCATGTGTCAGCCAAGTTCTCGAGTCCAGCCCGAGTACTTGCCTGAATGAGCAGCAAGCCATCGTCCGCGTAACAGGTTAATGAACAGCCGTACGGGAGCGGAAGCGCGAGGAAATCATCGTAGCCAAAATTCCATATATATGGACCGATAACTGAGCCCTGAGGACAGCCCATGGTTAGAGACTTAGTAATGGAATGATGTCCAAGTTTGAGTTTCGCGGAGCCATTTAGAAAGTACGAACAAATCAGATTATAGATGTTTTTGTAGCAACCACGGGTTTTCATTTTAAGTAGTAACATCGGCCACCATGCGTTATCAAAAGCGCCAGAAATGTCGAGAAAGATTCCAACCACGTATTTATGTTCCGATGAGTTGACAATTTTACGGACAGATAGAGCCGCATCTACAGTGGATTTTCCAATAGTAAAACCGTATTGATTTTTATGAAATTTAGGTCCGTTCGGTAACAAGCGCGGAACAATCAGTCGCTCTAAAAGTTTTCCCAAAGATGGGAGTAGTGTTATGGGCCGGTATGACTTAGGGTCGTCCGAGGGCTTGTCGCCACTCTTTGGAATAATGCGTATAAAGCCTTGTCGCCATATTCGAGGAAAAATACCTTCCGCAATGCATCGGCTATATACTGATAAAATCGCATCGCTCGACGTTTTACACGCTTCTATAATCATTCTATTAGATATTTTATCTTCACCGGATGATTTGTTGAGAGGTAGTCTCTTGACAACGTTTATGAATTCGTCAGTGGACGGAAGGTCTGACTCTGGTGATTCAGGTGGTACCGCGGCCCACGCCCTGATCTGCTGATGGTATTCATTTTCATTTACTGATGAATCATCTGGTATAAGAGAATCAAGCAGAACATCAGTTGTTTCTTCAATGCCGGTGGTATGTGTATTATTTACTTTAATGTTCTGAACGTATGCAAGGTCGACCGATCTATTAGCCTTAAACTCGTGATACAAAGGAGACCACGGACCCTCCTTATCAAGTTTATCAACAATTTTCCGGAGTAAATTACCCTTAGATTTTTCAACCGATGCTCTGTAACGCGACTTGGCAACTCTAAAAGTACTTATGGCAAGATTAAAAACGTCTCCGGTAACATTACGTTTTTTAAGCTTATTAAGCTGTCTACGCGCTCTGCGATAGCTCTTACGTTGTTCAGCAAGGTAGTCACTCCACCAATCACATCTACGAATATTGGTCACAGATGCACGACCAATAGCAATGTCAGCACAGTAAGTGAAAGTGTCTGACATTATCTCAGCACTTTCCTCAGCTGACAGTCCATCGCGAGTGAAGTCTTTGGCATGACAAGCAAAAAGTGAGCTAAAGAATTCCCAGTTCGCGCCTTTACTCTTATATCTAAAATTTCCAATTAAGTGTGAAGAACCTTGAGTAAGAATAGGAACAAAATCGTACACGATCAGGCGATGATCACTACAAGACGCGTCAGGAAGAACACGCCACCTATCCAAGCGTACGTCTGCACTAGAAAGTGTGACGTCAATACAAGATTCGCCCATTTGGCTACAAAAAGTAGGTGGTGCGTCTGGGGTGTTATGGATTGATAAGTTCATCTCAGCAATAAAATCCTCAACAGCACAACGTCGTTCGGAATCAGTGGCCCGAACTTTGCCATACCACAGGGAAGAAGATGCATTTACGTCAGCACCAACTATAACCTTGCAGCCCGCGAGCGACCGCAAGACGTGACGGAGATTATGTATATGAGGAGTGACAGGGTCAGAATACTGAAAGTAGCAGCTCACAACGTAAACCTTAAAGGTAGGCGATGACACTTCCGCCACGGCGCAATGGGGCGTCATGAGATTACGTATAGCTGTTACAGTAAAGCTCGAAGAACGCTCAACATAAATTCCGGCACGTGACTTGCTGTTCAGCTGGACCATCTTGTGACCCAAGCGCGCGTTTTGATACTGTTCCTGAACAAGTACTATATCTAAATTATAATCCACAATCAATTTATCCAGCTCAGATGTCGCCACCCTATCGTTATGAAGGTTTAATTGTCCTATGGTTAAACTATCCATTATTAATAATTAGTGTTTAGGATTAATTGTTCGAGTTTGAGTTTGTAGGTAGTACACTCTTGAGATCCGCAGCGATGATCACACGGTTTTTTAAAGCGTTTACACGCCACGCAAGTTGGTTTAAAATTTAAGTCGTCATTGTGCGGGCAATCTTTAGTTTCATGTGCCTCTGAACAATTAGCACAGGTAGGTTCTTTATTAACGCAGTGTTTTTTAACGTGACCAAACTGTTGACAATTTAAACAACGAACAACTTCGACATCATCAATAAAACGGCAGGTAGCCCAATCAATAAATAATTTATCCTTTGTAGACACTAAGTGCTTACGTACGGCAGGCTCTATTTCAATTCCGATCCATTTACGACCGTTATCTAACGTGCGCCTACGGATAATTTTTGTAGATTTTATAAAGTCATCCTCTTTTATTTGAAGCTCATCTTTGATGTTTTGACGGTATAATGCAATCAAAAAAGAGCCATCTTCCATTGAAGATGGTATATCCTTAACCAACACTCGAGGGCGTCTACCTTTTGGTTTTTCTAGACGTAAACCAGCGGCCTTGATTGCTTCTACCGATTCCAATTTTTTTAGCTGATTTTCATTAGCGACGCGTAATACAACACCGGATTTCGCGGTTTTTTTCACGCCTACTATTTGGAAACCGTCATCACTAGGTTTAATTGCCTTCATAAGCGCTTGTTTTGTCGCGGACGAGGTGCTATAATCAGCTGATCGAGCCGCGGTCGGATAAGCCACCACACAAGGAAACGGTGGACGAGATTCCATAATCGCTGGCGCCACTTTTGGTAAACGTAGTTTCAACGAGTCCGCATATGAAATTTTACAATTGTTGTTACCGACAGGATTAGGATTGACAGCGTTAATCGACCTAACCTTTTCTAATTCGCGTTCCGTTCTGGCTAACTTCGTCTCGTTGCACGACGATTTTATTGCTAGCATAGAAACAATGCCCGTAATTCGCTGCGTCATGTCCATGATGGCAGATTTATTTGCAACGTTAATGCGCGACCCCTGATCATTGATTGATCAGTTAATTTTAGACAGGTATGCCGACGCCTCGGAAACTAAGTCGCAATAATCAGTATTGCTCGCATTACTTATATTTAAAAAGGGTGAGGATCTTTCCACGGTTTCGGATGTTTGGTGAAGCCGTTTTGACCTGTCATCGGGTGAACTGTACGTTGGAGACAGTTCACTGAACAAGCGTTTAGAACTAGCGGAGGTTGCCACGGGCGACCTTTGGGTTTTTGTGTTTCTACGAAATATTTCTCCGCCTCGATCCGGCGGATCATCGTTTGTTGACATCATCATTAACGGCGAAAAACACTAAATAAACGTATTAGGACGCGACTGAATGAAATAAAACAAAAACGAAACAGATAAATAACGATCGATAAAGTTATTTCGCGTTACCCACACACAGAGAAAATAAATGAACTTACCGATGGCTGGAGAAATTGACTAATTACTAATAAATGAATAAACAAACACCTTTAAAAACTTACAAAACACGCACTTAAAACACTAAGGCACACCGGAAAGCAATTCACAAGCCTTAAAACAAACACGCAACGCGATTTCCGAATTTATAAAACGGAGCGATATAATTGACACCGCACAGCGCACGAGTGGGGAGGGAAGTCTGTGTGTCTATCTGTCCGTCCGTATGTCACAGCCACTTTTCTCCGAAACTATAAGAACTATGCAGTTGAAATTTGGTAAGTAGATATATTCCGTGAACCGCATAAAGATTTTCACACATAAATAGAAAAAAAAACTATAAATTTTGGGGGTCCCCATACTTAGAACTGAAACTCAATTTTATTTTTTCATCGAACCCCTACGTCTGGGGTATCTATGGATAGGTCTTCGAAAATTATATTGAGGTTTCTAATATCATTTTTTTCTAAACTTTTGTTTGCGCGAGAGACACTTCCAAAGTGGTAAAATGATAAGAGAATGATAAAACTAAAAAAAAATATATGATACACATTACCATGCAAAATTGGTTTGAACGAGATCTAGTAAGTAAGTAGTTTTTTTTTAATACGTCATAAATCGTAAATCGCAGCTTCTGCTTATAATATAATACCTACAGGTTTGTACGGAAACCTCGGTGCGCGAGTCCGGCTCGCACCGTTTTTTTTATTGATTAATACAGAATATTTATTTCGGTTTTCCGCAGTCTAGTGCATGATAGACACATTTCACTTTACGGAAATATTCATACGAAAGCCAGCTCTGCACTTTTTATTTCACAAATATCCCGACAATCGAATAAATGCCTCTCTGAGTAACTTCATTTATGATCAATTAACTTAGCCAAAAATAACACCACCCAAGATAAACAAAAATGGAAAACGTTGGAGGAGGCCTTTTACCCTAGAGGGGCTATACAATAATAAATTTATTTACGTAAATCCCTAAAAATGTAACTTTAATTGTATGGATAAATAAAGCTTTAATAATAATAATAATTTTTTGCCAAAATAAGGTAAAAACTGAGAATTTTCATATTCTCTAACGCCTTACAATGTACAGTACTACGGTATTGAAACAAGTTTACTCAATAATTAATTACCTTTTTGCACTCCTTAACAATCTTCCGAACCTCCGACTCATCGAAACACAGCAGCAACGCGGAAGTCCCCTGCAGGATACCTCGGGAGCCTTCGATCAGCTTCTTCCTACAAACAAAGCTCAATTTCAGCTCCCTCACACTGGTGGTCTCCGAGTCGAAGGTGAAGACACTCGCGTCGAGAGTCACTGACATCGTGCCCGAGTATGGGAGACTCCAGCCTTCGAGCTTTCCGTACCATGACGAATATAGAATAGAATTTAAAAATGTTCTTGAGGTAAGGTTTTCATGCAAAAGTGCAGTTTTAAAAGATTTATTTGTAGAAGGTAAGTGACCTGTAGTTTTGCGGTATTGATTCTTTCTGGGTGGAGAATACTTGGGTTTTTAACTGCGGAAGCTTGGATGCTATTGTTTATTTTTTATTGATATTTATGATGAGAATGGAAAATACATTCAGAATTGAAAAGCAATGCTTTCAAATTTTGACTGCTGCATTCTTTTGTTAGCTGTTTGCTACAGCCTGGAAAACTTTACGCGAAAAAGAAGTTATTTCTGATTTGATGAAGTGGTAAAGCTCGAGGCTATCAATTAAAAAAAAATTGTAGTTGCCAAGTTGCTAACGCAATTACGAAGTAATCTGGGTCCGTAGTCAAGTGACTCTTAAGAATTTCTTTTAGTAACCCTTACCTCTACCTACGCACTATCCAATGCAAGAGTTTCTACAGTTGCGATTGTATCCAGGAAACAAGGCTGTCTTGTAAACTCGGCAGCGACGCCCCTTTGTGGTATTAAAAGGTGTGTATGTTCATAGAACTTTTCTTTCTGTTCTTCTGTCACAAACATCTCTACTTCTACCGATACGCAATGAGTATTATGGGGATTCTTCATATGAAATTTCCCATAAGCAGCCCAGAGTCTTCTGCCCAGCATGATGGCAATATTATCGCTTAGGTATATTATGTGAGACTAAAAATAACTGGTGATGTAGGTTTACTGTGGTTCTCTGTCTATCCTTTGGTGTAATACAGTTATGTTTGTACCTATGTAATAAGGATGACATTACCTTGCAGGTCCTGAGTAAGGGTCTGACCGCAGCATATCGGAGGCCTGCTGCAGAAGGGTGGCGGCTGTCTCCACGCGGTGCAGGGCGCCTGGCATGTCGTGTCGGAGCACTGAGTCTTCTGATGACTCGATGGTTTCATGGCCGACCTGGGGACATAACGGTTTAAAGTTTTGTGAAGCGATGTTATGCCTCAGGACCACAAGTAACTAATCAGGATTGGTCCACACTTACCCGGAAAAGGGAGGAATGGAAAGAAGAAAGAGTGGCTTTTGCCCTGAAGTGAGCAGAATACCCTAGTAATTTTGAATTTGTTTTATTATTATATTTTTAAACGACTTTTATTTTATGAAATTATTATATCTAATTGATTGAGCTTTATTGTTTATAATTTTGTTTTTGATTGTTTCTTTTTTTTGTCATTTACACTTTTCAATGTCACTTTATTTTTATTTTTACTTTGATGTTTTTTTTATACTTATTTTATTGTTATTTATATGCCAGGCCTATTGTGCGTTCGAGCGTGTGAAACCCGTGCAGCTGAAAATCAGCGTCAGGTGGTAATATCTTGTTGTCACCTGACATTATGCTGAGCTGAAGCCCTTTTGGCACAAAATATTCAGATATTAATTTCATAATTGTGAGGTGTTTTTTATTGTGCCAATAAATGCAATTTTCTTTCTTTCTTTCTTTCCAAATACGCTGCCGGGTCAAGATCTTTCCCATGTTCAAATTCTCGCTCGTTTTCGAACCACTCCGTCATGAACGCGTCCAAATCGTCCCGCTAGTGTATTCAAGGCCTACCTGTCTTGGTGTAGAAACTCAAATCTGTATCCTGCTAATGATATCAAGTAAGAACGGAATAGATTGTTCCCGGATCATCTCATCATCTACCTATCCTTTTCCCAACTAAATTGGGGTCGGCTTCCAGTCAAACCGGATTCAGCTGAATACCAGTACTTTACGTGGAGCGGCTGCCCACCAGACCTCCACAACCCATTAACTGGGTAACACGGTACTCCTTGGCAAGACCAGTATCAGATTTTCTCGTTTCTGACTATCCGTAACGACTGCCAAAGATCTCCAAATGACAGCCGGGGTCAACAGCTTAACGTGTTTTCCGAGGTACGGAGGAAACTCGGTATGTTAAGATGGTGGATCCACAAACCATCTTCGGCAAGGGTTGCTTAACCTTGAAGATCAACCTGTGCGGCTGTAATTATTAGGCACGAGCTCCTCCAAATCCTCCCAGATAATCTACGAATACCTAATTACTTCTTACTGATTTCTTTTTTCACAAATGTCACTCACCTTGACCAGGTTGTTGACAGCGAGCGACACGGCTTGCACCGGCCTCGCCAGGTCAGGCATCGCGTTGCCATCTTCTGCTTCTTCATGGAGGATCACCAGACGAGAAACCTGGAAACAAAAGAGAAACCAGTTAGTTAAGACGATCACTGCTAAGGTTTAACCATGCTAATTGGTGCTTGGTTCCAACCAGCGCAGGGAGTCAGACACTCAAATGACGCTGAAATGGTAACTTTCCGATATTTTTTTATCAGACTTCAAAAAGGAGAAGGTTCTCAATTCGAATTCTCTAAACGGCTTGTAGTAGTTTATTTTTCAATTTGTTTTGCTTTATTATTTTGCAATATTATATTCTTTGTTGATGTTGAGTTGTATCTGTATCGAATGAATGCTTTCTATTCTATTTTATAACGAATCCAGGAGGATCTTGGTTTCCCAAGGCAATTATTTTTATTTTTCCATTTATGACAAGAGGAAAAGGAACCGTGGTCCCCATCGGACCACGGTGGTTAGTGGTATGTGTCACTAACATAGTTTTAAGTTTATTTATAGTTGCTAACACTGTAGGTATGAGTAATTGTTACTCGGAATAAATAATTAAATAATAATAATAACAGGCACTCTTCGAATAACAGGCTCCTTCTGGCTAAGCTCGCTTCATCGTAGACTTTGTATCTGTCATCTCTGACCAAGACTATAATCAAGAGCAAACCAAACCCATAACAAATAAAAAAAGCAATGCGCCAATTAGGCAGAACTCTGAACTTTGCATTATGAGTTCAATTTTCTCAAACGTTGCGCCACCCATCACTATACGTTGGTGTACGTCTACCAAACTGTCCATGTCAAGTTTCTTGGCATTTACCTCGCTTATAAAGCATAAAAAATAATAATGCCACTTCATTTCACTCACATGAAAGAGGAAATCAACATAAGCTTGAACTTTAAAGTTAAAGTTTAAGAACAGAGCCATGTATGGCTCCCATGACCTGGCTCCATCGTTTCCGCTCGATGGGAGCTTCCGCCCTTTAGAAAGCCTAATACCTACGATTGTATAGAATTAACGTTGTATTCTGACTTGCCCTTTAATGGCATACCTATTGGTTTTTTGTTGAAGCGGTTGGCGCAGAGGTTGAGCGATTTACAGCTGCGCTGCGTGCCGTGGGTTCGCTTCCCGCACGGTAAAAATATTTGTACGGCCTACAGATAGTTGTTCCGGGTCTGGCTGTTTGTGTATGTGAAATTGTATGTTTGTAAACGCACCCATGATACATGAAAAATTCTTAGTGTGTGGCAACGGTTTTATAAAAAAGAAAGAAAAATATAAAGTTTTATTTTACGGGCTTTTTCAATTTTGGTTTCTTGAGTTTTCCCACAGGAATCGTGGTTTTTCCGTGATAAAAACAGAGATAGCCTATGGCGATAGTGTCAGCCAGACGATTCTGAAAAAAATACGAAGTGAAGGCGAGGGTGAAGTGATCACCAAGTGAGCTGTCAAAACATACAAACAAAACGGAATGACAGCTCACTTGTCGTTTCAACTCTATAAATAAATAATAACCTTTATTTCAGACCATACAAGATAGATAATTCACAAATGCTCACATAAAAAAAAAAATAACGGACAAAAAAATTGAATCCAATTTAAATTAATTCAATTTAAAAAGTCAGTGAGTTAAATAACAAAAACAAATTACTCTATACTTCGATACAGATAATTAATAAATTCATTTTAACATAAATAAAATAAAAATAATAAAAAAATCAATAAAATCTAATTTTACGATCTATGCCATTATACGTCCGCGTGTTCCATTTTTAAACACAGCTTCCAATCATCTTGAACTCGCATTTCATCTCTCGCCAACTATGCAGAAATTGCAACATTCCTGTGGTATCGCAGAAAGTTCGAGAGCCAACAATGCATAATACAGCTTATACAGCTTATCTACGAACAACTTTCACTGACACAACGCCTGTTGTTCGCTCACATTCTCTGGAGTTAACTACGAGTAGGTATGTCTTTGTGTGTGCAGTATAGCGTGCTAAGTATTTGAAACTGTACGTGGTGATAAAGGGTTTTTCGGTACGAAATTATCGTTGCTAACCTTGATGCTATTCCATCAACTAAGCGTTTCCAAACGTCTTTCATAATGCGCACAGCAAAGGAGTGGAACTATCTGCCTGCGTCTGTATTTCCCAACGCTTACAACCCTAATCTCTTCAAAGTTAGAGTGAACAGGCTCCTTCTGGGTAAGCTCGCTCCATCGTAAACTTTGTCTCTGTCTCATCTCACCAAGACTAGAGTCAAGAGCAAACCCACCTCGAATTAAAAAATACCAAATAAGCTGACAATGAACTCAACTCCTCGAATGGTAACTTAGATAGTTCTAAAAAACGATCAATTCTAAGCCCACGCTTTTAAAAAGCTTCGAACAAATATCATTAGACTTTGAAACATCATCAATCAAATCCAGGATCCTTACCTATCAATTACACACCAACTTCCGTAACTATCAACCCATTCAACCGATCAAAAAGTCAACACATCTCCATAATAGAACCAATCCTCGACGTATCCAAGTCAAATCTAAACGCCAGCAAAGGCAAGCCTCAAGCAGATAAGCGTTCGCCATATTAGGTGCGCGCACGCAACCCGCGCGGCCAACGCAATATTCATTCATGGTTTTTTGTTTGTACTGCCATAGTAATCGTGTCCTCGTACTTTGTTGCTGTCTGAGCTTTCAATTTTAATCTTGATGTATGTCAGTGGTCTGTCTAGAGTAGTATTATGAAATTGTAACTGTATTTTCTGGTTGTCACGTATTTTTGGTTGTGGGATTTATAGCTCTTTTTTTCGTTAACTTGTGATTACATTGTTTGCAAGTGCCTTGAAGGTAGACATGTTTTTGGCTTAGTAGCGTTATTTGGTTCGTAACCGAAATCAGTAAAGGTTCAGCAAGACATTTGAGAGTCCGTCCAGCAAATGGGACATTGTTTGACCAAGAACACAGCCCTCGCATAGTGTGGGACAACTGAAAAAAAGGTACATGGTAGCAATCCCGATATGAACTATTCCAATGAAAATACCATGTTGAAAGTTCAAAAGTCGGTTAATAATCTAGCTGAAAATCACATATCTTAGTCCAGTATATAAAAGCCTTTATTTGTATAATTAGTAAGGTTCATTGGGTTTTGAATGCAAATGGGTTGTTCAAGAGATTTTGAGTCTGATGACTTAGGACCAAATTGGTTTTTTTTTTCGAGTAATCTCAATGTCCAATCAACCTGTAAACATACCTAAGCTTTAACCAAAATTCACCATCTTAAGGTAACTGACGATATATACAGCAGGCGTTGCTGAAGATCAAAATTCTCTAAACACTGCTCAAAGTTCGTCCAACTTCACGACTTCAAAACCAAAAACATTTAAGGAATTCCAATCTTATCAAAACGGACCTATCCCTAGCTTCTACAAAAAATCTTAATCCCTTTTTGCCGTATCAACCACTTAGCCAATTAATACATGCTTATCAAAACACATTCCAGAAATGACTCCATTTTTTTCGACTGTCGTGACTTTTAGTAATCACCCTTCTATGTTCCCCATCGTGGGGGAGTGGCGGAAAGGGCGCGGCATTTCAACCCCCATGCTCCCTGCAGTCTGGCCTTGGGACTGATTGTGTTTATCCAAGATTATTAAGAGACGGACGAACGCTAAATGTCCGCAGTCTGGTATTGGGGTGGGTGTAGACAAGGGAGTAGACAAGGGTAGATTATGCGAGTTTGGAACCCATTTGAGATACAAATGTTTTGGCTCTCTGTCTGAAAGGTTCTTAAGTCTGACAAAAAGTATAATAAAAATTTAAACCGACTTGGTGATTAAAGTTTTAGATAAACTGGCATGGCTTCTAAATCTAATAAATAACCTTATGAATATCATTGTCAAATCTATAGGTACTAATATTATAAAGCTGAAGAGTTTGTTTGTTTGCTTGCTTGAAAGCGCTAATCTCAGAAAAAAATATTTCAGTGGTAGATAGCCCATTTATCGAGGCAGGCTATAGGCTATATCATCACGCTGAGACAAATAGGAGCGGAGCATTAATGGAAAATGTGACGCAGACGAAGTTGCGCGGGTCAGCTAGTTCAGTACATACTTATACAAATTAGCAGTATCATCACTTCTCTTCTCTCTAATCTCTAAACAGTAAAACGTTGTCTTCTCTATCTTATCTTTATTAAAACTCAAAGAAAAAAAATACTAAGTCAATAATAAAGATTATGTTAGACACCAGATAAATGTGCAATACCGGTCATTGAACCACACATATTTTTAGTACATGACTTTCTTAAAATCAAAAACAGAAATAAATCTGTCGTAAATCGACTTCCATCGGGATCCTTTACTTTCTCTAATAACGAAAAAACCGGTCAAGAGCGAGTTGGACTGGCGCACCGAGGGTTCCGTAACAACCGTAATCCACCGGTGAACTTACACAAATCATAAAAGAGGAGAAATGTTTTTTTTAATTTTCATCGGCGAGACCTATATTTATTGTTTGGTTATTTACGAAGGGATATTAGGGAAAGCTCAATGTCCTTTATTGAAAGTTCATCGGGCTTCTACCGTAGCCTCCATTATTATTACAATCTTACGGAGACTGCCATTTTCCGGTGAAATAGCAAACTTTCCTCGTTTGTCACTGAAAATTACAATATCAAGAATGTTTCAAAGCCAGATTCCAGAATTCCAAGAACAAATCGCACAAAAACATCATCCCGACGATCCTCAAATACACCCCATGCCTCATACAAGGAAAATAAACAACCTGTCCACAATTATGCCTAACTTAATGTTCCGAGAACCGGCTACACAGCACAGTCACAAGTAGTGTTGCCAGGCGTCCGGATAAGGCCGGACACAGTCAGGATTTTTGGGTGTGTGGCCGGCCAAATTAGACGGTGCCCGACCTGACCGGCTTTTGTTAGGATATTTGAATTCGAGCATTTTTTATACATTTGTCATGTTGTGACTTCCTCTCCGCCTAATGCCCTTTGTATCGCTAGCTACGTTCCTATACTATTTCAATTACAAATGTAATGCAATTAAAATAGTAAAGAAAATTTAATGATTAACATTAACAAGACTGATTCATTCAACTTTATTGTTGTTTCATTAGAATTTAAGGTCATTTTTATGGCAAAACTAGGCTATTTTGTCATTAAATGCCTAGTTTAACTTTAAAAAAATTGCCGTTTTTTATACAAGACAAAAAAACTAAGGGTGTCCGTCCGGCCTTTTTACTCAAATGTCCGGATAAACTGGCTGCTCTGTCCGGCTTTTCGGTTTGAAGACCTGGCAACACTGGTCACAAGTATCGACATCCGAGCGACATCGCCAGTGGGTCAAGGTGACACAGATGTAACTAACTAGGCTTGGTTTAGGTCTCTGGGAGATACTGGATTTTAGTAAAAGGTCGGAAAATGTCGGAAGGTGTACATGTGAGAAAGTTGTGGAAACTTAAACGCATCGCTTTTTTTTGTTTTTTGTTGCATAGGTTTGCTCTTGACTCGAGTCTTGGTCAGAGATGACACAGACAAAGTCTATGATAGAGCGAGCTTTTAGTTTAAGTCTTCGGCTTGTATTTATTTGCGCCAATTATGACACATACTCATGTTTTTATATTTCTGTGCGCATACTATAAGAAAACAAACTGAATCAATAACTTAGGTATTAAGAGGTTGGGAAAATATGCGTCAAATTTGCGCAAAAAGGGTGTCGCTCAGTAAAAAGCTAAGACTTATATTAGAGACAAAGCCAAAGCGCTGATTTTAAATTTCGCGTCTTCACTTCCATACCCTCACTGAAACTATAATATTTATGCAGGATAAAAAGTAGCCTTTGTCACTCAGTCACAAAAAGTGTCTCATGAAAGAATGTTCAGAATCGGATCAAACTTTAAAAGATTTTTAAAAACATGTAAATGTAAAGAACTTGTTTATTACATTAGTGTGCAATTGGGGACAATCTGAAATCACACACCAACAACGAGTTCCAATCATTTTTCCGGGTGAAACTCGCTTCCATCTTCGGCCTAATCATCACTTTCTATCAGGTGAGATTTGGACCAAGAGTTTACCCGTTTTGTATAAAAAAAAAATATATGTATGTATAGGTGGAATACATAAACAGCTGTGGCAAATTGCAGTCAGCCTGGACTGATGATGAATGAGTGTGATTGTGAAAACTGTGCAACACTGATTGATGCAGCTGGTCACATCACGCGATCTTATACGACGGAGATTTATTGGAGCTGATCCCTGTTACGTCATATCCTGCATCCTGCATTCGAATCAATCAAATTGACAATTACAGGTTGTTAATTATTATCAATAATCAAGGGTATTTTTTGCTTTTCCAATTTACTTTTGACATTGGCAGAATAGTCGACATCGGCTCTACTTGCCATTAATAAAAAATAGAATAGAATAGAATCAAGGGTATTTTTCTGATGTCATGGCGACTGAGACGGTTAGAGTCGATGAAATTTCCTTCAGAAAGGTAAGCGATAATGATAGCATCTCACTTCTGAGCTAAAGGAAGTCTCAGAATTTGACCAGCTAGACGAAATATTATTTCTCAACTTTTCAAATCATCCAAAAGTCAGACGATATAAATTTGCAAAGAGTTTCTTTGTTCCGCTTTCTCGCCTAAATCGCTGAATCAATGTTGATGAATTTTGGTACAGAGATATATATATAACACTACAGATGCAGACAGTTATTATAAGCGATTAAGGCGAGAAAAACCAAAGGCAAAAGCTAGACAAAAAGTAAAACAAGCAAAAACACTACCACAGACACTTCTCAATGCAAATGTCTCCGCAAGTAGTCAACACCACCTACGCAAATTAATATGGCAAATAATAAAATCTAAGTTTGAGTAGTGTCGTAACATTATCTCCAATAGGTCCACGGCCACTGCCACGCGTGGGTGCCGACCATATGGTGAGTTTTAACGGTGAGAGCTAACCTATTATAAAATTGAGTGGATAAATTCTTCACGCCAATTTTCACTCATTGATTGTGGGGAACTTGGGTGTTCTTGAAAAATATTTCTTGGCGTTTTGCCAGATTAGTGATTGAAAAGTGTAGCGCTTTTTAGGGTTCCGTAGCCAAATGGCAAAAACGGAACCCTTATAGATTCGTCATGTCTGTCTGTCTGTCTGTCTGTCCGTCCGTATGTAAACTAATAGTCCGGAAACTTTAAGAACTATGCTGTTGAAATTTGGTAAGTAGATGTATTCCGTGAACCGCATAAAGATTTTCACACAAAAATCCAAAAAAAAAACAATAAATTGTGAGGATCCCCATACTTAGAACTGAAACTAAAAAAAAATATTTCATCGAACCCATACGTGTGGAGTATCTATGGATAGGTCTTCAAAAATGATATTGAGGTTTCTAATATCATTTTTTCTCTAAACTGAATAGTTTGCGCGAGAGACACTTCCAAAGTGGTAAGTTTGTACGGAACCCTCGGTGCGCGAGACTGACTCGCACTTGGCCGGTTTTTTGACAAGGGGTTTGTACGAGCTTTGACTGAAGAAGGCAGTCTCGCATAGTTTTAGTTAGATCTGCTCTCCTGCATTTATATGTATTGGCCAAGTGCTCATCCATCCCACTTGAATCACTGCTCTAGATATTACCTAGTTACCGCTAAAAAAGTATTCCTATTTCCCACTCGAAAAACATTATCGTAGTATAGCTTTTTTAACGTGTATGAGCCTTACACCGATTTCTGAAATAATATTATCGACACTTCACAAATAAAACGCAAGACAAGTGACGTGATTAGATGTTCAAATTTCAGTCAACCAACCACGTAAAGATAACGCGCAAAATATTTTTTTAATAATTCTCGTTTGAGAAACTGGACGTAAACATTCTTTCACTCCGTTAAGACATTCACAAGCAACTTATTTTTCACGTCACTCCTATTTCCGAACCTTTCATTTGATACCCCACATGATGACCTCTTTCAATACGTCAAACTCCTGGGGGCTTAATCTCTACCTACATTCATATAAGTAGAAGGGTGAAATGTAATACCTGGCATCAAATAACTACTAATCCAAAAAGTATCAAGCCGTTCTTGAAAGAGACGTCAGCATCGAATTTGTATAGCTCTATCACGCTTTGACAACGGAACAAAGTAAACTCTGTAGTCCAAAAACATGTATTCAATTGGAATCCTGTAATTCGTAGTTTGGTCTCGTCTTATTATTGTAAGTTCTCGTAATCAGAAAAAAAATATGTGAAACATCATATTTATTAGTTTATTATTTTAGCATATATATGTATTTTATTAAATATATTATTTGCTTTTGACTAACTAAAACTTTAGGAAGTGGTGACTTCCTAAAGTTTTAGCTGGGAGAAGAAGTGGCGCAATCGAACTGCCCACCAACCAACTGATCTGTCAGTTAAGCTAGAGATAATAAGCAGCATCTAATTTTCTAGGTATTTGTATAGCTCTATCTCGCTTTCTCAACGGAACAATGGAAGCTCTGTAGTCCAAAAATATGTATTCAATTCGAATGTTTATCAAATCCATCGATGAAAGTTTATGCGGTGAATTATGGACGGTTGGTAATACAATTATGTTTGAAAGTGTTTTGGGTGAATGTTGAAATAACCGGAGAAGAGATTTAGAAAGGTTACAACAAAGACTGATTGACGTCGAACAAATTGAAACTTGTGTTTCTATTGAGTTGTCTAGAACCAGTATGGCTAGATTCTTTCAACGATTGGGGACGAAGGCCAGTCATCATGTGCGCCGGCAGGACTTTTTTCAGGGTTGTGCATCTTCAAAACCCCGTCTGGATTTGGATAGGTTATTTGTAGCCCATTCACAGAGCTATAGAACCAAATAACACGGTTGCAAGGCCGAGCGATCACCTACCCTTGCCTCGGATTTGGTAGGTTCTCATTTACTACATTCCGTTTTCCCGAAGGGTTTTCTTCATGTTTTCTTATGTATCATTAAAAGCCAGCGACTGCACCCTCTTGCACCTTCCTCCTGGCGCCCATGCCAATCATTTTTATTTGCTAGATGAATCATCCCCATATTGTATGTCATTTACTCCACTCGGGTGAATCCCTGGACTTAGGGCGGGTTGTTTCAACTACACTTAACGCACGCGTAAACGTTAAAAATGGTGCTAACTATCGATAAATCAAAAAATTGGGTTGCTTCATAAAATGTCAGCGTTAACGCACGTAAAATATAACGTTTACGTTAACAGATGGTCTGAGCACTGATTAACGTAACTTTAGTTGCGTCAAATAGAACAATATTGTGAAATTTCTTTTGAATTCCTCAATACCAGTTCTTCTGATGACACAAATTAGTGGTGAAATGCAAAAAAGCTATTTAGGTAGGACCCGTGTCAATAACTTAGCTATTGGGATGAGCAGGAATTTATACCAGAATGTTTTGAAACAACGCTTCTAATTTAACGAACGTCAAACATCGTCCGTAATCGTAACTTTTTGACGTAGGTACGTATGTTACGTTAACCAACTGTTTGATACAACCCGCCCTTAGCCTTCCTCAGTAAAATTAACAGGTTAGGAACAGCTTGTTATTTAGTGTCCGATGTCATGGCGACTGAGACCAGTGTAATGGAGAAAGTTTCCTGTGCTTTGAATATAGCTGTTCGTCTTGCATTATTCCACAGGCCACATAACGTTACAAACTCCTAGCAAAACCCCTTTTTTTCTTCTTTTTTGTATGAATGAGAAATCATCAAATGACTCCTTCCACTTTGGGCGAAGCAGAAGAGAGTGTCGGACTCTTAGTGACTAAAACCTGTACTTCTACTGCCCTTTGCGTTCGCAACAATCGCGAACAAATTACGCAACCCTAGCTGATTATTCGATGCGGGATCCAAGACAGTTGAATCGTTTCTCCGGGACTCGTCGGGGTTCATTAGCTCGGCGTTTTTCTGGTGGTCTCGCCACTGTTGATTCTGGCTTTCAGGAGTTGCAGTGGTTGGGAATGTGTGGCGGGCTTGTCCCAAATAAAAAAAAACCCTTGCAAAACCCCTACTACTTTCATAATCATAAAAGCCCAGTTATAAATGAAAAGCAGTATACCTAATTATAAATTTTAACAACCCGATCACGAGTTCTTGCCTTTAAGAACGTTCACCACAATTTCAAACAAGCTAGGCGAAGAGATTTACTAGCTAAATCAATTAATTAAACCATAACAAAGCGGAACACTAGAGTTATTTGTAGTACTAACTTCTAACTTATAGAGTTTACTAGGTATATTATTTAATTAACCCAATTATTATAACAGTGTTTATAGAGACAGCTTTATATTTTAATCTGTGGTAATGCAAATTGTTGGGCCCTCGCAAATTATAGGCCCATGGATTCGTTTTAACTGGGTAATAATATTAAGAGGTCTAATCGTTTTTCGGTTTGTTTGTGAAACTTTGTAGAAGTTTCTCTGGAAGTATTGATATTTGATACCGATTTTCAGAAAAATTATTTCACCGTAAGAAAACATCGCGTCGCGGTGTCATAGGGCTAAGCTTATATATTCCGGAAAACGTTTCCAGCAGAAGCACTGGGAAGCCGCGGGAAGTAGCTAGTCATACATAAATATAAACCGGCCAAGTGCGAGTTGGGCTCTCACATGGAGGGTTCCGTACCATGTACCTTTTTATTATTTTTGTTATAGCGGCAATAGAAATACCTACACAATCTGTGAAAAATTCACCTGTCTACCTATTACGGTTCTTGAGATACAACCCGTTGACAGACAGGCGGATGGACGCACGGACGAGCATCGATCGGAGGCTTAGTAATAGGGTTCCGGTCGTTACCTTTTGGGTACCGAACCCTAAAAGACGTCGTGATTAGATAGAATAGAAGCAAGGAATTTTTCTTTTTATGAAAGTTGGGCTTGTCACCAAACCACATGTGGCACAATCAAAGTCATATATTACTGGAATAGTCAAAGCAAATGCCAGCATACTACATTCATGCTACTTCAGAAGAGGAAATCAAGAAAATCCTGCAGCAAATAAGGAAACGTCGAGACCGGAGATTGTCTCGCTTGGCAAGGGAGCGCCAGAATATTGAATTACAGACTATGCGGGCCGTCCAGGCTATGTAGGCACCTACCTATTGCCTTATAGAACTCTTACGAATTGCAAGCAAGCGCCGAATTTTATTATTCAGACCTACCCAGTAGACGTAGTAACGCTTAGTTGATATTTCGCGTGCCTCAAGGGCTGGCTTTTACCTCGATCAGAGCATGCCATACAACGTGGCAATGCTGCCAGTCTTTTGGGCTGACTTCCAGTCGACAGCGATGCCGACGATATTTTTGACGCCATATTTTAGTTAGTTTACTTTTAATTTTAAGTGTAGGTATAATATATAGTATTGTGTATTGTTATAAATGGATTAAATATACTGGTTTTATATCAACTACTCAATATGAGAAAAAAATGATATCCCAGATATTCTCTACACAATTTCGCTCGGACTCTTGTGGTAGGTATTCCTTCGGGGATTTGTTTGACGTTCCGCATTACATAACTTATTACTGTGTAAACACGGCCTTACGATCCACAAACGAGACTATTGCAGGAGAAATAAGGACCCCATAAAAAAGCATCTAGAAGCCATGCACGTCACCATAATCTACATTTACACAGTTCTATCAACTACGAAGAAGTAGGTGCTTATACAAAATGATGATATTATTATTGCCCAACTTCAGACTTATCTCAACCTTTATAGCCTTGTATTAACAAATGGCGCCGATGATTTTTATGGCACTTATTACAGCAGCCATAACCGGTGAATCGTTTCTATATTTTTATGGCTATATTGGTGAATCAATCATGATTTCATAGCCTATTTTACGTAGGATGTGGTTGTCTAAACTTCTTACAATATTTATAGGCGGTTGAAAGCATTCCTCAAGTTTTGAGGCTCTTACGCAGAAGCATTTTACTATGTCAGCTTTTTAATGGGTTAAAGCCATTAACATTGTTATATTTTACTAAGAACTTCGACTTAAGATTAAACAAAATTTTATTACTTAAGAGTTCACAATCCTTTTTTTACGGATGGGAAATCATCAAATGACTTCTCCCGCTCTGGGCGGAGCGGGAGGGAGTGTCGGACTTTTACTGACTAAAACTCATCCATGTTCCTTCGTTGTCCTTTGTGTTCCGGAGCCGCGGTATCTCTTTCCAACTCCGACAGGCGTCGGCCGTTTCGCGCCCCTCTGTGTGCTGACTCTCTTTGAGGCGCGAACACGAACGCGCCGTCGACACGGCCTGTCGTCATAAGACGGACGGACGGTAAGCTGCCCATTGCTCACCGTCTACAGGCCCGCGCCTACAGTGGCCTCCGACGCTCGGGGCGTCTCCCGCGGCGGATGAATTCACAATCCCCACGTTTATGATATGAGTGAGTGAGATAGTAATACCTACATTCCCGCTAAGCACTAATAAGAGAGCTATAGGTACTCTCAGTCGTCCTTCATAACTCTTTAATAAAACCCGATGCCCGCAATCTGTGTTAGATCAATAAATATTATTAGTCTGACGTCATCATTACATAAATAAACAACGCAATCTCAAGTGTTTCATCTCAACTCAAGTAGGTACCTATACGAAGATGAGTGAACCATTGAACGAATGAATTCCGTTTCGTATTTGCAGAATAGAATTATCTTATGTTTAATTTGATGCAAAAACGATTTTAATTTAATATTATATCGGTTTATTCACAAATATTATTATGAAAAACCAAAAAGTTTAATTTTGATGACGACTTCTTTCATAAACCTGAAAAATGTTATTTCATATTTGGAACAACGAAACGCAACTGTCACTGTCAGTCGAGAGCAATGTCAAACAACGCCGATGACTGTATTTGTGTTGAATTTATGATACAATTACAATGATAAAAATAATGGAGCCTAGGAAACAAGTATATACACATCAAGAAAAGAAAAAGTTTTTAGAGATATTAAAGAATTACTCGAAAGAAGTGGAAAATAAACACACCCATAGTTCGGCATTGAAGGCCAAAAACTTGGCTTGGCTCAGAATAACTTCGGAGTTCAACTCGAGTCCGCAAACAAACTTAAATGTGAGTATTATGACTATTAAATGTCTGTTATAAAAGCTTTTGGTACTTTCAATCTAGTTATTACCGCGGCTTCGTCTGCGGAAACTTTAAGATCTGGGAACGATCTTGACAGTTCTTGAGATTGTGAATTGAGACTGTCTTGTTGTTGACAGTTAAAACTGTATAGCCTCCTCTAGTAATAGTCTTCTTACTAAATTAATGGCATGATATGTGGTTTCATTAATACATTTTGTTTCTATAAAAGAATAACAAGTTTATTGTAACTAACAATACCAATTAAACATCTGTATCTCTTTGTTTGTTTTTATTATTTGTGATTAAAGTAATAATTTCGACTTCATTAAGTTGTTGATTATTTACGAACTTTTTTTTAAATTCACAAATTAAATGTTCAGAAGATATTCCTCATACGGACCATAAGGCCAGTTTGGGGCCAAATTATATTGTCTTACTATTGTTCTTTTAAATATGCCCATGCTGACGCGAAACGCCTCTTCATTTAAATAATTAATGAAGCTATATTTTGATCTAGAGAACTCCAAAACAACTCAGAAGACTATGGATGAACTTGAAACAGCGGCAAAGAGAAGCAGTAGCCAAGACCCGACATTCATTACCTGCAAGAGGACCCGTGGATGACATAATATCAGGATCTGATGTGTTGCAAGCACTTATGGGTAGCATTGATAGTTCTGGGGACTCCGATATTGTGTTAGGTAAGTGATAAATAACTATATCTTTTATTTAATATACTAGCTGACCTACGCAACTTCTGTGTCAAATTTTTCTTTAAAGCTCTCCTCATATTGCTCAAACGTGATGCTGTATAGTCTGTAGCCTTCCTTGATAAATGGGCTATCCAACACTAAAAGAATTTTTAAATTTGAACCAGTAATTCCCGCAATTAGTGTATTCAACCAAACAAACTGCTGTAAGCTGAGTTATATGTAGATGATTCAAATATTAATAACTATGTATTGATTAGATGTTTGTCATTTCATTTAGTTATTCAGAAAGGTCATACCTAATTTAATACAAAGGTATTTTGCCTGTTTTTGAGTGACAGCTATATAACGAGTAATATATAAGTATGAGTTAATTTTATTCACGAAAGCATATAATTCTGTCTATTAAGAAATCCTTATCCATCAATGATTGCGTATAAGTGATTTATTTATTTATTTTGTATATTATTATTTGTAGAAACCGACCCAGTACAGTCAGAACCAAGCCTATGTCTCAGTGAAGAATCTCAAAACACATCTAATCAGGAAACACCAGCATTCAGCAGTGTAAAAATTGAACCTATGTCACCAATCATTGCTAACCATACTGATACTATGCAGGCAATACCAAGGCCCATTCAAATTACAACTTTTACACCAAACAATAAAGCTCATGTTGCGGAAAAAGATAACTTTAACCAGGATTGCACATCTAGACTTCAAAGGAATTTAGAACTTCATGATTTAGAAGTACAGCTTTTGAAAGAGAAAGTGAGATCTCAAAAACTAGAAAATAAGAGTAAGGAGGCACATGCTGCAGCCATACACAACTTGGAGTACCAGATTCTGAAGGAGAAGCTTAGAGAGGCTAAAGCTAAGGCTGACATGGCAGAGTTGTATTTGAGGAGACAGCATTTTTCAGATGGTAGGTATTGATCTGATTCATATTTAAGGAGTTGTCAACCTTGATATGGTTATTCTTGACTTCTTTAGTTGAACACGATAAATAATTCAACTTTTATTATTATCAAGTGGCATTTATACAAACAAATAATTTAGCTCTATAACTGATTTTCTGTCCTGGACTGTTTCCATGTTTGGCCCTTAACAATACAATAAATTAACCAATATTTTTTTCTTTCAGATTAAACTACCTACAAAGAAGATACAACAGTTACTAATAAGTAATTTTATTTTTTTAAATATACAATAGGAATTTATATTTTATATTATGTGTTTTATTGAAGCTAGATTCACTAAAAGAAGAGAGGTAGGTAGGTACCTCCAACTGTAACTTTAAATATACCTACCTATAGGTACAGTATTACCTGTTTAGTTAAATGAAAAGGTAATCACATCTTGAATCATTCTTAAATCCCATCACACTAAAGATAGTCGATTTACTTAACAAAATAAATAAAATCTTGCAATAACGCGTAAGACATTAACCAGCCGAAGATCTGATTTAGATCAATCTGGATTCAGGAAATGATCAATAACATTCAAAGGGCAGTAATCGACACAAAAACAAACATTTTAAAGTAAGTAAAGATCCCATTTACAAATCACAATTTTCTTCAAGTCTCTTATATTACCATCAAAACGAAAATAAAAACAAAACGGTTACGAAATGTTTCGCCGTCGATTCCAAATTTAAATTTAGGCGCGAACACTGCGCGCTGAAACGATAACAAACTGCCAGTAGTGAGTCAACGTTTAAATATAGAATATTTGAATTATATCACCTGGCAACATTATCGTGTGTACAGAAGGAGTTTTTATGTGTTTACAAAGTTCTAGTCATCTGTGAAGTAACGATACTAATAAGGAATCTGAAAATAGTTCGCATGACGATCGTTTTTCGGGAACACCGGCTATTTGTGAGTCAACGCAGCGCTGACGGGCTGACACCGCATTTTAAAACACAGCACGTCGCATAAATTACCTTGACCTATTACAATCTAATTTAAGTTACCATAAGGCTACGTTTCCACCAGAGATGTATATGTAGGGATGTGTTTGTTAAGAACCAATAAAATCTCTTGCGCTGAGCGAGGCTCGGTAAATTAAGCGATTCTATTGGTTCTTAACCGACACATCCGTCGCTACGCATCCTTGCACATCTCTGGTGGAAGGAAACGCAGCCTAAAACTCTTATTACAACGCATTTTGCACAGCTCCAAGAACGTACTTGCATTTTAGGAAAAGGTCTAATTATCATTAGCAAGAGTAAAACCTGCTTTGCCTTCGAGGCTAAAAAGTCTAGTAAGTAGGTAAACATTTCCATCATGTTTATGCATTGAGGAAAACTCATTGCTTACGATTCAATACGAGTAATATGTTTGCATGTGGCTTGCGGTGTAGACACACTACTGTTACTGTTACGAGACGACAGCCTAGACTTTTCTTAGTATTTATGTCACCGCATTGTTACAAAGCCTGTAGGGTTTGGGAAGCCTGTTAACTTTTTCTTCCTCAAAAGACACGGATATAATATTGTAAACTAGCTATCCCCCGTGGCTTCGCTCCCGTCAACTGCAACTTTTTCATTTTTCTCTTTCATTAGAATAGAATAGAATAGCATACTCTTTATTATGTACACCATATAAGTTACAAAAAAAATTAGATGAAGAAAGTGTGCTCCACCTTAGACCGTATCATCGCTTAACATCAGGTGAGATAGCAGTCAAACGTATGCCTATCAATAGTAAAAAAAAATGATACTATCATTCAAAGGTTCACAGAGCACCGCTGCCCTGCTTGTCGACGTACCTAGCTATAGGGAAGTCTGTCCGAGCCCAGACGGCGAAGAGCAAAAAGGGTAAAACGACTGGGAGCCTCCAGTTTATTTATAGAAGCGGGAATGCACGGGATGAATGCTTAATGCCTTGTCCACTTTGCAACTAACGATTGTTTTTACTGGACTTTTAGTACTTGTTTTTGGCACCAAGTTTGAAGGGTAAACAGAAATGCAGTGAAAAGGAGCAAGGAACATAAATTTTGTATTCAAACTTGTACATACGTTACTTTATATTTAGCCAAGTTAGTATTCTCTTTATTTTCGAAGGAAGATGACCTGTTAAATCCAGACTGTCAAGTGTCAAGTACTCGTAAATGGATTCAAACAAAGTAGTAGGTACTTAGTCAGGAGCATAGATTGTAATATGATTGTATACATGGAGCCGGACAAGGAGGATGACGTGACAAGGTCATCAGGATTATATTGTGAAAAAGTGATAGGTGTTATTCGTCTTGTATAGTTCCCTTCCAGTCCAGTTCCGTTCCATCATCGGACCACAAGACGAACGGCGATGCGCCACCAGCACATGGTGGACATCCCAACCACACGCACGAAACGTTTTGGGAACACATTCATAGTGCGTACAGCAAAGGAGTGGAATTCCATGCCGGAGTCTGTGTTTCCTGATAGCTACAACCTGGGAGTCTTTAAGTCGAAGAGTGAATAGGTTACTTCTAGGCAAGCGTGCTCGCTCCGTCTTAGACCACATCATCGCTTACCATCAGGTGAGATAGTGGTCAAACGCGTGCCTATCAAAAGTAAAAAAATAAATAAAAAAACGCCCTTCCACGCCGAAAAATGATGGTTTTTTAAAACGTCATAGGATGTCTGAGGGTCGATTGTTATGAAGCAGACAAGGAGACCTATTCTGAAGTGAATAGTAAGTACCTAAGTACTTAATCATTTATTTAGCAAAAACGGCACAGGGCAGAGTAAAGTCCCAAATTGGTTCATTGAGATTGAGACGCATAATGCTGCCGTTTGCAATTTATTGCACGTCCTCTGACCTCTCCAGTTAAGAAATATGTTCCGGTGTCGCAAAGCAAATATTCATACCTTGCAAAATATTACATTTTCTTCAATAACCTTCTACGCGATTTGCGCGGAATAATAGGCTTCTGCCACATTGTTACTGGCCAGTAGTAATTTATACTGCACTGCCTTTTACCAGACGAGCTACTCGAGCTAAAATAGTAAACAAAGTACAATTTACAAGGAGTAAATCGTTCGCGCTCTCAATAGTGCAACAGCGCTCTTAGGTTGAATAATTTATTGCTATACTGGCGCATGTATATTCAAAACTCTTCGCTATTTTTATAGACTGTAACCTGTTTTAAGTTTTGAGGAAACATGGCTCTGATTTGGCGTGTATTTTTAACCGACTTTCCAAAAAGGAGGAGGTTCTCAATTCGGATGTTTGTATTTTTTTTATTTTTTTTTAGTTTGTTCGAGCATAACTCCGTCGCTTGCCAACCGATTTTAAAAATGATTTTTTTGTTGGAAAGGGTACACTTCCCAAATGGTCCCATGATAAGGAAACCAGGATCTGATGATGAAATACCAGAGAAGTCGAGGGGAACTTTCGAAAATCGTATGGTATCTATTTTGCAGTGGTTTTGTTAGGTGTGGGCTACCACTAAAAAGTGAAAAATAAAAAACTTTTTACAAAAAAAAACAACCGACTTCCAAAAAAAAAAACACTACAAAGTAAAAAATAACTTTAACTTCGGAAGTCGGTGTCAAAACACGAACAAACTAACAAAAACACCGAGTTCCGAAGTTAAAGTTATTTTTTACTTTGTAGTGTTTTTTTTTTTGGAAGTCGGTTGTTCTGTACCAAATAGTCATATGCGAATCTTTGAGGCTGGGTTACAATAGTGAAAGTCTGTGTTAGAGTTAGTAGTGTTGTGTGTGGTTAGCACAAGGCTGGATGATTGTCAGTTCCATGCTGCCTATGTTGCGAAAACACTTTAAATAAGAATTCCATCAAATGAGCAGTCCTGACATTCCTGGCTGGACTAATTCTGCCTTTTCTTTTCCTAACTATCTTGGAGTCGTCCCGTATAACCGAAAACAGATGAGTACCAATTTTACATGCCTGGTCGGCATGAACCAGTAAGTGGGTAATACGGTACCCCATGGCAAGCCTGGTGTAAGATTTTCTGGCTTTGACTATCCGTACCTAACGAATGACAAAGACGTACAAACTACAGCCAGGACCAACAACTTTACGTGCTTTCAGAGCCAAGGAAATTCACATTCGAAACTGGATAAAATCGAAAAACAAAACAAAGACGATTTCTCAAACCCTAAAAAACTCTATTCTCGTGATGGACACAAGTAAACAGCCAAGACGACCTTGCTGTGACCATTAGTCCGGTAGGGCAGCCGAGCCCAGCAGTCCCATGGCAGAAATAGCGGCGGAAACAGCCGAGGTTACGCACCTGCCCTAATAACGGCACGTGGATGATGGCGAAATATGACGGATCGGTCTAACTTTCCAACTTTCTGATAAGAATGGCTGATTAAAATATCTTGGGGCTTTAAGAAGGAATACTCTATAAAGTAAAGGAAAGATAGATGAGGAAAATATTAGAAAGAGTGACACAATGGGCGGCTAGCTATGATGCTATAGATAGCTAGGCGATCTTCAAGAAAACCTTTGGATGGATTTTAATAAAGAGAAAAGGAAAGACAGTATGTACTGTGTATGGTCTCCGGTGTGTCATCTTTTCCCAACTATATTGGGGTCGGCTTCCAGTCAAACTGGATTTAGCTGAATACGAGTATTTTACGTAGAGCGGTTGCCTAACAGACTTCCACAACCCACTAACTGGGTAACACGGTACTCCTTGGCAAGACTGGTGTCAGATTTTCTGGCTTCTGACAATCAGTAACGACTGCCAAACAACAGCCGGGACCAACAGCTTAACGTACTTACAAAAGGTTGAAGATGGACCTGTGCGGCGTTTATTATTTAGCCACGAGCTCTTTCTCGAGCCGCAGATGTGTAAAGAATGGTAAAATGGTATGAGGTTATGATCACACACTTTTTATTGCATCAGTTCAGAATATCTTCTGCATCGCGTTTTAGGGACTCTCCGATCGATCGATGTGACAAAATCCTGAGTTTCAGCGATCACTTCGATGTTTTGCGAATGAAAACAGCGAATACTCTACTATGCTGTATCGATAGTGCTCAGTCGCTGAGACTTACCAAAAGGTATTAAAATCATTGACTGATTCTTGATTGAGTAACAAAAACCAAACTTCCGCATAATTTACAATATTAGTAAGCAGTAAGATCTTCGAATAGGAAAAATGTTTACATATTGAAACTTTTCCAGTTACGCTTAACGAGCTTTTATAAAAGTGAAATTTTGCGCTAGCTAAGGTCAAACTCAAACTACTTAATTATTAAAAACACATGGCACATTTGCGTGTTAAGTATGATTTCGTGCTATTGGACTAGGTTTCATAATTTATTATTTAAGCTGTATTAAATAATAAATTATGAAACCTAGTCCAATAGCACGAAATCATACTGTGATTTTATTTTAATACTATTAAAATATTTTCCTGGTTGATGGCCTTTCGTGTCGAAAGCCTAGCTTTTTAGACTTTTAGGCAGCGAGCTTGCCGATTGCTACGCCCAGATAGAGGCTATGCTATAAATGTCAAAAGATTTATGTTCTAGCCATCATTTTGAGGTCGAAGCCCTCTAAAAACTCGCGCCCAACAATTTGGAGTGCTTAATAATCTTCTGTAAATGGGGAGCGTCAATCTACTCTAATTGGGTGATACTTTCTGTAATACCAGCAATTAGAATAGATCGGGATTGCTACAATGTACTTTTTATTTGCGTGTAGTTTATGTTTGTTTTTAACCGACTGCCCAAAAAGGAGGAGGTTATCAATTCGGTTGTATGTTTTTTATTTTTTTTTTATTTTTTAATATTTGTTACCTCATAACTCCGACAATTATGAACCGATTTGAAAAATTCTTGTTTTATCTGAAAGGATATACTTGCAGATTGGTCCCATTTAAATTTTATGAAAATCGGTTACGAACTTTGGATTGTAAATCGAAATAGCTGGAATTCGTCTACTTAGATGATAGTTTTATGTCATCCAAGTAATCGAAATTGCGTATTTTGCTTTTCTGCGATTTTGCAGTGGTGTTATTAGGTGTGGGGTACCACTAAAAAGTGAAAAATAAAAAACTTTTTACAAAAAAATACAACCGACTTCCAAAAAAAAAAACACTACAAAGTAAAAAATAACTTTAATTTCGGAAGTCAGTGTCAAAATACGAAGAAACTAACAAAAACACCGACTTCCGAAATTAAAGTTATTTTTTATATTTGATATGAACTATTCTAATGTTAGTGACCATGAAAGTTTAAAATAATATACCAGCAATTGACTCAGATTTTATTTTCTCTTAAAGTATTGGATTATTTCTCTCAGACTTCTTAAATAGTATAAGATCATTTTTTTGCCTTGCATCTTTTATTTATTTATTTAACACTTTCAGCACAAAAAGAGTACAGAGGCGGACTTAATGCCATAGGCATTCTCTACCAGTCAACCTTTACATCCACAACCATATAAAATTCGTGATGATTTATGTATTTATATTTGCATTGCTAATATTTTACGTGGAGTTCCAGACTGCTGGATACTTCTGTAGGCTTGAAAGACATGATTTATCCGAGACGAAACGAGCACGGAAGATGGCGAAAACAATTTGAGGACCAAGCAGCCTCTCTGTATCAAAAAATCAATATGCAAATATAAGTGTGACAATATGCAAAACCTGTCCAAAGTACAATGTCAGTCATCGAACCCAGGTCTTCACGGTTCAAGTCTCATTATGGACCATTGTTCCTATGATGATTTCATTTATGGAGCTGGTGCAATAAATGGCTTCATAGTCTGTTGTAAATCGTTGATATGTCCAAAAACATTGTTGTAGTAAAACATGAGATGTACCATGTGATAACCTAACCTTAACAGTGTCATGGCCGATTACACTCGAGTCTACATTTGAATAATCGCGATTTATTGAATTTTCCTGTTGGTGGTCTTGCCTTGTATGTCCAGGCTCTTGACTACTTTTTTCAGGCAGGGTACTAATGCCTCTTGTCATGAAGTTTGATCCATCGCATCGTACTGCCTAAGGACGTGCAGAACAGAGGACTAGAGTAGAGTAGGGACTCCATTTTCCTATTCGGTCCGTTATGCGTAGGTTTCATGGCTAAGTTAGCCAGCGTAGCTCTGCCCAGAAGCAAATAAGTTTCCTGAAAGCTTGACAGGTCTTGCGGAGCGATCTTACCGTTGCGAGGATTTTTTCACGTTGTGTAGCCACCGCTTGGCATGCTGCCCACGTCATTCTGGAGGATTTCGTGGGCGGCTAATTCTGCTTTCGGTGTCAATGCAGCCTATTAAGAGCGGGCTTTCTGAGACAGCTATGTTAATTAATATCTGTTTAGGGCGGCCCGTAATTGTCCCTAATATTGTTCTAAGGTTACTTGCAGAACATAATATGTTATATGCATCGCATTTTACAAACTACGATTCAGTTAGCATTGGCCATTTATTTACTTAATCTTTCTCCTTTCATCGACTCGTAACAGAAGGAACGTTTTGTTTACCTGTCAGAAATAGTTTATGCACACCTTGTATGACTTTCAATGTGAACTAGCTTGTATGCGCATATAAGAATCAGCTGTAAAGATGTTCCACAATAAGTAATTGCAAGTAGTCCGTGGGTTTAGAAAGGCCACTTTAGTAGAATCAGTCAATCAGCCAGCACATGAAAAGTTATCCGAAACTGCCAAATTTTCCCAATCAAACTTGAACTTATTGCTTTAGCGATAAAGATGAAATTTGACAGATTCTTGTACGATTAATATTATGATCCTACAATGATTGCACTAAAGACGCCTTTTCAGAACTGCTGTGGGCATTAACAATGGCGATATAATAGGCGTCAGGCTCCCAAGATTTGTCGAGGATTAACCATTGAATGTCAGATCGTACCCTTCTGCCTTGTCTATACTAATATTATAAAGAGGTAAAAATGTTTGTAAGTTTGTATGTAGGGGAAAAATTCTTTCAGTGTTAGATAGGCCATTTATCGAGGAAGGTTATAGGCTATATATCATCACGCTAAGACAAATAGGAGCGGAGCATTAATGGAAAATGTGACGCAAACGAAGTTGCGCGGGTCAGCTAGTCTATACATATAATAAAATCGTAGAGTTGCCGTGTCTGTACATTGAATATTTTCGCATAAAAAATACATAGAAATGTCAGAAAAATTACATAGAACACAAAAAAGCAGTTTTTGAAATTCTTTTCTGTTTGTCTGTTTGTCTGTGCGTCTGTTTGTCTGTGCGTTTGGAGGAGCATCACGCATAAACCACTGACTGGATTCAAAATTTAGGTACTTCGAAATATTAAGTGATAATCGGAGCAACATTTAGTGTTTATTTCATCAAAATCGACCCACAAAATCAAAAGATATCGAATTTTAAAGTTTACGAAGAAACTTCATCGAGCGCTAAAATAGGTTGTTAACATTGAGACTTCAGATACTTGCAATGCCATCTGTTGAGAATTTTTTTAATAAGAAATGTGTGAAAAGACCCCGAAACAATTAATTTTTGAGTTATTTTTTAATTAAACTTAAAATGTAGCAATAAAAGTGAACATTTTATTATATTATCATTATTTATCGTAACGTGTAAGCTTCTAAGTTTGAACTTATGAGTAGTTATGAGTATAAAGACAGTTCAGTTACCTTGTAGATCGATAGATGGCGTTGTACTTATGACGCGTTTTTCTGAATCGCGGTGTTAAGATTCTCCGCAGTAGCATGAGGTCAGCCCCATGTTTTACGTTGTGTAACTTGAAGTCGTATAATTAATATTGAAATGAAATTATATAAATAGCTATGGAAGAATGGATTTGATTGACTGACTAGATTGTTTTTCGATTTACTGGGAGGAGAGTCTCCTCCGGAGAGTTACCTGTATCCATAAGTAAACTGTTTTACTAACAGAAGAGGTGATTATTTGGTCTTATGTTTCAATGTGGCTAAACTATATCAGCCGAACACGTCGATCTTGAAGGTTAAACAACGCTTGCCGAGGTCGGTCTGTGAATGGGTGACCATTATAACAACCTAGCCTTTTCCTTACTATATTGGCTCGGCTTCCAGACAAACCGGATTCAGCTGAATACCGGTATTTTACGTGGCGCGGCTGCCTACCAGACCTCCACAACTCATTCAATGCAACATTTCAGTCAGATTTTACTGGCTTTTGACTATCCGTAACGACTGCCAAAGATCTACAAATGACAGCCGGGATCAAAGGCTTAACGTGCTTTCTGAGGCACGAAGGAAACTCGGTATGTCAAGATGGTCACCCATCCACAGACCAACCTTCGCAAGCGTTGCTTAACCTTGAAGATCGATGCGTTCGTCTGTTATAGTTTAGCCTTGAAGATCGGCCCGTGCAGCTGTTTCAATTTAGCCACGAGCTCCTCTATAATAAATCGATTCTATGAACCCAGTAAAACTTTTTTGATATTATAAAATGTTAAAACAAATTAATCAGTGGTCTACAATCAGCAATATTGTCAGTAAAAATCGGAGAAAATGTGTTTCTTTTTGGACTGTTCTGGACGAAATTAAGAATCCACTTGATTCAGCACCATTCGTTCGATAGTTGGTTTTGTTGATTTTGATTCAAGATTAGTTTGTACTAGGAGATTGGTACCTGGGCTGGTCGGCATTTCAACCGATAGAGATGATACAGTGCCCTGCATTAGGTACCCTCTTCATAATTATATTCTTAATTCGAGAGAGAGATCAGGATACGTAACTGAACGTAGATTTTTTTAATTGAACGTGATTCTAATATTATAAAGCAGAAGAGTTTGTTTGTTTGGTTGATCGCGCTAATCTCAGGAACTACTGGTCGACTGGTCGGATTTGAAAAAATCTTTCAGTGTTAGATAGCCCATTTATTGAGGAAGGTTATAGGCGTATATATATATAATATATATATATCATCACGCTAAGACAAATAGGAGCGGAGCAGTAATGGAAAATGTGACGCAGACGAAGTTGCGCGGGTCAGCTAGTTAATAATAAAATTTAAGTTATAGCTGTCGTTGTTGTCCACGACAAATTACCCGCATTCGAACATTCCCAATTGGAATCGCTCGAAGTAACCATTCAACTCCATAAATGCGATGACTACTGAATCGTCGTAAATCAATTGAGTTATTGACTAATTTCCCCTCTGCTGGATATGAAGGTCTATCGACAGACTATTCTGTCTACGACTAAGGTACCGGGTGAGGTAGGTCTTCAGGAAGACAACGACGCTTTTGTCTTTTATCAACCGACTTCCTAAAAAGGAGGAGGTTCTCAACTTGCTTGTATTTTTTTATGTTTGTTACCTCATAACTCCGTCAATTATGAACCGATTTGAAAAATTCTTGTTTTATCTGAAAGGATATACTTGTAGATTGTAGACTCCCAATTAAATTTTATCAAAATCGGTTTCGAAGTTTGGATTTTAAATCGAAATAGCTGGAATTCGTTTACTTGGATGATGGTTTTTTGTCATCCAAGTAATCGAAATTGCGTATTTTGCTTTTCTGCGATTATTCATTCTTGATTCGGGTTTGGGACTAATCGCAAATCTGTAGGTGATACGGAGTAGAATACGCCCGCAACTAAGCCCGAAACTACAGACTTCGGGCTTACAGAGTAGCCCCCAGACCTGATCGAAAATTCGTAAGACGGATGACGCGTCAGGATACGTGACCTGATCGAAAATTCGTTAAACGGATGATTTAAAAATACACAACGTTAATGTTGAAGTTTTCACTTCTGCCGGCACTCCCGGAGTGCAACCCGTTGTTTTTACACAAGATTTTTGCTCCTAAAAATACAGGCAAATAACAAAAGACTGAATATAACATAAATTGATTACATATGAAGCAGAGCAGCTGCATGTAATAGTGTTTGTTTTAGAAGTCTGACTAGTGCAGAACTTTTAAATTAGATCAGATTTTAAACAGATTGTTTGCAACACAGAAGAGTTTGAAAGAATAAAATTGTAGGTAGAAATATGATGAGAGGCTATTTAAAATCTTTACCTTTGTTAAAAGATAATATAAATAACTGCTAAAAGTGCTAAATCAATACTTCTTAGTATTGATTTAGCAATTATTTATAACAAATCTCACTAGTTACTCTTAGAGGTCAAGGGATTCAAACAAACAGGACCAAGGGTTATTCTCATCAGGTTATTGTGATATCACTAAACAGTAAATCAACCCCTCCCTGAACCAGAAAGTAAGTTTTGTTTCTTTGTCAAAGAATCTGCCATTGAATGTGGCAATGTGAAAATTTCTATTACGGTTCATGTCATCATGTGGTACTGCCTGCTGACACTCTCAGCATCTACATGGGTTTTGTAAGAAGCTCTAATTTCATCAATAAAGTGTGCTGTAATATAATTTATAGATAGTTGTGTGAAAGGATATTGCACAAAAATACTTTTAAAAAATTGTTTATCAACATCTTTACCTCAATAAATACGGTCCACAAGTAAAAGAATAAAGTTATCAGTAAAACGGCTTTGAATACTTTATAAGTACAGACCTTGCAGTTTTTACCTTGACTTTTGATAAAATCTGACTTATTTACTTGTCTTCGTAAACAAAATGATAAGTCCGTAAATGAACACTGACTTTGGCAATTAATTTTTACGCCTACTTATATTTTAACAGTATATTGTAGTACCTAGTAATGATTGCCAGCGGCTTTACCTGTGCACAGGTCGGAAACTATCCTGAGAGAATATACTATATTAATCATTATTTTATTTGATAATGGTCTACCTGAGTGCCAAGTTACATCCAAATCCATACAGCTAGAGAGACACACATTTAAAATATTACTAGTGGTTGATTGAAGAAGTCATTGATACACATATATATGTGAGAGATGTGCCCAAAATGAACCCAGGGAACCCTGTTTAAGTCAGTTAGTAAATTTTATGGATCTTTAATGATCAATTATAAAGCAACTTACATGATTAATCTCAATAATGACCTTTAGACCTGTTTTGTTA
This sequence comes from Ceramica pisi, assembly GCA_963859965.1. Lineage (NCBI taxonomy): Eukaryota > Metazoa > Arthropoda > Insecta > Lepidoptera > Noctuidae > Ceramica > Ceramica pisi. Next base: position 14,570,210 of record OY982553.1, on the reverse strand, counting down.
CTCAGAACTGTTTATTGAAAACAGGTGAGTCAGTGACCATATTCTTAACACAATTTGTTACAGCTTTTGAAAACAATGACCATAATGTTATTAAAAGTTGTTCAAGTTATATATACATTTTAATTCATAGACCTCTTTTTATGAGTCATTTTCTCTTAGGATTACTTTTTATGGCTTTTTATTTTATTTTTAACCAACTTCCTCCGACTCCGACTTCTTCCGACTTTCTTTTTTCCTCCCTCCTCTTTTTATTTAATTTTGGTACCTCATAACTCCATTAATTATGAACCGATTTGAAAAATTCTTGTTTCATCTGAAAGGATATACTTGCAGATTGGTCCCATTTCAATTTTATCAAAATCGGTTACGAAATTTGGATATTAAATCGAAATACCTGCCATTTGTTTACTTAGATGACAGTTTTATGTTATCCAAGTAATCAAGATTGCGTAAGTATTTTGTTTTTCTGCGATTTTGCGGTGGTGTTGTTAGGTGTGGGGTACCACTAAAAAGTGAAAAATAAAAAACTTTTTACAAAAAAATACAAGACTTCCAAATAAAAAAAAAACACTACTAAGTAAAAAATAATTTCGGAATACGGTGTCAAAATACGAAGAAACTACCAAAAACACAGACTTCCGAAATTAAAGTTATTTTTTACTTTGTAGTGTTTTTTTTTTTATTTGGAAGTCTGTTGTATTTTTTTGTTATTGAAGAAGCTCTTCACCTCAATCACACCTGATGGAAAGAGATGGATGAGTTCTATGATGGAGAGTGTGCCCAGAAGATTTTTGTTCACTCTTGTTTTGAAGAGTGCTTGCTTATTTCTTCATTTGTTTGTGACCTTTAAGGTGCCTGTCAACTGTCAAATTTCTCAAATCTTTACAACAAAAACAATGGCAGTGACCAGTGGCCCTTCAAGGGTGATGTGACATATGAGAGAATTTGACAGTTCATCCTTTGGGATTGTCCTTAAGGAAACAAACAGATGAAGGGTTAGGGTAAAGGATGCACAGGACAAGTTGATATGACAACACTTGAAAGTCTGTTAGCTGAAATGGTGAACAATAGTATCTGCTAACTCCATGGGAAAAGGGCACAAGATGATTGAGTATGATAGCTTTAGGTCAGTTCTTCACCAGCCAAGGTTTTAATTCCTAGATTTAGAATGGATTGGAAAGACTATATTAAGATTTGTGCAAATCATAATGAAGTACCTATTTCCATTCCATTCTAAATCCTAGAAACCTAAAAGCTGGATCAATGTTTGTACATGAATTCTTTTGCATTTCCTTTCCATTCTATGAGTATACATTGGTTGTTATTATGGTTGCTAAATTCTTAGAATGTACTGCACAATGAACATAGTGTTAATATACATGAGAATATCTAGTTAGCTAAAGCTAGGACAGGACATAATGTCTGTGTTACGCTTTATCAATTCAAGAACTATATGAAAAGTGAAAATAAAACTCAGAATGTGTCGTTTAATTCTCTAGAAACTTAATTCGTCACCGCGTTTTAATTAATTCTAATTACTGACATAACATTCAAATACAGAACAGCAACAACTGAATCACTTCACACTTCTTGCCAGCCAAGGTTAACATACGACATCTCACACCCTGGTTCGCCCGCTAAACCAACCAAAAAGGCCGACACAGCCTCGCGACCAAATAAAGTGATTTTCATCGCATACCTCCTGCGTTAATCACTGCTATGACATAATACACCGATAATATTGTAGTAAACGATCGCTGTAAACAATAATCTACTGATCTTACACCTACACCAGTAAACTAGAACGTTTTTCTATAAATAATATCGTGTTAACTCTCACCTGTTGAGCAACTGGCTCCAAAATACTCTCGATTATCTTTGTGTGAAACACCGGCATTTTGTATTTTTAAGTCTGACACTAAATTACATTAGATAATAAACACAAATAACAATGATCTCACAAAATATTCACAAAATAAAAATAACACAACCGAACGAGATAACCGACCGAAAAATACTGACGGTTTAGTGTTGCGCCACGCTAGTCGACGTGAGCGAATGTGTTGTCGATTATAATGTCAAATAGTGTTGTAAATTACTCAGTGAGTTTTCACGTACAAGCTTTTGATTAGAATCGGTATCGGCTTTGTTTTGTAATGTATATTTTATATAAGTCACGCAAGCTAGCGTGAATAGGAAAACGTTTAGTGGGTACTAAATAATTGCTTTAGAACTTTTTAATCGTTCAGAACAAAAGCAATTAATTTTCCTATAATAATCACTAATTCTATTACATAATGGAGTCTGTGAAGGTTAACTGTATTACCACGAGCCTTAGGAGCCCTATTATTTCGGATGCTTAAGTGAGTCGGTTGATTCGAGAGAAATGACACCTATGCATAACTTTTACTTCGGGTTTGGCATGGAGGAAAGTAATGTATTACGGGGTTTCGTATCTTTCAGCTACAGACTGAAAGATTTGTTGTGTTTGTCAAAGGGAAAGGGACAAACTGGAATTCATATTTTTAGGGTATTTTTTTGTTTTATTTATCTAATGTAATTATAATACAGTGGTTCTAGACTCGCCAAACTTTTACGTTTATTTATTTTAGGGTTGGACTGCAAAGTACTATCAGAATGACGAAATTTCTTTCAAGGTCACATCGACCCAGCTTGTTACTGACTACCACTCTTTGTTGATAGTCAGTGACGTGTAATAAATTCATCACAACTATTTTGGAACAAAAATAGTTGTGATGAATTTATTACACGGAGGATTAAATGCATTTTCATTGAAAAAACAAACACTTCTGTAATCAAATAATTTATTACATTACAATTTAATCTTATAAATTATCAAGTCTTTAAAATTACGTGCAAATAGACAAAATTTTCTTCTTAAATATTAGAAAAAAAAACATATTACAGTCGGTTCTTCATTCATAATAGGTACATAATATTGTAGGTCGTACATTATACATCTGATGGTGTAACCGACTTTATAGTCAACCAACAGATACCTAGAAATTAGATAAACTATAAAGAACAGCAGTGCAATTCAGTGAACTTCTCACCATGAAAGGTTAAGTGAAACAAGTTTTCTATGAGTGAGCTGTGAAACCATACAAATAAGATGGAATGACAGTTCACTTTAACTCCCTCCACCGAAGTTGACAGAATAGACCGGCTGAACACATTAATCTAACAACTAATTTGACTAGATTTATCACAAACAAATAGAACTGGGAAGTTTGCCCAACAGTGGGAACCCATTGTTGTGCGTTAACAGATCCTGTGCGTTTTACTAAAACTTTTTACACTTATTCGATGTTAAAAATTTAATAATTTCGATATTTTTACATTTTAAGTTATAGACCCGTGAGCGAACTTGTCGATGATTTTTTATACATCTAATATATTTATTTAGAATCTTTTACTAACATCTGTCACATCAACTCTACTAATAACTGAAAATGAAACAAAGGCCAACAATACATAAAATCAAAATACATTTCCCTAGACATTACAATTTCACAAAATAACAGGTAGTAAAGCAGTTGCTAGTATTTTCACTATCCTGTTCCATTTAAAAAATTCCAGGAACAGGCTGTTACTTTTTAACATCTCTACAGACGTCGTTTGGCGGGAAAACAAAAACATTATATTTTGACGTTTGGATATTTATGGTTTTAAAAACTACCTTAGTTCCAGGCTAATATCCAAATCCACCACGACAAGAGAAATCTTGAAATGAAACGAAACAAGAGTTTTTTTTTCAAGAGCAACAATAATCGTCTGTTTCTCAGACTATTTCCCTATTTCACGTATTAATCCCACTTTTTACAGAGGTCCTTCACTAGCTACCTACATAATTTTTGACATCTTATAAATATTCAACTATGTCACACTTGATGGATATATTGGGACAGCTGACCCCGTAGCTGAGGTTCAGTCCATGAGGCTGACTCTTGTGCCTTTCCGTGAGGAGTTTGTGGAAGATGGGCAAGATGGCGCACTCGAACAGTTCTGATTCCGAACTGGCGGTGTACATCTTTCGCGTGTCTACTGATTCCTGGCGCTTGGAGTCGCTTTTATATCCTGCTGATTTTCGGTCTTCTCGTTTGTTTGGAGAATCTGAAGAGAAAATTTAAATAACAAAATAATTCATTAATTTTACAGTGCCTGTAAAGAAGGCAGACTTCAACACAAAGTCTGGCTATCAAACTCGTGAACAATTTCAACGAGGTGATAAGAGAGAACCCAAAACCGAAGTCGAAAGTTTATTTAGCTTGAGCTATATTTTGACCCATGAGATTAAAAAACATAAAAAACAATAATTGAAATCTGGAGGAGAAAACGACTTTGAAAATTGTAGAAGTGGAACAAAGACTTTAGAGTGGATAGACAATCTTACGTACCCGATTTATGCCTCGAAGCTACATTAGGACTACTCTTATGATGATCAGGCCTCGGCGTGTGCGCTGCGTGGCTGGCCTGCGTCAGTCTCGGAGAGTCCCCCACGCCTTTCGCCCTCTTCAGCGGCTCGGCCTCCTGCCTCAGCCTCTTCGCTGGAGAGTCCTGGGTCTTCATCACTCTAATGGTGTCAGGGTCTGGTTTCCAGGTGTCCGCTTCAGGAACAGGTTCGGGCATAGGTTTCCGAGGTATGTCGTCGTGCCTCCTGGGTGTTGACTCTGATTTCGTTTTTGTTCGCTCCTCTATTCTTTCTTCGTGGTATGGTCTAACCTGGAAATAGAAAGGTTTGACTAAAACAATCTGTTAGTAATGGAACTTCTAAATCGTGAGTATTATTTATTTAACATTATTTATTTAGATGACAGGAGCTAAACAAAGATGCAAACAAGTCAATTACCCAGCAGCAGGGGCGGATGCAGGATTTTCGTATGGGGGGGGGGGGCTTGACTTCGCTGAGGGTCAGACATCTGGGTCTCTAATAGGCCTGATCCTCTTAGCCTCTCCCCCTGGTTAAGCTCCGGCCCAGCAGTGAGTTTTGTGCATTCTTTGATTGGTGGAACCGACCTAGTAAAGCTCTTTACTTACTTGAGCTGCAGATTGCCTTCTTTTGGCTTGACTCTGCTGTGGAGGTGTGCTGACAGGCTGCGGGAACTCTGACCCTCGACGCTGTGAAAGAAAATGTGACTAGGATTTAAAATCATCATATCAGGATATATTTTTGAGGAGTTCGTGGCTAACAGCAGCACGGGTCGACCTTCAAGGTTAAGCAACGCCTGCCGAAGTCGGTCTGTGGATAGGTGACTATCTTAACATACCTACCGAGAGTCCTCCGTGCCTTGGAAAGCACGATAAGCCGTTGATACCGGCTGTCATTTTTAGATGTTTGGCAGTCGTTACGGATTGTCAGAAGCCAGATACTGTGACTCCAGTCTCGCCATAAAGTACTGGTTCTGGTAGGCACAAAAGATATCAGAAGTGGAATCCAGTTTGTCTGGAAGCCGACCCCAATATAGTTGGGAAAAGGCTATGCACTATGCAGATGGTATCGAGATAATATTTAGCTTGGTTATATTTTGTTCAAACAACTAATAAGTACTGCTGTTAGACCTACAAAGAAGATATCGAAATACGATTCATTTGGGTTTTACCTTTGATAACCTATCTGTCATTCTAAGAGTTTCTGCTTCCCGGTACCCTTCAGGAGTACCACCTCTGGTGCCTGGCCCCGTGCCTGCTGAAATGAGTTTAAAAACGGGGTGAATAAGGTAACAAATGGAATGGCTACTAATGCTAGATCTGGTATAGGATAAGTCTTACCATAGTTTATGGAAGCATTGGAAGCTCTTCTTTCCATACTTCTGGTGTCAGGTTCTCTGAAATCAGAAAAGTTTTAGAACCAAGATCTAACAAGGAAGGGATTACCCTCGACTTTCACCTTAGTGACTAAAGCATTTAACTTCTGTAGAAAAGTTTGGGTATTGGCACTTTTCAGTACTTTGATGCAGCGGGATGTTTTTGAAAGCTCACATCCGTGGGTGCAGATTAAGATATTCTGTTCGATTAATCAACAGCGCAAACAAACACGTAATGATTTATTTATACGAAACAAATGATAACAAAAAGTCGGATCTTGTCACCACTTGTTGTGTTTTTCGCTCCCATTGGTCATTGTCAAGTGCGAACGACACGCGCCATTCGTCGGCCCCGCTCAATTTCTTTCTTGTATTACATTCGCATCCGCATGAACATCCCGAGATCCGACTGCTTATAATTACGGATGCGAATGCGGATGCAGATATCCAAATCTATGGGGAAGCTGCGCATTTTGCGAATGCGGTTGCAAACATTCGCAACATCCGGGCTGCTCTAGAGGACAATTAGTAGTAGTACCCTTCCTTGTAAGTCGTGTTCCAAAGAAAAAACGGATATATTAGGTACCTGTGATGATGTGGTGAAGACTGTGACTGTCTGGTTTTTTCTGACACGCTTCTCTGCATTGGGGAGTGATGATGACTTGATGGTACTGCAAGTTAAAATAATAATTTTGTGAGACTGTGACGCAACCATTTTGCTGAGACCTCTAATGCTACAGCAAGTGTCTAAAATGCTGTACAACTATAATAAGGTTCGTCTACGAAAAAACTATTGTCTACTTTTTGACACCAAAGACTATTCTCTACTTGACTTATAAGTTCTAAGACTACAATAACTCCTGCTCCTATTCTATTGCATGGATAACGTCTTATTCAGCCCCCCTGACATCACGGGCTACATAATTCTCTATTTCTACTACTCTACTGCTACATTTTTTACTGCAAGAATAGCATTGTTTTATTCAGTTCAGTTCCCTGACACCAGAGCTACATAAGTCTCTACTTCTACTGCTACATATTCTACTGCAAGAACAGCGCAGTCTTCATCACCTGTGGGCTCACCTGCTGGCGGAGACTTCTGGCAGGTATACTGGAATGTGTTGGTGTCCCACAGGTCGCTCTGCACTACTATGAACTCTTTCTTTCTCTTCTCTGAGTCCCTTCTTTGACCTGGAACAAATTCAGTTGGCTATTTTAGTATGCCTGTTGTTTTAGTGTTAGTTTAGGATCATAAGAATTTCTGTAAATTAATGCCATGAGCGGTCAGCAGCACTGCCTCCGTGGTTGAGTGGTATAGGCGTTTGCCTCGTGACCCGGTGGTCGTGGTTTCGATTGCAACGGGAAGCATATGGTTGAGCTAGATGGTGCTGATACACGCGTCATGTTCGTAAACTGTCGCCGTCAGTTGAGACTGGTCATCTCTTACCAGCTACTGGCTTATTTTTTAATCTGCACTTTTTGAATTGTTTTATATACTTTCTTGTTCTTTGCATTGTCCTCACATATAGAAGCAGTCAAAGATAATGTTACCATGAATTTGTATTTTAAGTACATCAATTGATTTAAAAGAGTGTCCGTGGAGTTTCTTGCACGTTCTTCTCCATAGAGATCTACGCTTTGGAACGTGCAAATAGCTTCATCATCTTTTTTTTGGACCGTCCGACCTTGACAATTCAACAGTGCCTGTAAATGGTCTAATTGAAATAAATGATTAGTATTGATTATTGAGCAATATTTGTAAAGTTTTTTTTTTTTTTTTACTTGGTATGGGTTTTGCTCTTGACTCTAGTCTTGGTCAGAGATGACAGAAACAAAGTCTACGATGGAGCGAGCTTACCCAAAGTAGCCTGTTCACTCTAACTTTGAAAAGATTAGGGTTGTAAGCATTCGGAAACACAGACGCAGGCAAAGAGTTCCACTCCTTTGCTGTGCGCATTATGAAAGACGCTTGGAAGCGCTTAGTGCGAGTTGGTGGAATAGCAACAAGGTGGGGATTTCCAGTTTAGTCGACAAGTAAACCATGTCAGAGGCAGACACTAGGGTCTGTGGACTGCCCACGATAAAAAGAAGAAGCGGTCTTCAGAAACACAGAAAGAGGTCTGTATATCTGACGGTAATGACGAGTTAATAACAATTTACTTACATGATTTTCTTCTTTCTGTTGAAGAGTAATCATGGTCTACGTCCAGGATGTCTTCTGGTTCCACTTTAGGTTTTATTATAGGCACAGGATCTCTCTCTTGACCTGAAAGCACACAAAAATTTAATTGTGCTAGGGCAGTTTGAAATTAGTGACTTTTTGAATAAAATATTTTTATTTCGGCAAAAAAACATTTTGTTCCTCAACATTGTTTTCTTTTAACTCGATACATTTAGTCCATCGTTTTTCCAATTTTATATTAATTTCTAAAAATATTTTTTTTCGAAGCTCTCAAAATAGGTGGTTTGTTTCGGTGATGATGACTTCGTTCGGCCCAAATCTTTTACCACCTAGATGGTTCTTCGGGTTTGGAAAGAGGAGATAGTCGCTGGGGGCTAAATCTGTAAAATATGCTAGATGGGGTAGCAGTTCGTAGCCCAATTTATGTTTTTTGTCATGGTGACTAAACACGTGTGCACCCGTGAATTTTTGTGACAGAACAACACATTTTACTTCACCGAATGTGGTCGTTTTTGCTTCAAATCAATATCAAATCTGTCCAAAAGCTCTAAATAATATTTGCCAGTCATCGCTTATCCTTTTCAAGGTAATTGATATGAATGCTGAGACCGTGTGCATCCCAAAAAACTGTGGCCATGACTTTGTTGGGCGACAAACACAATTTGGACTTCTTTGAGTAAGGTGGGGTAACACTAACAGCGGGGCATGACTATCACTTTCAAATATCTCAAAAAGTACCGCCTTTCTTTTGAATTTGCCATGTCGATAAAACAGTTCGCATGTTAAAGTTCTCGACTTAAAACACAGATGGCACTTCTGATCGTTTATGTTGCCAACATAACAAAACGAAAATGTCAGTTGTGAAATAAATTGTTGCACGTGGCAGAGCATAAAGAATTCCTCAGAATTTTGGTGAAAAAAAGCGTTAAATGGAAGAGTCTTGAACGTAAGTAGCATCATATTAATATTGTCTTTTAAATTATCGTATCATTTTAACATTAAACATACGATTTTTTCTAATATTTTCTAAAACCAAAACGTAACCTACAAATATCAAAGTGGGGGAAGACTATCAGTTCGCCCGGGGTAAGACAAACATTATGTTAGTCTTTCCCCAAGTCAGTTGTAATCAACATTTTCGTTTAGGATATTTTTTTTTGGATCCGTAACAATACTTCGAGAGTCACGTGACCAAAATTGAAAAATGTGGATATTCACCCAGATCGTAATTCTGATTTAAAGCAAATCAAAGTAGGCAGTAAGTACACTAAATGTTCCTATTAGAGAGTAGTATTTAAGAAAAAAATATTATGTGTGGTTTGTTAATTGTGTGGATTTTATTTAATAGCTACTGAAATAAAGTTTAATTCAATTTATTCCTGTTTGTCTTTTTAATTTATGTGTAACGCTTCATGCACATTATACTATTGATATCACTCAAAAGGTTCTGCTCCTCTGATTTTGATTGTATGTTTGTCTTGCCCCAAATCGTGTAATAAACGAATTGCCGCAAAAATGAACGTTGTTCCGTTATCATACGGTTCAAATTAAATACGAGTACTTTTATCATTTGCGTTTTTTCTTTAAAAACCCCAATAAGTGTACGTTAGCAGCTAAAATACGTTACTGTTATTCTTACCCCAATTGGTGGGGCAAGACTATCAGTTTTAACGGTCTTACAATTTATTCAAAATGTACGTTCTGGATAATGGAAATATATCCATTATTTTATTAACGCGTATAGTATTTAGGTATCAGTTATTTTATTATCTCAGAGGTAAGTCAAATAACTTAGCCATGAAAATCGATCTTTACTGTCTGGCAGAAAAGTATGTTAGTCTTACCCCACCTCACTACCTATGTACGTTCACCTCGAGAAACCCACTGTTTTGATGGTTCCTTGGTATTTGGTGTATTGTGATGTATCCGATCCATGTTTCATCAACGTTTATGAAACGGCGCAAAAACTCGTTCGGTTTACGGCTGAGCATCGCCAAACAACCCTTTCAAGTGGTCACACGGTTTCGCTTATGGTCGAGTGTGAGCAATCGCGGCAGCCATCCCGCGGATAGCTTATTCATATACAAATATTTATGTAAAATGTGATGCACCCGCTCAGTTGAGATGCCTACAGCCTCAGCCACCTTACGCACTTTCGTTCTCCGATCGTCCAATATCATTCCATTTTATCAACGATTTCTGGCGTGACGACCTTTTTTGGGCAACCTGACCGTTCGGCGTCACTTGTGCTGATACGACCACAACGGAATTCAGTAAACCACTCCTTAATAATTGAAATAGATAGAGCAGAATCCGCATAGTATTTATCTAGCCTTTGTTCGGTGTCGTTGATGGGTTTTTATGCAAAAAATGAAGCTACACGAAAGTCACAGTTAGCAGCCTATTAATAGATGGTAGTTGACGGCAGCACTGATGCATTTAAAGTTATTGCGCGAGAAATTCAAAAAGTCACTGACTTATAAAACCGCCCTCGTAGTGCTGACTATCCTGCCAAATTATATCATCTCTCCTAATGTGAAAATTATGATGAACGTTAGTCAACCCGCTACAACCACACTGACTTACAATTTACTATTTAAGCAAGTTTGTTTCGGTAATGGACCAAATTACCTACCTATAACCTTCCTCTCCATACCAGGAGGTGGTTCCAGGTCATCCTGGTCCACAGACACATGCATCAGGTCAGTCAGGAGCGCTGCCTGACTGACGCTGGACATCCTTCTATGGCCCCTGGATGACGGCTTGTGCTCTCTGGACGGTGTGGTCTTAGTCGATAAAGAGTCTTGCCGGTCCTGTGTCTTGATGATCTTCTTCTGTAGTTCTGGTGTCTATAAAGAAAATGTCATTTAAATTTTCGCACATATACTTTGATTCAGTATTCGCAAGAGCCAAACGATACTCATCTGCCCAGCCTTTTACCAATTACATTGGAGTCGCCTTCCAGTCAAACCTGATTCAGCTGAATAAACCAGTATTTTACGTGGACCGATATCTGATCTCCACAACCCAGTAACTGGGTAACGCAGTACTTCTAAGCAGACTAGTGTCAGAGTTTCTGGCTTCTCCGTAACAACTGCCAAAAATCTACAAATGACAGCCTAGACCAATGGCTTAACGTGCTCTCCGAGGCACGAAGGAGTCTCGAGTGTTAAGATGATCACCCATCCACAGACCAACCACAACAAGCGTTGCTTAACCTTGAAGATTGACCCGTGCGGCTGTTATAAATCAGCCTCGAGCTCCTCATTCGCAAGCAACATTGCTAGAAATTAAGTTTTGTGTTCGTGATTGGGCATTATTCTTTAACTTATGTAGATCTCGACTGGACCTGACAGCCAAGTCTTGATAAAAAAAATTTGTTTACAAATTACCTTGTTAACTTTCGGAGTGGCTGCTTTCGTGTACATCGGCTCCTGTACCTTGGCAGGTATGGACTTGACAGTGGGAGTGTCGCTGGTCTTCAGCGCTGGTATAGTCTTGGCTTCTGCTCTTGCTGGCTCTGGAGTCTTTGTAGCCTTGGGAGGTGGTTCTGATGGTTCCTGTGATAAATGTGAACAAGTAAACGTTTAACCAGTGTCTTTCGCGAGAGTTCAACAACAGTTGCAATTGGTCCTACATAAATTCTGAAAACTACCGTATCAAAAATACCTATACTAGTCGACTTTGTCCAACATGATAATGTGGATGTAGGTACATATCTCTCAGCATTGTTAGTAATACTTAATGTAGACTTCTGATACATGTTCACATTCTTGTGTTGATACTCTGTTTTAGTAGGGAAATATTACAATTTCGTTTCTTTATTAATGCTACTCACCTCAGCACTCCACCCTCCATAAGGAAGCTTAGCAAGCTGGTCTTTCTCTGGCACAGCCTTGGACGACGGTGGACTGGTATAGTCCAGATGGTTCTTGAAAGACACATTCTTCGTCTGTTCTTTTTTGGGTTCTTTTGGAGGTGGATCCTTGAGGAGAGGCTCTGGCGGTGCTGAAGGCTTCGGTCTGGAATAAAATAAGAACGAAACATAGCGCCATATTTTTCTTATTTCTCCGTTAAAAACAAATAAGCTTAAAGTAGCCGTATATTTTTTTCAGTCTGAGGTCAGCAACACGCTTACCTACACCCGTTTTCAAAAACTAGGCGCAATGCGGCGTTGTGAATTAAATAAAAGCCCGATGTTCATTTAAATTATTAATATTTTGTGGCCTATCACCGAATAAGACTAAGCTGCATGCCAGTTGAGAAACTCAGTCGATTGGGCCCAATTAGCAGATCAAGGCATAGATAGCGGGACGAACCTAACTCCTGCCGAAAGGACCAGAAGAGCAGAAAACGGAGAAAATGAGTAGAACAGGGAGGGGATGGCCTTTTTATTGCAGTGGGTCTATATACAGGCTAGTTTATATTAGATTTAGAGAAGGACTTACTTCTCAACAGGCGCTTGATTCTGAAGGTTGATGTATTCCGCTTCGGCGCCGGCCGATGCGCTGAGGCTGCATACTGATGTTATGTCACTGGTTTCTGCAAGTGTTATTTTGGCTTTAGCTGAATAATATTCAAAGATATTATCTCGAATAAGATGCAGACACCTTTGCCCCGAAAGGCATGTTAAGAGGTTGTTCCTTGGGCTGTCATTTGTAGATCTTGTCAGTCGTTAAGAATTGTCAGAAACCAAAAAAAAACTGACACCAGTCTTTCCAAGAAGTAGGTATCGTGATACCCAGTTATTGGGATATCGAGGCCAGATAGATAGTCGCCTCGCGTAAAATAGATACCGGTATTCAGCTGAATCTGGTTTGACTAGAAGCCAAGCCCATATATAGTTGGGAAAAGGCTTGGCAGATGATGATGATGATTATAATATGAATATTACTTTAAATCCTTCTTCCTGACAATAACAAACACAACCAAAAAAGAATTAGCGCAATCGGTGCAGCTGTTCTCGAGATTTGCGCTTAGCAACACATTCAGCGATTCATTTTTATATTATAGTTAGATTTGCATCGGCTACGACTACTAAGGGCTGATTTTTCCAACGCCAGATAAATTTTATTCGTGGAATAAATTTAACGTTTGACAGTTTTTGTATGGAAGAACTGTCAAAAAATTCAAAATTATTCCTCCGATAAACTTATCTGGCCGCGTTGGAAAAATCAACCCTAAGTCGTCCAAATAAACTGCTGCAATTTTGTAAAGAATTTTATATTTAGTAATGGTTACCAGGATGGCTGATGTTCTCCTTGGGAACTGGAAGCCTGGTCCTGGAGGGCGCTGGTGAGCGGGAGTCCCGTGTCGTCGATGACTCCGAGCTGGCATCGCTTCCCAGCTTGCTTAGCAGCATCTGAAGGAATCTTTTGTCAGTATCTTTCATATTTTCACCTTTATTTTTGTACAAGCTTATTTTGCCCGTGACTTCGTACGGGCATATCCCGACTTTTCTCATCCCCTTAGGATTTTCGGGAAATCCTCTTTAGTGCTCCTCTACATTCTCTAAGGAACCTACATGGCAAATTTCAGCTTTTTGCGATAAGCATACGTTTCGTTATTTCGGCTGTGCGTTGTCTGTCAGTCCCCAGTTAGTCACCAGTAACGGAAGAAGTTTATACATTAGGATTGCTTGGATTAAATTATATTTTCATAAATTGTACAATGTTCATCTGGAATAATATTACTTGCAAAAAGGTAAAAAAAAAAAATCTAATTGGTCCAGTGTTTTCGGAACAAATCGCGGAATTTTTATGACATACAGTTTTTTTTTTACTAATGATAGGCATGCATTTGACCGCTATCTCACCTGATGTTAGGCGATGATGCGGTCTAAGGTGGAGCACGCTTGCCTAGAAGGAACCTATTCACTCTTGACTTAAAGACTCCTAGGTTGTAGCTATCAGGAAACACAGACTGAGGCAGGGAATTCCACTCCTTAGCTGTACGCACAATGAATGTATTCCCAAAACGTTTTGTGCGTATAGGTGGGATGTCCACCATGTACCGGTGGCGCATCGCCGTACGTCTTGTGGTTCGATGGTGGAACGGGCTTGGCGAAATTAAATTATGCAATTCCGTCGCACACTCCCCAAAATGTAACCGATAGAAAACCGACAGGCCAGCAACTCGGCGTCGATGCTCAAGACTTTGGAGCTTCGATTCGACGAGTTTATCATTGCCGATCATCCTCTTGGCTCGTTTTTTAATTGACTCGAGGGCATCAAGCTGGTATCTGGCAGGTCCGTCCCAAAGATGCAGTACTCCATACACGATCGAACCTGCGCTTTATACAGTTTAAGAAGCTGTTCCGGCATGAAATACCGTGTCACCTTTGCCAGGATCTCCAACTTTCTAGCAACCACTTGAGCCTTGGCCTCTATGAAAGGGTCAAAAAATAATAATAAATAATATAACTCGTTTTACGACAGGTTTCGCTAGAGAGAGATTTCCTAATTCTGTTTTCTTTGTTAGTCATCAAGTTTGCCAAGGTTCCCCTTATAACAAACATGATCATTCATCATCGGACCACAAGCCGTACGGCGACGCGCCACCGGAACATGGTGGACATCCCACCTATACGCACAAAACGGTTTTGCGAATACATTCATTGTGCGTACAGCTAAGGAGTGGAATTCCCTGCCGGAGTCTGTGTTTCGTGATAGCTATAACCTGGGAGTCTTTAAATCAAGAGTGAATAGGTTACTTCTAGGCAAACGTGCTTCATCTTAGACAACATCATCGCTTAACATCCAGGTGAGATAGTGGTCACACGTATGCTTATCAATAGAAAAATATGAATGATTATCAAAGATACTTTGATTTAGATCAAAGAACTATAAAATAGCACAATTTCATCATCTGAATCACAATTCCAATTATGAAATCTTACTATTTGAATGGACTTTAAAAATAGAGTTTCTTTTATGAATGAATCCGGATTTTAAGTATTAACCGTAGCTAATTTCGTACAAATCTTCAAACGTATCATTAAATCTTTGTTTGAAGTTTATTCGCTTGGCAGCAGATTCAAATTATTATGATTGACACGAATAGTCTTGCTACGATTTTTTATTCATAGTCGGACTGTGATTTTTTGTCATCAGTAGGTTTCTGATTTTCTTATTGAATAGGTACTTTGATTTCAAACTATTTAATATTTTTTGGCTCTAATTGGCGCAATAGTATTTTGTTGACATCATTATAGTTTTGAGACCACTTCTCAGAGAATCATCTATTTGTTTCTTCGTTATGCTCCTCAAGCAGGTTGGGTGTGTAAAGATTAAGGGCCTTAGCGCCCTCATTTACCAAAAGTGATCAAAAAAAGTTTGTTTTAAAAACACATAAAAGCAATTCAGTTTATATACCCTAGCTTGCAGTTACACTTACAAGATAGGTCTGTATTATTCACCTGCAGTTCGTTCTCCTTAGCCTGCAGCGTCCTTCGGTATCGGTTGTTGTACTGCCGGAGTTCTTTCATGCGTCGCTCAAGCTCGGGCCCAGGCGAGCGACATTCGTGCGTCGAAGCAGGTCGCAGTGTCGCTCGGATACGGCCTGTGCCTGCGGCACCTGGTCCGTTACGACGGAGTTCTAGCAGCTGGAAAGAAAAATAAGAAGATTAAGATAAGGGAGGACGTGATCATGCAACGAACTGACATCTTATGCCACACAAAGTTATCTAAACTTGTCGCTGTATTGCAGTCAGCAGTAACAGTAATTGATCCTTCGACATCGACACTGTCCCGGGCCATATATTGAAGAGACTTTACAAAGGATCAAAACTTATACGTTACCTTCGGTACAAAGACCAGACAAAGAGTTCCAGTCGTGCAGAAAATGATGAAGATGGCGATGAGAACGAACAACGCATCCTTGTGATCCTGCAATACCTGAGAAGCAAAACAGAAAATACATTGTTGAAATACTCTAATCGCACGCACGGCTTTGTAAAGTGGCATCTCTTCTTTAAAAGATTGTAAATATTGACTCACTTACTAACATAGTTTTTAAGTAGTGTGTATTACTAACATCATATGGATCAAGATCTGAAATATACATTTTTTTTTTCTTTTTTTTTTTTTTAAGTGACAATGTATTCAGGTTCTTTGCAAAGGAAGTTCTTTTGGAGGGTCGTGCCAAAATGGCTTTATATTAGAACTTAACTTCACTTACCAGTGTGATAGCAGCTCCCATAATACACATGATGAGCACGTTGTACACTGACAGGCCGATATGCTGCGAATCGTTCAGGGCTGGGATGGATACATGACGCGTCTCCCAAGCAAGGAAGGCGCCAAATATCTGGTGAGAAAACACAATTGATGATGATGGAAAACTAATATATTCAAAATAACAATAGTCCCAACAAAGAGCCTTGCGGTGCACCTAGTTTAATAAGTGTAAGTGCTATATGTAAGGTCACGGGGCTTTTGTACTTATTAATTTAAAAAACACATACAGAGTTTTTAGTTTAAAGTAAACATAGTAGTGAACCATAAATGAGACGATGCTGCATTCTAGCTAGATGTAAATGGGTTTCAAATTGGAGAAAAATATCTTAGTGAAAACAATCAAACGCATTAGAGAAATCAGGTCGCTAAATTTTGCTTGCTTCTTGAAATAAAATAAAATAAATTACACTTACCAATAACAGCCCCTTGTAAGCGTAGATGATTCCAATAAAGATAGTCATCCGCTCAGACTGACAGTACTCGTTCTCTTGAACTATCACGATGTCTTCACTGGAGGGGTGTGGCTGAAACATAGTGAGCATGGTTATTAGCTATCCTGTATCGACTGATAGTCAGGCACACACACATTGCGTAAAGATTTCAAAGGTTCTTACATAGGGATCCATCTGCTTTGTAGCTCGGTAGAAAGGATCAGAGACCTGCCATGTGGTCATGATGGCCAAGTCGATCGCTAGCAGCACACCCACCACCATGAATAGCTGGTAGTCTTTGATGACCTGTAAGCAAACGTTTCAGTTCAGTTAGAGTTAGGATATTAATGCTGAAAATCTTTTTCTATTTCAGTTATTAAAGAATCAGGGCAGTGAAAATATATGGAACAACGAACCTTCTTATTCAATTTGACATCAGTGAAGATGGAATGGACTCTCCAGGTCTTGGAGAACATGGCACCGAAGGCAAGGCTGAACCCAGCCATCAGGAGCCAAGCTCTGGCGGTACAGATGTAGGGAAACGCCGCTGTGGATTCAGAGGTCAGAATATTATAGCTAGGTATCCGGATTTTTTCATAATACGTAGGCAATGGTGTATTATACAATTTGTATATTGATGAGACCCAGCGTAACCGTTCAAGAGAGAACGTGAAAGCAATAATGCTGAACCTCTTTATCTACAATGTTATAAAATTATCGTCACGCAACAAACATTTCTAATTTATTTATATTAATTTCACACATTTAAACATAATTTATTTACATTTTAGAGGCGAAACTTAAAAAAATCCATGCTTTTTTGCATAAACAATTTTAATAAATTAAAATAAAGTAAAATATAGTAAAGAAGAAAACTAGTTGATTGTATGTGAAAATGGAAAGAAAGTTTGTTAAGGAAAAACAGTTGATGCAGGTGACAAGAAATATGATTTTGATTCAACACTTCATGAAACAGTCATCCGTCGAAAGAAAAATAACACACCATAAGAAACACATAACTTTCAGACCACAGATGTAGACAAAATAGACAAACATTAAATAATTCAAACAGGACGATAAGGAAATCATTCAGAAGTTATCACAGCACATCTCTGGTCTGTCAATACAAAGCATACTAAAATAAGAAGCTGTAAGAGAATACAAAAGATATACGAACCAACAATAAGCATCGCGGATGAAGGAGCAAACAAACCAAAACTTGGAAACATGCGCGACTCCTTGGACCTAGAAAACCGCCTAGGTCTTTCTCAGAATAAGGTTTTATGAGAGTTTCCATAGAATAATGCACTATGGCAGCCATGGCAGGTCTTCATGCAATCTCAGTCGCATGACTTTGCGTTCGTTGGTTCTTGAAAAGATCTAAGTTTTAGTATTAAAATAAAAGGTCATCATATTTTTCTAGCATTGGGTACAGCCAGCAAAACAATTCGGTATCCAATATTGGCATTTAAAATTGCAGAAATGGGAAATTCCAATTGACAAGGATGGGTGAGAGTTCCCAAAATTTGGTTGAGGATCCACATAGCCCAGGATTGAAGCTCAAGCTTTGGGGGTGGGATCAAGCTTTTACCTCCGTGCGGCGTGTCCTGAGAAAGACCTAAGAACCAATGGTATTGATGAGATCAGATGACTTTGTAGCGTGGTCGATGATTGTGCTAGCGTCATGCGAGTCGAGAGTGCCTGTTTAACAAGTTATTTTAGTTTGCTTTTTAATTTTTGTGTTTATGGAAGTGGGAGCTAAGCAACGTTGTTCTCGGGAAATTACACTGCTGTAAAAACTATGTCATAAGGAGTTTGAAAAGACAATGGTTTTTCTCACACTTCATCTATGTAGTAAACTACTAAACTATCTGCCCCAAATGTATGTTTTATGATGATATTTAAAACCGGATACACTTACATGATGAAACCAAAGCCTAGGAAGGTTCCTGAATGAAAGATTAATAAAAGATTTTTCGTATCATAAAAAATCTCCAAAATGTTTTTGCAACATAACTTATAGCATAACTGCGCTTGCTTAGCACCAGCACTCCTCAGAATGATGAGCATGATCGTTACCTCCGGCTCCAAAGTCAGAAAGAACACAAAGATGTTAATAAGGCAAGTCAGCACAAGATAAAAGTTAGTCTTGAGGTACGTACCGATGCTGCTGAGGCTGGAGTCGAGCCCGAGGAAGATAACGCTCAGGTACGTCAGCATGCAACCCACGATGATCAGGTTGTTCAGGTGGGGAGATGACATTTTAATGTACCTGGGAAATACCATAGATGGATCGAAATACTTTTCACACGACCTGCACGAATTATTTGACATGCAAACCTAATCTAAAGTACGTCATTCTAACCCGCGAGGGGCACCCGTCCGCCGCCGCTGCTAGGTGCTGCTAGCGCAGTCAAAATACATTCCAAATTAAAATCACATTATTGCCGGGTGGGTTATAATAAAATAAAAAACGACCGTGTCATAAGACACTGCTTTTTCCCCTCGGCTCATGGGCATCTACTATTATTGTCAGACGCTCGTTCCAATTTTAAATAACATTATTGCCCGGCGGGATATAATGAAATTCAGAACAATATGGCGGTGGGCTGTAGCCACAGCACCGGACGCGCTCGCTACTCATTGTGGCGGACGCGGACGAGCGCCACCTGTTATCATGGCTAGAGCACAATTTTCTCGCAGTAAGTGTGAAAAGAAGAGTATGCTCCTTAGGGATAGAGGTGTTTTTGCCTTGGGCTAGCTTAAATCCCTTGCTGCGTTCAGGATTCTTGTCTCCTTCGCTTTGCTCGCTTCGAATCCTTTATTGTGTCCGGGATTCAATATGACGCCCATGTCAAAAGACTGTTTTCTCTCCTCGGCTCATGTGTAGACATGTATATTATTGCCTACCAAAAATAGTAACACAACTCAAATCTCAGGGTCAAATGTCGGTCTTATACTCCTAGACAACGTTATCTGGCAGAAAACCTTTGGATGAACGGAAAGAACTTAAATAAAGAAAATGACGATAAAGTAGATCAGTTTCGAGAGAACAATTTAAGACAAATTGAGAGAACTGGGAAACTATTTACTGTAACTAACTACTCTTTTTTCAAGAAAAGTGTGAAGTACCTTTGGTTCCTGTAGTGTATGTTCATGGCGAGGAAGCCAGTGGCGAGCAAGATGCCGAGCACGGAGCACGACACGAGGATGGAGTAGATCGTGATGTTCACCTGCGTGTGCTCGATCAGGCGGAGAGTGCGGTCCTTTGGAGGGTTCCTGTGGAAGAAACAGCAGTAAAATTACAGGCGTTTTTCGGCAGCGACGAAAATAATTTCTAGGAAGTCAACATTGAAAAGCTTTGTATATTTTTTGATGCTATTTGTACAAAAGATGTAGTATGTACAGGAGAAGCACGTAATCAGATGTTTCCAGAACTATGGCATTTGGCGAGATGAAAGAAGCTGAAAAAAGAGGAAATATAAGATATCAGTGGAAAAAATACTTTGACAAGATTATTTAGATTGACTTACAAGCCAGCCACAGTAAACTCGACCACTGTAACTCTCTCTGTCAGCCTGATTCAATCATTTTCGATGACCAAAAGCCCCTAGCCTATGAAAAAGTTCCGAGGAAACGGCTTAGCTGTCTTGTCTTGTCTTGTTTTAACAGCATTGTTGTGTTCCGGCAGTTAGAGGTATGATAGCCAGTTCCTCTGTGTAAGAGGATTCCGGGTTAAACTCGCTTCCATCTTCTGCCTAATCATCACTTTCCATCAGGTGGGATTTGGGCCAAGAGTTCCCCGTTTTGTATAAAAAAAAATCAGAAAAGAACATCGGAGTAGTGAGAATAACGTACTTGGTACTTTTTTTTTACTATTGATAGGCATACGTTTGACCGCTATCTCACCTGATGTTAAGCGATGATGCGGTCTAAGGTGGAGCACGCTTGCCTAGAAGTTAACCTATTCACTCTTGACTTAAAGACTCCCAGGTTGGAGCTATCAGGAAACACAGACTCCTGCAGGGAATTCCACTCCTTAGCTGTACGCACAATGAATGTATTCCCAAAACGTTTTGTGCGTATAGCTCGTTTTTTTTGGGACAAGCCTACTACACATTCCCAACTACTGCAACTCCTGAAAGCCAGTAAAACAGTGGCGACCAGCAGAAAAAGGCCAGTCAATGAAGCTCGACGAGGCCCGGAGTAACGGTTCAACTGTCTTGGATCCCACAACGAAATTAATAAGAAAAGTATAGCAGAGGAGTACGAAAACAAATATAATTTCAACGTGTTTAATACTGTGAATGTTAGTTTACATACTTGCTAAACCACTTGAAAGGCTCCCCACTGGCCAGGTCGAGATGATCCCTCTCCGCGCAGTACTCCCCGACCTTCACCTCCCCCGTCCCGTCGCCCTGGAACTGCTTCAGCAGGATCGACGCCTTGCGCTCGTTGTCGTAGAAACGAACTGGACCCTGTCAGTAAGTTTTAGTTCTTGGTTGAATGCCTCATAGATTGACCATTCCTAATTCAGGGTTAACCCATTTCAAAACTACAAAGAGTGAAAAAGTTCAATATAATCGTTAAATGTTTCCAGGTTAGTACCGAGGCTACTTCAGATCGGAAAAAAAGGGTTTGATTTAGGATTACCAGTAAAAGCAGCACTAATTTGTCTAGCATGAATGCTGGACTGAGCCTATTTTGCATAAAATCCATATTTTTTACTGTAATTTAGTTTTTATGTTCTGGGCTTTGATCTGGGTACCTACTTCATTTTTTTTTTGTGATAATGCTCAGCAGATATTATTTCAATCTTCACGTATTATTGTAACTTTTAAGTCCATTAGAATTCTTACCGTAACACCTTCAAAGGTGACATTGCTGAGAGCATCCAGAAACAGCGACTCCCATTCCTTGTCTCGATACTTGAAGTCCTGGACGGTCTTCTCTTTGTATTTCGACCGGACTCGCTGAGCCACCGTCTGAATCGCCAGTGCCATCGCCCATATACCTGAATGATATTATAGATCGTATGTTACAAGTGTTTTTTTTTTTTACTTGATATGGGATTTGCTCTTGACTCTCGTCTTGGTCAGAGATGACAGAGACAGAGTCTAAGATGGAGCGAGCTTACCCAGAAGTAGCCTGTTCACTCTAACTTTGAAACTTCTTAGTGTTACTAAAACAAAGTTTTTATTTTTGTAACACTAAGAAGTTTGTTGTTCACTAAGAAGTTGCAACAAGATGTAAATTATATTAACTACCAGTTAACCTAAAGTAAATACAAAATAATTAAAACAACTAGACAATCGTGAGATTATTTACAAACGCTTAGGAAAACCAAAAAAAAATAGTCATTGGGCATAAAAACAAAATCATTAACTTCGCTGTCAACGGCAAAAGTGCCAAGAACACTGGCAGCATTGCCGCGTTGAATGGCAATGCTTATTCTTTGCACAGTCCTCTGGTTACGTGAACAATCGAGAAGTTGTTTGCTGATATCCCAAAAGACTCGATGAGCACTCGAACCCCATGGGCCTAATGTTTCAACCCCAAACGGCTCAAATATATCAAACACTAGCTGACCCGCGCAACGTCGTCTGCGTCACATTTTCCATTACTGCTCCGCTCCTATTTGTCTTAGCGTGATAATATAGCTTATAGCCTTCCTCGATTAATGGGCTATCTAACACTGAAATAATTTTTCAAATCGGACCAGTAGTTCCCGAGATTAGCACGTTCTACCAAACAAACAAACAAACAAACAAACTCTTCTGCTTTAGTATAGAAGTTTAGATCTCAGAAAAACTTCGAGAAGCTTACCATCATAAGTGTAGCCATGGAATCTGGAATACTCCAAGCCTCTCCTTCGATCGTATTCCACCTGGTAGTCTTTTGCAGTCTGGAATAAAGATTATATATGAGACAGTCGTGCTTTAAATACATGGTTAATGGCTCTGGCAAGCTTGGCAGACACTTAGAATAAGAAAAATAGACTGGAATAGATTATAATACACTAGCTGAGCCGCGCAACGTCGTCTGCATAACATTTTCATTACTGCTCCGCTCCTATTGGTCTTAGCGTGATGATATATCCTTTTTGGTAGCCTATATCCTTCCTCGACACATGGGTTATCTAATACTGAAAGAATTTTTCAAATCGGACCAGTAGTTCCTGAGATTAGCGCCTTCAACCAAACAAACAAACAAACAAACTCTTCTGCTTTATAATATTAGTATAGATTACAATAGGTACTCTTTTTTTGTAAAGATAGAAAATAAAACATTACATAGGACATTTCTGCAAGAAAAGCGTTAATCCTGTAAAATAGGTAGGTATAGGTAAATGTGTGAATAAAAACAAGTAGGTAGCTATGTGAAAGGTTCCATCCAAAGGTTGTCATAAAAAGATCGCTCTTAGCGATAGGCCGCCCATTGTGTCACCTTATGTAATGTTTTCTACATCATTTTTTTCTGTAACTTATATGGTGTACTATAATAAAGAGTCTATTCTATTCTATGTGAAAGACGCGCGTAAACAATTTCATGAAACACAATACGATAGACCAAAACGCAATGGGCACATTTGGCGTTCAAATCTATTCTATACATATAATAAAATCGTAGAGTTGCCGTGTCTGTACATTGAATATTTTCGCATAAAAAATACATAGAAATGTCAGAAAAATGACATAGAACACAAAAAAGCAGTTTTTGAAATTCTTTTCTGTTTGTCTGTTTGTCTGTGCGTCTGTATGTCTGTGCGTCTGTATGTCTGTGCGTTTGGAGGAGCATCACGCATAAACCACTGATTGGATTCAAAATTTAGGTACTTCGAAATATTAAGTGATAATCGGAGCAACATTTAGTGTTTATTTCATCAAAATCGACCCACAAAATCAAAAGATATCGAATTTTAAAGTTTACGAAGAAACTTCATCGAGCGCTAAAATAGGTTGTTTTCATTGAGACTTCAGATACTTGCAATGCCATCTATTGAGAAATTTTTTAATAAGAAATGTGTGAAAAGACCCCGAAACAATGTATTTTTGAGTTATTTTTTAATTAAACACATAATGTTTATAATTATATGTCATTATATTATCATTATTTATCGTAACGTGTAAGCTTCTAAGTTTGAACTTATGAGTAGTTATGAGCATAAAGACAGTTCAGTTACGTTGTAGATCGATAGATGGCGTTGTACTTATGACGCGTTTTTCTGAATCGCGGTGTTAAGATTCTCCGCAGTAGCATAAGGTCAGCCCCATGTTTTATGTTGTTTAACTTACAGACGTATAATGTTGAAATTATTAGCTATGGAAGTATGGATTTGATTGAATGATTGAATTACTAGATTGTTTTTCGATTTACTGGGAGTCTGGGAGGAGAGGAGAGTCTCCTCCGGAGTCCGGAGTTACCTGTTTCCATAAGTAAACTGTTTTACTAACAGAAGAGAGGAATATTTGGTATTATGTTTCAATGTGGCTAAACTATATCAGCCGAACACGTCGATCTTCAAGGTTAAGCAACGCTTGCCGAGGTCGGTCTGTGAATGGGTGACCATTATAACAACCTAGCCTTTTCCTTACTATATTGGCTCGGCTTTCAGACAAACCGGATTCAGCTGAATACCGGTATTTTACGTGGCGCGGCTGCCTACCAGACCTCCACAACTCATTAAATGCAAGATTTCAGTCAGATTTTACTGGCTTTTGACTATCCGTAACGACTGCCAAAGATCTACAAATGACAGCCGGGACCAAAGGCTTAACGTGCTTTCTGAGGCACGAAGGAAACTCGGTATGTCAAGATGGTCACCCACCCACAGACCAACCTTCGCAAGCGTTGCTTAACCTTGAAGATCGATGCGTTCGTCTGTTATAGTTTAGCCTTGAAGATCGGCCCGTGCGGCTTTAGCCACGAGCTCCTCTATAATAAATCGATTCTATGAACCCAGTAAAACTTTTTTGATTGATTTTTTTAATGATTTGACTTTTTGACTTATTATAAAATCTTAAAACAAACTATATTTATCAGTGGTCTACGATCAGCAATATTGTCAGTAAAAATCGGAGAAAATGTGTTTCTTTTTGGACTGTTCTGGACGAAATTAAGAATCCACTTGATTCAGCACCATTCGTTCGATAGTTGGTTTTGTTGATTTTGATTCAAGATTAGTTTGTACCAGGAGATTAGGTACCTGGGCTGGTCGGCATTTCAACCGATAGAGATGATACAGTGCCCTGCATTAGATACCCTCTTCATAATTATATTCTTAATTCGAGAGAGAGATCAGGATACGTAACTGAACGTAGATTTTGTATATTATGCAATCTATACTAATATTATAAAGCAGAAGAGTTTGTTTGTTTGGTTGAACGCGTTAATCTCAGGAACTACTGTCCGATTTGAACGAGCTCCTCTATAATAAATCGATTCTATGAACCCAGTAAAACTTTTTTGATATTATAAAATCTTAAAACAAACTATATTTATCAGTGGTCTACGATCAGCAATATTGTCAGTAAAAATCGGAGAAAATGTGTTTCTTTTTGGACTGTTCTGGACGAAATTAAGAATCCACTTGATTCAGCACCTCTACCACCAGCAATCTATACTAATATTATAAAGCAGAAGAGTTTGTTTGTTTGGTTGAACGCGTTAATCTCAGGAACTACTGGTCCGATTTGAAAAAATCTTTCAGTGTTAGATAGCCCATTTATTGAGGAAGGTTATAGGCGTATATATATATATATATATATATATATATATATATATATATATATATAATCACGCTGAGACAAATAGGAGCGGAGCAGTCATGGAAAATGTGACGCAGACGAAGTTGCGCGGGTCAGCTAGTAGAACAATAAAAGACTGAAGCGTCTTATAATGTAGTAATCAGTAAGTACACTTACAATTCCAGACACAGTCATTTCCCCCGTGGTAGAGAGAGGCAAAAGATCTGTGAGGATAGTGGTGTCGAGCGCGGCGGTGAGGTTCCTCTTGGAGCAGGGCGCGTGCCGCATCCACCACTTGTTGCTGTACGTGCCCAGGAGGAGCCAGGTGTAGGCGCGACCATACATCTCTAGGCTGAGGAGCAAGAAGCCAATACTGGCCTCAATAAAGCTCAAAATGCACTGGACTACAACTATAATTAATTAAGCTGTCGAAGGTATGTTGTTTTCATTTGTTTAAGTAGTTACTTATTTGAGGAAAGTTAATTAACTTTTAGCTCCGTTAAACTAAGGGCGGGTTGTATCAAACGGTTGGTTAACGTAACATACGTACGTAAAAAAGTAACAAATACGGAAGATCTTTAACGTTCGTTAAATAAGAAGCGTTGTTTCAAAACATTCTGGTATAAATTCCTGCTCATCCCAATAGCTAAGTTATTGACACGGATCCTACCTAAATAGCTTTTTTTTGCATTACACCACTTATTTGTGTCATCAGAAGAACTGGTATTGAGGAATTCAAAATAAATTTCACAATATTGTTCTATTTGACGCAACTAAAGTTGCTCAGACCATCTGTTAACGTAAACGTTATATTTTACGTGCGTCAACGCTGACATTTTGTGAAACAACCCAATTTTAACGATAGTTAGCACCATATTTGACGTTTACGCGTGCGTTAAGTGTACGTGAAACAACCCGCCCTAAGGAGCCAAGTCCAAAATATCTAAGAACGTAACGCAAATCAAAAGGGCCGCTCATTTAAGAATAATTACTGAAGATGACATACTTATAAGCTTCGCAGAATATGTGCAGCGCCCAGGTTTCGTTGAAGTTCCCCAGGATGATTCGGACGTCCTTCTCCTTGAGTTTAGATAGCGCAGTCTTCACTTCAGTGGCAAAACTCTGGGTCTCTACTATGAGGAAACCGTTGGTATCCAGGTCGGCAAGAAGACGGTTGTGAGCCTGCGGAAACGAAAATTCTTCTCTGCTACAGGCTCATTTTATAGATCATCTGAATTTAGTCAATATCCAAAATTTCGTGATCTTCCTGTTTTCTCTGTTTGTGAAAATCGTAAAATCTTGGGTCGTAAACGGTGAAGTGCTACTGTGTCATTTGTTATCTGGTGTGCTCATCTGACTGTTATTTTGTCAGGGGTTTTAGTTAATGACTGACTACCATAGTTGTTGTGTGATTGTTTAGGTAATTTATATTATAGGCATGCTCATGCATGATTTTAGAACTTCATAGCTTACTCAAAAATACATACCAAAGCATATCTCGGCTCATTCTGGTAGATAGTACCGACCCTCGTCCAGTTGAAGTGTTGCAGCAGCCTGATCCTGGGGAGGTTGAAGGCGTTCTCTGAGGGCACGATGCGGAAGAAGTTGGGGAAGGCCTCCTTCGTGAACATCGGGTGGGTATCGGCGTACGACAGCTGAAAGATAACGACAAGGAGGACAACCGAACCAGAGAACACATACACGACGACCAAAAATATGCATATTTTCTAAGTACTAACACTAATCGTCTAAGGACTAGGCAGAAAACTGTTAGAGAGAGTTAGCAATGCTAAAATTAGGGTGCACTAAAATAGTAAAACAGATAAAGTTTCCACCAGCAACCCCTCGATCACAAGTTTAACGCCTTAGTTGTTGTGCTATTGTACTTTTAGTACTAATATACTCAATTTCTCGTTTCCTTAAGCCTGATATGCTATTGGACCTCAGTGGACCATTCTGAATGCCTATTATTAAAATTCTATTAACAGCTAGAAATTTTAATATTTGGTAGGCCCTGTGTGTTTGACCTAAAACGTCGCTACTTAAATATTTACAACATTCTATTTACACTAACTTATTCTATTTACACTAACTGATCCCCCCTACCTGGGTGAGGTGCCAGTGTTTTGAGGCCTTGGCGATGGGATCGGTTACGTGGGTGCAGGCCGCTCCAAACAGCATCAGCTTGTGGGGGCCGCTGTGCATCATGTCGAAGAAAGACTTCACTCCTACTGCTGCGTTGCACTGGTGGGAATGGAATCTTACTTAGAAGTTCAGCTGGGGAGGCCACACCTTTTTTTTTAGCCAAAACATGGTAAGAGGTGACGAAACAGGTGATGGGTTTTGGACAACTGTCTTTCAAAAAATACTGGCTCTTGGCCTAATTGGAACAAATGACTTTTCATTGCTTAAAATCAATTTCAAATACAGCCAAATGTTAGTAGATATCATATACGTAGTTCAGTAGACAGTGACGCAAATTAATTTTATTTTATTTCCTGAGCTACATAAACTGTAGCAAAATATTTGGTCTTGAAAGTGACTTACAAAAAAAATTGCTGGTAACTAAAACTTGGATTGGTTACCAGTCTGAAGATATACAGTATACAGTGTGATCAGACAATAAAGGCTATGGTCCTCTCTTTGGATCAACATTTAGGCACAAATAAGGTTACCATACCAGGAAGCTGTTGAACGCTACCTACTTGTCTCCTTCCCAGGCACGTGGAACTGCTACGAGGAAGGTTTGGTGCTTTCTTGTAGTAGCCACGCGTGACATGAGTCGTGGGCACAGATAAATGCAGCAAGGGTGCTCTCACCAATGTACGGTAGGTGAACAAAGCTTGCAAGCCCAATAGTCGACAAGCATTAACTCACGAACCAATAGCGTGCAGCGTCAGAGCTGTCGTTGATAAATCGACCAATGTAGAGTGTACTCACTTCTCATGCCGGTTATTACCTCAGTATCGTTCCACCACATGTGCAGCCGGTAGTTCCTGAGAACGGAGTCGTGCTCGTTCACGTGATCCAGGGCGAGCTTCACGCTGGGCATCACACCTCGACCTATAACAATGATTACGTCGCGTTGGTACGAGTATATTGGATCTTCTTTACGTGTCGATGTAAACAGACGTACTAAATTTTATGTTTGACCCAGTATCTACTTAATTGTAACACCATTCGCTGACTCAGCCTTAGGGTCCTCACATGTATAGGTCTCAGTGCATGCATTAAGATTAAATTGACAACTAATGATGAGCGATTATCAGACAGTGAAAAAAAAAACCGTTGCCATACCGTTTGTCAGAGAATGACTCAATTTTGAATTTACTAGGTACTTCTGATTTTGACACTGTATGATGTTGCATGCCTTAATTGCTAGAACACAGTAATTCGTGCATTAAACATCTGGTTTTCAGGGCTGTACAAGAACAATGAAATTTTGAATTAATAAGTTTCATCCTCTCATAAGGCCCCAATAACACCTGCTTATTTTTTTGGAGTAAATTCCTCGACGCTTCAACGAGTCTTCCGGTATTGCGTATTTGATGTTCATGAGTGACTTTTGAAAAACATGCGTGATGGGATCATGAGCTCTGAGAAAAACAGCCCAAGTAGAGAGTAGGATTTCTAAATCTAAACCTCACCAAGTGAATAGGTAAGTAGACCGTCTCGTCTAAGTGAACTAACAAGGAAACTTCTCAAAACTAAGACATTAAACGTAACTTCGCCGAAACTCTCTGAAGTCGTTTCGCTATCTCAAGTAACTTCTTACTTAAACTTGAGAGGCAATTTACTTAGGCAACGCTGTTACTTCGTTAAGTAGGTACAAAAAAGCTTTGGTAATAATAATAACCATTATTTAGGCAGGCGTTTCCAACATTTTTTTTTAATTTGAATTGGGTTTGCTCTTGACTTTCGTCTTGGTCAGAGTTGACACAGACAAAGTCTACGATGGGGTGAGCTTACCCAGAAGGAGCCTATTTACTCTAACTTTGAAGAGATTAGGGTTGTTGGCGTTCGGAAACACAGACGCAGGCAGAGAGTTCCACTCCTTTGCTGTGCGCCTTATAAAAGACGTTTGGAAACGCTTAGTGCGAATTCGTGGAATAGCAACAAGGTAGGTATGGTAAGTTGCAGTGCGTCTGGATGTCCGATGGTAGAAGGGGGCCGGTGGAATGAGGTCGTGGAGTTCAACATTTGGTTCAGGAATGAATAATCAAAACCTTTACAAGTTGTTTTAGGCTGACCATACAGTCAGTGATCACCAAGTTCTTGTAATGCCCTCCAATTCCTGGGCTAGCCGTAGACTTACAGGTACACTAAAGTATCGCCAGGAGACTCTGTCATTGGTTCTCAGCTATTCATAATAATAGGTACCAGCCTACGTATAACTATCTGATTACAGAGCTTGTGTCATCTTTGTAACGTCTTTACAAAGATGGCACAAGCATTCACTGGCAATTTCAGATTTAATAACTCGCCTGCTTTCTCACGATTTTCTCCTTCACCAATGTGCAATATTAGCACGCCATGATATGTGGCAAAACATGTCAGAAACTTTTTCTTTCTATGTTATCCTGCATGCACGTTTTTTTTAGTCTTGTAACATGGTACACATGTTTGGGCAAATTTTATCTTATCTTATATTATCTTTGTAATTGGTGCCTAAGCTATGATTAAAAATAAATAAATACCAGTATTAGAGTTCTCAACACCCTTTCCGAAGGGGAAGAAGCCAGCGATGTAGACATCAGTCCTCCTGTTTAGGATGGCATCCAGGTTCGGCTTCTGCGGGAAGCATTGGCTGATGGAGACCAGCACGAAGAGAAGCAGCAGATGCATGGCTGGAAAAAAGGTTTATTTAAGGTTTATAGCGACGATCTTCGCGGGGTGGCTGGTAACAGCTGGATAAGAGTTGCCAGAAATCGAGTTGAATGATGTGGTCAATGACTAAATACGTTTTCTTAAAGACTTCCAATTTGACCTCCCTGTTTTTAATTTCTATACATTTTCAAAGTAAGTATCGCAGCAAGGGACGAGTCGTCATAATTTTTTCAAGAGAAGAAACCCGATCTTAATTAATGCTACTTAATAACTTTCTTTAAGAGTATCTTGCGGAGGGCGTTTAAGTATCTGCTTTCACGTTATTAAGTACGCGAAAACGAGTACCGAGTCCTAATTCGCATATTAGAATAATAGTATGATATAAAACTATAACAAGTTATGAAAAGAAAGAAAGAAAAATGTTTATTTGGGCTTGGCTCCATATACGTCCGCTTCTACTCCGAGATCCAGCCCTCTGACGTCAGGACCGACACCAAGACTGACACGGAGACGAAGACGACCAAACCGACCCCGACTGACGACCGAGACATGGCACGACTGGAGGAGGAAATGGCGAGAGCAGCCATGGCCGATGCAGACGTCGACCCTGCTCCACCCACATCACCCGGGTGGTCATCGCAGCTGCTCGCATCCTCACCCACCCGCGACAACTGGCCCGGAACGGAGGAGGGAGGTGGACTATCCGATGGATCTGTCTCCTCCTAATTCCGCAACATCGGCGTTGCCGCCCACACCTAACACCATCCAGATCATCCAGACAAATCTCCAGCATAGCCAGGCAGCCACGGCTAGCCTGCGCAGGGCACTGGAGGTACATCCCCGAACAATCGCACTGATACAAGAGCCGTGGATCAGAGGCGACAGGATATGCGGCCTTGGAAACATCGGAGGTAAACTAACACTTAACACGCATAATGCCCAAAAACCACGAACTTGCATTTACACCCCCAAAGACGTGACTATCGCGCCCCTAACTCAATTCTGTTCCAGAGATCTCACAGTGATTAGACTCCACACCGGCAGCGATACCCCGGATCTCGTACTGGCATCAGTCTACATGCCCAGCGATGACGAAAACTGTCCACCGAAGGAGATGACTGATCTGGTCCAACACTGCGAGACCGCCAATCTGGACCTGATCATCTGCACCGACGCGAACGCCCACCACCCACTTTGGGGCAGTGAAGTATCGAACACCAGAGGTGAGACCCTAACCACATATCTATTCTCGACTACCCTTAACATCGTGAACCATGGCTCTGAACCCACTTGGGTCACTGCCAGGGGTCAAACGATTATAGACCTTACTCTAGCAACAGAAAATGCAACTAACCTTATCTCGAATTGGCGAGTATCCGACGAGCACTCTTGCTCCGACCACAGGAGAATTCGCTTTACTTTAGTTGCCAAAACAAAAGAGCCCACACCCCGGCGAAATCCGCGACGCACCAACATACCTGAATTTAAACGCCTTCTAGCCTCTTTACTAGCCAAACATCGAATACCCCAAACCTCGATAACGGACTCCTCTGAAATAGAAACCACGGACCTAACAAAACTAACTGACTACATAATAGAAGCGTATCACGCCTGTTGCAAACTAAAGCCAACAAACGCCAGGGGTAAGGGTAACCCCTGGTGGAATGCTGAGCTTGGCAAACTCAGAAGCACATTACGCAAACAATTCAATAGAGCAAAAAACAGTAGACTTCCAGAGGATTGGGAGACATACAAAACTACCCAATACACTTTCAAAAAGCATATCAGAACCGCCAGTAAAAAAGCCTGGCGGAACTTCTGCGAATCCATGAAATCAAACAATGAGGCCGCTAGAGTGCGGAAAATTCTATCAACTGAACACGACCGCACTCTCGGCGCACTGAAAAAACCAGATAACTCCTACACACGAACAGATCACGAGACAAGTAGGGTGCTTCTGGAAACGCACTTCCCAAACTGTAACCTTTTAGAGGACAGGACGTGGACGGGCGACTCGGGACGGCCCCCTACTGACCAGGACTGGTCTACAGCACGTAATATAGTGACAAAAGAACGAATAACATGGGCCATAAAGACCTAGATGGCATTCTTCCCGCCTTACTACAATGGGGGGAGAGTGTCATAACACCATGGTTGATAGCAGTCTACCAAGTCTGTATAGCACACCGATATGTACCCCTAGCATGGCGCGAGGTCAAAGTCATTTTCATTCCCAAACCTGGAAAAACAGATTACACACAACCCAAAGCATATAGACCAATAAGCCTAACATCCTTCCTACTAAAAACCCTGGAGCGGCTCTGTGATAGGTACATTAGGGATGGGCCCTTGTGCAAATATCCGCTACACAGACAACAACATGCCTACTCCACGGGGAAATCCACGGAATCTGCACTGCACAGCGTAGTCTCAAAGATCGAATGTGCGATGAACCACAAGTGTTCTTCACTAGCTGCCTTCATTGACATTGAGGGCGCCTTTGATAAAACCATGTTTAGGAGTATTAGCGCGGCCCTTGGAAGGCACGGTGTAGACACAACCCTGAGTGGATGGATCACAAACATGCTCAAACAAAGAGCAGTACAAGTCACAATAAATAACACAACTCGGGCCATCGTGGCGAAAGGTTGCCCCGAAGGGGGCGTCCTATCGCCACTACTATGGAACCTAGTCGTTGATAATCTTATCAGAAGACTCAACGATAAAGGCTACTTCACCGTTGGCTACGCTGATGACATAACCATAATAATAAACGGAAAACATGAGAACACACTATGTAATCTCATGCGCCAAGCCTTGAAAATAGTAGAGGATTGGTGCAGAGAATACGAACTGGCAGTGAACCCCACCAAGACTGAACTAGTTCTCTTCACCAAAAAGAGGAAGTTGCTACCACTAGCATTACCACACTTCTTCGGAACCACCCTAAGCCTCTCAACTGAAACCAAATACCTGGGAGTCTATTTGGACAAGCAGTTGAACTGGGCAAAGCACACTGAATTCACCACCACAAAAGCCAGTATTTGCATGTGGCAATGCAAACGCATGCTAGGTAGGAACTGGGGGATTAGCCCCAGTATCACCTACTGGCTATACACCACGGTTATTAGACCAATAATCACATATGGCTCTCTAGTCTGGTGGCCCAGGACCGACCTGAGCACGGCACAAAAAGACCTTGAAAAACTGCAACGTCTTGCCTGTGTGGCAATCACTAGTAGCATGAAAACAGCACCCACTGCGGCCCTGCAGGCCATGCTGGGACTACCACCACTGCACCTTATAGTGCGAGAGGTGGCGGCCCTAGCGGTCTTCAGGCTCAGCGCATCTGGAACCTTAGGTACAGACTCTAGAATAAAGCACACGCGCATCATGGAAGATGCTGTTAAACGACAACCCATGATGACATCACCCAACGATAGAGTTCAAAAAACGCACCACTTTAAGAAACATTACAACATAGTCCTAGCAGAGGAATTGGACGACCGCTCAGGTCCCAACGAGCTAAGAATCTATACTGACGGATCAAAGACAAGTACTGGTACGGGAGTTGGAATTTACTCCAATGACCTCAACATTAAAATATCCAGATCGCTAGGTAAGCTCAACACCGTCTACCAGGCGGAATGCGTGGGCATTATCCTGGCAGTTCATGCCATAGAGGCCAGGGAAGTCACGGACACCCACATCCGGATACTTTCCGACAGTGCCTCAGTCCTCCAATCCCTAAAGAAAAGCTACACTACCTCGAAACTCATACAAGAATGCCACAATGCACTCGAACACGTCACGGTGGCCAACCGCAACACCGTGACGCTGCAGTGGATAAAAGGACACAGCGGATCACTGGGAAATGCCAGGAGGGGATCTGGTGCCGTGGCTGTTGGACCCGAACCCATAGTACCGCTCCCCTTCGTCCAACTGCGCACATGGCTGCGTGAACACACCCACAAACAAGCGGAACGCTGGTGGGCCTTGGCGCCAGGCTGCAGGCAGTCCAAGGAAGCCATGCCAAACCTGGACCGAAAACTAACCAGGCGCCTTCTGCGACTGGATAGGCGAAGCCTGCGAATGGTGACGGGGACCATCACCGGTCACTGCTCATTAAATAAACACTTGCACACGATAGGCATAACGGACAGCCCTCTGTGCAGGGCATGCATGGAGGGGGAAGAAACGGTACCGCACGTACTCCTTGATTGTGAGAGCGTCGCCGAAATACGGAAGCAAACTATAGGGTCACCAAACTTGCTCACAGATATCCTGAACACGCCGAGAAAACTTATCTGTTTCTGGAGGGAGGTTGGATGGTTGGAGTAACGGCCGCCATGGCTCACGTACAATGGTCCAACGTCAGGACTAAGTGCGGAAACCAAAACCCCCTAATAGAATAGAATAGAATGTTTATTTGGGACTCTCACAAAACAGACAAAAGTAAAACAGTACCTACTTATTAATTAATAATAGGCTACAACATTCATTTAGTCTGTACGAGGCCAAGAAGGTCCCATCTCAGCATGCCGCAATATTTCAAAAAATAAATAACACAGCGCTAGATGAAAGGTATCTACCTACTCACATTTATTTATTCATAATTCTGCGGATAAGCGGAGAGTCGAATATCAAACAATAGGGAATATGCATACATTTTTTTTTATTTGCAAAATTAAATACTTATTAGCTCTAAAAATTAATCCCGAAATTATTTTTAGTGATGAAGTTATAAAGCTTCAAAGATTACAATTAGAAAGAGAACTTTGACGTCAGAGTCCATGACGCCTATACACTATACAGCTGCCATACATAACAGCGTTTTCGCGAGAGAGACAGATATATTTGTTTAAAATAATGATATCTGGTTTGATTTTCGACTAATTTTCATTGTATTTTCACTGAAAGTATTATAATTTTGTATATTTTTAGATAAACTGTGTAGATATTAAATATTTTTTTCATGCGGGATATTGGAAAAACAAGTTACGTTTCATCAGAGATCTTGCTGTTGCGAAAGAGTTTGCTAGGTATGCTAAATTGACTACTATTCTATTAGTTATTTTGTTATAACATAAGTAATGACATGCATTAAAGTAAATTATGAAGCCATAATAAAATACTTTAGATCGATTGAGGTGTTTTGGTATTGGCGCCCAACTGGGACTGGTTGGGCGCCATTAGTCAATCTATGAACTTGTACGTTGCACAATGCTCAATAACTTTTTTTATGGGCAGATACGTAGCTCACTGTTGGGACAATTAAATCGTTTTTAGCAATAATTTTTACTGTTACCATTTATTTGTTTTTTTTTTCTCCATGTGTTATTTTTATCAATTTATTCACTTATTTTGGCTTCAAATATAGAATGGCCCTTTGAAATATCATCAGCTTATAAGAAAAATGGCAGCATAAGCTTTTCCATCTAAGGCTTTCCTACTCTCGTACCTCTGCGCATGTAAGTAGTTGTAAATAAATAAAATATAATTATATAAGGCACAACAAGCGTAAAACCGTGACGCAAGCCACCTGGGGCCCGAGTCTGCTATTACAATAGTGTCAGAATGGTCGATCACTGATTTCAAAATGGTTGATTTATACAAGTTTGGTAATCAACTAACATAATGGCGTCATTATGACATTCCAATGATCAATCACTGACACGCCATTGAAAGAAAGCCATATGAATGGTAATCTCGTACATAATGACAGATTTAGTATTTACGAACTTCTCACTACTTCAGATTGCTTATAACACTAAAAAATAATATGTAAAACTAAATATAAATAAAATCTGACATGAATAAATGCTCAAACTTAGCTCGGTTTTATAATAATAGCAATACGGCATTCCTACCGCAATTCTATTACGAGACCACCGACGTCCCAGTGACCGGCCACTGACGTGCCAGTGACCGTGCGATTATGAATTTACCAGATTACGAACTTTTAGCAAAATGACAATGGCATGACAATGGGATCGTGTCAGAATGACAAATTTATAAAAATAGCAGACTCGGCCCCCTGACCCCTCGCGATTACTACGAAACGTTAGCGTAGTTTGTAACGCAGTAAGCGCAACTGGTAGCTCATTAATGTCGTTGTTTTTCTCCAGGATTTGCGTCACAATACACCTATTAAGTAATGTAATCCCTGCTTTAATCCTTGGGCTTTTTGAGCTGGGTGTCTTTGAGTCTGGGTGTCTTTAACCTGGGTGCCTTTAAGTCAAAAGTGACTATAGGTTTGCTCTAGGCAAGTTCGCTCTAGTGTAGACCACATCTTCGCATGACTATCAATAAGATAACCAAGACTAGAGTCAAGAGCAAACCCATAAAAAAGTAATAATAAGATGACGAGACAAAAACAGTTTTTAGCAAGTGACCGCACATGGATAACAGAACCACGTAAAATATTGAAAAAAAAAAATTGCTAAGTTGGTAGGTATTTACTTACTACCTAAGAGCGGCTGCCTATCAGACCCCTAAACTGGGTAACACGGTACTCTTTGGCAAGACTGGTGTCAAATTTTCTGGCTTCTCCAAGATCTCCAAATGACAGCCGGGACCAACAGCTAACCGTGCTTCAGGCACGGAGGAAACTAGGTATGTTAAGATGGTCACTCATCTATAGACCAACCTCGGCAAGCGTTGCTTAACCTTGAAGATCGCCTGTGCGGCTGTTATTATTTAGCCACGAGCTCCTTATTCATGGCATATAGTGAGTAATAAACATTATCTTTTCATTATTTTTTACATTACATTATTTTTTTCACCCTTAACACTACTAATTCCTAGATTGGTAAACCTACTTATTTGATAGCTTTAGATTCATAGATCGATTTTAAGTCGTTGTATGCAAAAGAAACGGTAATTCAACCTTGCTCCATTGATCGGTTTTTCCTAGTATCGTAAATAGGTACCTAATTATATCTTTCATCCTCAAGTACCTAACTTTATGACTCAATCAATTTTTTTTTTGTTTTATTTGAGAGAGAGGTTTGCTCTTGACTCTAGTCTTGGTCAGAGATGACAGAGATCAAAGTCTACGATGGAGCGAGCTTACCCAGAAGTAGCCTGTCAATCAATCAGACAATATTGCTCTCCACTGCTGAACGTAAGCTGGGATGGTTGGTGCTCTTTGGGAAAGCCCAAGCATTCCGGCCCACTATGACTCAATTGTGCTAATGAAGAATCAATTTTATCATCATATTTCAATTGCTAAGCTACGCTGTTCTTAATTAAAATGAACCCTATCATACTGTGGATCATACAGATCTACCTAAATAAATTATCATTTGCCTCGCCATTTCCCAACTGTCTTGGAGTAGGCATCCATGAAGCCTGAATACCAGGAGGTGTTTTCTATGGAGTGATTCCCTGTCTGACCTCCACAACCCTTAATGGGTAACACGCTACCAGTTCTTACCTAGGTAAATCTATAAGACATAGCTCATAGGCCTTTCATAGCCCTCATCACTGAAATCCAATCAAAATCTTACACAAAACGAGAAAAAGCTCACCTGAGTCTTCTTTCAAATCACTTTTATGTACTAATACCGCACGATTGTGTGCTATAAAAAGATCGGCATGAGGTCACCACGAAATCACCACTTTTTCAACAATCACCAATGGAAATAACCGAAACTATGACCTCTATTACTTACAACCACCATTATTTCACTAATTTTGACTCACAATCACTGAAAAACGTGAAAGCGCCACTAAAATCTACATTTTCACCTGGAGCTGTACTGCCGGACTCTTGCAAGGGCTACAAATGCCGTCCGAGCCTTCATTGTAACGGAAACTGGGCTTTATTACTAGTGACATAAGATTCAAACATTCACTACTTACCTTTCTTCATACAATTTTTCAGCTAGCAGCTGAAGACGTAAATCACGCTTACATATCGGTGGAAATTGGACTTTAGGCTGTGAGTATAAAGTAGAGTTTCAGTTGTTGGTTTGTGCCTGTAAGGGTTTTTCCACAAGGGTAGGCTTGTGCAAACAGATAAAATTAGGCTTCAGCGGTGGAAATCGATAGAGGGGTGGTTTCACACGTAGTGATGGGCATTTTTACCCTAGATGTCGACGAAACATTTTTCGTGGGTCGTTGTCAGCCAACATCATTAGCGATGAGACATGGCCGACCAAGGAGTAGCAAGGAACCAAATGAACCTAAAAATAGGAAGTCTAGATAACTTTAGAACTAGTTTTTCCGTACCTATGATTGATTTTAAGTCGTTATGTTGACGTCATTTTCATCTTCCAACAGTTACTGTCAGTAGATAAATTTCTTACGAATGATCCCTGTTATTAATCATGTCTGATACTAGCTACTTTAAATCCTTTTATTTCACGCTTTGACTTATAGTCAGGGGCGTAGCTACCCCAGGGTTGCGAAATTTGTTCGAAAGAGTCACCGCGGAAGGCAGGAGGAACACAGATGGGTTTTAGTCAGTAAGAGTCTAATACTCCCTTCTGCTTCACCCAGGTTGGAAGGAGTGATTTGATGATTTCTCATTTTTTTTTAAAAAAGAGGCTTAGCTACTGCCATATCTGCCGTATCAATGATACGGGCAAAATACAGACTACAACAGACCTGACTACAAGGGCCCCAAATCACAGATCCGCAAAGCTAGACATTTGTCCCGCTGTCACCTTCTTTGCTAGTAGGACCTATTTTGTTTAAAAATCACAATACTAACCCCTAAAAAACAGAGCTCTCCAAATATGTTTGAAACAGGGACAGGGCCCCTTTCAGATTACCTACGCCACTGCTTATAAGTTCTGTGAGTTCTATGATTTAATCTGATATTGATATTAAGGTCCACCAAAAATACCGCGTAGGTATAGTATTTTCTTTCGTAGCTGACGTGAATTTCTTCGGAAAAAAGTACAATTTTGAACTAAACACTACTTGCTTATCGACCTTTCCCTCCATTCCATCGATAACAAACATCGCCCACCCCCATCCCTATGCCCAGCTCATACGCATGCGCAGTGCTCGGGGCAAGGGGTGTGTCTCCATTTTGTGGTCCAGCTCACTATCGCCGGGGAAGCGACGGCTCTCCCAAATTAATATATCAACACACTTTATTGATGTCCTCCATGTTTTCGGTATTTTTCTCTTATTTATTAATGATCATGAATATTTTATGTCTCTTTGTATAAGGTTTTTCCTCACGCAAGCTTTTCGTTTTTTTTTCTGTATAATTTTTCTTTGCGTGTTTTCAGATTTAAAGGACATTGCTCATCGCCCATACATCGTTCGCCTAAGAACCAACAGAGACGTGAATTTACTATCTGTGTTTTAAATAATGCATATGTTCGACTAAAACTAAATTAAAATCACGGACACTTGCCAGAATTGTAAAATATCTAAAATGATTTCGGATTTTGAGGTTATAAAACATTCCAAACAATAGAAACATACCAAATGGACTAAGATCCCAAAGCTGCCAGACTTTTTATCTCACCAAAAAATGTATAGAGTAGTGTTACTATGTTCTTCTAACATACGAAAGCGTGGTAAGTTAGGTCGACGGCCGATTCCCTGGTATCGGGTGCCAAATACATTAGGTACATCAAAGTGTCAACTGTCATTTTATCGACTGTCAGTGTCAATAGTGTTCGTGTCATACAGCGCTTTAATCGCTTTACTCTTTTTGTAGGTAACTAAAAATCTTACAGCGCTGAGAGTGCTTTGTTTCATTTTAAAATCATGGCGCCGGGTTATAAAACCTAAGTGAGTTACTTTTTAAAATGGTTTCGTAATTAAAAAGTGTCCGTTCTATTCTAATCAGTAAAATGTAATTAAAAAAAAAAACTAGGAATAATAGTAAAGGTATCGCATGTGTTGATTCATAGGCCACTTTTAACAATGTCCTTTCGTGTAACATACTGAGCGTCTTTTATCCTTTTATTTGCTCTAGGTTCTTATTGGCTGGCGTGAGCCTATATCAAGTTATCTTGGTTTCTAGGTATGGTAGGCTCCAGATTAACGTGCAATAACGGTCACTGACACATACATTTATTGACTTTCGATATTTAATCGAACATAAAGCTGTGTGTGAAAAGACATAGAGCTGTCCTGAATTGACTTCTATCGTAATCCTTTACGTTCTCTAGTAATGAAAAACGGTCCATAATTTAGTGTTCGGGTATCCACGAAGGGATATAAGGGAAAGGTCAATGTACTTTATTGCAAGTTCATCTGGCGCCTACCATAGATGTCTAGTTAGTAAATCTTATAAATAGAAAGAAACTTCGTTAATGAGTTTTCTACTTGGACACTAGTTGATGGATTTCTACTTATCTACAATCTACAAGTAACCTACCTCATAATTTTATTGAGAATATTTTATTGAAATGACAAACTGCATACTCTTAAAAAGATAAACTATTAACACTTTTGATTCTGATTAAAACAGAAAATAAAACTCCTCACTAAAATATGGCGTCAAAAAATTCGTCCCCATCGATCGCTATTGACTGGAAGTGAGCTCAAAAGACTGGTGGCACCGTCGTCACGTTGTATGGCAATGTTAATTCTTAGTATAATGTACTCTGAGGTTAGTTCTCTGTCCGGTCCGAGCTAAGGTCCGAGGTAAAAGCACAGACTACATAGAGATACTACGTATGGTAAAAAAATTCGCTTCAATAATGAATTAATTAAAAGTTCCTTCAGTTATTGACACGTCAAAAAATAAATGCATTCTACCTATTTTATGAAATTCAGTCCGCAACGCAACCGATTACTTATTTAGAATTATCTAGTTACCTACTTGAGTTTTCTTTCGATTTTAATATCCTTTGCGGACGAAATGGATTCTAACTTTTTCATGCAACATATTATTACTTAATATGTAGGTAGTTAAATTAAAATAACGTCTACGAAGATAACATTCACTTACTTAGACTTACTAAGAATCTGGATCTGAATCATCTATAATTTTTCAGAACGTGGTAGGTAAGTAGGTAC
Organism: Ceramica pisi; assembly: GCA_963859965.1. NCBI lineage: Eukaryota > Metazoa > Arthropoda > Insecta > Lepidoptera > Noctuidae > Ceramica > Ceramica pisi. The sequence goes on along the minus strand of OY982553.1, from coordinate 14,528,966 downwards.
AATGCCTGGTAATAAGTTGAAAAAATTGTCTCCAAGGTAATCAATCAGAAAAGTGGACTTAGAACACTGCCTTGAGGTATCCCAAGTCATTTTCACTTGGGTTCGGCATATGAATGCAGGCAAATGTGTTTATTTTATTTGTCCAGCAGATAGCTAGCTTAGAGTTCGTTAACATTACCACGTTTTGTTAGATCAAGAAGTGTGACGGTGTGAATGACAAAATGAACCCGGAACCTTTTTCGAGTCAGAACAGCAGTCATTGCATGTAGCCATTTCTTTATTTTTGCAATGAGTGACTTGAATGAGCTGTGTTGCGGCTATTTGCCTATTGTTCAGAAAGTAAGCTATACATTATTTAGTTCAGGAAAAACCGTGACATTTAAATTCTTCTGTTAATGTCTAATTATTGGTAAACGTCTTTCAAATCAATGCCAATGGCTTTAGAGTTCACTTTTGAATACTTAAATTGAGAATTTGACATTAAATGAATCGTGATTGCCATACTGACTCAAAACGTTCCTTTACTTCCCGATATAACGAGCAAGACACTTTTATAGCGTAGTACTAATTATTATCTTTCAAAAATGGTTGTATATTCAAAACATTTGTATTTATTTTCAATATTTTTTTTTACATAATGAACTCAAATTCATATCTGAATTCGAACATTTTGGATCGTAGTTGCGTTCCATTTTACACGGCTGCAGTGAAAATCAAAAAGTTCCACATAAGCGGTATCCGACTGACAACACTGCCGAATACGTGGCCCCGAAGTTGTGTGATTAGTGAGACTTGTTTATATTTTTTATTGTGTTATTTCTATAAAAATCTCCTCGGAAGCCGTAAGTAATTGAAAATACATTATTCACCTTTATACCTGTATATTTTTGTAGGCGGAATCATTTTAGGTCTTTGCGTAAATTATTTACAAAGTTTGGGTTGCAGCTGTCAAAATTGTTCCAACAAGATTTCGTTGTATTTTTTGTGATTATCTCAATATTTTAACATTATATAACGCAAATCTTGTGATTTATATCGCAGGCAATTGTTACACGAGCTTTGTATTCATAAAAAGGTGTTATTTTGTGTAATAATAGTGTTGTGTTATTTGTCTTGTCACAGGTATGCTATCCAATTAGAAGTCAGGTTTCATCGTCATGATGGTCAGGTTTCTGTGTTTGCTTGCTGAAAACCGTTGCATTGATGACAGTGCACCTAATATCGCTTTGTAATAACAACCAAACCCAATTTAATTACTAAGTATGTCAAGAATGTGTTGTCATTCCTTATCAGGTTTCGTAACTTACATCTGTATGATGTATTCTACATTATAATAATTGAGATAGACGCGCCGCTGTTATTAAAAATAATGAAATTGTTCCATCAATATGTTAAGACACTATTGGAATGTGTGAGCAATATGACATACGGTATTGGTTAAACAAACTGTATGGCTGTGTAGTGAAAGTGATGACTATCATAATATTTAGGTAGAAGGTTAAGAACCTGTCATAACAGCATTATTTTTTACTTCTATAATTAACCAGTAATGTGTCCCAAATAATTTGATGATTCATGACACCTGAATCAAGAAACATAACATTTTTTGTTTTATATTTTCTTCTTTGAGGTTACTAGTACCATTCAAGTATCTTTGCCTGAAGAGACCATTTTAATGTAGTTACTAGCAAGTGAATTCATTTTTCTGTCACTCATGATAGATTGTATAGCTAGGGTTTAGTTTGGGGAACTATATTCATTACAATGGGAATATCAAAAACACTCAACACATATGTAGCCACAAACAGCTGATCAGAACAACAATATCCTATTGTATATCTAATGTTTTAGAAAAACATTACATACAGACACAGTAAATTTTAATAGTGGCTTGTTTAGGCAAGCCACTATTAAAATGTACTGTGTCTTCGCTTGCATTATCTAAGAGGTCAATGCTATCTTGTAGTGCTAAATAATATGTGAACTATTCATTTAAAATCTTAATCAAAACAAATGAAATCAAATATATTTATTTGTGTACACAGGTCAGGGGTGGAACAATTATACACAGTAATGGGTCACTGTGTCATACAAATATTAATTAAAATAACACTAACAACTATAAAATTTTATATGTATGTGCGGGTATAAGTTAAAGTATCAAATTATATGGAACTAAGTGTTGCCCCACGGAATTAGAACTGCTCTCCTTAATTCATTATAGCCCCTCCATCTATCCTCACAAACTTTCACATTTATGTTTTCTTTCTCGAGTCCCTAGAGATCTGGTCCTTTCGTAAGCATACGGGGGCCGAAACCAACTCGCAGAGACCCCGTTAGAAATTTCAAATGTCATGGGGCACCAACCGGCGATTATCCCTGTATGCACTGTGATAGTATTCCCAAGAACAATCCCCGGTTGGAGCAAGACTATTGCAGAATATGGAAACAAAAGATGAAATGCTATGGGTTTGGGCGGTTAAGTGGACTGATAATCGTTTATTATAGAAGATGTATATTATTATCCTACTTCAATTGTCTATAATTAGTAGGATAATAATATACATCTTAAAGACACATCTGATGACACGGTTGGTGCAGTGGTTGAGCGATGGAATACTGCGCTGCATGTAGCGGGTTCAATTCCCGCACAGAAAAAATATTTGCATGGCCTACAGATAGTTGTTCTCGGTCTGGCTGTTTGTGTATGTGTTTTAAAATTTTTGTAAACACACCCATGATACAAGAGATTTTCCTTGTGTGGGGCAACTTAAAAAAAAATATTAACATGAAAAATTACTTAACACATATCATAAAGTACTAAATAATTATCACAACTCTGTAATCCCCAAGAGTTAGGCAGCTATGCACCTCCAGTACTCTGAAATATTTTAGTGGTTGGCCAAATTGTCTGGGCACAACTCCAGATTTTAAGGCAAATGTGATATTCAAAGCAAAAACGATGAATGTAGTAAAAATAAGGAAAGCAAGAACACTAATTGCATGTTGGCAGAAAATGTGACCCATTTAAAAGTAATGTTTGTTTTAATTGATTGATATCTAAACTTTATTATTATTATACTAATATTATAAAGCAGAAGAGTTTGTTTGTTTGTTTGTTTGGTTGAACGCGCTAATCTCGGAAACTACTGGTCCGATTTGAAAAATTCTTTCATTGTTAGATAGCCCATTGATCGAGGAAGGCTATATATCATCATGCTAAGACCAATAGGAGCGGAGCTAGTAAATGTGACGCAGACGACGTTGCACGTGTCATAAATGTGTGCTGCAGTTTTTATGTTAATTCTTAGCCATAACTGATAGTATTTTTTCGTAAAATGTAGCTTTTCCTAAACCATTTTTTTATAATTCTTTTTCTCTTTACCAGGATAATCGGCTCCAAGTACAATGATGAATCCTCAATATCCACCGCCAGGACAGAACAATAACGCACCAATCAACCCAATGTATCCACCAACCTCTCAGGACTTCAATGGAGTCCAAAACGCCAACATCTACAGTCAGATGCCACCAAACGGCCCACAGATGCAACAGAAAGCTTTCGATCCGCTTGATATGTCCCAAAAGATGCAGGGCATGAACTTAAATGGACCCCAGGGCTTCCAATCCATCCCACCTACTCAATTACCCCCTGGCCAGGCACCCCCTGGGCAGTATCCTCCCGGAAGTTTTCCACAAACAGCAAATTATGGTCCTGGACAGGTCCCTGTGGGTCAAGGACCCCCCCAAGGGATGCTTAGTCGCCCTCCGGTTAGTGGAGCTCCTCAATTCCCTCCAATGGGCCAAAAGCCTCAAATGCCCCCGTCATCAGCACCAGGGCAAGTGCCAACGTCCCTTCCCTCAGGCTATGGCATGCCTCCTCCAAGTCAGACACCAGATCCTCAGAATAGACAGTACCAGCCTCCAACTTCGATGCAGCAAAGACCTCCGAGTGCTCAACCTAGTCAACAGCCTGGTTTCCAAGGGCCGGCGCAGGTACCTCCACAATCCCAACCTGGTCTGCCACCCCAACCTGGCACGGGCCGGCCAGGCATGCCTCCGCAAGGTGGTCAGCCACCTCAACAAGGAATGCCTCAGCAACCTCAGATGGGTGCTCCACCTGGTCAGCAAGGAATGCCTCCGCAGATGGGTCCACATACGCAGCAGCAACCTGGCATGCCTCCTCAGTCAAAGCCTCCAGGCCCGCCTGGACAGCCACAGCCTGTTCAAATGCAGAGGCAACCTGGGCATCCCCCACAGCCAGCCATGATGTCTGCAACTTTACCCCCTCAACCTGGGCAGCAGCAACAACCGAGTCAAATGCCAGGTCAACAGCAACAACCGGGACAACAGCAGCAACCAGGACAAATGCCTGGGCAACCTGGTAAATTGCCTGGTCAGCAACAAATGCCAGGTCCTCCACAACCGGGACCGCCTGGTCTACCGCCAGGGCAGCAGCATCCACCACATCCTGGACAGATGCAGGGACATCCTCAACAACCTGGGATGCCTCCACAACCTCAAAAAATGGGACAACCTGGAATGCCTCCACAACCCGGGCAAATGGGTCAACCTGGTATGCCACCACAGCCTGGTCAAATGGGTCAGCCTAATCAAATGAGTCAACCAGGGATGCCACCACATCCTGGTCAAATGGGCCAACCTGGAATGCCACCTCAACCAGGACAAATGGGTCAGCATAGGATGCCGCCTCAGCCTGGTATGCCACCACAACCGGGCCAAATGTCGCAACCTGGATTACCCCCACAACCGGGAATGCCTCCACAGCCTGGCCAAATGTCGGTTCAACCAGGTCAGATGTCCCAGCCTGGGTTACCGCCGCAGCCAGGGCTTCCGCCTCAACCTGGCTTCCCGGGACAACTCCAGGGCCAGGCCCAGCAGACGATGACTGGTCTTCCTCATATGCCGCCTCCGCTACCGCAGCAGCAAAGACAGTACCCTGCGCAGCCTAATCAGCCAGGCTATGGACCACCTGCACAGCAGCCTGCTCAGTATCCCAGTAAGTTTTTTTTGCTATTTTTTTTTTGTGATAGCATTAATACTCTCCTAAATAAATGATAACGTATGTGTTACTCTGATGTTTAAGCAACAATTCAGTGAGTTTTCATCATAATCTGTTCAGTAGTTTTGGCGTAAAACTGTAACAAACATCCATCCATCGTGACAAACTTTCACATTTATTATATTAGTTAAGCAACGACTGCTCAAAGCGGAAAAGGGAATCATGGTGATAAAATGTCAAAAAACCAAAAATTCATAGACAAGTGAAATACCACGTATTGGATAATGATCCACACAGAAATCCCTCTCCCTCACAGAAATCAGGCTTTTGTCCCAGCAGTGGAAACATATTCACAGTCAAAAGTATTGTATATGTCACGCAACTGTAGCTTTTCTATCAGTGAAATCACTGTCGTGATTACATGATTAATTTCAGAGATGCCCACATTTAAACAATCTTTACCTGTACATAATTAGTTTGAATCATCTCTATTTGTTATATCTCCAGGCCTACCACCAATGCCGAACCAGATGCCCCCGCAGCCGCCCATGCCCGGCCAGCAACAGCGAGGATTCCAGCAGCCCTCCTCAGGGTACCCGCCACAGTACCCTGGTCAGCAACAGTACCCTGGGCAACAGCCATACCCTGGCCAGCAGTACCAACAGCAGCCGGAGCAGAAGAGGTTGGACCCTGATCAGATGCCTAGCCCGGTTAGTAAATATGTTTCCTCAATTCCAATACCTTCTTTTTTTTTCGCCACTTGAGCCGGTTTTTAGGGTTCCGTCCCCAAAGGGTAAAAACTGGACCCTATTAAGACTTCGCTGTCTGTCTGCCACCAGGCTCTATCTCAAGAACCGCGATAGCTAGACAGTTGAAATTTTCACAGATGACGTATTTCTTTTGCTGCTATAACAACAAATACTAAAAAAAACAATAAAATAAATATTTAAGGGGGCTCTCATACAACAAACTTGGTTGTTTTGCCGTTTTTATAGATAATGGTACGGAACGCTTCGTGCGCGAGTCCGACTCGCACTTGGCCGGTTTTTTAAAATTCTGCCAGTGTCATGTTAAATAGTGGACATCAAATAGTTTTAGTTTTTTGAAAGACAATGACGCTGCACCACTGTCTATTTTATGTAATGTATATGGCTAACACAGTTTCTAAAATACCGAATTTTTGTAATTTTATCACTATATTTTACTGCCTCTTTAAATTCATCCTACCATATATTGTACTGCAAGAGTTTGATGATATGATGCAAAAGTATGATATCTACCTAACTCTTACTCTGTAACGCACTTATAAAAAAAAAATAATAACTTGTGGCATCCTGCGTTTTGTGCTAACTGCTAGGGTAAAACACTGCCCTGCTTCAGAGCTCCACTGTAGTTGGGTGAAAACACTGCCCTGCTTCAGAGCTCCACTGTAGTTGGGTTAAAACACTGCCCTGCTTCAGAGCTCCACTGTAGTTGGGTTAAAACACTGCCCTGCTTCAGAGCTCCACTGTAGTTGGGTTAAAACACTGCCCTGCTTCAGAGCTCCACTGTAGTTGGGTTAAAACACTGCCCTGCTTCAGAGCTCCACTGTAGTTGGGTTAAAACATTGCCCTGCTTCAGAGCTCCACTGTAGTTGGGTTAAAACACTGCCCTGCTTCAGAGCTCCACTGTAGTTGGGTTAAAACACTGCCCTGCTTCAGAGCTCCACTGTAGTTGGGTTAAAACACTGCCCTGCTTCAGAGCTCCACTGTAGTTGGGTTAAAACACTGCCCTGCTTCAGAGCTCCACTGTAGTTGGGTTAAAACACTGCCCTGCTTCAGAGCTCCACTGTAGTTGGGTTAAAACACTGCCCTGCTTCAGAGCTCCACTGTAGTTGGGTTAAAACACTGCCCTGCTTCAGAGCTCCACTGTAGTTGGGTTAAAACACTGCCCTGCTTCAGAGCTCCACTGTAGTTGGGTTAAAACACTGCCCTGCTTCAGAGCTCCACTGTAGTTGGGTTAAAACACTGCCCTGCTTCAGAGCTCCACTGTAGTTGGGTTAAAACACTGCCCTGCTTCAGAGCTCCACTGTAGTTGGGTTAAAACACTGCCCTGCTTCAGAGCTCCACTGTAGTTGGGTTAAAACACTGCCCTGCTTCAGAGCTCCACTGTAGTTGGGTTAAAACACTGCCCTGCTTCAGAGCTGCACTGTAGTTGGGTTAAAACACTGCCCTGCTTCAGAGCTCCACTGTAGTTGGGTTAAAACACTGCCCTGCTTCAGAGCTCCACTGTAGTTGGGTTAAAACACTGCCCTGCTTCAGAGCTCCACTGTAGTTGGGTTAAAACACTGCCCTGCTTCAGAGCTCCACTGTAGTTGGGTTAAAACACTGCCCTGCTTCAGAGCTGCACTGTAGTTGGGTTAAAACACTGCCCTGCTTCAGAGCTCCACTGTAGTTGGGTTAAAACACTGCCCTGCTTCAGAGCTCCACTGTAGTTGGGTTAAAACACTGCCCTGCTTCAGAGCTCCACTGTAGTTGGGTTAAAACACTGCCCTGCTTCAGAGCTCCACTGTAGTTGGGTTAAAACACTGCCCTGCTTCAGAGCTCCACTGTAGTTGGGTTAAAACACTGCCCTGCTTCAGTGCTCCACTGTAGTTGGGTTAAAACACTGCCCTGCTTCAGAGCTCCACTGTAGTTGGGTTAAAACACTGCCCTGCTTCAGAGCTCCACTGTAGTTGGGTTAAAACACTGCCCTGCTTCAGAGCTCCACTGTAGTTGGGTAAAAAGCGAGTATGAGCGTCAGTTGTATTAATTTTTGTTTATGTCTGATGCTGTGGTTTTGTGTTTATCCAAACTCAAATTCGAAGTATTTATTTCAATTAAACTATTTACAGTCACATTTGAAATGTTAAGGTAGGTCCGTGCAAAAAACATTTGTACGTTCCAAAGCGTAGATCTCTATGGAGAAGAACGTGTAAAAAACTCCATGGAAACTTTTAATAACTTTTTTTAGAAAGTTTTGTTGACATCGTGTTGAAATTATTATACATACATGTGAGAACGATGTTATAGACGAGCAGGATAAAAGTGTCCGGAATAAAAAAGGAATCAAAGAAATAATTAAAATAAACCATGGCAGCTGATAAATGACCTGTCCCAACTGACGGCGCCCGTTCACGAACATGACGCATGCGCTAGGCTCATTCGGCTCAACCATTTTGAAGGGTGCCAAATGATCCAACGCATACGCCACCATCAGCTAGACTTGACTGAGCATGGCACTCAGTCCAAAATGTACCCATTCAAGTCAAAATAAACCTAAAACTGATAGCTACAGTTTAAGTTACACAGAACGCGCACATGTATCCAAAACCTAACTCCTAATAAAATTGTTGTTTTAAATCGGGAAATATAATACCACCACGTCTTCTCCAGATCCAAGTGATGGCGGACGACCAACAGAACCGCGGAGGCATCTTCGTGACCAACGAGAAGGGGCTGGTGCCTCCGCTCGCCACCACCGACTTTGTCGTCGACGACAAGGGGAATGCCAGTAAGTAGACGTTGATTTATTTTTATTTTATTTTTGGGCCTCATCAGAAGGCTTAAACCACCCAAACGGCAATGGACAGGGCAATACTTTAGTTAAGGTGAATGCTCCAACCAACCCGCGTAATTCAAAATTTCTTGCGTTTTTTGCAATTTGCAGGCCAGTGCTAGGTTGTATGTTGATTAAAATATTATTCGCGGCTGTAAGACGTATGTAGTTACAGAATTGATCCATTAATTATAATCATCAAAATCACCAATACAACCCTTTTTTTTTTAGGGATGGGAAATCATCCAATGACTTCCCCCGCTCTGGGCGGAGCGGGATGGAGTGTCAGACTTTTACTGACTAAAACCCATCCATGTTCCTTCATGTGCCCTTTGTGTTCCGGAGCCACGGTATCTCTTTCGAATAGTCCCGCGGCTCCGGCAGGACCAATGCAACCCTCCAAGTTCATAAAGGTTTAGGAACAATAAAAAAACAGAAAAAGCCATTCCTAGAGCCTTATGAACTTAGAGTGTTGTATTGATGATTTTGATGATTATAATTCTGTAACTACATAATATGTCTTACAGTCGCGAATAATATTTCAATCAACATACAACCTAGCACTGGCCTGCAAATTGCAAAAAACGTACAGACACACACAAAGAAAATTTGAATTTCACGGGCTGGTTGGAGTTGGAGTATTCACTGCTCGCAGAACATAATCGTTTAATCGTTGTTTATTCGATGGAGTCGAAAAGCTCTGGAGTGCTTGCGTAACGGAAGACGCAAAGTTGGAAGGCTTCCTGCAAGGTGGACCGACGACCTGATGAAGGTCGCGGGGAACCGTTGAATGCGAGACGCAGACCAGCAGTGCGATTCTGTAAACATGTCGAAGTGAACACTTAGGCGAAGTGAACGACAAGTGAGCTGTCAAACCATACAAACAAGATGGCATGACAACTCACTTGTCGTTTATTCGAGTTAAGTGATCACGGTGAGATGTCGACAGAATCGACTGGCAGTTGTTGTGGCGACGCTTGGGGGAGGCGGGGAGATATGATGATGTTATTTTTATTAGCGCGTCCGAGTCATGGAGCGAAGTATCCTGGGGGTCGGCCGTCTCTCGGACCGCGTAAGGAACACAACACTGCACTCCAAAACCATGGACCATCGAGTGCAGTTAAACTTTAGTGGGACTGGGTCGGACATGTCTGTCGCATGTCAGACGAAAAATAGGCAAATGTCAAAGACATCGCGGCAGACCAAAGCGAAGATGGCGCGACGAGCTCGACTCCTACCGAAAAGTGGAAAAAGGAGAGGGAGGCCTTTTGCTCTGCAGTGGGACAAAATAGGCTAGAATGATAGATATAAACTCGATTTGTTCCAGCCAACTAATAAAATACGAAGCAGTCGTTAAGTTAATACAATTGGAGGGCCTCTGAAAGTGTATAATGTAATCGGTTCCGTGTCTCTTCCCAGTTGTGTCGAACAAAGAGCACCTGTGTTGCGCAGACATTATTGTACTATAACATCTTCTGCGTACTTGGCTCTCCGTTAATTAGGGTTTTATGACTGAAATTTGATCGGGAGTATTATTATAATGTCGGAGTGGAGCAGTAAAATCTTTTTCACAAAGAAAAAAAGAAACGGTAATGACCAAACTGTTTCTGCAGTGCGATTCTGTAAACATGTCGAAGTAAACACTTAGGCGAAGTGAACGACAAGTGAGCTGTCAAATCATACAAACAAGTTGGCATGACAGCTCACTTGTCGTTCACTCCATCTAAGTGATCACGGTGAGATATCGACCGACTGTATACCAGTAACTCACTCTTTACTTTTTCGAGCAAATTACAAAAAAAGATAAACTCCCATGGCGGACACTCACAAGATATACAACAAAACAATATTAAGTGTTTAAAAACTAACATAGTTAAAATACCTGTGCGAGGCCAAAAGGTTTCTACCTCAGCATACATTTTTGGGGGCCGAGTCACCCGCGTCCGTAGGAGAATACCCTTCAGCGAATCCCTACACGTGGTCCCCGGGTGGTGCTAAACAGACACTAACCGCCTCCGTGGTCTAGATTCAGACCCAGAGGTCCCGGGTTCGATTCCCGGCGGGGGTAATTTTTTGCTCGGTTTGGTTGGTGGTAGGACTTGTTCTAAGTCCGCCTGGCAAGCTACCACCATCATGTCTAAGTCTGTCGCCATAACAACAATGTTAACAGCATTGTTGTGTTCCGGCAGTTAGAGGTCTGATAGCCAGTTCCTCTGTGTAAGAGGATTCCGTGTGAAACTCGCTTCTATCTTCGGCCTAATCATCACTTTCCATCAGGTGAGATTTGGGTCAAGAGTTTCCCCGTTTTGCATAAAAAAAAAAAAAAATCACAAGAACTTTTGGTGTTACAATACAGTGTTACAATACAATGTTCTTTATGTTCCAGGTCCCCGCTATATTCGAAGCTCAATGTACACGGTGCCAGTTACAGCTGATTTGCTCAAACAGACGTCGATGCCTTTCTGCTTAGTTGTGAGTAGTATTGTTTTTTTATTAGGTAGTGTTTTGATCTGTTGAGTCTATGGAGTTTTTCCATAGAGATCTACACTTTGAAACACGCAACTAGCGTGATCTCTTTGACTGACTAACCTTAACATTTCAAAAGTGCCTAAAATAGATTATTTGAACTCAACACGTAGAGTGATCCCAAATGTAATTCGATCTGAATAACTTAATAGGAGATCTGAATTAAAACTTTTAAAAGAACTAAGTTTGACTTAAACTCGTTTTTTTAAACCCCCAACTTATCAAAACTCAAAGGTGAGAATGTTATCACCCTAAAAAGCGCTACATCTAAGTATTGCTTGTCTCTATTCAAGTTTATATTTAAATAAATTTGTTTCAGAAACAAAAACTGCACCAAGCCATTTTGATTATGCAGTTACTACTATCGTACCTGATGGAAAGCGATGATGTGGTCTGCTTATAGTATTTTGTTATATCAATTAATAACACCAAGCATGTTTCCCCCAATCCCCCTCCCCAGCTGTCCCCGATGGCGGAGACCGTGGGCACGGAGCAGGAGCCCCCGCTGATAGACTTCGCGGCGCTGTCGGGCTCCCCCGCGCTGGGCCCGGTGCGCTGCTCGCGCTGCAAGGCCTACATGTGTCCCAACATGAAGTTTGTGGACGCCGGGAGGCACTTTAAGTGCGCCTTCTGCAAGGCTACTACTGAAGGTATGTGGGATATTGCCCTACCCCTAGTGTGTCATTTAAGGCCGCGTAGGTGCGGAGGGACGAGGCGGCCCACCAGCCGGGGGCAGGTGTTAGTACGTGCGCCGCCGTGGCTGAGGGTAGCGGCGGACATAGACTAAAATAATCTAGGTAATTCCATTGAAATGCAGTACAACGAGTGAGTTTATTTGTATCTATTTTCATGTAAAGATTAATTTATTTTATTTATTGTTTGATATCCATTCCAATATGTATATATCGTTTATTTATATAAGCGGCATATTATTACATTAAAGATGACTTACAGTTATAAGAACACAATAGTTAATTTGCCTGAACTAGGATAAACCTGTGCTTCAGGCTATAAAGTGCTTATTTAAACCTAATTAGCTTAAAATAATAAATTAACAATAAATCAAATGACTACAATTAAAAATTAAAAATAAAAGGACACAACAAGTTTTACTTACAGACCGAAAGAAGATCTTCTGTCTCTACGTAAGAAATGCTTTGTAAATATTGTAAAATTGTTTTTTTACAGCTATAATAATCTAACTTATAAATACTTAGTTTTCTATTTAATCTATTGTACAGAAATGGACCTAAAAATGAAAAAAATCTTTTTACAAACACATATTTTGAAATCGCATTAGAGTCGCATACAATGTCATTCCGTCTCTTATTGGTATTTTCTTCGTTGTATGAAAGCAAGGTGTGCTGTTTTAATACCAAGTGCATAATGAAAAGCTGGCGAACAGTTAGTACGTTGCAGGATTTGTATAGGAGATCTGTGGGATAGAGAAAGGGATGGAAATTGGCAACTTTTAAAATAGCTCTCTGAGCTCTTTCGAGAGGGAGTAAGTGGGTTTTGAGTGCCCCACCCCATGAGGTGATACAGTACTGGATTACAGATTGAGCAAGGGCCAAATAAACTTGTGAGATTAATTTTAAATCTGCAATCGTCCGCAGTGTTTTAAAAACATAGATTAATTTGCGCACTCTTTTAACCAGACTTTCAATATGTGGTCTAAAAGAGAGTGTTTCGTCTATTATAACTCCGAGATATTTAACGTTGCATGTTTGGAGGATAAATGGACAATCGCATGTACTGATTGAGTGGGATCCACATTTATGAACAAACAGCTCAGGATTAGTACCGTTAAATTGAGGCTTGCGCATGGAAAAGTGAATATATTTTGTCTTGTCAGCATTTAATGTTAGTAAATTGCATTGAAGCCAATTAGTCACAGTATTGAAACCTAATTGAGCGTGTTCGTACAATTCTTTATTGGTTTTAGCAGTAAATACTAAAGCCGTGTCGTCAGCATATGAGATAATTTTGCCATGTTTAATGTTTAAATTGCACAAATCATTAATATAAACCAGAAAAAGGGTTGGGGCCAGAATGCTGCCCTGAGGAACACCAAAACCAGTATTTTTTTGCTCATCGCTCGTGATATTGTCTATTTTAACACATTGATATCTGTCGTCTAAGTAGTCAGCAAAGAGTTTAAGCGGCGTACCCCTAATTCCCATGGCCTCTAATTTGGTAAGGAGCTTAGAAGCAGAAACTGTCGAAGGCTTTTGCTAGATCAAGGAAGACCCCCAGGGGCTGATTTCCTTTGCCAAGTTCCACTGAGACATAGTCGGTCAGATGGTGCACCGCGTCGGCTGTGGATAATTTGGCTCTAAATCCGAATTGTGCAGATGATATTAAATTATTTTTTTTTCTAGATAGTTAACTAGCCTGCTGTTGACAATTTTTTCGAGCACTTTAGATATTGATGAGAGTATCGATATTGGCCTAAAATTATTAACTAAGTTTTTGTTCCCGGATTTGAAGATAGGGATTACAACTGCTTTTTTTAGGCATCTAGGAAAAATTCCTTCGGAAAAACAAATACCAAAAATATGTGTTAATGGAGGGACCAGGATATGCTTGAATTGTTTTAGGAGTTTGTTGCTAATATTATCCCATCCCACTGCACAGTCATCTTTTAGACCACTAATAATTCTGGTTACTTCCTCCTCGTCAGTGCCTAGCAAGCCAAAAGATTTTAACGTGCGCCCATTATTGAATTTTTGGGAAGGTTGAACACAGTTATTCTTAGGAATCTGATCGGCAAGAGTTTTCCCGACATTCACAAAAAAATTATTGACACGGTTGGCTGATAAAAGAGGTGAACTATTAGTTAGCAATAAACTCGAATTTGACTCACGCTGTTTTGACCTATAAGTAGCGTTTTTAATGTGTTTCCAAAGTAGCTTGCTATTTTTTCCTGCTTGATTTAATACATTTTTATCGTAGTTATTTTTTAAACTCTTTAAGAGGTTGTTACAAAAGTTTCTGTATCTTTTATAGATGGTTTTAAGGTAATCATCCCCTGGGTTTTTTCTTGAGGCCTGATGAAGTTTGTCTCTGTGTCTTATACACCGGATAAGGCCAGGAGTAATCCAAGGTTTGATATTATGAAGTTTCTTGTTGGTCGTAATTACAGTAGTATTACGTAATATTGCTAATTGAACATGTTTTATTAAGTACGATAAAGCAGAATTTGCGTCAGCAGTATTGTAAACTGGGTTAAAGTCAAGTTTGCATAAATCATATTCGAGTTTGTTTATGTTTAATTGCGTTTTGGTCTGGGAACGATTTAGCTTAGGCAGCATTAAGTTTAGGGTTAGTAGGACAGCGTGATGGTCAGTAATAGTTGAGTTAGTAACAAGCGTAACATACGATAGACTTGATTTGATGATCATATGATCGAGGCAGGAACCGCTATCATGTGTAGGTAAGGTGTGTGCCGGTAGAAAACCATGGAACGAACAGATATTAAGATACTCTTGGGTCCCTGCATCGAGGTTTTCAGAGTTTATGTTTATATTTATGTCACCTGTTAGTATAACATTCTTGAATGAGCTGAGGTCTTGAAAAATTTGATTTAGGGAAGCGTTAAAAGAGTCTAAGTTTCTAGCGGAAGGAGATCTGTACATAGCGATTATTGCTGTAGTTGTACCAATTTTGATGATCAAACAATTAGTCATACAGTCTTGTAAACTAGGTTCTTCCAAAGTGACCATTAATGTTTCCTTATAATAGACCACGACACCATCATTTTGGTTGTTATTTTGTTTGGTATACAATAAGTTGTACCCTGGAATTACTGGGAGGTTATCTTGGCGATTAGACAGCCAGCACTCAGTTAGAACTATTATATCACAATCAAAATTGAGTCTATGAAGAAAAATGTTGAAGCTATCTATATTCTTATAAATACTGCGAATGTTTTGGGTTAGTACGGTTAGTGACTTTTGGTAAACTGAAAGATATTGTATGCAATCCTCAACCTGGCATGACTTTGAATCGGGTACAAATGTGTTATCTATATCGGTAATTAAATGATTATCCATAACTAGTATAAGAAGAATATAAACAGTAAATAAGTCTAAAATATGAATAAATTATTGGCGCTCTTAGGCGCCTTCATAGTCGATCGAGTTTAGATACCTGTTTTCGGCAGCTTTTTTAGCAGGACACTCTGAATCTCCCGTCTTATGGTTGGCTGGTTTTTTGAAGCGCGAACATGTTGCACATTTTGGCGCAACGGCTTTTTTTGTACAGTCTTGAATAGCGTGTCCTTCTTCACCGCAGTGTCCACATGTAGAGGCAGCAACTTTGCACGTCTTAGCTGCATGACCGTACTGCTGGCACTTGTAACATCTCGTTACCAGGGTGAAGTCTCGAACCGGACAGGATGTCCAATTTATAAATAAACGGTCCTGTGTGATGAGTGCCTTACGGATGTTAGCTGGAACTTCAACTATATAGTTACAGTGCTCTGCATCCTTTCTGCCCGATTTGTGGCTTAGTTTTATTGAGGACAAAAAAGTTTCACTGGAGATAGACGGCTGTTTGTCGGCCAAGTTTTGGTCATAAATACATTTGTAAACCTCGTTTTCAGCCATAGATGCAGGGACTCCTATAACTATTACACGAGGTTTGCGCTTTCTAGGCTCATCGATGGTGAGAGCTGACGAAGCCGATTGGACTGTTTGTTTCAGCTTTTCCAGGTCTTCCTTAGTCTCCGTGCTGATTATGAGTCCTCCTTTTCCTATTTTGCGTACGCCTCTGACTTTCAGTTTCATTTCACCAGGGCATATGATTTTTTGGACTAAGTTCTTGGTTTCGTCACTGGTCTTTGAATTGTCGCTAGGAAAAATCGCTACGGAACTGAAAGTATTTGGACGAACAAAGTTGTTGGACCCCTTCTTCACCATCTCGGCAAATGATGTTGTTGCTGTTTCTGGCCTTGCACAAAACTCCTTAATGGTCCGGTTCATCTCCATTACGTAGTCCTTAAGGTTGCGGTCTTCATGGAATTGGTTCAGGGAGTTGTGGGTCTTATAAGCATATTGCTTAAGGGACTGGTATTGAACGGCCATTTGCGAAACTCCATGTCCCACTTTACGGCATAGAGTGCTTATTTTTAGCTTCTGCTCAGAATTCAACTTCCCATCAGAAGCAATTGCACATACCTCATTCAAGCACTGTTCAATAGAGGTCATCCAGTTCTGAATCTCAGGAGTCGAAACTGTCTCCATTTCCTCGTTTCCTACAGCTTGGTCACGTCTTGATTTTTGGGGCTGTGTCGATGTAGGTGTTGGGGGAGGGCTGCGACGCGTCAACCCGCTCCGGTTAAAGGGGCTGCCTTCCATATTTCAGATAACGAATATGATCGACTCAGTCCATTTTGTTTATTTGACTTAAACAACACTTACAAATTGTAATACGCAAAAACACGCTTGTAAGAACACTTAAATGTAGGTCACTAATTATGAAAATGTTAATTTATTATATTTATTGTACATTGATGAGCACGTCTGTTTGCATTGAGCGCAAATAGAGAATCGAATTCCAATGCCGTTTGAAAAGCGCCAAAATCAATATAGTCCTAATATTTAAAATTCTTCCGTAACTGACTGACTGAATGACTGACTGACAGACAATGCACAGGCGAAACTACTGATCGTAGAACGCTGAAAAAAAGTATGTAGCTGGAGCACTAAGAGTGGATGTCCAGAAATTCCTACAGGAACGGGATAACCCGGGATATGTGCGCACGAAGTCGCGGGCAAAAGCTAGTTACATCTAAAATACTGCAACAAATAATGTGTTTCTATAATTAATTACATTGTTTGTTCGTAACAGTTCCGATGGAATACACGCAGTACATCAACAGCATGCAGCAGTACGGCCGCGTGCCCGCGGAGATGGCGCTCGGAGCATACGAGATTGTTGCCACCAAGGAGTACTGTAGGGTAAGTAAGACATTTTCAAAGCTTCTCTGGGCCACCCTCTATTTACATACAAACTTTCAACCCCATGTTACCCTTTTATGGGAGAGTTTCCTAAAATCTTTCTTTATTTATTTATTTTATTTCAATTAGTTTGCACTTACAGTAACCGGTCCGGTTCCGGTGTTCGAAAAGTAAACACGCACGTCAAAGTACTCCGCAAAATAATAATTGTTAATAGTGTAATAAGAGTGAATTAAAAGAGTTACAACACGAGACCCGCCAAAATAGACAATATTAAACTCGATAGCAAAGTGACCAAAGCGGGAAACAATATTTGTGGTATAAAAAGTACAAAAAACTAGTCAACAATATAACCTAAAAGTGAAAGTCATAACAGTGATACCAACATAACCAACAGTATCCATAAATGCCATTTGACACTGACGTTGACGTCGACTGAGTGTTGCTAGCAAAAATAATATATACCACCATCCTGTCAGTGTTATCAGTTAAGAAACCAAAAAAAATGGACAAAAGTATGGAATTATTGTTGTCAAAACTAGATGAGAAATTGAACCAACAAAAAAACTCATAACAATGTCGGTGACGCATAATGTTATGGAAGCATTGGATGAGAAATTAAAAATAATAACTGAAGAAAACACTAGGCTAAGAGACAAAATATCTACATTGGAGCTGAAACTTAAAGTCATGGAAAGAGAGAAAAGAAAATACAACTTAGTCTTTTTTGGCATTGAGGAGATGGGAAAATCAGAAGCGGAACTGGTAGACTACCTCAAGGACACAATCATAGAAACAGGTACACATCTAAATAGCCAGGAAATTAGCAACATATATAGAATTGGCAAGAATAAAAATGTTAAAAACCGCCCTGTTGTAATCACCGTCTCGTCGCTATGGAAAAAGCACATGATTTTGAAAAACAAGTCAAAGTTGCCGCCAGGTGTATATGTGAAAGAAGACTACCCTAAAGAACTTATAGAAAAGCGCAAGCAATTACAAGCACAAGTGGAAGAGGAGAGAAAGAAAGGAAACATAGCCTTTTTAAAACATGACAAGATAATAGTAAATAAATCATCGGGAATAAACAGAGACAAAAGAAAAAGAGAAGGCCATGATGAATCACCCAACTCGTCATCCCAGAAAAAGAAAATAGACTTAAAAGGTAATCCAGCTACTACGTCTGCCAGGGCAAAAGAAATCCTAAAACCCAACATACTCAACTACGTTGAACGAGGCAGAATTGCTTCACCGTCAGAGATTCCAAAAAACCTGTAACGACCACCGGTACTCGAAATCAAGCTAGAATAATTAATGCAAAAACTACACAGACACTAACCGAAAAATACACCCCAAGCCGGTTGGTCACCGTGGGGAAAGAAGACCATTACCCTTCAGCAAATGAAACACCCAAGAAAAAAGAAAAACAAAACAATATCTACATAGCCACCCTAAACACACTTACATTAAGGACGACAGAAAAACTTCTCGAATTAGAGATAGCTTTGAATAAAATTAAATGGGATATTCTTGGTATGAGTGAAGTAAGACGAATAGGGAACCACATCGAAGAGCATGACGACTATATCCTGTACTACATTGGCGAAACAAAGGGTCAATATGGAGTTGGATTTATGGTTAAAAAACATCTGAAGAAACAAATCATAGAGTTCAAAGGAATATCCGAAAGAATAGCTTTACTAAATATACAGCTACAAGGCTATAAGAATAAATGGACCATAGTACAAGTATACGCTCCAACAGAAGCAGCGGAGGAAACTATAATAGATGATTTCTACAGCCAACTTACAACTACACTAGAGACTGCCCATAAAAACGTTATTGTCATGGGAGACTTCAACGGAAAAATTGGTAAACAAAAGCATGATGAGGAGTCAGTAGTAGGAAAGTAACAGGCAAGACAAAGTAGAAGGCATAGGAAAAAGAAGCAAGAATGGCAAGAGAATTGTAAATTTGGCCCTGGAGAATAACTTAACCATATTAAATAGCATCTTTAAGAAAAGGCATGCCAAGAAGTGGACTTGGATATCGCCTGATGGAACATACCGCAATGAAATAGACTTTATAACTAGCAATCAACCTAAGTTTTTTCAAGATGTTAGCGTAATAAACAATCTCAACTTCAATAGCAACCATCGTATGGTCAGAGCAGCACTATCTCACAAACAACAAAAGAAACAGCGAAAACACTTTCATCAAGGGAAAAATACTTGCACGCCTGATATAAAATCTCAAAATAGCATAACATCTCGAGAAATAGACAAAACACAGGAAATTTACAACATAGAAACAAACAGTATTTTATAGAAAGGCGAACAAGTTAACAACAAACAAAGATACACTGACACTGAGCTCGAAGACAATAGAACTCATTCAAAAAAGAAAAGAATTACTTAAAAATGGAAGAAACAAAACAACATTACATGAAATCACGGAACTAAGCAAGGAAATAAGCCGCAATAAAGATAAGTCGAATAAAAGAAACAAATGTATACAAAAGCACATTACTAAAACAGGAGGTATTAATAAAGCACTCAAAGAATTAAATGAAGCGACGCCATGGGTTCCGAAAATGAAAAGTAAACACAACAAGGAAGAAACTAGAAGACAGCCAATTTTAAAGATAGCAACAGAATATTATCGGAAATTATACTTTACCGGAATCACCTTAAAATACAACACAAACCTTGAAGACGAAACAGAAGAAATTCCTGACATTCTTGAAAGAGAAGTTCAGCATGCGATAGAAACACAGAAAAATGAGAAAGCACCTGGACCTGATCATATAACCAATGAGATGATGAAAGCTACATTGCCAGAAACAACAAAAAAACTTACTAAACTGTTTAATCTTATCCTAAACACAGAATACATACCTTCACAGTGGACAATGAGCACTATAATACTCATTTTTAAGAAAGGAGATAGAGCAGAAATAGGAAATTATCGTCCAATAAGTCTTATGTCAAACATCTACAAGGTGTTCTCAAAAATAATATTGAAACGTATCACCAAAAAACTTGACGAACAGCAATCAAGAGAACAGGCTGGATTCCGATCAGGATTCGCAACAATAGATCACATACATGTGGTAAAACAGCTCATCGAAAAATGTCAAGAATATGATTATCCATTATACATGGCATTTGTAGACTACAAAAAAGCATTTGACTGTCTGGAACATCAGTACATTTGGGAAGCCCTGAAAAATCAAGGAATAGAAAATAAATACATAAGGTTAATAAGAAATGTATATTCTAACAGTAAAGCACGAATAAAACTAGAAGCGGAGGGGGAAATCTTCCCAATACACAGGGGAGTGAGGCAAGGAGACCCACTCTCACCAAAGATTTTTTCCTCCGTGCTAGAGGAAGTCATCAGAAAGATGAATTGGGACAATATAGGGATTAACATAAATGGAACACGTTTAAATCATTTGAGATTCGCAGATGACATAATACTTATAACAGATAACCCGGAAAGCCTTAAAAACATGCTCCAAGATTTGTCATGTGAAAGCAAAAAAGTGGGACTAACAATAAATAAAACAAAGACCAAGATAATTACAAACAGATCCCAAATAGGTGTCTCAATAGATGAGGAAGATATAGAATATGTTAATTCCTATATATACTTGGGCCAACTTATTGCCTATAACAACCAAATGGGATCAGAGATAGAAAGACGGGTAGCCAATGCCTGGAAGAGATTTTGGTCCCTCAAAGAAGTGCTAAAAGGTAATCAATATAATGTTGCAATGAAAAGAAAAGTATACAACACATGCATACTACCAATTCTTACCTATGGATGCCAGACCTGGGCAAACACAAAAAAACAAAACCAACAATTAATTACATGCCAAAGAGCCATGGAGAGGAGCATACTAGGCTACACAAAAAGAGACAGAAAGAGAGCTGAAGAAATAAGGAAAATTACGAAAATTGAAGATGTTATAGTCAAAACCAAAAAACTCAAATGGAGGTGGGTAGGCCACATGATGAGAGAGAACAAAAACAAATGGACAAAAGATATATCCGAATGGACCCCTAGATTCCAAACAAAGAGGAAACGGGGAAGGCAGAGAAAACGTTGGACGTCTGACGAGATAAAAAAGCATGCGGGTCCAAGATGGCAAAGAATAGCTCAAATAAGAGCAGAATGGAGAGAGCTGGAGGAGGCCTTCGTGTCGCAAAGACACGCCGACGCCCAATAATTACGACATAACATTGAATTTATAAAATGTATTATTTATAAACAAAGGAAATTATAAAAATAATATTGTACATAATTGTAATAATAATGAATTTAATTTAAGGTCAATTTAATATTTTATGATAATTTTATGTGAATACAATTAATTGCATGTTAACTAATTATGGAAAATATAAATTAAATAATAATAAAAAATAAGCAAAATATCTCCAACCGGGGATTGTCCTTGTGAATACTTTCACAGTGCATACAGGGATAATCGCCGGTTGGTGCCTCATTACATTTGAAATGTCCAACGGGGCCTCTGCGAGTTGGTTTCGGCCCCTCGTACGCCTACCAAAGGACCGGGTCTCCAGAGAAACGAGATAGTAAAAAAAAATATATGGTACTGCTAGACATAGGCCTCCCCCAAGCGTTGCCACAACAAATGACTCATAATAAATATGCCAAATTCCATCTTCATAGGTGGAGCTTTCGAGGTTTCTTGTTTAATCAATGAATAAATGACCTTTCGCTTTATTTATACAGCTTTTTTATTACATGTCTCGAATCATTTAACAGCTAATCGAGACCATGAGCGTTCCAAGCGGCAGTAGAAAAGCAGCTCTACCCATTATTGCGTTTAATACTCTTTCACAGATCTCAACTCTTTTTGCATATGAAGAATTTCATTTGATTTATTAAAATGAAAAATACTCCTATCCTCTCCTAGTCTCCTTTTCGAGTCATAAGTACTCTTTACATTGTTTGGGCCCAGTAGGTGGCTACGTTAATTGCACCATCGGTGGCATTCATGAAATCCCACAAAGTACAGATACCGGCTCGGTTCTTGAGCGCTCGGCGGAAGAGTGGGGATCGCTTTGCGCATGGCGCATCGTACACCTTAAAACCAACGAAAAAACAGGATATGCGCGTTCGTAAGCGTTTATCCCGTTTCCCGGGCAAAAAAAAAAAAAACACTTTTAATATTTGTATGCCAGTGAATGGCGAAACATGTCAGATCTTCCTATATTTAATAAGACCTAATATTTACCATGTTTTATTCAAATAAAATATTCTTATTCTTAAAAGCTAATCAGTATAATTTGCTTTATTTTACCACGTATTTCATTGTTTACAGAATAACACACTTCCGAACCCACCGGCGATAGTATTTGTAATCGACGTCTCGTATAATGCCATCAAGAGTGGACTCGTGCACACAGTCTGCGAGAATATCATGGAGATCATTGATGTGAGTAACGCTACATGCTACCATACACTGTTGTATATTGAATACATCGGTAAAAGTTGGAAGTTTACTTCCAATTTCTGGAATGAAAGTTAACGAAATATCGCAGTTAAGAATGGCCTCAAAGCTAAAATTTTTATGTTAATTATTTCAGTGTTTAAAGTAATTTTTGCCAAAGAATAACAGCCGCACTGTTCGATCTTCAAGGTTAAGCAACACTTGCTAAGGCTGGTTCGTGCCTCAGAAAGCACGTTAAGCCGTTGGTCCCGGCTGCAATTTGGAGATCTTTGGCAGTCGTTACGGGATAACAAGAAGAAGAACAAATACGAATTCCTTTATTTCAAATGGACCAGTTACAGGCACTTTTGAATAGTCAAGGTCTGTCATAGATGAAGCTAGTTCTGCCGCGCTAGCGACAAGAGCAGCAAGTTGTTCTGCAACAAAACACACTCACCCACCCTATCTCCAGCGCGGTAGTTACACGTGCTACTACCGTGTTACTAGTTAATGGGTTGTGGAGGTCTGGTAGACAGATGAATCCGGTTTGACTGGAAGCCGACACCAATATAGTTGGGAAAAGGCTAGGCAGATGAGATTTAGAAGTGTTGAATAAAATATATTATGATTATTATGTTATTATTGTGTTTATTTTTTCTGTAACTTATATGGTGTACATAATAAAGAGTATTCTATTCTATTCTATTCTATAAAATAATTGTTTTACTATTGTTGCTGTTTGCAGGCGATGCCGCGTGACGAGCAGACTGGCAAGAGTTGGACCCGCGTTGGCTTCATCACATACAGTTCTACCGTCCACTTTTACAATATCAAGGTGTGTAACTTTTTCTTTATAGAGAGTCAATAGATAATTTTCATTACCTATTCAAAGATAGCAATCATTTTCATATAACAAATTTTGTAAAAAAAATACAACCGACTTCCAAAAAAAGTAAAAAAAAACTTTAATTTCGGAAGTCGGTGTTTTTGTTAGTTTTTTCGTATTTTGACACCGACTTCCGAAATTAAAGTTTTTTTTCTAACCAATTTGTAACATAAACTTTTCCAGGGTTCCCTAGCCCAGCCGCAGATGATGTCAGTGGGTGACGTGGGCGACATGTTCGTGCCGCTGCTGGAAGGTTTCCTGGTGCTGCCGGACGAGAGTGGCCCAGTGCTGCAGGCGCTGCTGCAGCAGCTGCCGCTCATGTTCCAGGACAACAAGGAGACGGAGACCATACTGTTGCCGGCTGTACAGGTAACATGTGATTTTTGGAAAAAGAACCTTAAAGTCATTACGTAAAGTTTATTTTGTGCTACAACTGCTATTTTTTCTGTCGTTTTGAGTATTTTGTAAAATCTTTATTCATTTTTCTTGATCTATATATACAGAGTGGGGACGATAATACGACAATAAATGAAAACACGGACACAACTAGTTCATAGGAATAATTCAAAACCATCAAAAAATCCTAACACCAAAATTAAAAAAAAAAAAACAAACCAACTAAATGGCATAAAACTGGAAACAAAATTGAACACCCTTTATAAACATTGGTTCACTAACCTGTGGTAAGAGTGGCAACTGCGCGGTCTTGTACCGACTTGATCTTTCGGCGCCATTATTAATGCTCAGTAAAAACAATAACACTGAATCACAGATTATTAACCGAATAATCAGGCACCTCCCACCCACGCGTTACTTAAATTATTAATCACAAGCAGAATCACTGGTGTGGCGTTTATATAGCCTGCACCTTTGTGAAGGTTTTAGAACCTTAGTTTTATGTGTAATGGCGGACCTCAAAATAATTTAATTTCCATAATGATGAATCCTCGACAAACCACCACCAGAGAATTATTAGCAGCAAAACATGCCCACGTACCTTGGCAATCCAGAGATCCCACTCAGACCCAGGGAGATGTGATGCGCGCGTGATTATGGGCTGCCGGCCGGCGAGTCAAATCTTCTTAAATCCACCGGTGGGATGGTTGAAACTCCAAAAATCAACACTGCACTATAATAAAGCACAGATACAGGTCCATTTATTTTACGAGTATCGTCAAGTTTTCACCAAAAAAAGGATTTTTTATAGCGGAGCGCATAAGCGCGTTATGACCGACATATTCGAACGGTAACAGGTCGCTGTCTGCACTCGCTAACGCCATCTATAGGCCCTTGCGAGAAAACTCAAGAAAGTTTCAGATACATGGGCGCTGCGTCAATAAAGGTAGTGCGAGGATTTATCAATTGAGAAGTTAAAATATTTAATTTGAAATACTAACATATTCTATTATATGGAGAAATCCTAAATTATTGTTATTTTATTTTTTATATTGAAAAGGCATTGACGCTTCACCAATCACTGTACAATCAAATAACTCAGTAGGTAGGTAGGTATGCCACTAAATTTTTCGTTTTTCGATATGGCCGCCATGAATACGATTACACAAATTGCACCGTCGGAGAAGGTTATTTCTAACGTTTAATAGGTCACCATTTGCAGCCATGTCTTTTAATTTATTAAAACACGAAAACACAATGAAATCTAAGCGTCTAATTTCGCACAATTCACTTAACTATTTCACTAAATATCTATTACTATGATACGTGTCCTATCACTAAAATAAAGCGTCCAATTTCGCACTTATTACAAAAACACGAGCGGCGGGCGGTGCGCGGGTACTTGAACACTCGTGCGCTTGCACATCGTCACAGGATGCCGGCGATAAACTGACCAGTGACCGTGACCTAAATGTAGTTGCAAGTTTCGACAAGAAAGTGAAGTAATAAGCAAACGAAACTAGATTTATCTCTTCCGCACACACTAAATTTTCTATTAATATGAGTGGAAAGCAACTTCCGCATGCGTTATTTTCTTATTGAACTCTGATGACACGCTTTATGGCTTTTATGCCATAGGTTTAAGGTATAATTTGCACTAAATTAAATAAAAAAATAAAAAACTAATTTGGCGAAAGTTTTTAAGTAGCGAGTTGGCAACGTGTCTTTAATGTTTTGATGTTATCGATGCGGGGGTCGTTAACCTGTCAGTGCTTTCGTATTTACAGATACATCATGTAGCAAATGTTAAAAAAGTAAAATAATCTCCTGTGACTAAACTACTGGATATTTTCACATGATTTTTTGTATGTAGACTGGGAACGTCCTTAAGTATATAAAGTTTCATTTATTGTCCTATTGAAATCCCCACTCTGTATATATTTAAACATTTCTTAAAAAAACCACTTAAAAAATATATAAAAAGTAGTAGTCCGCCGGTGTCGGGAGCAGGGTCCAAGCTACCGGTGGTTAGGGCTCCAGAGAAAGGAACGTCCTCACAATACGAGCCGTCTCGAGGAGTACTGCCTTCTGTATCAGGCCCTTTACCCAACTGCGTAACGCCAGCTTCGACAGGTGGTCGTCGAGGCTTTTGGCCAACAGGCCATTGGCCGTAATGACAAATCAACTTTATTGTTACGGTCTCTAGCACTTCGCCCGCGACTTCGTTCGCGCGGGTTTAGTTTAACAATTTTCGTAAGGATCTCTATTTTATATGACACTCACAAATAACGTGGCTATCTTTTGGTAAAATAATTTTCAAAATCGGTTCGGTAGATCCAGAGATTACCATTTACAAAATAAAAAATAAAAATTAAAACTCATTAATTCAAATTAGGCTGACAGCCAGCACTTTTTGAACGTCAAGTTCTACAAAAGACAGTCCCCCAAAACGCCCGCCCGTCACCACTTCCTAGTGTTTTAGCTGTGGAGAAGAAGTGGCCAACAAACTCCCCAGCAACACACATTACAAACTCATAAACTCACAAACTTTACCTCGTTACAATATTAATATAAATTTTGGATTGTTAACAAAATGATCAGACAAAAAAAATGCCCATTCTAAAGCGTAGAAGATTCCTTTGAAGTCGAATAAACAAGCGACTCTATGGACATGTAAAACCAACTAAACAAAGCTGATCGCAACAAAAAGAACCGTGACGCCATCTATCCAACTGGTGGCGAACTAAAATCCTAAATCACGCAAGCAGAGTTTACCATGCGATTTGAACACATCCGCCCGAATATGAACTATCGGGCAGTAACCCCCTAGGCCCAACAACCGCCTGGGCGGAGGATCCTACTTTTTCAATGGGGGTTTGCGGGACTTTATTCGCTGTACCGCATACCCCCCCCCCCCCCAAAGACACACTTAAACCACCATCGGGCCCGCAGGCCGGCCTGGAAGCGCTGAAGGCAGCCGACACGTCGGGCCAGCTGCTGGTGTTCCACACGTCGCTGCCCACCTACAACGCGCCCGGCAAGCTCCTCAACAGGGAAGATAGGAAGCTGCTCGGCACCGACAAGGAGAAGTCCATCTTGGGTGAGTCTACACTATATCTAACTAAAGCGCTGAAGGCAGCCGACACGTCGGGCCAGCTGCTGGTGTTCCACACGTCGCTGCCCACCTACAACGCGCCCGGCAAGCTCCTCAACAGGGAAGATAGGAAGCTGCTCGGCACCGACAAGGAGAAGTCCATCTTAGGTGAGTCTACACTATACCGCGTGTATCTGACATCGACGCACAAACTATTTCCATGGGTCCAGGGCATGATTCTGGACACCCTAGACTTAGAATTTTTCTTCGGCTTTTTTCTCATTTTTTCATTCTTTTTTCAAGGGTTTTTTTTACTTTAGACTGCTCATAATCGTTATTCTGACCTAACCCAATAAGATTTTTAATAAAAAAATAATTAATAACTACTTTCACTAAAAAGAGCAATCAGAATAAAACCACAAATAGATATCAGCTCAGCTGAGCTGATACCTACTTGTGGTACTCTTGAAAAAAATGAAAAAATGAGAAAAGAACCGACGAAAAATTCCAACACTGGGAAACACATCCAGAATCATGCCCTGGACCCATGGAAATCGTCTGTGCGTCGATGTCAGATACACGCAGTATACAAATAAAGCCCTGGTTATTCCTGAGTTAGGGTCTTCATACACTTATTCAGCCCCATTCGCGTTTCGCTGAACCATTTTGATCACACTTATATAGTTTTATATAGTTTTGCTTCTATCAGCCGCTTACATACTTGTTTGACGCGAAAGCTGATTAGACGCGGAAAGCTGAACGGATGCGTACGCGTCTCCATACAAAATCGTTGTTTTCTATGGGCATAAGCTGAATAGAGCTGAATGAGTGCGAATAGTCCCTTAAGCGAATCCCGCGTGGGATGCGGAAAGCAATAGAAAATGAAATACTTATTAGATCTAATAAACAGTCATGAAATAAGTTTTTGAATACCATTATCAGCGATGAAGTTATTAGGCTTCATAAATTACAATTAGAAAGAGAAGTCCGATATGGACTTTCACGTTAAAGTCCATGATGCCATATAAAACGGCGTTCTCTCGAGAGGGACAGATTTATTTGTTTAAAATAATTATATCTCGTTTCTTAAAATATATATGTGTTTAAAAATATATATGTGTTTATTTTCTTAAATCTTTACAATTTAGTTGCCGGGGCCTCCCAGAAAGTAATCCGAAGATACTTGTGATGGGAAAACCTCGCTCTTCCTCGATTAATTAACAATTGTTACGTTGTGCTAATTAGGTATACGTTACACATTTTTTTTTATTTTATATAAAAACTAATAAAAAGAAAGGAAAAATTAAAATCGTGTTTATGGCAGTGTGTGAATGTATATTTTGTGTGTATGAGTAGGTGTGTTTGTAGTGGGCTTGTGTATGAGTGAATGAGTGTGGAAGTGTGCTGGTGTTTGTGTGTGTGTATGAATGGGGGTGTGTTGGAGAGTGTGTGTGTGTGTGCGTGAATGTATGTATGTATATGTTTGTGTGTGTATGTGTGTATACATGTCGTTCAATCCATCGTAGCCAAAATGTCCTCCACGGCATCATAATTAAGTGTGAAGAGCCATTCCGTCAACGTCTTCTTACACTCAAACAGCTGCATAGGGTAAATGTTAAGTATGCGATTTACTTTATTATAAACGCGTGGGGCTTGAGTTACATTTTGACGACTAGCAAAAATTGAACGTGCTGGGTATGTAGGGGCTACTATTATCACACCGTCTTTTTTTAAGTTTGGCATGGCTAAAGGGCAGAATTTTGTGATATCTTAGTACCATGTGTAGTATATATAGTTTTCTAACGGAGAGTAGCTTAGAGCTTGCGTATAGAGACTCAGTGGGGAACCTGTAGGGCTTACAATACATGACCTTAATCAAGGATCGCTGTGCCCTCTCTAGATCTATAAAATACGACTTAGCTGCTCCACCCCATACCGAGATACAGTATATGATTACAGATTGGGCCAGTGCGATATAAATTTTATTCTGTAGTTCTGTATTCATAAAGTGTCTCAAAGATTTGAAAACCCATATGAGTTTTCTTACCCTCCCTATAGTTAGTTCGAGGTGTGGGTACCAGCTTAACCTTTGATCCACCACAATACCTAGGTACTTGACGAAATTTACCTTCTCAATAACAGGGCAACTACACGTAGATTGGGTTTGGGTACGACAAGAATGTATTCTAATGCTAAAGTCAGGCGCAGGCTGAGAGTTTGCGTATTTAGTGAAGCAGACGTAGTTGGTTTTTTGGGTATTTAGCGTAAGTAGACTCTCTCTTAACCAAACACTAACTCTAGCCAGTCCCCTCTCCGCCTCCAGCCTAACTTTGTCCCAGGTTTTATCAGAGAAGATAATAGCGGTGTCATCCGCGAAGGACAGTATCCTCGCACCGTTGATAATAAGGTTGCAGAGTTCATTAATATAAATCAAAAAGAGCGTCGGGCCGAGGACACTGCCCTGCGGGACGCCGTACGTCACTTTCTCCTCCTCACTAACATGATTTTCAATTTTTACCCCCTGTTTTCTGTTCTGAAGGTAACTGCTGAGAAGAGAGAGGGCAGAACCACGAAATCCTAAGCGCTCCAGCCTGTGTATAAGTTTAGAGATAGAGACGGTATCAAAGGCCTTTTTGAGGTCAAGAAAGGCCACTAGGCATTTGTTCCCCTTATCTACTTCCTTGGTTATCACAGTAGCAAGTTTCTCCGTAGCATCCTGGGCCGACATTCCCCTTCTAAAACCATATTGAGAGGAAGATAAGATGTTATACTTAGCCAGGTAGTTAACTATTCTAGAGTTCAAGAGCTTCTCAATGATTTTAGAAATGGAGGTCAACACAGAAATTGGCCGATAGTTGCTAACGTCGTCTTTATCTCCACTCTTATACACAGGGGTAACAACGGAGCGCTTTAGAAGGTAGGGGAAGATACCTGTGTTAAAGCATAGGTTAGCCAGGTCACAGATCAGCGGGACTAGAATCTTTTACGACCAATTGTGAATCTATTTTCACTGTTCGTATTATATTTTTGTAATTTATAGATTAACTGCATAGGTAATAAATATGTTTTTCATGCATGTTCCCTATTTTCTCGTACCACTCGTTTCTAGTCATTCGTATTGAGACGTTTAAACTTTTGCCTCAGTGTTGCCAGCAATTTTAAGTATCTGAGACATCTTTGAACACAAGTAGTAACTAGTAAGGATCTAGACTTTTCAGGAGTACTAAGTGAAGTGTGTTCGTTTCAGCTGATGTGTTCCCGAGAAATGGCTTGCTAGCCCTTATAAAGCCTTGTCTCGCCAAAATAGCATCGTAAGGAGACATAGCCAATCAGCGCGCAGATGTCACTACCCAAAATCATCATTTGCCTAGCCTTTTCCCAACTACATTGGGGTCGGCTTGTCAAACCGGATTCAGCTGAATACCAGTATTTTACGTGGAGCGGCTGCCAACCAGAACTCCACAACCCATTAACTGGGCAACATGGTATTTCATGGAAAAACTGGAGTCAGATTTACTGGTTTCCGACTATCCGTAACGACTGCCAAAGATCTACCAATGACAGACGTGCTTTCCGAGGCACGGAGGAAACTCGATATGTTAAGATGGTCACCTATCCACAGACCAACCTTGGCAAGCGGTGCTTAAACTTGAAGATCGACCCTTGCGGCTGTTGTTATACAGGGAAATTGAAAAAATACCCGAAACCTCTTAGGCAGTGAAAGTACACATGATTATAAGCAACTTTTGTTTTGGTAAAACTCCGAAATCTCGAAAAAAATATCAGCTGTTTCATACATTTTCATTGGCTAAATACTGCATTTTGTATGAAACAGCTGATATTTTTTTCGAGATTTCGGAGTTTTACCAAAACAAAAGTTGCTTATAATCATGTGTACTTTCACTGCCTAAGAGGTTTCGGGTATTTTTTCAATTTCCCTGTATAGTCACTGCCCAAAATGTGCGACTATAATTCCAATTAATATAAAGTAGCTGACCCGCGCAACTTCGTCTGCGTCACATTTTCTATTACTGCTCCGCTCCTATTTGTCTTAGCATGATGATATATAGCCTATAACCTTCCATTTTTACCGAATTTTTCAAATCAGACCAGTAGTTCCTGAGATTATCGCGAAACCAAACTTACCAACTGAAATTACCAAACAAACAAACAAACTCTTCTGCTTTATAATATTAGTATAGATGTCAGATTATTCAATGAGCAACGTTGCAGTATTTGAAAAGATATTTTTTTATTAAACATTTTATTGTTTGTTTCGCCAGCTCCCCAAACCACAGCGTACAACGAGCTGGGCCAGTCGTGCTGCGCGGCCGGCGTGTGTGTGGAGATGTTCGTGTGCAATAACTCGTACGTGGACGCCGCCACCATCGGGCAGCTGCCTCGCCTCACTGGGGGACAGCTGCACAAATACACTTACTTCACGGTCAGTTATTGAGACTGGATTGAAAAGTACAATGGGCTTGTGTCCTGAAAATATCTAATTAGTCCGTCAGTTAGATTATCAAAAAATATTTGACCCGTGTTTTTTCTTTTGTTACGGGAACCAAAATTGACGAAGTTACGACGCTTTTAAAATTCTCAATACGTCACGCCTTGCCATAATTTTTAGAGGGTTGTGACGTCACGAGCCTTCACTCCCGAGTTTTGATGCGTTTTATCTGTCAATATTCCATTGATTTAAAAAAACAAAAAATACGTGTCCATTATTTTTCAATACTCTAACTGACGCACTAAATAGTTTTGCAATTTGTGGATGGTGGAATCTAGCCTATTCTCTTAACTATGAACCCTTTCTAAGTCAGGCGTTGTATTGTTCGTATCACCTTACCATTAAGGGCAGATTTCATCAGTCTGAAACTGAACGCGATCAGCATACCACATTTACAAGCTGTCAGTGTTATTATTTTCTATGGAATATTGACACTGACAACTCTTGAATTCAGCTTGATCGCGATCAGTTTCATTGGTGAAATCCAATCTAAGAATAAGCTTGTGTCCTGAAAAAATCTAATAAGTCCGTCAGTTAGATTATCAAAAAATATTTGACCCGTATTTTTCTTTTGTTACGGGAATCAAAATTGACGAAGTTACGATGCTTTTAAAATTCTCAATACGTCACGCCATGCTACAATTTTTAGCGGGTTGTGACGCCACGAGCCCTCACTCCCGAGTTTTGATGCGTTTTATCTTTTTCAATATTCATTGATTTACAAAAAATACGTGTCCATTATTTTTCAATACTCTAACTGACGGACTAAATAGTTTTGCAATTTGTGGATGATGGAAACTAGCCTATAAAGGACAATACGGTTTGACAGTTATTGTAAAATCGTGTTGTCATTCGTTCTTAGTTCTTAGTCCGTGACTAATCGTAAGTCCGTAGAACGTACGGAGTAGAAAACGCCCGCAACTAAGCCCGAAACTACGGACTTCGGTCTTAAAGAGTTGCCCACCAGACTCCGACCTCAGTTAACTAAGGCCACAACGATCGTTCGCCATGATTGATGGTGTTTCCCGGTTTACTGAACTGCCTTTGACGATAATTCTCCTGTAACTGCTACCAATAGCTAAAACCCTTTTAACGAATACTAGCTTAATACCTGGTGTGGCGCCACAGTGCGAGATGGACTCGAGTGCAAAGGGTTCCGAACCAATTTAATTTTTTGTTATGTTCTTTCATCATCATAGACTTCTTATAGGTTTTTTTGTTATCTTTAGGTGTAGAACCAGCATTTTTTTTTTAAATTTAGACTCAGTAGTTTCGGAGACAAAGCTTAAAAATGACCATTCGGGTCCATTTAGGATACCTAAAATATTATCTATAAATAGGATATTTTAATTTTAAATTTGCATTTTCGAGCCATTTTTATATTGCAAAGATTGTTGGGGCTTTCCGACTGATATTTAAAAACAAAACGTTTGTCTCATTGAACTTTTATCTCGCAAATGTGTTAAAAAAAAATTGTATTATTACGTAAAAAATCACCCTTTATCGATTCATCTATTTTTATAGGGTGATTTTTTTATTGGACCAAAAGGTCCAATTTCTTAAATAACTTCAAAACTATGAAAAAAAAATATAAGTAACAACCTCACAGCAAGCACTTTCATTTGATATATTATGTCACACGATACAGTTTGGAAAACTTTTTTTAAATTTTCTAGTTTGATCCCCAAAAGTAATCCCCACTAAAAATTTGTTAATTTACGTAACGCGTCCGTGTTTGAGTCACAGAAGACTCGGAGGAAACTGCCTGTGACAGACAGACATCCGAGTGATCCTATAAGGGTTCCGTTTCTTGCGGATGTTCAGAATTCTAAAAATAAGGAACGTATGAATAAGCCAAGCTACCCCCAGGCGGAGACGGACGGCGCGCGCCTGGTGCTGGACGCAGTGCGCGTGGTGGCGCGCCCCACCGCGCACGACGCCGTCATGCGCGTGCGCACCTCCACCGGCGTCCGCCCCACTGACTTCTTCGGACACTTCTTCATGTCCAACACCACGGATGTGGAGCTAGCGGCCATTGGTGAGTTCATCTTGTATTATTGTAAAGTCTATTAAACATTTATGATGAATGGAAAAAAATGCAAATAATTATTTCAATAAGGCATTTAATTCCATCATTGCCCTCGGTTCGGTGCATAATCTACTAGATTATGCACAGAGGGCATAAAGCAGTGCCTTATGTCACGGGTGTCATTAAATCCCGAACGCAATGATGAGTTCAGAGTTTAACTACAATACAAAAAAACCTGAATACAACTCCTGATTAAAGCTTGCCTGAGGCAAAACACCTTTATCCCCTCGGAGAATACTCTGCTTTTCACATGTTCTGCGAGATAATTGTGCTTTAAGCCGTGAAGAGAGCTGGTGCGTCAGAAGCTGTGCCGCCAGACCACTGTCCTTCAAAGAATCTGCTTCATAAGACAAGGAAAAACTAACGAGCATATTTACATCTTTCCCATGTCGAAAACAGGCTCCTTAGCAACCATTTGGGATGGGTTTTCTTGACGCTGCCGCTGTTGAGTCTAGGTCAAAGATGTCAAACAAAGTCTACGACGAAGCAAGCTTAACCAGAAGCAGTCTGTTCACTCTGTCTTTAAAGAGATGAGGGTTATAAGCGTTCGGAAACACAAACAGGCAGACAGTTCCACTCTTTTGCTGTGCGCATTATAAAAGACGTTTGGAAACGCTTAGTGCGTGTTGGTGGAGTAGCAACAAGGCAGGGATGGTAAGTTACAGTGCATCTGGATGTCCGATGGTGGAAGGTGCCGGTAGGATGAGGTCGTGGAGTAGTATGCAAATATATTAACGCTTTTCCTCCCCCACAGACGCCGACAAAGCAATAGGCATCGAAATCAAACACGACGACAAGCTAACAGCAGAAGACGGCGTCTACATCCAAGCAGCGCTCCTTTACACCCACCGCTCAGGACAGAGGAGGCTACGAGTCCTAAACCTGGCGCTGAACGTAGCCCACCAGCTCGCAGACGTGTACCGCAGTATGGAGCTCGACACCTGCGTCAACTTCCTCACCAAGCAAGGTAGGTTCCTGTCAGTGTCTCCCACTCCTCAATGAGTGGAGTTAGCCAATCAGCTAGCTGTTTGGCTAAAAATAAGTTGCTAAAAATAAGTGATCAAAAACCTCCTCGATTTGAAAATAATCTCAGTGTTGTTGAAGTGACGCTGAATGGTGGTGTAGGAATGTAGGATATTGCAGTAACACAGCTATTCTACAATGAGAATAATGGTAATTTGTGAGACAAGACTTCCCGAAGCGACTGCCTCTTAAATTTTGCGTTGTCATGATGAAATCAAACTCCAATAGGCTAGTTTCCATCATTCACAAATTGCAAAACTATTTAGTCCGTCAGAGTATTGAAAAATAATGGACACGTATTTTTTGTTTTTGTAAATCAATGAAACGCATCAAAACTCGTGACGTCACGACCCGCTAAAAATTATGCCACGCCGTGACGTATTGAGAATTTTAAAAGCGTCGTATCTTCGTCAATTTTGGTTCCCGTAACAAAACAAAAAATACGGGTCAAATATTTTTTGATAATCTAACTGACGGAGTAATTAGATTTTTTCAGGACACAAGCCCATTAATAATAATAATAATAATAATAATATCCTTGGACATTTCACACAACGCCATACAGTCCCAAGCTAAGCAACTTAATGCTTGTGTTATGGTAACGAGATGGCTGATAAACTACTTATATACATTTTTTTTTTTGTAAATACATACATATTATAGATAGAAAACACCCAGACCATACAACCCTCGGCATTCTTTGACCAATATATATATTTGCCCACAGCGGTGTGGGCCCTCCGCGAGCACTCTCCCCGCCAAGTCCGCGAGACGCTGTCGACCCGCTGCGCGCGCTCGCTGGCGGCCTACAGGAGACACTGCGCCTCTCCCTCGTCAGCTGGCCAGCTGGTGCTGCCGGAGCCCATGAAGCTGCTGCCGCTCTACACCAACTGCGTGCTGCGGTCTGATGCTGTGGCTGGAGGTCAGTACTGCACGCTCAAACTCAAAGCTTAAATCAACTTAACTGTTTACAGGCACTTTTCACAGACGTCACACACAATTAATGCTGTCTCTATTTACCATAGGTTTTCATCTCTATCTCTACGTATATAGGTATATTTAACCACTCTGCACGACAAGATTTTGACATATTATGACACCAGCTGAGTCGTCGGGATTTTGCGAATTACGTCATCAAATTCCGGAATTACACCAAATTTCGGCAATCGAATTTACTATGAAAAATTTATTTCCGTAGCTATATTATACGATAAGTTTGTGAGAAATATCTTAAATAACAAGTTAAGGTCGTTCAAATCGCTTCAGTCTACTTAAAAATGTGTCTTAAATATGAATTACTTCACCTCTTAAAAGAGGTAGTCAACCTAGATTTTCTAAAAATATATATAAGTAAACAAACTTTCGCTTCATAAATATATAAAAAAGGACATAATCAAGACATAGTCATTCTATTTGCGTACTTCGTTTGATTCTTTTTCATACATAACTTAACTAAAATACGATAGAATCACAAAAAATTATTACGTTGCATTTTGATGGCAGCGATGTTTGAGGCTAAAAAACATGAAAATTGTGGATTTGAGGACGTTCAAACTCCATTACTGGGGTTACTAGTCTGCTCATCATTTGATATTCCATTTCGGACGAATTTATCCATATTTCTTACGATATTTGTAGCGGTAATGAAGTTTTTTTATTTCCAATGTCGTAGTTTCGCGCCAAGTATGTTTGTTTACGTTTTTGTTTTACACAAATATCACCCACTCACATGTAAATACGATTACAAATATGACAATTATGAATCTAAATATCATGAAGAACAATAAAATCCCCAGATCTAAATGCAATTTACGAACCGATAACACGTAATTTCATGACACTTCATTCGTGTTCAAAATGATCAACCATTTTGTTTTTTTTTTAAATTATTAGGGAGTGTCATATCGATTATGCTAATCGTTTTATTTTTAATGTCATTCGACTCGATTAATTTAAATGAGCAATTTACATAAATCGGTTCTTAGTTACTAGAAAATTACTTATAGTGTTAAAATACAATTAGCACTGATTCTAATATATTTTATGGTTTATTATTACATTTAAATCGATTTTTAGGCGTTAATATGCTTACTATAGCTATAGATAGATGTCTTCAATGACTTTATGTTGAATTTAACTCACACACTGATCCATTGTTGTTAATTATATAAATCGAGTAGCAAAATTTGTAAATATGTTTGTGTTTGCATTGCATAGACTCAAGTACCCTGGCGGTTGGTTGCGAGTGTCATGCTCACCCAAAAGCCTAGCTGATGGTGGCGTATGCGTTGGATCATTTGGCTCCATTCAAAATGGTTGAGACGAATGGGCCTGTTTTATTTATTTATTTATTTAAACTTTATGTACAACAGTGTTACATGGGCGGACTTAATGCAACAATGCATTCTCTACCAGTCAACCTTTGGGTTAAAAAGACTACATTGTGGTAGGTGTACAACAACAAACAATAAGAAACACAAACATTTAAATTGAATCGCCTGTTCGTGATTGTTCCTTTTTATTTCGGATGTATTTATCATGGTCGTCTGTATAATTTCAACGCGATGTAACAAAACTTAGTAACAATTTATTATTTTTAAAAGAGTGTCCGTGGAGTTTCTTGCACGTTCTTCTCCATAGAGATCTACGCTTTAGAACGTGCAAATAGCTTCATCTTTTTGGACCGATCGACATTGACAATTCAAAAGTGTCTGTAAATTGGTTTAATTGAAATAAATGCTTGAGTTTTGCTTTTTCCGAAAAAATCCTAGACAAAAAAATTATTGCGAGTTTTATGTTTGACTAGTTTCTGCCCGGCGACTACACGGTTTTAATTTTTTTTACGGAATCCTTTCTAGAATGAGTTACTCGTTAAAAAGTCATGAAAAAAAATGTTTTTGTTTTAATGACACCTCATTTGAAAAATCGATTTAGTCGAAAGGCTGCTTTTCCTCAAGAAATGTGTGAGGACGTGTTGTGTTTTGTTTTTAAAACAGCCTTAAGCTACCAGGCGTTCCAAAATAATAGAAAAATCGACCTACAAATATCCACATATGCACACTCATATACATACTGTCAAAAAGCATTCGCAACTTCGTTTTGCAGCAGGAGAAAAAAAAACTTCTGAACGAATTTATATCATGACGTGTAAAAGTGTTTTTTACAACCTACTTATAGCATAAAAATTTTAATTTATCATTAACAAATATCCGCACATAACCAATTTTTATGCGTGCAAAAAAATACAACCTGATGCAGTACTTAACCATAGCATACTCAACTCAACGTAGAGTTTTTTTTTTAATTGATGCCAAAGTCCTACACACCTACTTGAAATTCCTACATAATGTATACCGGGCATTCTGTATGGCTGTATGGCATTCATATATAATGCCTATTCTGAATTTAAATGATGACTAGGTAACATAAACAAATTGGTGCGAAATCCCACGCCTGTAGTTCCGATGATTTATTCCTACTGTCTAAAACCAGTCTGAATTACATGAGAAAACATCTTTAATATAAAATGAATCGCTGAATGTGTTGCTAGGCGCAAATCTCGAGAACAGCACATAAACAAATTGGCGCGAAATCCCCACGCCTCTAGTTCAGATAATTTATTCCTACTGTCTAAAACCAGTCTGAATTACATGAGAAAACATCTTTAATATAAAATGAATCGCTGAATGTGTTGCTAAGCGCAAATCTCGAGAACAGCACATAAACAAATTGGCGCGAAATCCCCACGCCTGTAGTTCCGATAATTTATTCCTACTGTCTAAAACCAGTCTGAATTACATGAGAAAACATCTATAATATAAAAATGAATCGCTGAATGTGTTGCTAGGCGCAAATCTCGAGAACAGCACATAAACAAATTGGCGCGAAATCCCCACGCCTCTAGTTCAGATAATTTATTCCTACTGTCTAAAACCAGTCTGAATTACATGAGAAAACATCTATAATATAAAATGAATCGCTGAATGTGTTGCTAAGCGCAAATCTCGAGAACAGCACATAAACAAATTGGCGCGAAATCCCACGCCGGTAGTTCCGATGATTTATTCCTACTGTCTAAAACCAGTCTGAATTACATGAGAAAACATCTATAACATAAAATGAATCGCTGAATGTGTTGCTAAGCGCAAATCTCGAGAACAGCACATAAACAAATTGGCGCGAAATCCCACGCCTGTAGTTCCGATGATTTATTCCTACTGTCTAAAACCAGTCTGAATTACATGAGAAAACATCTATAATATAAAATGAATCGCTGAATGTGTTGCTAAGCGCAAATCTCGAGAACAGCACATAAACAAATTGGCGCGAAATCCCACGCCTGTAGTTCCGATGATTTATTCCTACTGTCTAAAACCAGTCTGAATTACATGAGAAAACATCTATAATATAAAAATGAATCGCTGAATGTGTTGCTAAGCGTAAATTTCGAGAACAGCTGAACCGATTTCGCTAATTCTTTTTTTGTTGTGTTTGTTATTGTCAGGAGAATTCTTCAGTTCTTATGAAAGAAAAAAATAAGAAAGTTGCAGGGTAGCCAGTTGTCGGGAGCGAAGCCGCGGGGGACAGCTAGTAAATAATAATTATCATTATTGCGAATTTGTATTTCATATCTGGATCGTATTTTTTCTTAGAATTGATTTACGATAATTACTCATTTATATTAACCGATTAGATAGAAATTTGAAAATCATCGATTAGCATGATATAGTGCTGCTGAGCCCCTCAAATGGGGGTCTCAGACAGCTGTTAAAAGTGTGTGAGGTTTATGCTGGAACATGGCCTGAGGTACAACGGAAGTAAAAGTGAGTTCATGTTATCATAAAAACAATATCTTGATACCACCTATATTACTAAATGGTGGACCTCTAGGTCGTGTGAGACAGTTTAAATATCTGGGACACATTGTAACTGAGAATAGGCTAGATTCCATCATCCACAAATTGCAAAACTATTTAGTCCGTCAGTTAGAGTATTGAAAAATAATGGACACGTATTTTTTGTTTTTGTAAATCAATGAATATTGACAAAAATAAAACGCATCAAATCTTGGGAGTGGGAGCTCGTGACGTCACGACTCAGTAAAAATTATGTGAAGGTGTGACGCATTGAGAATTTTAAAAGCGTCGTAACTTCCTCAATTTTGGTTCCCGTAACAAAAGAAAAAACATGGGTCAAATATTTTTTGATAATCTAACTGACGGACTAATTAGATTTTTTCAGGACGCAAGCCTATTTGAGTGACAAATTAGACATCGAGAGGGAGCGCAGGGCGTTGTCGGTCCGCGGTAATATGTTGGCACACAGGTTCGCTCGGTGTACTGCTCCTGTTAAAATAACAATGTTCACGTTCTACACGAGCGGCCTGTGGGCAAGCTTTACATAAAGGGCCTACAACGCCATGCGTGTCCAGTATAATAATGTGTTCAGGGCTCTGTTTCGGCTCCCTCGATATTGCAGCGCATCCGGTATGTTTGCAGACGCCAGCGTAGATGACTTCTACGCCGTTATGCGTAAAAAATTAAGTTGCGTCCTTGGTACGACGAGTCCGGGGGAGCCCGAATAGTATCTTGAGGATGATTGGCGAGAGAACCGATTCGGTTCTGGTCAGTAGGTTCACTGGACTCCATGTGTTGCGAGACCGATGAGCCTACCGTGCAGGGGTGTGACATTTTTAATTACTAATATTGATTATAAGTAGAATTCTTGTTACTAACAACCTTGCCGTGTCTATGGACTGTTTTGTCTGAAAGAAATGTTTGTTTTTATGGTACACCTAAAAAAAAACAACATGGTTGATAGTGGACGGCGATTATCACCTTTATACACTTGGATTTTATTTTGAAATAATAGTAAATTTGCGGGTTAAAATCGAAAGAATTATTGACGCTATCATATGACCTTTTTGTCCAGTTGTTTTAATATTTTTTTATAAAAAAAACATTGCCCCACACTAGGAATTTCTCTTGTATCGTGGGTGTGCTTACAAACATAGAAAGTCACATACACAAACAGCCAGACCCGGAACAACTATCCGTAGGCCATACAAATATTTGTTCCGTGCGGGAATCGAACCCACGACACGCGACGCAGCAGCCGGTCATCTCTCTCGTCTCAACCACTGTGCCAATCGTGCCATCAATTAACAGTCATATATAAGATTTTTTAAGTAGTTTTATTAATAACAGCGTTAAAAATAAGGATGTCGTATGACATATCTTTTAGGTCCAATTGGAATTTTACTAATACCGAGCCGGCGGAGGTTCGCCTGTCAAGGTCCGTTTGGTACTACTACCGAACTATAGGGTTAATCCAGATTGTCATTGACCACACTTTTGGCTTTCCACAATATTCAACTGTCTTGAGATTAGGAAGGGGTCAAAAATTTCAACTATTTACATGTTTCAAATTGTAGACGTCTATGGAGGAGAACGTGCAAAAAACTCTGTAACATTCTTGAAATCAAGTTCGTACAAAAACCATGGCAACGCAGTTTTTGCCGCTTCTTTATGCGGAGAACATTGGTGATACCCCTGGATAGCCAAGCCACCCAACTGGTACTACAAATTGCCTTACCT
Organism: Ceramica pisi; assembly: GCA_963859965.1. Lineage (NCBI taxonomy): Eukaryota > Metazoa > Arthropoda > Insecta > Lepidoptera > Noctuidae > Ceramica > Ceramica pisi. Next base: position 14,487,823 of record OY982553.1, on the reverse strand, counting down.
CCCCCAGGTCCGGACATAACGTGCGACGATCGCTCGTGCGCGATGTACCGCGCGCTGGCGGCGGACGTGGAGACGTCCATCGTGTACACGTACCCGCGCCTGCTGCCGCTGCACCGCCTCGCCGACCAGCCCGCCAACACGCTGCAGCCGCTCAGGGCCTCCGTCGATAAGATGAACGAGCAGGGCGTCTACTTACTAGGTGAGAGACTCATACCTGATCTGGAAGGGGGTAGTCCGTGGTGTACTGCTATTGAATCTATGCAACAAAATTAAGCTGGCTTTTGCTAGATATAGGAAACTGCTAATTCGACAGTCATCGTGGTCAGAATAGTGCCAAAATCGCCAAGAGTAGCGACTTTGTTTCCGGAAAGCTGCACCCAAATAGAGAAAAAATCATTACCTGACCGATGCCAACCTACTTTTATAGAAAATACCTGACATTGTCAGGAGCCTCAACAGCAATTTCTCAAGCACTAATCAACAATCCTTCCCCAGAAAACGGCGTGCACATGCTCCTATGGGTGGGCTCGCAAGCGAACCCGGAGTTCATCCAGGACGTGTTCGGCGTGCCGTCCGCCACACAGATCGACACGCAGGTGTGCGAGCTGGCCGCGCTCGACACGCCGGCCAACGCCGCCGTGCGCGCGCTCATCGACGACGCCAGGGGCAGGCGCCGCACCGCCATGAGGGTGAGTACGTCACACGAGGGAACACGCGGGACTAGTTGAGCTCTAAGGTGGAGCGTGGGCGCCGGTACGGGGGTGCAAGCGGGTTACTTTGATGCGGAATTTGTTCGAAAGAGTCACCGGTTTTAGTCAGTAAGAGTCTGACGCTCCCTTCTGCTTCGCCCAAAGTGGAAGGAGTTCCCATCAATAAAAAAGGGGGAGTACTTTCACCTCTCCGTTTTGTCACCCCTGTCTTTCAATAAAACATACGAAAAAATAAAAAAAATGGATAAGCAGAATGTAGTAAAAGAGACCTTGAAGATCCGAGGCGAGGTATTTCGAGATTCCTCGCGTTCATTCTTGTATCTGTCTACTTTAGTTTTGGGCAAAAGAACACCTTTCCTATTCGAGGAGCGGTTTTGTAGTTGCACCCCCCTGAAAATATTCCTGCCGGCGCCCATGAGGAATAGTCTACTGTACTTTCAAGGTTCTATTTAAATTTTCTTGGAATAGAAGCTTATAGGGAACATGCAAGAACTATAGGTAGCAGCACAGAAGTATCATGGTAAGTACCTTACATAGTATAAAACAGAGTCGATTTCTCCGTTTGTACGCTTACATCTTTTAAACTACGCAACGGATTTTAATGCGGTTTTCATCAATAGACAGAGTGATTCAAGACCATTTGTGTAATATTTGTCCCTAAATTCCTGCGGGAACGGGAAAAATTGTAAATGCGCTTACGAACTCGCGCGCAAAAGCTAGTTTTACTTCATAAGTTTCGAATATGTAACGCTAGATGGCATATCCAACGTCATGCACGTTTCCTATTCTTGTAAACGAAATCGTACAATGCAAAATGAGTCAACTGTGTAAAGTCTTTATGAGAACTCTTGCAGCTACAAGTTCCTGCCTAGTAAGTTATAGAATTAGGTATTATAAAGCTCATTATGCTATCAATGATCTCGTTACAAAAATCAGCTTCCATTCCGTTCCGCGGCAATTTAAATTTATCCTAAAATGTACTGTAATAATGTGTTTAGTACATCTTGTGGATATTAAAATGATGTGGCGTATTTGTGTGGAAAGATAGAAGAATAGAATACTTTTAAGATTTTTCTTCTCAAGGCTATTATACTATAGATTTCACCTTACTAAACATTTAAAACACAACTAATATACAAGACATATGTACAGATACACAGGTCTTATTCTAATTACTTTTATACATAGTTTTAAACCTCCGTAGGTCGGTAGTTTTATTTTAGTTTGTGTGACCGAGCATGCAATTTTGAAATTTTTACACTTGCAAATGCTTGCTGAACAATTTTGTCTATACCTATGATGCTTGTAATTGAATTATGCATGTCTTTTAGAACCTTTCTTTTTCTCTTAGTTTAAGTAATACAGATATTGTAAAAAAATATCTTACGCATGCAACAAATTGGTAGTCTGTTGTTTCTTACTTTACTTTTATTTTACTCTATGATTTTTGGCCTATCGCGTGTCAATGACTATAAAACATAAGAATCTAAAAAGCACTGCTTTCTGATCGTCCATGCCGTTTCATTGACAAGAGTATACAGAGGTGCTATTACTCATATGGTGCGTTTCCACCAGTATGTAGTCGATGGTAAAAGAATTTAGATCTTTTAATAAGATAGGTTACCGATAGGCATGAAAATCTTAAGCTACAGGCATTACTGTGTTGTGTTGTGGCGTGGAATGTACCAATTAAATCTATCTACTATCGACATTGTCCTCATTGAAATAATATCTAAAATAAATTATCACAAAAATTAATCGTTCTTCTTTCGAATTAATTGTTGTGTTATTGTATAATTGCGCCGATCCTAAGTCATACTACAACGAGCTTCGTAGCCTATCAACCGCATCTCTATACAATAATACGACCCCAGGTATACCTACCAGCTGGGAACAGCTAGTAGAAATAAATTGAATTGTAATTTCATAGGTTTGCGTTTAAGCTATCGCATCGTAGACTACCGATAGGCCTAAAAATCTAAAGCTACAGGCATTACTGTGTCGTGTCGTGTTGTGGCGTAACACCAATCACGACACTTCAAGCCTAAGAGCGGGGGCACACGATGCGTTGCGGCGGCGGTGCGGCGCCGGAGCGGGTCGCTGCGTCGTCTTACATAGAAATATCTGTGGCATGTCACACGATGCGCACCGGGCTTGCAACCACCAAGACGAGGCGGGGAGGGGTGAATGCGTTGCGATGTCGGAGCGGCACCGCTCACTTGTTTTGCGTCACAAGGAAGGACACGACAGGACAGGCTGCTACGGCGCCGCTGTGACATAACAACGTTACGGCGCCGTACCGCTCGTGTGCCCACTGACACGGTGAAATCTTTGCGGTGCGGCGCCGCAACGCATCGTGTGCCGGGGGCTCTACGTCATCACAACGACTTAGCCAATCAACTTTGCCACGACGCGACACAGTAATACGCCCCCGGGTTTAGTGCGTGCACTAGCATGGCCTCCCTGACTCGCTTGTCCTCCAGCTGACGGTAGCATACCAGTTGGCGGCCACCGCGCCTCAGTTCCGGCGCCTCCTGGTCGAGGACCGCGGTCTGGACGGGGCGGAGGCCTACATGGAGTTCCTCATGTCCGTGCACAAGGCTGTGCAGAAGATGCTGTATGTTTGACGGGTTTCTTCATGGGTTCTTGAGGGTTTCTTGGGGTTGGGTTCTTAAGGATTTTCGAATGGGTTCTTATGGGTTATTGGGTTGGGTTTTTCTTAAGGGTTTTTGGATGGGTTCTTATAAGTTTTTGGGTAAATTGTTATGAGTTTTCTGGTGGGTCTTATGTCTCAAGGGGTTTGAGGTAATTCAGGGGTTTGGTTTTGGTGAGGCGTGGAATTGAAAGAGCTAAAAATGTGTCATTTTGGTATCGTTTTGTGACTTAACAACGCATATTTTTCATAATGATAAGTTCATTCAGTAGTTCTTGAAACTTTGAATGATACCTGAATATAATCAGACATTTTCTCAAACGCGAACCCTTTCATTTTGCATGTAATTGATAAATATTTAGTTGCATAATCATTTCTTAACCTTTGGGTTTGTTTTACCGCTAAAAGCTAAATAAGAAAGAGTTTCACTTTCAATTCCACTTCTATATTTTATTAGGTTGAGAACGATACTTCGAAGATATTTCTGGGGAAAGTCCCGCGATCACAAAAGGGTGATTTCGGTGATTCTGGGTAATCTGGCGGTTTTAATATCTTTATATTTTTGGGTTTTGTGTGACGCTTATTTCATTTTTGCCAGATGGATTCTTGCATCTTTTGTATATGTGGTTTTATATTTTGATAATATTATTTCATTTTAAAAGTCTATAATAAGTATGTGTAATAAATATTTTCATTTTAGGGTCGACAGTTCGACACACGACTTTCACTACATATACTACACATAATATTGTTATTATAATTATAATTTTATGTATTTGAACTACCAAATCATATCATCAGTATTTATTCGTACCTAAACAACATTACATTTATGTACCTAATTCATATTGCAGCTATTACAGGTTCAACCAACATTATTTAAATCTTCACAACAATTTTACTAATAAAAATCACCATAGAAATTTCTCCCCACCTCTTAATAAATAGAAAAGATGAAAGTGAATGTGTTATGTTTTATGAACAAGAAGTTTGCTAAAATCATATGTTTTCAAATCTCATTGCTGCTTTTGTGTACAGCTCAGACAAATTAGATACTTGCATACCTATTCAAAACCATTGATTCCATCGTAAAACGAATGGTTGTGGTATTTAAGGCTTGTTCAGAGTAAATGCAACAACCTCCCTAAACGAAAGCAAGTCTATTCTAAGTAAAACACGCTATCTATTTTAATATTAAAATCTTCCGTTACTGAGTGAATGGCTGACAGACATCGGACAGCCGAAACTCCTGCGGGAACTGGAAGAAACGGGAAAACGGAAGTCGCGAAGACGTACGGCGATGCGCCACCAGTACATGGTGGACATCCCACCTATACGCACAAAACGTTTAAGGAATACATTCATCGTGTGTACAGCTAAGGAGTGGAATTCCCTGCCTCAGTCTGTGTTTCCTGATAGCTACAACCTGGCAGTCTTTAATTCAAGAGTGAATAGGTTACTTCTAGGCAAGCGCGCTCCACCTTAGACCGCATCATCGCTTAACATCAGGTGAGATAGCGGTCAAACGTTTGCCTTTCAATAGGTAGTAAAAAAAAAGTCGCGGGCGATCGCTAGTTGCCATATAAATTACCTACCCTTTTGTTGCATTTTCCTTACAACAAACCACAACCATTTTTTCGTAATAAAATCGAATGGTTGTGAATAGCTATGCATGTGACCGATTCGAGCGTGCTGTACCCAATTGCAGCTAGAGATTTGAAAACATGATTTTAGAAAATTCCTTGTTCATAACTTAAGACAAGCGCTTTCCTCTTAATCTTTAAGATCAGACGCTTTAGACAAGTGGATACTGTCAGGCTGTACCGTGGTGAAGGTGATTGTCAAATCGTTTAAAATATATGAGATTGACAAACGCTGTCGATATGTCCTAATATACATAAAATTCTTCCATTACTTACTGATTCAGGGCGGATTTCATCAATGAAACTGAACACGATCAGCATGTGAACCACGTAAGAACGCAGAGTTAAGAGGCCCATCGGTGACGAAAAACTGGTGGACGCCAAGCTTCACAGCTTGGCTCATCGCCGCAAGGTTGCCTGCTTGTCGGTCTTCTACAGATTGTACTTCGGCGAATGTGCCCAAGAACTCCAAGACCTCATTCCACCAGCACCCTTCTACCATGGGACATCCAGACGCACTGCAGCTTACCATCCCTACCTTGTTGCTATTCCACGAATTCGTACCAAGCGATTCCAAACGTCTTTTATAGTGCGGACAGCTAAAGAGTGGAGTTCTCTGCCTGCGTCTGTGTTTCCGAACGCTTACAACCCTAATCTCTTCAAAGTTAGAGTAAACAGGCTCCTTCTGGGTAAGCTCGCTCCATCGTAGACTTTGTCTCTGTCATTTCTGACCAAGACTAAGGTCAAGAGCAAACCCGTCACAAATAAAAAAAAATAAAAAAAATTCGATCTGTCAGTGTATTTTCTAGTGAATATTGACACTGACAGGTCTTAAATTCAGTTTAAGTAAGCCGGGTCCAGACATGATCATTTGACAGATCCTATCACCGTATCCGTATCTGCGTATTGTATCAAGTTGTGGACGCCTCCGATTTGCTCCGTATCCGTATCTTCACAATAGTCATTATCGCGTATCAAATTGCCCAGTTCAGTTTCTGCTCTCGATCAAACATGTCGTCGCAGTTGGTTGAAATGTACGAGAATTTATCAATTTCATGTGCCTGTTTTATTGTCATTCACAACATTCTAACCTCAAAACCAAAACAGAGACGATGGTGGCAAACGGAATTATTTAGAAACAGACTTGGAGGAAGAGCTTTGATGAGAGACCTAAGATTTCAACACATAATGACGCGTCCAGACTGACCAACGCCACGTCCGTATCTGTATCACCTTTGATGATCGGACAAAAACCGACACGACATGGGACGGGCCGTATCATAACGGCGTATCGAGATCCCGTATCATGATACGTATATCATTACCCGTCCACATATGCGATCATGATACGCGTCGACGATACGGATACGGTGATCGGATCGGGCAAATGATACATGTCTGGACCCGGCTTTAGATGTACTGATCGCGTTCAGTTTCATTGGTGAAATCCGCTCTTAGTGATTGAGTGACTGAGCAGCACAGCCAAAACTACTGGTCGTAGTAAACTGATTTTTTGGCATGAAGCCGTAGGGGAGCACTTCTCTTATCGTGTGGGTACGACCCCACACACCCAAGTGTCAGTGTTTCGACCGCCATTTGGAGGCCGGGACCACCAGCTTACACGTGCCTTCCGAAGCACGGGATCATTTAAGAGAGGATTTTCCAAAATTCCAACGTGAACTTTCCCTAATATTTTGGCATTTCGACAGTCGCATTCGCTAAAGGTGGGTACTGACTAGTGTTACGGGGCGTAATGTATCATTGGGAGCGAGCATTTTACGTGACGCCGTGCCCTAAAATCCATAACATGCGCGTTTCGAATGCTTTGAAAATTGGTAATTGTTTATGAATAAATAAATAAATGCTAAAATGCTTTGCTCGCCCGTGCTCCAGAATCGTAAGACACTCACAGTCAAGATATCTGACGACGAGTTTGTGTTGACATATTTGATTCTACCTACAGAGTAACAGCTTGTCTAAAGCCTCTGGTATCCATCATCTGCCTAGTCTTTTACCAACTATATTGGAGTCGGCTTCCAGTCAAACCGGATTCAGCTGAATACCAGTATTTCAGCCTCTGGTATCCAAAAGCACGCAACACACAAACCCCTTCTAAATCACCCCTCGTTGTTCCAGCTAACGACAATGCGACAACACGACAAGCTGGAAGCCGTGCTGCGTCACTTCCTGGTCGAGGATCGCGGCGTGGACGGCAGCTCGTCGTACGTGGACTATCTGTGCCACATCCACAAGGAGATCCGCGCGCTACTATAGCACATGTACGGCTACTATTAAGCGTAGACACGCGCTGGACGATATTACGCGACCAAAGTTCGGCTTTTGCGTACGTGCAATGCGAAATATACCTTACGATTATAGATATAAGGTTAATTTTATATTGCGCGGATAACACGTTTATATTGGACAAGGATCTTTTTAAAATTAGAACTATGTCAGCCATCTTGATTCCTGCCTGAAAGGCTTTTGGTTTTCATCTCTATATGCAAAAGATCCTTGTATTTTGTAAGTCATATATCGAGTTTAGAATCTTAGACAATTTATATCAATTGACACTCGCTCAATATGAACTTCTCAAAGTTGATATTCGTGTTTTAAAAAGTTGGTGCCACTGTAATTTGAACTTAGTCCACCATGACATTCGGTTTTTTTTGGTAATTTGTCTAAGATTCTGAATTAAGTTTTCTAATTCTAATATAAAAAGCATGGCAGACGAACTTTCGGTCGCGTATGATACGCCGGTAAAACTACGCTGCGGTATCGCCGAGACAACGCAATGTGGGACACTTTTACATGGAGAAGTGTTTTGATTTGCAAATTATTATAATAGAATTATAAACCTCGGTTTAGTGGTACCTTTAGAAGGGTTCTTGGATTGAGAATTTGAAGTGAAGCTAGAATTTGACAAGTTATGAACTTCAAAGTCCCATCAGAGAGTGGTGTTGTAAAGACTTGTTAAAAGGAGGTTCCTAATTTCTTAGTGATTTCTTGCTTCAATTATTGTAGGTAGTACCCGAATGATTATATAGTGTACCTAATAGTTGATGTGTATTACAGATTATGTTAAATGAGTATGTCATTCAATCATACGTTTTTGTTTTGTTTTTCTATGTAAAGTTGAAGAATGTAGTTTGTCTCCACTAAAATTATATTCATCCAAAACCGTGTTTTAGTGAATACCGCTAGGTGTAAAAATTATTACTGGTCAAAAGATAAAGACGCAATAATATGTAAATAAATTACGTAGGTTTGTATATATGTGTGACACAGCACACTGATTTGAATTTGTAATGAGTTTGTTAAAAATGCAACTAAATGTAAAAGTTTTCCACATTCCTAATTTGTATAGTTGTGAAATAAATGATTTTGTTTTGGACTAATTAGTATCAATACTATTATTAGAGGACTATTTGAGATTTCTACCAAAAACTACCAAGCAGGGTTGCTAGTAGTGAAAAATGTTAATAATAAATTAGAAGCGATTTGTTTGGTGATGGTTCAAAATGTACAGGCTTTCAGTGTAGTTACAATGCGTTTCAAATGAGAATAGGAACGTCAATGACCTCTTATCTGTCAAATGTATCTTGAATCGTACGATTTGCAAAGAAAACTTAGCCGATATGCAAATCAATGACAGTTTATTTTAGTTTGTTTAAATAAGTCTTAAATCAAATTTAAATAAAAACGTAAATGAGCTAAATATAATAATTTACAGCTATGACGTCACAATATGGCGCTAAGTCAATCCTATTCTTATTTGAAACACATTGTACGAAACCTACGTTTCGGTATACAAGTAGACTCGAGATACTGATGCGACTTTACTATTAATGGACTATTTGAGATTTCTACCAACAACTACCAAGCAGGGTTGCTAGTAGTGAAAATTGATGATAGTAAATTAGTAGCGTTTTGGTGATGAATCAAAATGTATAGGCTTTCAGTATAGTCACATAACCTACGTTTCGGGATACCCTGTGGGCTCAAGACACTGGCGCGACTTTTAATCACACGTGCATCGTCAAGTCGTGTCGCAAAGTCGCGACAGCCAAAATTCGACTGTTTATAATGTTGTTAATGCATCTATTACGTCCACGGTCTACGCGTAAGGATCAGCATTTAATAAAGACTAGTGTTAAATCTTCGAATAAATAGTGTTTATCCCCTTATTCATTAAAACGTGTAAATACATACTCACATCACCCTTAGATATGTTAGGGGTAGGCAGGCGTGTACTTGTAACTTGTAGAATAATGATAGATACATTTTTAATTGCCTCATGGGTATAGTAGCCGCAAACTACGCTAACTGCTTTTGATTCTCGGATGGTGTATGTTTGTTAGGAAATTCTTAGTGATATATATTTGGAATTGTAATTAAGGGATTGCTGTAGTACACCCCTGTCTACTCTCAAAACTAATTGATGATAAAGGCAATTAATATTAGCACATGAATAAAGGGAATTTATTAAATTAATAAAATATATCAGTGTTAACAATTTCTACAAAGTTATTGAGAGGCTAACGCGCCGCAGCACAGTTTTAAGTAAGCACCCACGATAGGGCCCTTAAAAGTCTCAACGTCGTAAGGTCAAATTAGACCTTTAATCTACACACGGCAAAATGATTTATACGCTGATTTAAATAAAGACTAATCTTGTACAGAATAAAGATGTAATGAAAAGCATTTCGTATGACATAAATCTGTAAGTAATTTCCATGTCATGAAGTCAATTTAGATATTCTTTTTCTACTTAACAAATAGGATGTTGAAATTATTATGTTTTAACTTACATACTCACTAGCCGACCGATAAAATTGGACAATTCAGTAAAAAAAAAACCGGCTACCTCACAGATAGATGTAACGCGACAATGACACAATGATAATGTCTTTTCATAGCTATTGAGTCATTTTTCACAGATCGGACACTATCTATGTGATTATCGCATCTGTCTGCGGGAGCCTTACCTTCGTCGAGAAATAAATTTGGATTCGAACGCCAGATGTTTTGTACGTAAGAACAAACAAGACATCTTCCATTCGTAGTTTTTGTATTCACCTAACTTGCAAGTATTACGATAATGATTTTTATAGACCATTAGTAAGACTGCCGTACCCAGATGTAGATATAGCAAAATATATGGACCTTTCACTCATCCATATGAGTGACTATCTCTTTCTGAAATTCTATCTGTCAATTTGACGCTTGGGTACCGTAGTTGGATAGTCTGGCCAATTCAAAGCTAACAATAATGTCCATTGATGGCCTAGAAACTAATATAACTGAAACAAAATAAGCTTTTTATAGCTCTAACAAAATTGTCATGTTTAAGAAGTTTTTTACGAAAATTAAAAATCATTTGTCCAAAAAGTATTGAATAAACTGCCTAGTAACTTAAGTGTTGCTACACGAATAAAATGTTAACTTTTAGTAGAAAATTCCAATTAAATAATATCTCAAAAACTAGTTTTGTTAAAAAAATGGAATAGTTTTGTTTCTGTTTCTTACGATATTAAAACTAGATTTATTTTTATCTATATTGGATTGTATTGTAAATGTAAATAAAATATGGCATTATTTAATTTTATTTGTTCTTATTTTAAGATTAGTGATAAAATTAGTTGATTTTCGATTGTTTAATTTTTAATGTATCGGCAACATATTTGTATGTAAGGTACATCTATCTACATCCTTATTATATTTCAAGTGACAACATCGAATAGCTCGGATCGAGTTCGTTACTTTACTAGGCCAATATCAAGAAGCACCAAGAAAAGATAGGTAAATAAAACTCGAAAATCAACTAATTTTATTAAAAAATCTCACATAAGTAATCTATTTTTTTATAAAGAACTGTAGTCCTAGAAGCGAACGAGGCGTTCCTACGTCATCAATATAATGACCGAATAGATAGTTTTAATACATAAGATAAACATTATTTTCCCTAGATACTGTATTACCACATTTGAAAAAGTTAAGCTGCTTCCAGACTACGCTATAGTATATAGCATAGAGTATATAGCTCATAGCACAACAATTTCGCGCACCATACATTGCCAATAATATATAGTACAGTAAAGTGTGAACGAGTCCATAACAATGTATGGTGCGCGATATTGTTGTGCTATGAGCTATATACTATATGCTTTTATAGCGTAGTCTGAAAGCAGCTTTAGAAAATTGTCGGCTCAAGTAGCTAAAATAGTAAGAAAGGTAGGATTCACATAGAAATATAGGGTGGTGCCCGTTTGTCACGGTGAACTACCACGAACCAACACAAAAACAGAGCTTTTCAGCGCTTTGCGCTTGCGAAAAGCGTTCTTGCAAAAAGTATGGAAACTGACCAACGTTGACAAACAGCGCGCAACTCTGGATAAGCAGTCGGCTTATTCATTTTATCCCTAAAACAGCAACCCTACGGTGGATTCTCGGAGTAAGCCATACTTCCGCCACTTTTTATCCCGGTAACTGAGGGCGCATTCCGTCCACTAGCGCCGCCAATCGTTTTTTATTAATTGTGTTAAATTTAAGACACGTAGATCAAAAACCGCTCTGTAGTGTTCTGAAGAAATGTATTTATTATGTTTTGAGAGTTATGTTTTGTACTTTAGAACATAAATTGTTGCCAAAGTCGATATTTTTGCTAAAAGTGGCCACTTTTAGCAATAATTGCCGTTTTGGCTATTTAGCCATGAGTTATGTAAAATAGCTGTCAAAACATAATAGATACATTTCTTCAGAACACTACAGAGCGGTTTTTTATCTACGTCTCTTAAATTTACCACAAATAATAAAAAACGATTGGCGGCGCTAGTGGACGGAATACACGCTCTTAAATGGCTTATAAAAGACTGAAGAGGAAGTGGAAATCCAGGGGAGCTACTCTCTAAGCCCAAAGTCCGTAGTTTCGGGCTTAGTTGCGGGCGTATTCTACTCCGTACCACCTAACCATTAAGAATTAATGACAAAACGACTTGTCAGTTACTGTCAAATCGTGTTTTCATTCATTCGTTCGGGATCGGGTCTAATCGTAGGTCAGTAAGTTATAAGGAGAGGAATTCGCCCGCAACTAAGCCCGAAAAAACGAACTTCGGGCTTAGACAGTAGCCCCCCAAAGCCGCTGCTACCTTAGTAGGTACTACAGGCTTATTCCACCTTAGAGTGGCTATTTTAGGGAGAAACGAATAAGCCAAGCAGTCGGCAACCTCATTGGTTAACCTGCGAGAGGCCACCAACCAAAAGAAAAACTATCTGGCGATACAACCCTCTTTTTAAGTGAAGGCAACCTATAGGTAGACTATCGAATGAAATAATTTTCTTGCATTTATGATGAGCTAAATATTTAGCTAACTTTAAATGTGGTGATACAGCGATCCCAAACCCCGGCAGTTTGCAGCCAAAATCGTGAGTAAGACGCAGATAATCTTCCGGTAATATTAGCTTAGTAAGTTAAATTCGAATGCGAGGAGTTTATTGTTAAATAGTGTATAATCCAGAACTGTATTGAGCGTGTAAGTTTTTAATAGTTAATAAATCCTTTTGTATAAGAAATTGTTTTAATTTGTCAAGAACATCGCATCTCTTTCCTGTTTTTTTTTTACCGACTTCCCAAAAATGAAGAGGTTCTCAGTTCGGTTGTATTTTTTTTGTTTGTTACCTCATAACTCCGACAATTATGAACCGATTTGAAAAATTCTTGTTTTATCTGAAAGGATATACTTGCAGATTGGTCCCATTTAAATTTTATCAAAATCTGTTACGAACTTTAGATTTTAAATCGAAATAGCTGTGATTCGTCTACTTGGACGATGGTTTTATGTCATCCAAGTAATCGAAATTGCGTATTTTGCTTTTCTGCGATTTTGCAGTGGTGTTGTCAAATTGCGAAGAAGCTAACAAAAACACGGACTTCCGAAATTAAAGTTATTTTTTACTTTGTAGTGTTTTTTTTTTTGGATTAGGTACGGTTGATTTTTTTGTGTAAAAAGTTTTTTTTAATTTGAGATCTTGACTCTAGTTAGAGAAGATAGTGACAAAGTCGAAGAGGGAGCGAGCTTACCCAGATTTAAGGGTTGTATGTTTTCGGAAACAGACACGGGCAGAGTTGCACTCCTTTGCTGCGCGCATTGCTTACCTAAATACGTTTGGATACGCTTAGTGCGAATTGGTGTAATAGCAACAAGACAGGGTTGTTAAGTAGGTAACTTGCAGTGCATCTTTCTAAATTCAGAATTTGAATCTGAGTAAGTAGGTACCTAAGTATATGTAAACTTTAACTCTTGATTCTTCTCCGTCGTTACCGCACTGCTGAGGATCGCACGGAGTAGAGAAAAGTGTCTTTCTATTGATGGCATCAAAAGAAAGACAGTCCTTCTTCGCTCGAGGAAGACTTCGCTCCGCATCAATTTCGGGGATCGAGTTCCACATAGCGCGGATCGGAGCTATAGGCCGTTCGGCAGTTCAAGCGACGAGTAGGTACAAATGTTGTAGGTAATTTGAGCGGGGTGGCCATAGAAAATTTATGTAGATAATTAATTATGACAAGCAATAACCTGAAAAAAAAAAACCTTTACCCCACCTCGTCTACCCTCAGAGACTTAGATATTATGTTCATCTGTAGGTACCAATCTTCATAACTTATTACAATTATAAATAGGTATAACGAAATATTTGGTCTGATCGATGTTGCATAAATCATATGGGTTGCAATGGAATTCGAACTTTGTGTTGGATGACACTTAGGTGGCTTTTCTGTTATTTGAAAATTATGTGTGTATATGTCACAGCTGAGGTTTGACTTACATCAAGATTCAAGGCCAAAATGAAACTATTTTTCAGTTAAAATTTTATTAAAATTAAGTGATATAAATATTGACAGTAAATTAAATATTTTACAAATGTAACACACCTGCGATTTCACACATAACGTCGCGTCTTTTCCGAAGAACATGTTATTTTGACTGAAAAGAAAAACACAATTAATTCTTCTATCAATAAATAAATCAATCTTAACCCTTGAGGGCAGTGGGCTATGGTTGTTTCAATGTTTCGCCATCTCTTCCGAGGTCGGCCTCGGCGGTGCCGTCCGTTCAATTAGCACAGAATAAATTAGTTGTGCCTTGTAGTTTGCCCAGCAACCTAAAATGTTTCATTGCTGGGACACAGGCCTTTGTGAGAGGGTGTGGGACTGTGGGCTGATGGTGTAGGCATAAAACACCACAGCACAGTCATTATCTGCCTAGCTTGCTCCCAACTATATAGAGGTCGGCTTCCAGTCAAACCGTCAGCTGAATACCAGTATTTTACTTGAGGAAATTGCCTCTCCATAACCTAGTTACTGGGTAAACCGTTAGTCCTTGGCAAAACTGACCCATACACAGTAGCGTAAGTAGCAAGTTGCATTGCTCACTGCGTATTGGCGGTTTCTAGTTAAGGTACAGTTTAATGAGGGTTTACGCCACCTGTGACGCCTTAAAGGACTCTTCCTTGAAAAAGACTGATGTAAACATAACGTTGTTCTGTTAACAACAAATTCTGATCAACATATTTGCCGCAAAAGGCTGTGATTTTGCCAGCCTAGGGCCATGAGTCGTGGGATTATTCGCAAGAGACACCGTGGCTCCGGGCATACACAAAGGGCAATGAAGGAACATGTATGGGTTTTAGTCAGTAGAAGTCTGACACTCCCTCCCGGGCGACACCTAGAGCGGGAGGAGTAATTGGATGAATTCCAATTCCTAAAAAAAAAAAGCCTAGGGCCATGCAATTCTCTCTCTACCTCTCTTGAAGTCTTGAAATACAAAGCGATAATCACCGGGTTATCCTGCGTTGTCACGATGTATCGTGATTTCTATGATGGGCTTGGAGTAGCTGCAGGGCACGCAGTCGATTCCACAGGGTCGCCTTTTACGACAGCCAGCCACCCTCAACGCCAGAAAGCTTATCTGCAGCAGCACCACGAGGATCTGGACCAGCATCATCCTAAAACATCAAATCTGCGTTTGACGAAGCGTTGGAACACGATTTTTTGGAACGAAGTTCCTTATCGTGCGTTGCGAAAGAGGGCTAGACGGACAAAATTAAGACTAAAAGTTGTAACGACACTTTCCCACACTTTTTGTTGTTTTTGAATATCGAAAAGCGAAAAGATTTAGACAAATTTTAAAATCCTATTACTTTCGTTAGTCGAATTCAAAAGCCAAAGTCAAAGTCAGAAGTCCAAGCCAGTATTCAAATTCGTTAGCCAAATTCAGAATCTGAAGTCAAAGTCAGAAGTCAAAGTCGGAAGTCAAAGTCGGAAGTCAAAGTCAGAAGTCAAAGTCAGAAGTCAAAGTCAGAAGTTAAAGTCAGAAGTCAAAGTCAGAAGTCGAAAGTCAGAAGACAGAGTCAGAAGACAGAGTCAGAAGACAGAGTCAGAAGTCAAAGTCAGCAGTTAAAGTCAGAAGTCAAAGTCAGAAGTCAGACGTCAAAGTCTTGGAGGAAGCTTAGGAACACCAAATATTTGTTTAAGAATTTACCATATTTTTTTAATATCGCGAGGAAGCCCTCAAAAGGCGCCTGGAGAAGACCAAGGAGTGTAGGATTTTTAACTCACTTAACCACATCAGTGATCACCATCAGCTCTTGCAAAGAGTTCTGTGACCACAGACAGGATTAGGTACTTTATTATCCTAAGCTTGTTTTGCAAGGCATTGGTGGAAAAGGACTTAGCAAGACGATTATTACCTACTCGTAGATAAAAAAAAATGTGATCGACGGATGTTTGCGGTCTATCTTGAGTAGCTTGTTTTGTTTGTACAAGATCATTTCCTTGTTCAACAAAGTCTGTTACGCATCCTTGCTTAACTTAGTTTTCTCGTACAAAAAGCCACACCTTTGCACAGCTCCACTGCGCCTCTTTTCACATATCCGGTGGAAAAATTGGTACAAACCAGATTTTACTTACGTAGTTGCTTGAACATCTCCATGTCATCTTTTTTACTGCAAAGAAGAAAAAATATATAATGAGTTGATTACAGCTATGGGGTAGCTATGGGTGTGGCCCACAAATGTTACAACCTTATGGAGTTTTTAGTTTAAAATTCCGTTTGTGCTTAATGTATTGAATACTATATCAAAAGACTCGTAAACTTTGGGAAAAATCCTCATTTCAATATATCCCCATTCATGGCTCGCTCTACCTTATATATTTGCAAGTAGGGGAAGGGGGGCATGACGGGGTAGCGAGGTAAGACAGGGTACCGCACACTTGCCTTCCCCATCATGCCCCAATTTTTATACCCCATCATGCCCCATAGTATGGGGCAAGATGATCTTTCATAATGTTCCTATTAATTATTAAAAAATGTGGTATGTTGATTCTCCAAAGACTGTACCAAATCATAATTAGATTAATCACATAACGCGCCATAAATTAATGAGACTAATAAACATAGTGATTATGCTGTATTTTTTTTATTTCCCTTAGCTACCCCATCATGCCCCCCCCTTCCCCTAACCCCTTAATATTTGTACAGACTTTCGAAGTCAATATATTTCGATCAAGACATTTTAAGCAACAGTTGGACAATAAACAAAGTGGTTTAGCCAAAGTGTGGGTAGTCGAGACGTTAAGTTCTACTGTGTCACTGAACATGACACGGGATACAGGCTGGTCACCCGTAACCCGATCTTAACAAGGTCAAGACCTGTTTAAATGGAGCTTAGTAGAAGAGCTCAGTATGAAGTGCAAATTATGTGGTTCTGCCCGCTATTTATACTAGCTTTTTCCCGCGGCTTCACTAGCATTAATATAGTTAGTCAAAAAAAAAAATAAGTGGCCTTTAACCGTCTTCAGGGTCCCATTCCTCCTGCTGGAGTTGCGGGATTATTCGAAAGAGATACCGCGGCTCCGGAATACAAAGGCCAACGAAGGAACATGGATGGGTTTTAGTCAGTAAAAGTCTGACACTCCCTTCCGCTCCGCCCAGAGCGGGAGAAGTCTTTTGATGATATACCATCCCCATAAATAAAGCGTCCCAATCCTATCTATCTCCGTACCAAAATACATCAAAATCAGCTCAGTAATTTAGGTGTGAAAGCGCAAAAAAATAATGATTAAAAAAAAAACTCACTGTCACATCATATATATATATATATTTATATAATCGTATAGTCTCGCTAAAACTCGAGAACGGCTGGGCTGATTTTGCTAATTCTTTTTTTGTTTAGTTCGTCATAAAAAAGGGAAGGTTTAAACGCAAAAAAATGCAGTTGACGGGAGTGAAGCCGCGGGGGACAGCTAGTTATATATGTATTTAAAAAAAAGAAATGAATCCCTATTTCCCTTGGTCATCGTATCACGGGTGAAATGCTGGGCCGATTTCGCTTATTCTTTTTTTGTTGTGTATGTTATTGTCAGGAGAAGGATGAAAGAAAAAAAAAAAAAAGTGGCTGTTGACGGGAGCGAAGCCGCGGGGGATAGCTAGTTTAGAATTTATATTTATAAATTACAGTCAGTTTAGTTACGTTACGACACCTGAAATCGACACGATATCCAGAATCATCCTGGTTAATTGTGATGTCTACGACGCGCTGGGAATAGCCACAGGGCTCGCAAACCAGCTCTGCTCGTCGTCTGCGCCGGCAGCCAGCCACCCGCTGTGCCAGTGAGCTCAGCAGCAACACTACTACGAAGACCTGGGACAGCCTCATCCTGGAATAACACAAAAATTTGTTTAGGTACCCGAGTACCTACCTGACTAAAAGGACCGATCCTTTCAGTCAGGTAGGCGCCAACCCAAGATCCCGCTAGCCAGCATTCAGATTTTAATTAAAAAAGACAAAATGGAGGGAATTTACTGTCCCATACGTGGTATGGGACAATAAGTCCCATACCACGCTCCATTTTGTCTGCTGGTTTCGGTTCAACGTCACTTCTTGACAATAATAGGGAATATGCATGAAAAAAATATTTACTATCTAAACAGATTATTTCAAAATATAATACAGTGAAAATAGAATCAAAATGGCTCGAAACACAAACGAGACAAATATATCTGTCCCTCTCGCGAAAACGCTGTTTTCTATGGCAGCTGTATAGGCGTAATGGACGTCAAGTCCACATCGGGCTTCTCTTTCTAATTGTATTCTTTGAAGCTTTATAACTTCATCGCTGATGGAGGTATTTATAAAATAATTTCATGATTGTTTACAAGAGCTAGTAAATAATACATGTTGCGAATAAAAAGATCGCATGCATATTCCCTATTCAAGGCATTGAAGTTGTCCTGTCCTATCTTTCGTAGTTTGTTTGTGATACAAGAACCAATCTTGAGTTTAAAAGGAAGCGAAAATTGTATCGCTACAAAAAGAATCGCAGCGCCATCTATACCGGCAGCGATGAACTACTGACCGGAATCCTGCATCATGCAGTATCAGAGATTTGCGTGCAATTTGCATTATACAACAGTCCGAATATCAACCAGAGATATCAGGCATCAGACACAGCAACCGTCTGGTAGAAGGATCTTTCGATGGAGGTTTGTGGGACTATATATAATTTGACCAGTACGATTGTATGTATGGACTTTAAAAGAGACTTTGACCTCTCGAGTTTGTTTCGGCGTTTCTTCTCAGAGCAGTCAGCTAGAAAACGCCGGCCTCTTCTAGTTTAAAATAACCAAAAAAGATTGACGTGTAAAAGTGTTATTTACAACCTACTTACAAAATAAATATCATTTATACTCTCTATTCCGGATATCTGCTATGCCTACTATAGTATAATTATCATCCAGCCAAGTTCCACAGACTATTTCATCATCATGATAAACTAATTTCAGCTGAAAGATGTTCACTGCGGACATAGGTGGTGAGATATTTGCCTGGTTCTCTAATTATTCTCAGATCAGCGGTATGGACGTCGTAGAATAAAATTAAATTAAAGTTGTTTACACACCAGTAATCTATTTGCCAGAAGACCTTCTCATAATTGTTTTAACTGCAAAGAAGAAGAACAATATGGTTAGATGTTTTACCGCTTGGTTAACGACTGGTGGAAAGTCTGGCTAGATGGTGTTTGATTACTATATGGTATGTTACAAGGTCTATTAGGTAGGTATATTATATAATTTATATATATCATCATCTGCCTAGCCTTTTTACCAACTATATTGGGGTCGGCTTCCAGTCAAACCAGATTCAGCTGATTATATATATATTTATTTTAAATAATATTATTTTGGGACATGCCCGCCACCGACCCATTCTGAACTACTGCAATTCCTAAAAGCCAGAATCAACAGTGGCGACCACCAGAAAAACGCCAAACGCCGAGCCAATGAAGCCCAACGAGTCCCGAAGAAACGGTTAAACTGTCTTGGACCCCCGCAACGAAATTAATCAGAACAGTACAGCGGAGGAGCAGGAAAAAATACACAGATACAATATCCATACATTTATCTACCTATAATGTCGATCGTAGCCAATGGGTCTTTATCCAGACTCCAAACACAGGACGGTAAAAGAATAAACCCCAGGGGTTTAGAGATAAGAGTGCAGAGTGATGATGTGGCTAAGTTTTCAGCCAATTACCATCGGCACGCTTTCAAATAGAAAATTTTAAACGGTTTTTTAAAATCTTATTGTAGGCTGTTCAAGGAAAAGAAAAAAAATGCAAAAATTTACATACCAGTTTAAGTCAAATTATCCAAACGTTTGGTCTTCTAAGTATAACGGGATTGACAGTGTCCCATAGTCTTTCGCCGCTTTATCAGGGTCTCGATCAGAAGAAGAGCTTCTGACACTTCTGGCTGTCGACAAATAAGTAGGTATTAACAAGATACCGGCTGTCACTGAAAATCAGCGCTGTGGCTCTGTCTTGTACACGAGTCCCAGCATTATGCTGAGAGTTGGCCGTTTTGCGCGGATTTGACGCATATCTTCCCAATTTTTCATGTGTATAATTGTATTTTATGTTTTTTCTTTTTTGGTATGCCTTATACTGGCCGCAAATAAACTCTTTTTCTTTCTTTCTTTTTCTTTTCTTTCTAAGATCACTGGCGCCGGAAGAAAAGTCCTTCCGTCCTTAAGAGTGTGTATTCCGTCCACTAGCGCCGCCAATCGTTTTTTATTAATTGTGGTAAATTTAAGACACGTAGATAAAAAACCGCTCTGTAGTGTACTGACATCTGAGGAGTGTAATTCTGTGCCGTATTTTGTGGTTCCCCAATAGCTATAACTTGGGGTTGCAGACAGAGCGAATAGGTTACGTCTGACATCCACGCACAAACGATTTCCATGGGTCCAGGGCATGATTCTGGACACCCTAGACTTAGAATTTTTCGTCGGCTTTTTATTCATTTTTTCAAGGGTTTTTTTACTTTAGACTGCTCATAATCGTTATTCTGACCTAACCCAATGAGATTTTTAATAAAAAAAATATTAATTAACTACTTTTACTAAAAAGAGCAATCTGAATAAGACTCTTGAAAAAAATGAGAAAAGAACCGACGAAAAATTCCAACACTGGGGTGTCCAGAATCATGCCCTGGACCCATGGAAATCGTTTGTGCGTCGATGTCACACGCGGTAGGTATAGTTTTTATTTTTTTATTTATTTAACTAAATTGTATACACGGATCGGATTGTATCTAGGGAGTGGATTTCTCTGCCGTTTTTTGGTGGTTACTGATAGCTACAACCTGAGTCTTCAACGAATAGATTACAGACTTATTATAGGCAAGCATGACGACATATCGTCGACCACATACATCATCACTAACCATTCGTTGAGATAGTGATAAAAGCAGAGCAGTTACCGTCTTAAAAACAGGTCATAGCCCGCCGACTGTGGGGTTCTGTTTTTTCTTGCCAACCATCACATTTAACAAAAACACGACAAAGTATGGGTACATATATCTTCAGGTTGGGTGGGTTCTTCGCTGGAAGAAAACAGATCTTAAACTTAAGACTGATTTTCAGTACACTTCTGCCTACCGCTTCGGGGAATATAAACAGGCATGACGTGACTATACGTCAGTTGTGTTTTAAAGGAACAATGAACGTATTACACATAGATATGATAAGTATTACATGTACACTAACTTCCTTGGCAACCATAATTGTTCTGGTGGCGCTACAAAAAATCGTTATAATGTTTAGATAATCTCCGCAACCACTGTGAATTAACATAATAAGTAAGGAGTCCCTCTGTATTTTCACTCTCTTTTATTTTAGTAGGTATAGATAATTATCTACTACTAGCTGTCCCCCGCGGCTTCGCTCCCGTCAAGTACCCATTTCTATTTACTTTTAAACCTTCCCTGTATTCTAGCGAACTAAACAAAAAAAGAATTACCGAAATCGGCCCAGCCGTTCTCGAGTTTTAGCGAGACTAACGAACAGCAATTCATTTTTGTATACAAGAAGATACCATTATTTTTAATAGGTAAATAAAAACCGAAACACGCAATAAATATTTTCACCTACAGAATCTATTTGCAAAGGACATTGCTCATCGCCCATACATCGTTCGCCTAAGAACCAACAGAGACGTGAATTTACTATCTGTGTTTTAAATAATGTATTATGTTCGACTAAAACTAAATTAAAATCACGGACACTTGCCAGAATTGTAAAATATCTAAAATGATTTCGGATTTTGAGGTTATAAAACATACCAAACAATAGAAACATACCAAATGGACTAAGATCCCAGAGCTGCCAGACTTTTTATCTCACCAAAAAATGTATAGAGTAGTGTTACTATGTTCTTCTAACATACGAAAGCGTGGTAAGTTAGGTCGGCGGCCGATTCCCTGGTATCAGGTGCCAAATACCTACATTAGGTACATCAAAGTGTCAACTGTCATTTCATCGACTGTCAGTGTCAATAGTGTTCGTGTCATACAGCATGTCGCTAATCGCTTTACTCTTTTTGTAGGTAACCAAAAATCTTACAGCGCTGAGAGTGCTTTGTTTCATTTTAAAATAATGGCGCCGGGTTATAAAACCTAAGTGAGTTACTTTTTAAAATGGTTTCGTAATTAAAAAGTGTCCGTTATATTCTAATAAGTAAAATGTAATTAAAAAAAAAAAACTAGGAATAATAGTAAAGGTTTCGCATGTGTTGATTCATAGGCCACTTTTTACCATGTCCTTTCAAAATCTTACATTAAAACTTGCAAAACTACATGCTGGTTGTGTGGTCTCGATCTGTAGCGTCTGGGCCACTAATAAATGGG
This sequence comes from Ceramica pisi, assembly GCA_963859965.1. Lineage (NCBI taxonomy): Eukaryota > Metazoa > Arthropoda > Insecta > Lepidoptera > Noctuidae > Ceramica > Ceramica pisi. Next base: position 14,465,574 of record OY982553.1, on the reverse strand, counting down.
TCCACCACACAATACAGACTTGTCTGGAATGACTTAATTGAACTCTAATAAAAAAAAAACTATCACAACGTCTGTATTGCTTTGTTGCACAGACTCTATAGAAGTTTATCGAAGTCTGTATGGAATTCTGTATTATGTGGCCAGTCCATAAACCATAAGACCTGGCCACCGTTCTTGCGAAAAGCGTGTTTTCAAAAACCAATTGAATTTCGTTAGTCACGCAAATCGTCTCCGTCATCTTAAGTGGATACCAATGAGAGGACATATCATATTTGTATAGCGCGATGGAAGCGGAGATATGACCTGTTCCTCCCTGAGATTGAGCTGGGCCGTAGTACAAGTGAGGGGAGATGTGAGCTTTACCTCGCAAGCTGACTATGGCGCGCAGCGGAGACCAGAGGGCCAATTCTACTAATTTTTAATTAACTTTCGCATTCGCATGTCCATCGCAAACCGTCAAAAAAATCCTTAAGTTTCATAAATTTTTGACAGTTTGTGATAGAGATGCGAATACGATGCGAATGTGAAAATTAATAGAATTAGCACTCTGATGTGTGCAGCGTGCAAAGTCGGCGCACATCTCCACCCTAGCCAGCACACATCTCCGCTACAATCTAATCTAGCCAGTACGCATCTCCGCTCACTTTTCATCTTCCTAGCCTTTTCCCAACTATCTTGGGGTCGGCTTCCAGTCAAACCGGATTCAGCCGAATACCAGTATTTTACGTGGAGCGGCTGCCTACCAGACCTCCACAACCCATTAACTGGGTAACACGGTTCTCCTTGGCAAGACTGGAGTCAGATTTTCTGGCATCTGACAATCCGTAACGACTGCCAAAGATCTCCAAATGACAGCCGGGACCAACAGCTTAACGTGCTTTCCGAGGCACGGAGGAAACTCGGCATATTAAGATGGTCACCCATCCACAGACCAACCTCGGTAAGCGTTGCTTAACCTCGAAGATCGACCTGTGCGGCTGTTATTATTTTGCCACGAGCTCAAAAAAATATTTAATGGGCTTGCCCTTGACCACAATCACGCCTGATGGAAAGCGATGGATGAGGTTTATGATGGAGCGAGCTTGCCCAGAAGATACCTGGACAGTTTCAGTATCCACTGAAGCTGCTAAACCCTAGCTGGAAAACATCTCTTCTCGTCTCCGCTTCGGACATCTCCGCACATCTCCGCTTTGGTGGAGCGGACTCCACCACCCCGGAGGTCCGAAGGCCTAAGTAGTGTGGGGGTTGTGTGAGGGGATGCCATTGCGTTGTCACTGAGTCTTTGATTGCTGAGACGCGCTTGGTTGATAGCTACAGCCGATTTGCAATCATTGCCAAATAAGAATCTAACATTTTTAGGACAAAATACTTGTGCAACATGGTTTAAAAGTAATTGCATTGACTCAGGTTTTTGGATTTTTTATCCTATATTAAAGTAGTATTTTTATGTAGATATATAGAATAGACATTAATTCGACTCACCTTAGGTCTAACGGTGATCAATTCTGTTTCATAGCCTAAACGCCTTTGGTTTATGTGCTGAGCTTTGTACAATTTGGATTGCCTTTCGCTTCGATCCGGCTGTACCAGTCTTCTCACACTTCTCCGTGATCTGCGGCAAGCCCCGGCCATCTCAACCAAGAGCATAACTATAAGCAGGAAGACCAACAGGGACTGTCGCCTGAACATCTTGGTTCGTGACTGCAATTCTGAGTTCTTCTTACCTACCTGATTGAAATTTTCTGTTACCCAGAGGGTAACAAAGACTTTTTTAGTTAGGTTGTGTAGCGGTATTAATGATTCAAAAGGAAAAACTAACGAAGCGAAATTTGTACGGCAATTAAAAGAATCGCAACGCCATCTATCTCGTCAGCAGTGAACTACTAACGAAATCCTGCATCGCGGTGTCCGAGTTCCATGCGATTTGAACATATACAACAGTCCGAATATTAACAATTGGGCAGTTGCCCAACGGACACTACAACCACTCGGTCGGAGGATCCTCCCTTTTCAATGGAGGTTTGTGGGACTTTACTCTCTGTACTCTCTTTATGGTAAGCTAGAAAATCAATTAGGAGTAGCTCGTGGCTCAAAATTCAAGCATTTACTTCAATTAAACCATTCACAGGCACTTTCGAATTGTCAAGGTCGGTCGGTGCAAAAAGTTGAAGCTATTTGCACGTTACACAGCGTAGATTTCTATGGACAAGAACGTGCAAGAAACTCCACGGACACTTTAAAAAAAAAATACAAGGATTTATTTACATCGGGTTGAAATTATACATACATGTGAGAACGATGTAAAAGACGAGCAGGATAACGTTCGGAATAAAAGAGGAACAATTCAAAGGCTTCAATTATTATAACACTCAACTACATACAAGGGTAAACAACGCTTGCAGAGGTCGGCTTGTGTATGTAACACACCATAAATATTTCGTGATTCGGAAAGCACGTTGAACTAGTTGGTTGGTTCTGGCTGTCATTTCTAGATCTTACGTATTGTCAGAAGCCAGAAAATCTGACAAACTTGCCAAGCGCCAGGAACGTGGTATAACCGTACACAGTGCAATCGAAAGTAGATCAGAAACTTACCTATCTACGTATAACACCATCGTTGAGTCTCCTGTATCGGAGTGGACAGTGGCTCCGCAGCCCTCTCGTCACCTTCCGTCGCTTGAGCACTACGTGGATCAGCACCATGGTGATCGGAAGCAGAGCTATCAACACGTTAGCTAGCTTCATTTTTTTGGCTGTTGAGAAAGAGGTTTCTTAGTTAGTACCATACAGCCAAAGTGAGGTCTGTGTTGTCACCGATGATACTATGGAAGTGACAAAGTTTTGGGTCCAGTTAAATTTTAATGTAGGTAGGTATAGTTTACGCCAGATAAACGTGGAATAAAGTACATTGACCTTTCCCTAATATCTCTTCGTAGATACTAGAATAATAAATTAAGAACTGTTTTTCATTACTAGAGAACGTAAAAGATCACGATAGAAGTCGATTCAGGACACCTTTATGTCATTATTTCTGATTTTGATCTTAAGAAAGTCAATAAATGTATGTGGGTCAATGTACTTTATTCCACGTTTATCTGGCGTAAACTATGGTCAAAAATCAAAAGTCATTTATTCGAATTAGGCTGAGTGCCAGCACTTTTTGAACGTCAACGTTTACAAGAAGACAGTCCCCCAAAAACGCCCGCCTTTCACCACTTCCTAGTGTTTTAGCTGGGAAGAAGAAGTGGCCAACAAACTCCCCAGCAACACATCTGTCTGTTGCGTTATAAGAACAAAAAAAAAAAAGTTGAATCACATGTTGAAACTCCACACACTCTTTTAAAAATAATAAATCGTTACAAATATTTATTTACATCGGGTTGTGAAAGTATTCATACATGTGAGAACGATGTAAAAGACGAGCAGGATAATAGCGTCCGGAATAAAAGAGGAACAATTCAAAGAAATAATTAAAATCAAATATAAAAAAAAAACATTGCATTGAAAGTATTATGTAAATACATAAAAAATGAAAAAAAAAAATGTCCTCAATGGACATATTGGTAAATAATTACAAATATATTATGAACTCGTAGAAAATTTCATAAGCTGGAAGGAACATTAAAACGAAGAATGTCTTGCGTTCAACACTGCGACCAACTATTATTATCGTCTAAATAATCCGTGATTGATTGAATTAATTGCTTTCGAACAAAAGGTAGTGTTAAGCCAGTGACACAAAAGAGAAGAAAATACTTAAAAAAACAGGAGAAATGTGTACGGGGCAGGTATGTGTGCCAGCCATGCTAGCGAGGAATGTGTGCCAGCCATGCTAGCGAGGAATGTGTGCGAGGTATGCGGGTGAGGAATTCTGCGAGTGGGGCTTGCGTGCAAGGTACGGAGCAAGGAATGTACATATGTTTTTTTTTTTTTTTTTGGGGGCAGGCCCGCCACACATACCCAACCACTGCAACTCCTGAAAGCCAGAATCAACAGCGGCGACCACCAGAAAAACGCCGAGCTAATGATGCCCGACGAGTCCCGGAGAAACGATTCAACTGTCTTGGATCCCGCATCGAAATTAATCAGAAGAGTACAGCGGAGGAGTAGGAAAATATAAATATAATTTCCACTTCCCTCCTTATCAAGCCGGAGACAGATTTGAGTTAAAGCCAATAGGCACCAAGGGACATATACAACTGGGTTAGGCCCAGTTGCCAAGCACCACGGATTATATATTAACAATGAAATTAATGGGTCCTAAATTGTGAGCTACTTTTGATTCCAGTAATAAGTATGGCAAAATCACCTGAACGCACGGAAATTTGTTCTGGTTTCTGCAAGGTCCGTATAGTAAACTACCCCAGATGTAACCTGAATACTATCTAACATAATATTACGTTCAGTTTGCCAAAGAATACACTCCCACAAGACGTGATGTGCAGATTGTTCGTATTCAAGGTCAGCTGTAGAACATTGACATAAAGGTGAGGCCACAAGCCTAAAGGAAAATAATTTACCTCTTAAAGTTGCCATGACCTGTGAGAAATTGGGAAAAACAACACAGTGATATACCTCCAGCCATGTCCTATCCAGCCGCTCACGAACGGATGGAAAAAACTGGTGGAGGTAGCGGCCTATGATGGAATTTTCCCACCTACATTGCCATTCGGAGAAAAGTTCCTCCCAGACGTCAGTCTGGGGTTTTAGTAATCTAGAGATCTTAGCACGGTCGCGTTGCGGTAAAAACTCTCGGTCCGTGATCTTTCTAGCATAGTAGTACATTGCAGCACGCCGCTGCACTTCCAGATCGACTGGGAGGAGACCCGCCAGCACCGAATGTATATTATATCTGCGCACAGATAGAAAAAAATCCACTACGCATCAATCCCTCGCCTTGCTCTGCTACATTTCGTTTCACAGAGTCGCTAAACGGCACCGCCGCGAAAGCTACTCACTCAGTATCGGTACACAAAATATCACATCGTTACTTTGCATCCTCACATCGCCTAGCTACGTTGTTCACCTCTGGTAGAAAGGCATCCTTAGGGTCCGTCCCCATGAGCGAGAGAAACGCAGCAATATTATCGTCCGTGCGATCATACGAGTTTTTAAAATATCGCCGCGATTCTATCGCTCGTGAAGACGGCCCCTAAAGAATTCCTAATGCATAAATATCTAAGAACTTAATTAAAAGCTCTCACCGTTTTAGGTTTAGGGTATATGACTTCAATGATAGGTCCCGTGTATGTGCAAGGGTTAATATTAAGAGAGTTGGGAGGCCGACAGCCGGCAATGCGGAATATCAGAGCACTTAGCTGCAAAAGTACGATCAACCACTTCAGGAGATTCATAGCCCAACTTAATATGCCTGGTGTGGAAAGAGAGAAAATAATAATATAATGTTAAGGAAAAAGTTAACAAAATTTAAAAGAACGTAACAGTTAAAAAAAAAGTGAGGAGCTTTGTGGCTAAATAACAACAGCCCCACAGGTCGATCTTCAAGGTTAAGCAACGCTTGCCGAGGTTGGTCTGTGCATGGGGTGACCATCTTAACTTAACGGGTTTCCTCAGTGCCTCGGAAAGCACGTTAAGCTGTTGGTCCCGGCTGTTATTTGAAGATCTTTGGCAGTCGTTACGGATAGTCAGAAGCCAGAAAATCTGACACCAGTCCTGCCAAGAAGTACCGTGTTACCAAGTAAATGATATTGACCGGTATTCAGCTGAATCCGGTTTGACTAGAAGCCGACTCCAATATAACCGTGAAAAGACTAGGCAGATGATGAATATAAAAAAGAAGAAAATAAAGGTCCAGTTCAGCAGTATTGCTAGAGAGGTGGTCTTTGCAGCTGGTCATCAAATGAACCATAGGTTTAATTAATACCCAACGTCGACGTCGGGAGTCGTAGGGCGATTCCTGGCCACCATAGGCGCGGGCTTGGGGACGGCGAGCATATTGGGTATCACGCTGTCGCTGTGTGTAGAATTTTTCTTAGTAACAGAGTTCTTAGTAACAGAGTTCTTAGAAACAGAGTTCTTAGTAACAGAGTTCTTAGTAACAGAGTTCTTAGTAACAGAGTTCTTAGTAACAGAGTTCTTAGTAACAGAGTTCTTAGTAACAGAGTTCTTAGTAACAGAGTTCTTAGTAACAGAGTTCTTAGTAACAGAGTTCTTAGTAACAGAGTTCTTAGTAACAGAGTTATTAGTAATAGAGTTATTAGTAACAATGTTCTTAGTAACAGAGTTCTTAGTATAACAGAGATCTGAGTAACATAGGCTAAATATATTACTAGACAAAAATACAGGTCCTTAAGAAAATTGCAGCGCGGAAGAATAAAGTTAACTTACCCTAGAACAACAAGGTTTTACCGCACTGCTGCTGCCACTAGTGTTTGCGGTATTGGAAGATCTAGCTTTTTTCCTGCAAGCCACAACATTTAAAAGAAACGTGGCGAAATATAACAATATTGTTAGTAGCGGCATTTTCCCTGAAAATAAACAACAGACCTATAAGTAACAAAATACAGGGGGGGCTTAACAAGGCCACTTTAGGAGAATCATAATATTAATTACGCAACATCATGTCAAATTTCATTAAAAAATCAAAAGTCATTCAATCAAATTAGGCTGAGGGCCAGCACTTTTTGAACTTCAAGTTTTACAAAAGACAGTCCCTCGAAACGCCCGCCCGTCACCACTTCCTAGTGTTTTAGCTGCGGAGAAAAGTGGCCAACAAACTCCCCAGCAACACAACTGTCTGTTACGTTTTAGGAACTAGCTTATTAACATTTTCATCTTTATCGCTAACACATTAGGTTCAAGATTGATAGGGGAAGCTTTATAGTGACGGGTAGCTTGATTTGCTTTTGGATTCTGCTAAAGTGGCCTTTGTAGACTCACAAGATTGACTCAAGATGTAGAGTGATAGATGATAGTCACAGTTCACGATTTCTGGTAGTAAAAATTGTTCATAATGGTAAGTGGGTACCCCACGAGTTATTGCAATAGGGTAGATGACTAAAAAAATCTAATTAGTCCGTCAGTTAGATTTTCAAAAAATATTTGACCCGTGTTTTTTCTTTTGTTACGGGAACCAAAAATGACGAAGTTACGACGCTTTTAAAATTCTCAATACGTCACACCTTCGCATAATTTTTACTGACTCGTGACGTCACGAGCCCCCACTAGCTAGTTTTTGATGCGTTTTATCTTTGTCAATATTCATTGATTTACAATAACAAAAAATACGTGTCCATTATTTTCAATACACTAACTGAGGGACTAAATAGTTTTGCAATTTGTGGGTGATGGAATATAGCCTATTATCCCGTGACCCGTTCTATAAATAAAATCCTTCCGTTACTGGTGACTCAGTGACTGACAGATAACGCATAGCCGAAACTAATGGTCGTGACTACGACGACTAAGTGGCGTGTAGTTTTCTTGGGGAGTGATAGGCTTGTTGAATCAAAGCTCCAAAGTCTTGAGCATCGGCGCCGAGATGCTGGCCTCTCAGTTTTCTATCGGTTACATTTTGGGGAGTTTGCGACGGAATTGCATAATTTAATTCCGCCAAGCCCGTTCCACCATCAGACCACAAGACGTACGGCGATGCGAATGGACCGGTACAAGGGTGGATATCCCACCTATACACACAAAAGTAATTCAACTCCTTTGCTGTACGCACTATCAATGTGTTCCCAAAACGTTTTGTGAGTGTGGGTGGGATGTCCATCATGTACCGGTGGCGTTCGTCCGTTCGTCTTGTGGTCCGATGATGGAACAGCTTGGCGGAATTTAATTATGCAATTCCGTCGCACATTCCCCAAAATGCAACCGGTAGAAAACCGACAGGCTAGCAACTCGGCGTCGATGCTCAAGACTTTGCAGCTTCGACTCGACGAGACTATCATTGCCGATGCTCCTCTTGGCTTGTTTCTCAATTGACTCAAGGGTATCAAGCTGGTATTCGGCAGATCCGTCCCAAAGATGAGAGTAGTACTCCATACACGGTCGAACTTGCGCTTGATAGAGTTTGAGCAGCTGTTTCGGTGTGAAGTACCTTCTCACATTTGCTAGGATCCCAAACTTTTTTGCAGCCACTTGAGCTTTTGCCTCTATGAGAGAGCAAAAATTGAGGGTAGATGTGTATATTATAAAGACTTACACTGTATATAGCACAGATTTGTATTATTATGCTGAGAGATCAGAGATTCAGATATGGATTTTTTCTTTGGCTAATTCGTATTTTTTTATTTTCGTTTTATTCATATTGAAAAGCACAGTGTTCACCTCGGGTGAAAGACTTATTTAGTTCCTCGAACTATTCAGTTCAGTTCAGTTCAGTTCAGTTCATTTATTCATTAACAATTTACATTGTGTCTGAATGCGTTACACAAAAAAGAAAAACAGTTAGGTAAACAAAAAGCAGATACAAAGATTATTGGGATAATTGAAAAAATAAGAAATAATCATCATTCAAATAAAATTAATAATACACAATCATAATTAAAAAAGCAAAAATGTCAACACAGTAAGAAAATAAAATCATTAACAATTTAAATACATACTGGTCAAAAAATTATTACTTAAAATTAATAAAATATTTACCTATGTCATACCAAAATTAAAAACGTCAAAAAAAAAAAAATAATAATAAAAAATAATTAAAATTAAAAAAGAAAAAATGAACATGTCACATAAAATAATAAAATAATCAACAATTTCAAATCATTATACTGAAAACCACAATTAAATTTCATCTGCTGTTGCGATTCACTATATTAAAAATGTTGAGTCATGAACTCATCCACTGAATAGAAACACTTTTCCACTAAGAATTTTTTTAGTTTAGTTTTAAACAAGGTGGTTTTATATAGTAGCTGTTTAATATCTTTAGGCAGGCAATTAAATAATTTAACTGCTTGATACTGTACACAATGTGTTACAATGTTTAATTTTGTATTTACTTTATGCTTCAAATATTGGTTCCTTGTGCTTTCCCTTTTAAGTCTTTCGTCTTGCGTTTCATAATCACTCATGTGTTTTGCTAGGGTAGTCAAGACTGTAAGTATGTAAAGGCTAGGTACTGTAAGTATTGATAGACTTTGGAAATGTTTCTTACAGGACTCGATTTGGGGAATACAAACTATTGTTCTGATTGCCCTCTTTTGTAGCACAAATGCTCTATCAGAATTATACTTGTAGCTATTTCCCCATTGCTGAATACTATACCTTAATCTTGATTCCACCAGTGCATAGTAAACTGATTTTAAAATATCTATGCTAAGTTCTTCTCGGAGGCTCCTGAGGGCATAGCATGCTGATGATATTGACCCGTCTATGGCTTTTAGTTCATTTTTCCAATTTAATAGTGAATCAATATGAACCCCTAAAAATTTTACTGAATCAACAATATCTATTTTTTCATCATTTAACTTAACGTCTAGTTTATCATTTCGACGTGATGTAGACTTAAAAAGTACGATGTTTGTTTTTTTTGCATTAATTAATAACTTATTTGCTGTAAACCATTTTTGGAATGTCTCAAGAGCCGTGTTTATAGTGCTGCTCAAAGCTTCTGCAGTACACTCACTAACAACAGCATTTGTGTCGTCTGCGAATGCTATTAGTTTTAAATCTGAATTTAGTTTTGTTGCTAGGTTAAGTAAATCATTTGTAAAAATTAAAAATAGGATTGGACCCAGTATAGAACCCTGTGGGACACCTGCCAAAACCCTTCGTAACTTTGAATGATACGCCTCTTGAAAATTATTCTGATTAATGTCTTTTACCTCTACATACATTTTTCTATTCGTTAAATACGACCGAAAGAGCGCTAGAACCCGTCCTCTTACACCGTAATGTTCCATTTTGGCAAGCAACAATGTATGATTGACAGTGTCAAATGCAGAACTCAAGTCTAAGAAAATTCCAGCCACCTTTAATTTTTTATTTAGTTTATCAACCACGTCATTAACTAAAGTGCTGATAGCTTCTGTAGTTCCAACACCTTTTTGATAGCCAAATTGTCTTTTATTTATAATTTTATTTATATTTAGATGAGTGACTAGACGAATTTTAATTAATTTCTCTAAGATCTTTGAGAAGGTTGGTAAAACTGATATAGGCCGATAGTTTTTAGTATCCGTCTGTGATCCTTTTTTGTGTATGGGAATAATTTTCGCTATTTTAAGCTGTTCCGGAAAAATACCGTCCTCGAAACACTTATTGAAAAAGATCGACAGAGGTAGCGCAAGAACTTTAATATGTTGCTTTAAAACACTTATGGGCAGATCATCGTATCCGCTTGAAGTTTTATCAGGCATTGACCCTACAATTTTTAATATTTCCTCAGGTGTTACGGGCGTCAAACACATTTCACTATTTACCCTATCTGTAGAATGTTTTAAATAGAAAAGTGAACTATATTCTTCGGTTTTTTCCAATGAGTGGTTGTAACAATTAAATTGTTCAGCGAATACGTTTGCAACTTCCCTGGGGTCATCAATAGTTCTATCATTCAATTTCACAATTAGCTTTTTTAAGTTTATTTGTTTGTTTTTGTTTCTACGGCGATTTACCACTTGCCAGATCTCCTTGCTTTTATTTTTAGCTTTCTGTATTTGTACCCCCACAGCAATACTTTTAGCTACTTTAACTGCTTTCCTAAATAACCTAATATAATTGGTTTTATAAGTGAATATGGTATTATGACAAGTTCCATTATTTACACATAAAAATCTTTTCATTTTACTCGAAACTCTTATACCCTTTGTGGTCCATTTTGTAACGTGTCTGTTTTCATGTGAAACTAATTGTTTTTTTTGTTTTCTGAAGCTACACTGAAAAGCACTATAAAATTTGTTTAAAAATGTGTTGATTCCCGTCGAACCCCAGTCGATAGCTAATATTTTTTCATTAAATATATGATGGTTACTTTTTGTGAACATTCGTTTTTTAATAATAATCTTTTGGTTATTGTTTGGTTTTTTTTCCTGTACCATCCGAAGTGTCAAATTACAAAATAGTCCTGCGTGTCCATCTGCTAAGCCATTGTGATCTACAGAAACTTCATGAATATATGTGCAATCTAAGTTAGTAATGAAATTGTCCAGACAAGAAGATGACTGATTTCGAGTGAAAGTTGCCGTTTGAATAAGTGTTTCAAAATTATAACATCGTAAAAGACTTATAAACTCGGCACGCTTTTTATTTTCACAGAGGAGATCGATGTTAAAATCACCACATATAATACATTTTTTATTAAAACAATATTCCAGCAATAATTCTAATTTTTCCATAAATACTTTGAAATTCTTATCGTCGGGGCTTCGATAACAACAGCATATGTATAACCCGGTATTTACATCTTTAGTGCAACAGATTTCGAATGATTCCGATTTATATAATTTGTTTATTTGATCACAATCAGAGACTTGTCTATTTCTTTGTCCTAAGATAAGACTACCACCTCTTTTTTTGTTTACCCTGTTATTGTATGAAACTAAGTTGTAGTCGGTCAGTGCAAATAAAGGAGCATTTAATTTGGAAATGTTCAGTAATACAAATGAAATCCAATTTAGGCATTATATTTTCCACATAAAGTTCTAGTTCGTCTTTTTTATTGCTGACTCCACATAAATTTTGATGAAAAATTGTTAAATTAGCAATATCATGCGTAAACTTATCTTTTTGATTAGATTGATCGAAAAAACCGATCATTATTAGTTATAATTTTATTCTGACCATTTGGAAACTCACAAATTGTATTTTTTTCCTGATTTTGGGTAGTGGAAAATCGCGGTCTTTTCATGAGAAATTCTTTTGTGTATTTCAAATAGTCAATTTCAATATTCAATTTAGAGCTAAGCTCATTTAAATAAGTACGATTGATTTGTTTCATATAAAAGTAACGCTTATAATATGATAATTTACTTAAGTTAATATATGTGCAGTTAGAAAAATTTTGCGTTAACAATTTCATGCTTTGGTTTATCATATTCTCACTTAAATAGTAATTACACTGTACACCTAGTAAATATATTTGTTGACACATTTTTAAGTTATTAAGTGCTAAACATAATTCCTTCAGTAAATGAGATGGATTAGAATCATTTGTGCCAACCGAAAGTATAACAATGTCTTTCTCTGTTAGCGAATTATATATTTCTAAATTATTAGATAAGATTTCGGAACATGTTGCACCAGATTTGACCAGAGCTGAGACTGTGTAGCAATCATTCCACTCGGCCGTCCTTCTATTTATCATCACTTTTGAAAGTCCTCGAACTTGCTCGTCTCCTAGAATTACTATTCTAGGTTTATCACATGACAGTCTGTTATTTGTTTCATTCCGCAGCAGTTGTTTTTGATTAGAGCTGCCCAACATATTACTGGTATTCTCGTGGTTTATGTGTCCCTGAGGTGTTTTTAATGTAGCTTCGCTTGTCTCAAAATCCTTTTGTGCAGTGTCACTGTCCTCTCTTTCGAAGTCTAGTGTTTTTCTGCATTTCTTTTTGTATTTTTTCCTACGGGCCAGGTTAGTACTCTGAGGAGTGCTTGTACAAATCGTTTTTAGATACGTGATTTGTTTTTGTTGCTCTTGTGTAACTTTGGAAAGTGAGCCATTTTCGAGTAGTAGTTCGTCAATTTGTTCGTGAGCGCTATTGAGTTGGTCTGTCAGTGATTTAATATGTTCTCTCAATTTTTTGGTATATTCATCTTCGTAGTTTGTATTAGGTTCGGGTAGACTGTCGGCTGTTGATTTCTCAGACGATGACGGCGACGGGCTGGTTAAACATAACCTTTCACACGAAGTTATAGCCGTTTTATTTTTCTGTCGTATTGTAATGTTATTTTTGCTTTCAGAATTCATTTTAAAATCTTGTTAAGCATCCAAAAAGCGAAATGTTTCACTGTGGATCGAACCCACGGACTCACGCTCAAATTAGCGGGAGGCAGGTTGTTTCGCCTCTCGACTATTAAGTGCTTACGTAGGCTGGTCAAATAAGTCGATCGCTTTGTGTATCTAATTTTGTTGGTACTGATTTATCGACTTCATGTAGGTAACATACGAGGTAATAAATGCTCTTACAATACAGATGGCGTTGTCCTAAGTTATTTTAACTAATGACTTTGCCAAAATTCAAAATATTTTTCGTAACGATTTGTTCGTGTTGTAATGTTTAAATTATTGTACGGTTAATCACTTTTACTTCAAATATGTTCACTTGTTATGATCCTTTTTCACTTCTTCACTGCTTTTACTAATGGTTACACTGTTTATAATTTGTTAAAATGTAAACACTCACTTTTCGGGTTCATGTATGACGATACTGTTTATTCATCTAGTATTCTTTTTTTGGTACTAGATAACACTATCACTGTTGTATTAGGTTTATTCAAGTCATTTAAGTTTAAAATTTATCGTGATATTACTGTATTTGAAATTTTAGGAAATAAAAATACGGAGCGATATGTTATCGTGACGGCAGCGCCATCTCGAACTGGTGCCGTCTCGGGAGTAAATAAGTTACTTTCAAACCTAACATAACAATGTACTATTTAGATAAATAAAATAAATAAGTGATTTATTTTGGACCAAACATTTTTACAATGTACACCCACCAAATTGCGTGTACTTGAATGTATATAATACTTGGGCCAGTTTCACTGGTTACGGATAAAGTGTCGGTTAGCCTATTAGGAACTTATCTGGCAGATGAACTAAAACTTTTGGTTTCACAGGTGTCGGATAGCGATATCTGGCAGATGAAGTATTGATTAAGTTATCAGCCGAATCAAGTGGCTGTTAAGGAAGTTATCATCTACATTATAGTACATTTCTTATTTCAAGTGGGAACAGTTTTTTATTGCATTTGAGGCGGTACCAGCGGTTCAGGTGTTTGTGATCACGAAACACCGAACCCGACGAACTATTGAAAGCCTTTTCGATGTCTTTCCAGGCTTTTTCTTTATCTTGCCAAGTCGTAGCGTCACTTTTAGGGTTCCGTAGCCAAACGGCAAAAACCCTTATAGATTCGTCATGTCTGTCTGTCTGTCCGTCCGTATGTCACAGCCACTTTTCTCCGAAACTATAAAAACTATGCTGTTGAAACTTGGTAAGTAGATGTATTCTGTAAACCGCATTAAGATTTTGACTCAAAAATAGAAAAAAAAAAAAACAAGAAATTTTGGGGGTCCCCCCATACTTAGATAAGATAAGAAACTCGAAAAAAAAAACATCAAACCCATACGTGTGGGGTATCTATAGATACTTAAGTCTTCGAAAATCATATTGAGGTTTCTTATATCATTTTTATCTAAACTGAATAGTTTGCGTGAAAGACACTTCCAAAGTGGTAAAATGTGTCACCCTCCTGTAACTTCTAAAAGAAGAGAATGATAAAACTAAAAAAAAAAAATATTTTGTACTTTTTAGTCTTTGATAACGAAATATTTTGAACATTTATACATTTTATCAAGTAGGCGAATGAGCCTGCATCGTCTCCATCTCCGCCAGTGCGTCTGTATTGCATGCTGTTTTACCTGTCAGCTTAGAATAGTCTAGCTCCTCAATCTGGAGAACACTAAGTGATTTTACTCTACTTTGGGCCACATACGCCTCTCCAGCCGCAAAAGTACGGGACCCTAAGCACACACTGCGTGGTCTACCGTACAGCCTTGCATCTTGTGCACGGTAGATGCCAAACTTAAAATCACAGGAAACATGCGCCTTTCCACCGCACCGTAGCTGTACTTGGCCGGAAATTGGATGCCTATAGGCTGAATTAGGACGGTATGTCGGTTTCATACATTTGGTCGCGTTTAAAGTGCGGTCAGACGCCGTCCGAAATGAATCCGATACTCCCATTCACTAGCCCCTTCTCCACGTCTACATTGGATCGCAGCATGATTTTAGCCCCTTTTAAAATTCTTAATTTACTCGGTAGTCCACCCGTTTTATTTATATCGCTGGGAATAATGGACTCCAATGAAGTATTTCCAAGGTCTTTGTTTATGTCGTACATTCGAGTACCTTTTCGTTCGTAAAATTTAAGAACTTCATTGTTGTGCTTCTCTACTTGGCCGTTTGTTGGATAAATACACAGTGCTTTTTCAAGCGCAAACTCGCCGGTAGCATTTGATGAGACCTCAGTCAGCAATACTGCGAGATGCTCGCTGTTCAGCTCTCCGACCCTCAAGGCGTTCCAGATGTCGGTGAATGTCGTGTCTCCTCGCTGGCTAGCGCAAGAGTTGCCGGAGAGTTAAGGCATGTACACTAAGACGCCATCTCTTTAAACTGGTAATTTGAGCAAGCTTTGCACTGTAGAGCCACCTATAGTCGTGTTGCAACTCCAGTCAGAGCGCCAATTTTTGTAACCTGCTTCCCCTAACATCTGTTCACTTGATTTTTCAAAACAACAAGAACGTCTTTCCTGTTCCAGCGCCACCAGTTAGGACGAATAGTTTAAGCCTTTGTTGATCGCCCATTTACAAGTCAATATATATTATAATAGGTTTGTTATAACCTTGAAACTGGATCGTGGTCAAAGTTCATTATAAAACCTTTCTAACAAGTCCAAACACGGCTATGATACGATATTCCATCATGGAATGCCAGTGCCTATCTTCTGGCTGCATCATCAGACCTTGAAACCTAATCGTAGTCAAAGTTCATTATAAGACTTTTCTAACAAATCCAAACACAGCTATGATACGATGTTCCATCATGAAGTTCCAGTTCATATCTTCCGGCTCCATCATCAGATCAGTTCGACAATACCATATTATTGTATTGTCATCAAAACTACATACAGCTGCCAATTTTCAAGACACTACGATCATTGGAAGTTGGTTAAATTAGTATTAGTATAAAAGCGTGTTAATTGTATACTTCAAAATTTAAAAAAAGTTGACTTTATTTAGGTTGCTTATTTAGAACAAAAATTATTTCATTAAAATTAAGTTTTCAAATGAAAATATTTTACGTATAGTAGAATCGAAACGCAAAGAAGCGACGTTGCCATTCCGCTTGTTATTAAGTGGCCAGTATCATATCTACCGGATAAATTATCAGGAAGTTTGACGGTGAAACCGAAAAAAGTTATAACCAGCCTGTAAGCGGTAGATAGTATTAATTATCAGATAACTAACCGACACTTTATTCGTAACCGGTGAAACTGGCCCTTAGTATGCAAATTAATTAAAATACAAAAAAATATTTATTGCTTAACTAGCTGACCCACGCAACTTCGTCTGCGTCACATTTTCCCTGAATTTCGTTTGCTACAAACCTCACGGAGCCCGAGACCTTTCCAACGAATGCAAAACCGTGGAAATCGGTTCGTGCGTTCTGGAGTTATAGCGTCAGGAAGGAAAACCCGATTTATTTTTATATAATAAGATAGCTTACTATAAAAAATACAAACTCAAGTATAAATAGTTGCAATATTAGGTATTTAACATTTACTAAATGCATCATCAAAATGAAAATAATATCAATGTTATTTTGCAATGGGTTCCAGCACACATAGGAATACGGGGCAACGAGGAGGCTGATAGTTTGTCCAAACTTGCAGTTGATACAGGCAATGAAATACTTTACTTACCAGATCATTGGGAATTTATCACCAGATTTAGGGAGAAATGTTTTATAAAATGGAAAAATTATTTCGATGAGATTTCTAAAGAAAAAGGGTTATGGTACAAAGTAATACAAAATGAGCCTCCTCGTATGCTCTGGTTCGATGATAATAAATTAAGTAGAAATTATATTAAGTTAGCTTTAAGACTGCGTTCTGGACACTATCGATCGGCAAAATTTGGCTATCTTATGGGAAAAGTAACATCTCCCAACTGTGTAGTTTGCAATAAAACTGAAGATGTACTTCATTTGCTGATGGATTGTGTAAAGAACAAAGGTGAGAGAGAGTCATTAATTGAAGAATTTAAACTAAATTTTCTAGATGTTGGACCAAAACCAATTCAAACAATTTTGGCAAATCCTAAATCACAACTAGCTATAAGGGTAAGTAGTTTAGCACGACTATCTAATTAATGAATTCCTCTCATTCCAAATTGTTAGTGTAATTAGATCAAATAGGGTACGATGGGGTTGACGTATCCATGTGGATAAAAACCCCGTGTTAATTAAACAGAATAAAAAAATAAAAAAAAAATTTACTAATCTTACCCTGGCCATCCAAACTGGGTTGTGCTCGTAACCTATATTTGGATGTGGTCTGTATACATATCTTCTGGATCTTCGCCTTTTGCAACCTTGGGAGACCTCAATCATAGTCAGTACAAATAGCAGAAACACCAGGAGGAAATCGTTTAACTGCATCGTATTTGGTTCTGGAGTTCTGCAGCTTTTTATTTGAAAAGCAGCAGTAATAGTTTTTACCTGAAATTTGGTAAATAGGATTGTATTTTAGTAAGGTGAGTTATGGCAGGCGCCAGTTAAATTTGCAATAAAGTACATTGACCTTTCCCTAATCTTATCCCTTCGTAGATACCTGAACAATAAATTATGAACCGTTTTTCGTTCGTAGAGAACGTAAAGGACCACGATACGAGTCGATTCAGGACAGCTTTATGTCTTTACTGGCTGACCCGGCAAACGTTTTTTGGCCATATTAATAATAAAAAAAATTAACTCAGGCCTTCCAAACATTCAAAACAAAAAAAAAACTGGCCAAGTCTGACTCACACACGAAGGGTTCCGTAGCATAATCCTTAATTTTTATTTGTTAAAAACAAAAAAGAATTCGATTTCGCTACATATGTAATTCTTTTTTTGTTGTTTTTTGTTGCAGCTGTTCTCGAGATTTGCGCTTAGCAACACATTCAGCGATTCATTTTTATATTATAGATTATAGCGACAATAGCAATACACAATCTGTCAAAATTTCAACAATCTACCATATACGGTTCTTGAGACACAGCCCGCTGAGAGACAGACGGACGGACGGAAAGACGGACAGTAGAAGCTTAGTAATAGGGTTCCGTCGTTTACCCTTTGGGTACGGAACCCTAAAAACAAGATCGGGCAAGCCGTTTCGGAGGAGGTCCATAGCAAACACTGTGACAAGTGATTTTTATAAATTGGAAGATTCGGTTCGGTTTTTGGTATTAAGAAGTCTAAGGGCCAGTTTCACCGGTTACGGATAAAGTGTCGGTTAGCCTATTAGGAACTTATCTGGCAGATGAACTAAAACTTTTGGTTTCACAGGTGTCGTATAGCGATGTCTGGCAGATTTATTAAGTATTTTAGTATTATAAAGTATTATAGTTTTATAAGGGCCAGTTTCACCGGTTACGGATAAAGTGTCGGTTAGCCTATTAGGAACTTATCTGGCAGATGAACTAAAACTTTTGGTTTCACAGGTGTCGTATAGCGATGTCTGGCAGATTTATTAAGTATTTTAGTATCATAAAGTATTATAGTATTATAAGTGTCGGTTAGTTATCCATCAGATAAGTAACCGACACTTTATCCGTAACCGGTGAAACTGGCCCTAAGTGTCGGTTAGTTATCCATCAGATAACTAACCGACACTTTATCCGTAACCGGTGAAACTGGCCATAAAAGTACAAACTAATTACGAATGGAGGCTCGGTGGATACTCAGTACCTATATTAAGATGGTCTATGGTCACTCGTCCAGGAACTGACTTTGGGAAGCGTTGCTTAACCTTGAAGATTGACCTATGCGGTTGTTATTATCTAGCCACCTCAACATAAAAGTTCAAAGTAAATACCTGAAAGAATCAGGTCGTCTTCTTCTCTTGCGTGCACCGGGGGTTGGGACCTCTGCATTCAGTGTATTCGTGTGTCACCCAACAGCCCATGCATGTCTCGAGGTAAGACAGAAGGAGAGTTACAATTAACACTACAACCTCTTGATAGAAGGATTGTTCCATCGCGAGAAACCAGGATCTACAAAGGAGTCACAAATTGTACAAAGTCCAGACACTTTTGAATAGTCAAGGTCTGTCAGTCAAATAGATGAAGCTAATTTTACCGCGCTAGCGACAAGAGCAACAAGTTGTTCTGCAGCAAAACACACTCACCGACCCTATCTCCAGCGCGGTAGTTATGCGATCCAAATAGTAAATCCTAAGTATATCATAGAAACTCTTTTAAAAATTGCTTTTTTTGACATCCGTGGTGTTAGAACTCCAGCGACGACTTGCGCTTAAGGCGAGGTTGCAGTACTGTGTGTTTTGACGAACAACAGCGACTGTCCGGCGAGCGAAATAATGCCTAAATTTTGATTGTTTTTTCTTCTTGGCTAAAACTGATAAAGAAATTGTACAATATGGCTTCAACATTTACTTCAAAATAAAAAGCTCTACCTATTGATATAACTTTTATATATATTCGTGATGAAATCTCTTAGCAGTACACGTTTAAAATTGTAATTTAGTGTCATGTTTGATAAAAAAAAGTATCGAGCCAATCATTCTAAATCGCGTTTCTATCTTAACGATTTACTTGGGTATGTTCAATTTTTATGTAATGATTTTTATTTATTAAAAAACTCATAATTAATTAGATTTTCAGACGTTCGAAAATCTTAAAAAGTACTGCAACTCCGCCTTAAGGTGAATGCTCCAACCAGCCCGCGAAATTCAAAATATTTCTTGCGTTTTTTGCAATTTGCAGGCCAGTGCTAGGTTGTATGTTGATTAAAATATTATTCGCGGCTGTAAGACATAATATGTAGTTACAGAATTAAAATCATCAAAATCATCAATACAACGCTCTAAGTCCATGGAGTTCTAGGAATGATTTTTCTGTTTTTTTTTTTGTTCCTACGCATTTATGAACTTGGAGGGTTTTATTGGTGATTTTGATGATTATAATTCTGTAACTACATAGGATCCCGAAATTCTTGCAACCACTTGAGCTTTTGCCTCTATGAAAGGGCCAAAATTGAGGGTAGATGTTAACGTAAAATTTCATTAGAAATAAGCAGTTCCTTTTTCTGTGTATATAATAAAATAAATGAATTTATACAGTACATTCCTAGCATGTAAAGTAGTATACAATAAGCACGGCAACGCTGAAATGACAGCGTGTTGTAAAGTGGGTACCTACTGTTGTATGTTTTTTTTTATGTTTGTTACCTCATAACTCCGACAATTATGAACCGATTTGAAACATTCTTGTTTTGTCTGAAAGGATATACTTGCAGATTGGTCCCATTTAAATTTTATGAAAATCGGTTATGAACTTTGGATTTAAAATCGAAATAGCTGGAATTCGTCTACTTGGATGATAGTTTTATGTCATCCAAGTAATCGAAATTGCGTATTTTGCTTTTCTGCGATTTTGCAGTGGTGTTGTTAGGTGTGGGGTACCACTAAAAAGTGAAAAATAAACTTTTTACAATAAACTACAACCGACTTGCAATTTCGTAAGTCGGTGTCAAAATACGAAGAAACTAACAAAAACACCGACTTCCGAATTTAAAGTTATTTTGTTACTTTGTAGTGTTTTTTTTTGGAAGTCGGTTGTAGTTTATTGTAAAAAGTTTTTTTTATTTCCTAATTATGAAAAAATAGACATCTAAATAAATAAAGTTGAATCGCCTAATGTATGTACGTTCATAACTTTGTAGCGACTGATCCAAATTGGATAATTCTTTTATAGTTGAACTTTCTATTGTCAGGAAAAGGTTCTTATATCGACCGCTAGTTTGTTATATAAACCTTCACAATAAGCATTCATTTGATATCACACGTTAGTTTGAAAAACCTGTACACCCAAAGATTCACCCCAACCTATCGATACTTTTTTTTTTTTTTTTTGTTTGTGATGGGTTTGCTCTTGACCTTAGTCTTGGTCAGAAATGACAGAGACAAAGTCTATGATGGAGCGAGCTTACCCAGAAGGAGCCTGTTTACTCTAACTTTGATGAGATTAGGGTTGTAAGCGTTCGGAAACACAGACGCAGGCAGAGAATTCCACTCTTTTGCTGTCCGTATTATAAAAGACGTTTGGAATCGCTTAGTGCGAATTCGTGGAATAGCAACAAGGTAGGGATGGTAAGCTGCAGTGCGTCTGGATGTCCGATGGTAGAAGGGTGCTGGTGGAATGAGGTCGTGGAGTTCTTGGGCACATTCGCCGAAGTACAATCTGTAGAAGACCGACAGGCAGGCAACCTTGCGGCGATGAGCCAAGCTGTGAAGCTTGGCATCCACCAGTTTTTCGTCACCGATGAGCCTCTTAGCTCTGCGTTCCACCGAGTCAAGCGCGGCAAGCTGGTACTTGGCCGAGCCATCCCAGAGGTGGCTGCAATACTCCATGCAGGATCGGACTTGTGCTTTGTAAAGGGTTAAAAGCTGTCCAGGCGTGAAGTATCGCTTCACTCTATTCAGGATGCCCAGCTTTTTGGCTGCAGTTTTGGCTTTGTACTCAATGGTGGCGCCGAAGTTCAGACTGGATGTCAACTCCATGCCTAGAAGCTCGAGCCGAATAGTCACAGGAACAGATACACCCCGAAAAGTAGGAGTTTGGGCGAAACGACTCCTTTTTGCGGTAAAAAGACACGCCTGAGTTTTGGTCCTTTTAGTACCAATGTTGTTTAAAACAATATTCCCTACAATTATGACATACACGTTTATACACGAACTAGCTGACCCGCGCAACTTCGTCTGCGTCACATTTTCCATTATTGCTCCGCTCCTATTTGTCTTAGCGTGATGATATATAGCCTATAGCCTTCCTCGATAAATAGGCTATCTAACACTGAAAGAATTTTTCAAATCGGTCCAGTAGTTTCTGAGCCTATTCAATTCAAACAAACAAATCTTGCCTCTTTATAATATTACTGTAGATGTAGATAATTTCGGCTATTCGGCCAGATTCTGGTTTTCGTTTGGTGAGCAAGTAGATAAGGTTATAACTACCAACTATTTATTTTTGCAAGGCGTATTATTTTCATTGCAGGTGACTTTCTTCGTTCCACAACCGATGACTTCCAGGATCAGGGTGGCTAGCAGGTAGAACATGAAAGCTACGCGCTCCCAGCGTACTGACATCATAGTCTGAAATTTATAAGTGAGGGTATTTGGAAGAATATAGATTGCAAAATACATCAATATTAAAAACAGATGTACATCAGAACGTTCGGCCAGTCGAGATAGGGAGCTGGCTGCTACTCCAGTTTTTAGTGACGATTATGTGACGCATAAAGATGCCAGCCAAAGAATTTGTGACAGAACGGATCGAAAGTTAGAAGCATTTATTTATGGCCGAACGAACTGATATCAGGACGTTCGGCCAACCTGAATCTCCATAATTGAGGACCTCAGAGAAACTGTTACTGAATAAAGATTTAGTGACGATTTGGTGACAAACAACCAATGCTTTAGTTTTACTCGTAATGCCACCGGATAAAAGTAAAATGAATTTTGTTTCCTGGAACATCAGGACGTTCGGCCAACGTAATGTCCATAACTGAGGACCTGAGAGAAACCGTTAATGAATAAAGATTTAGTGACGAGACTGAAACTAATTATTGTTGCTTTATTTTTTTTTGTGACGGCTCCTTTAAATAGTAAAATGAAAATTCAACATATAACCTCAAAACATTGGGATTATCGATTCCTCCACAAGGAAGAAGCCTAGAGAAACCGATAGGTAATGAATAAGGATTTAGTGACGAGACTGAAACTAATTACTATTGCTTTATTTTTGTTTGTGACGGCCCCTTTAAATAGTAAAATGTAAATTTAACATATAACCTCAAAACATTGGGATTATCGATTCCTCCACAAGGAAGAAAGCTAGAGAGACCGTTAATCAATAAAGATTTAGTGACGACACTGAAACGAACTTTTATTGTTTAATTTTTTTTGTGACGGCCCCTTTAAATAGTAAATTGAATATTTAACATTATAACCTCAAAACATTGGGATTATTAATTACTCCCCAATGAAGAAGCCTAGACGACTCGTAAAACCCCTGATGTGTTATAGATTTTCAGTTTCAGTGCAATGGTGTCAGTATTTTTGTTGATTCAAGATTAATCTATAAAAATGCACTATGGCGGATGGCGACTGAAATAGGGTGACCATGTATTCCAACGAAACAAGTATTTATCGAGTAGGTAGGTACTTTTTTATCTACTGAATGAAGCATATCACGTCGAAATAGTTATAAGGTGACGATGTAGGTATTGCAACAAAATAAATAGATACGTGGACGGAGGAATATGAGGAGTGCAGATAACTAAAATTTTATATAGGTTTAATATGCATTAGAAATAAAAAAATAAATAAAAAAACATTACACACACACCATGCGTTATGATGTGGCCTCTTTGCTTCTACTTTTTATTATTTTTCTGTGTCTGTCACTATCACATGAATAAAAAAAAATGAAACTATCGATCGAATTTCGACCAATAGGACACCACTAGTTTTCTTATCAATTTCTGCTATAGTACCTACCAAGGCATCTCTGCACCCGCGTGGAATGCGTTCCTTCCCCCGCAACTTTCCGGCGCCTTACTGTCTCTCGCTCGCCAAGTCGCCAGTCATGTCACTAGTGTGATGTCATCGAGGTCAGGTGCAGAGATCCTTTGGTACTACACACCGGCACAATTAGGGGAACACAAAAAAAAGGTATTTTTTTTTGCAACTAGTGGGTAATTCGTCAAGTGGTTCAATTTTTTAAGGTATTACCCTCGTATAACATAACATTTTGAGACATTTTGACATTTATCAATAATTTAACAGAAATTATACCCTCTTTAAGTGTTTGTTGACAGTCAGCGCTTTTAAGTGTTTTTGATAAGGATTTTGTTTGTGCACTCAATAGTGGCTCTAGCTTATTTTGTGTTTGTTGTTTGAAGAGTTAACATTGTATTGCATACAAAATGAGTGATTTGCCGGCAACTGAAGTCGCCAGAGCTGTGACAATGATCGAGGAGGGTCACACATACCGTTCAGTGAGTCGAACGTTGGGTGTGTCAGTATCTGTGATCCACCGTAATGTGAAACGGTTCAGACAGACAGGATCTTACGTGCGGAGGCGGGGACAAGGCAGAAAACGTGCAACCAGTGCCGTAGACGAACGTTTTATAAGGGTGCAAACGTTGAGAAACCGTCGTCAAACAGCTGTCCAGACCCGAAATCTTTTGGAAGAAGTGCGTAACGTGCGTGTAAGTGAACGAACAGTAAGAAGAAGGTTAAACGAAGTTGGTTTAAAGTCATACGTACCGGCTAAAGCGCCTAAACTTGAGGTAAGTCATCGAGTTGCAAGATTAGCGTTCGCTCGTCAGCACCAAGATTGGTCCGATGAATGGGGTCGTGTTTTATTCTCTGACGAAAGCCGATTCTGTGTAAATTTCATCGACGGGAGAGAAAGGATGTGGAGGTATCGAGGAGAACGGTACCATCAAGCCAATTTTACCGAAACGGTTTCATATGGTGGAGGGTCCGTTATGGTGTGGGGTGGCATAACTTTAACAGCACGCACCGCTTTGGTCATCATTGATGGCGGTTCTCTGACTGCACACAGATACATCACCGAGATCTTGGAACCCCATGTAATGCCTTTTGCCCCATTTATAGGCCCAGCTTTTGTGTTTATGCACGATAAAAAAAAAAAAAAAATACATTTATTTCAGGCCATCAAATCCATAGAAAACTAATAATTTCACAATTTCAGATATATACATTAATAATTTACTATTGCGCACAATCTTTATTATATTTAACGGACATTATAGATTTTACTTTCACAAAATAAAACATAAAATAAACACAATAATTTAAAATTTCCTAACCGGCACTGGAACAGCAACATGTCTGCCACAACAATGCCGTATATAAGGGCAGTCCAGCCTGTTGGCGATCATTGCCAGGATAGCATTGGGACTGGCCCGCACGCGACGTACCAGGGACGCGCACCGCTTACGCATAGATGCGTGGAAGCAATCTGTTCGCGCCATCGCGAACATCCCTGATGCACTACAGAAACGGGGCAGCCCCAACACAGCCCGGAACGCGTTGTTGTACTGGACTCGGAGGGCACTGTATGCCCTTTCACTATAGTCAGCCCACAGGCTACACGTATATAGGGACGTGCAGTACGCTTTAAAAAGCGTGACCTTAACACCAGTAGTACAACGCGAAAACCTGCGGGCTATCATGTTAGCTCGCACCGACAGTGCCCTCCGCTCCCGGTCCATGTCAGCATGGTCTCTAAGGTCCTCGGTGAGTAGATGCCCCAGATATTTAAACTGGTCAACTCGATCTATTGAAACACCATTGAGATCAATATTCGGGATGCTCATAGGGCTCGACACACCGGTAGCCCGAAAAAGCATGTATTGGCTTTTCTTTCCATTATATTTCCAACCATGTCCATGCGCGTATTCCGTACACGTACTGAGTAGTCTCCTTAGCCCACAGATCGACGCGCTCAGCAGCACCATGTCATCCGCATAACTCATATTGTTGACACAGACTCCGTCAATATAGCATCCGACACGTTGACTGCTGAGCGAGACGATCAGTTCGTTCATATAAAGGTGTCCGTTACCCAGGCCAGATGTTGTCGAAAATGGTCATTTGAATCTTATAGATAATTAGTTTTGCGGCTTCTGTAATTGTTGCGCACATTTTTAAATTTGTTGCGCTTATAGTTTTTTAATTATTTCACAAAAACATTTCCTGCTGGGGTAACGTTACCCCAGCCGGACCTTTTTCTTTCTAATGGGAATATTTAAATAATTACTAGCTATAAAATTAGTTGTCTAGATGAAGTAAATGTTGTGCCTTATTTTGTATTTGTTCTTTCATCGGTTGCGAAGTTATTCGAGATTTTGCTGGGGTAACGTTTTTGGTTTTGCTAGATCTTTGAAACGGTTAAGCGGATTCTTATCATATTTTGTACATGGCTTCTTAGGAATTAGTTTAAATTTGTTCTGCAATAAAAAAACCAAAATAATACATAGCTTAAAGGTTATTTCATTAAATAGAAAAACAGTTCAATTGGTCCCAGCACTCTCAATGAGAGCTCTAAAGACTTACTTTAAACGTTATTTTAAAGCTTGTAACTGCCTTCAAATGTATGTGAAGTTTCATTAGTATCCTGTAAGTATTTAACAAGTTATGATGATATTGAGTTCTTCACGAGCACGGTCTTGATGCGCGCGGTGTTATTTGGCCACTGGATTGGATATATGAACTGAATGTTATGTCAATTATTAGTTTTTTAGTTCAGTTGTATATCAGTAAAATTTCAGCTCAGTACATTGGATAATTAATGAGATAATACGATTAAAGTCATTAGGAAGTGAATGACCGTGGTAACCCGACCAAGTTTAGGTGGTTACGAAAAAGCGAAAACGCAGAACATTATACTATCTTTTGAAATGTTTAGTATAATACACCTTACAATTTCGGTACAGACGCGTACACTGTTAAATACATTAATAATATAATAATATCTGTACTATGAAAACATTATTATTATCTTCCAGTTGCACAAACTTATCAAAAATCACTGATGAAAATAACATGTCGTTCGGTGGGACGCGGAAGGGGTGGGGTGAAGGGGCGCATTGTTTGCATATCACACTAAACATGCTCCGTAATCAAATAACTCATCTTGTAGAGTGCGCATGCGTTTCGGCAGTTCCGTTTCCTGTTTTTGCAAATATTTATAGAGTGCGTGAGAGCGAATTACTGCTAATGTGGAGTGCTTCTATTGATGATCATAGTTATGGTGCAGGCTGCTTGATGAATTCACGAACAAGGTAAGCTTGTATAATGTAACTACAGAAATAGTAGCAAAATTATTATTAATATGTACATGTTGTTAGGTACTTATCTAAAACTGTATTTTTTAAGGCTTAAATATTTAAATTTAGGAACTTATTATTTTCTTTTCTTTCGTACTTAATTATTACCTAGACTGGAATTCTCAACAATGATAACGACATATTTATCCTTCGCTACATAGTACCTATAAAACAAAGTCGCTTCCCGTTTGTCTGTCCCTGTTTGCTTAGATCTTTAAAACTACGCAACGGATTCTGAAGCAGTTTTTTTTAATAGATAGATTGATTCAAGTGGAATGTTTTTGTGTATAGGTATATTGTCAAAATATGACTTGAAACATGATTAATGAAATTCATGACTTAGCGACCGATTTTTATCGTTATCAATGTCGGGAGTCGGGACTACCGCAACAGGTAGGTATTTATTTATTTCCACAAACTCCTTGGACACGTAGACTTTAAGAAATCCATAATTACCTTGTTGCGACACTCGCGTTGATATAAACTCGCAAATAGATGACGATTCGAGTTTCAAATATGTAGGTAGCAAAACTACAATTGAAACCCCATTAAAGGATTCAGACAAAAAAAAATTACTCTTTGTTTTTATTGTAGGCATAAACAGAATGGCAACATAGCAATAGCCGTGGGCCGCGATGATGGACGCGGTGATGGCGACGTAATACCTACGTATGGGTGTGGTGGCGACTATGGCTGCGTGGTGAAGTTATAAAAAATATCGTTTGACGTTCTCCTCTACGTCTGTAAAACTCTCAATCTACGGTGAGTACATACTTATATCTAGCTAGGTATATATTACTACGATTTAGGTAGGTTGACCTGCTGGCCACTGTTCAATCTTTATTACTATGGATCATGACTTAAATTATTACAAATGTAATATGTAGGTAAATAAAAATGCTCTAAATACGCGCGCTATTACAGTTTCCGACACGTAACTTGGCAAAAGTTGTTAGATTCGCAAAAGTCGTTTTTATGAGGTAGCGCCAATCGCGCGCGATTGGTGTGTTACTCGGACTTTTGCCCCCCGCAACCCGTTTACGTCTCGGGCGTTACATACAAAATTGTACGTTTTTTTATTATGAGTTTCTGTTACGAGTTGTTATAATAGTGTTACTTAAGTATATTTTTTAGGTGAAATTTTTAATTTGATACCAGGAAAAGCAGTTTTGTTAGCTGATAGTGACGACGACAACATATAATTTTTAACCCCAGACGCAAAAAGAGGGGTGTTATAAGTTTGTTGATAATGTATTTTTTTGTCTAGGCATTTATTGGGTACAATATTGTTTTGAATCTCTGTTCTTTTTCCTCTATTTTCATATTATAATTCGACAGCCCTTTAGCTGTAAATAAAACTTTATGTTATATTAACAGTTAATTTTTTTGTTTTGTTATAGATGTTCTGATGACCGATGTACGATGGAATGGCAATCTTCTCATCGACCAATATTTGCGGACCTAAATCATGACCATTTCATCGACTGACATAAGAATCAACAAAATCTGCCTACGCTTATGGTCTCTCTAGAGCGCCAACTAGATCTCTGTTTATGACAACTTTTGTTTCACAAAGTTACTTACGTATTTGGATACTCATTTTACAAAATGATCTGTGATATTTTTATACAAAAACCAACAAAGTTTTAGAATGTGCCTTTACACGTCGACTTTTTGAGATTGTAATGAGTTAAAAGTAATACTTACATAATTATTTGACTGCAGTTTAATATTACTTAATTTTATTATTTTTGATCTGTGATTTTAAACTAAGGAAAAAAATGTGATATTTGAAATGAGACAACAAAACAGTAGGACTAACTGTGAGAATTTTACTACATTGTGATGTCATTTAATATTACCATTGATCTGTGATTTTAATTGATATAAGTAGGTATTAGTAGACATACGTAAAGGTGCGTACAGACCATGGTACATGTTATATAACACTACAACTCTATGTAAAATGTTATACAACAATGTTAAATAACATGACCACACTATGAAAAATGTTATATAACATGTTATGTTATATAGTTTGTACGCACCGTAAATTTAGTGTTAACTGAAAAAAACCATTGTATATTATTTATTGTCTGTGATCATTACACAGTCCAATATGTGTATATTTAAATAAAAACTGTAACTGTGTACTGTGTATACTGAAATCTATAATTTAATTAAAAAATAATAGAAAATTAAAAAAGCGTAATTACTATCTGTAATTTTAATCTGTGATTGTTTTTAAGTATAAGTTTAATAATACTTTAAAAGTTCAATTGAAATGATTATATTACCTGTCAATAAAAATTATTTAATAATCACGTAGTTTTTTTTAAACTTGTGTACATGTCTGTACTAAATTTGTAACACTATCCTACATATTTTAGAAGGTACCATAATGTATTGCGTTTTCGCTTTTTCGTAACCACCTAAACTTGGTCGGGTTACCACGGTCATTCACTTCCTAATGACTTTAATCGTATTATCTCATTAATTATCCAATGTACTGAGCTGAAATTTTACTGATATACAACTGAACTAAAAAACTAATAATTGACATAACATTCAGTTCATATATCCAATCCAGTGGCCAAATAACACCGCGCGCATCAAGACCGTGCTCGTGAAGAACTCAATATCATCATAACTTGTTAAATACTTACAGGATACTAATGAAACTTCACAGACATTTGAAGGCAGTTACAAGCTTTAAAATAACGTTTAAAGTAAGTCTTTAGAGCTCTTATTGAGAGTGCTGGGACCAATTGAACTGTTTTTCTATTTAATAAAATAACCTTTAAGCTATGTATTATTTTGGTTTTTTTATTGCAGAACAAATTTAAACTAATTCCCAAGAAGCCATGTACAAAATATGATAAGAATCCGCTTAACCATTTCAAAGATCTAGCAAAACCAAAAACGTTACCCCAGCAAAATCTCGAATAACTTCGCAACCGATGAAAGAACAAATACAAAATAAGGCACAACATTTACTTCATGTAAACAACTAATTTTATAGCTAGTAATTATTTAAATATTCCCATTAGAAAGAAAAAGGTCTGGCTGGGGTAACGTTACCCCAGCAGGAAATGTTTTTGTGAAATAATTAAAAAACTATAAGCGCAACAAATTTAAAAATGTGCGCAACAATTACAGAATCCGCAAAACTAATTATCTATAAGATTCAAATGACCATTTTCGACAACATCTGGCCTGGGTAACGCACACCATATAAAGGTTGAACAAAGTAGGCGACGCACGGCCCCACACTGCTCGCGTGGTTCGCGATTACCTAAATGAAATCGGAATTACTCAAATGGACTGGCCAGCACGATCCCCTGACATGAATCCGATAGAGCATGTCTGGGACATGATTGGACGGAAAGTGAGGGACAGGATTCCACCTCCTAGGAATGTTGAGGAGTTAAAATTGGCGCTAATTGAAGAGTGGGCCAATTTGCCTCAGGAAATGATTGAAAGTGTCATTAGAAGCATGGGCAGACGTATTCAAGCCCTAATTAGAGCTCGCGGAGGCAATACAAGATATTGATTATGTCTTTTCAAAGAGAATTAATTTTTAAAAATTGTTCTATAAATTCAAAATGTCTCAAATTTCTTATTTTTTTATAATTATCTATAAATAAATATTGTTTAACCCTAGTTTCTGTTGTGACTTATTTATATTGAATAAACAAACCCAAATGAAGCGAAAAACATGCATAAAAAGCTAATAAATTTAAAAAAAACTGTCTTTTTTTTGTGTTCCTCTAATTTTGCCGGTGTGTAGAACCACACAGGACTATCGAAAATGGGTAGCTTAAGTTCTGGCTGACCTTACCGGAAAGAAAGCCGTGATGTTGTCGACTAGTATTTTTAAGAGTTCATTTGGTGTAGTTATTGTCTTTATTTCTATGGAAGATGGGTAGGCCTTTAGTGTGGGACGCTACTTGTGTCGATACTCTTGCGCCATCCCATCTTCCTAGCTCGTCGTGCTGTGCTGGTTCTGCGGCTTCGGCTGCTGAAAACCTCAAACGGCAGAAATATAGTGGCCTTATG
The DNA here is from genome assembly GCA_963859965.1 of Ceramica pisi. Lineage (NCBI taxonomy): Eukaryota > Metazoa > Arthropoda > Insecta > Lepidoptera > Noctuidae > Ceramica > Ceramica pisi. The sequence continues at coordinate 14,434,685 of OY982553.1, read as the reverse complement.
CCAACTACATTTTTGAGCCGTTTGGGGTTGAAACTCTTGGACCGTGCGTGGGGTCCGAGGGCTCACGTCCTATTTAAAGATCTAGCAAAACGCAGTTGACGCTTCGAATGACCTAAGAGCTGGCTTTTACCTTGGACAGAGGATAAGCATTGCCATACAACGTGGCAATACAGCCAGTCTTTTGGGCTCACTTCCAGTTGATAGCGATGGGGTGGGGACGAATTCTTTGACGCCATATTTTAGTTAGGAGTGTTTTTTTTCTATTGTAAGTGTATATAGTTTGTTCTTTATATAAATAGTTATTATTTAACTGTAATTCTAAAAAGTACAATTTATTATGTACTTAACTAACTACCTTACGCTTTTTTTTGGATGATTATAAATAAAGCATTTTTTAATTTGTGTGCCCATTTATTTAAGTTTTTTTTTTTTAAATGCGAAACGGAAACTCTTGGCCCAAATCTCACCTGATGGAAAGTGATGAAGTATTCTTGTACTTCAATTTTTCCAATCTCCAATGTCAGTCACCTTTCCACTTTTGTTTGCTTTTAGCCAAAATAGAGACGACTAATATATCAAAAACTTTATAAGTGGACACTGGTATGCAGGCATCAGCTCAACGTTGCTTGTACCTGTATAATTTTTAATATTACGACGTGTTTTGCTTCATTCAGTAGGTAAAAAGGTACCTACTTGATAAATACTTGTTTCGATGGAATACATGGTCACCCTATTTCAGTCGCCATCCACCATAGTGCATTTTTATGGATTAATTTTGAATCAACAAAAATACTGACACCATTGCACTGAACACCTGTAACACATCAGGGGTCTTACGCGTCGTCTAGGCTTCTTCGTTGTGGAGGAATCGATAATCCCAATGTTTTGAGGTTATAAGTTAAATTTTCATTTTAGGTACCTACTATTTAAAGGGGCCGTCACAAACAAAAATAAAGCAATAATAATTAGTTTCAGTCTCGTCACTAAATCTTTATTCATTATCGGTTTCTCTAGGCTTCTTCCTTGTGGTGGAATCGATAATCCCAATGTTTTGAGGTTATATATGTTAAATTCTCATTTTACTATTTAAAGGAGCCGTCACAAAAAAAAATAAAGCAATAATAATTAGTTTCAGCCTCGTCACTAAATCTTTATTCATTAACGGTTTCTCTCAGGTCCTCAGTTATGGACATTACGTTGGCCGAACGTCCTGATGTTCCAGGAAACAAAATTCATTTTACTTTTATCCGGTGGCATTACGAGTAAAACTAAAGCATTGGTTGTTTGTCACCAAATCGTCACTAAATCTTTATTCAGTAACAGTTTCTCTGAGGTCCTCAGTTATGGAGATTCAGGTTGGCCGAACGTCCTGATATCAGTTCGTTCGGCCATAAATAAATGCTTCTAACTTTCGATCCGTTCTGTCACAAATTCTTTGGCTGCCATCTTTATGCGTCACATAATCGTCACTAAAAACTGGAGTAGCAGCCAGCTCCCTATTTCGACTGGCCGAACGTTCTGATGTACATAAAAACAGGCCAAGTGCGAGTCGGATTCACGCACGAAGAGTTCCATACCATTATTTATTAAAACGCCAAAATTAATCGACATGTATGTTGTATAAGACTCCCTAAAATAGAAATTTAATTTAAATTTAATTCTTTATTTTTAAAATGAATAAATAACACTAAATATTGTGTACTGTTTTCGTTTTCAATATCAAGCAAAAACGAGCAAAAACAAAACACGTTTATTGTATGGGAGCTCCATTTTAAATATTTATTTTATTGTGTTTTTTTTTTAGTATTTCTTGTAATAGCGGCAAAAGCAATACCATGCGTGAAAATTTAAACTGTCTATCTATCACAGTTCATGAGATACAGTCTGGTGACAGACGGACGGACACCGGAGTCTTAGTAATAGGGTCCCGTTTTAATCTTTGGGTACGGAACCTTAAAAAAAAAATAGCGAACTTACCATGACGTCCTAAAACTATCATGATTCTGGTGTGGATGGAGACAGACGGAGCTAAGTATTTGTCACCGGAAAATGGCAGACTCCGCTAGATTGTAATTAATCTTGATTAGATTATAATTTCTCGAAATGTTATGAAAAATCGTTTTGTATACAGGGTTATTTGTAAAACACCAGCAACCTCTCAGGACTATATTACTAACATCATAACCAACAACTTTTGTTCTATGACTTTTAAAAATTCATCATATTTTTATCATCAGGATTTCATACAAAAATAAAAAATATTTAAATTGAACGCTCTAAATGCTATATGCATTATGCGAAGCATAAGAAAGCTCATTTTTTTTCTTTTTCTTATGCTTCACATAGACTGTTGGTTAATGAACAAAAGTTGTTGGTTATGACGTTGTAACATAGTCCTGAGAGCTTGCCGGTGTTTTACAAATAACCCTGTATACTATTTCCCATCCATATTCAATAGGTTCTAATACGTCCGTGTCTTATTTAGAAAAATTTTTTTACAATTTTACGCGACATTTTACAATCTTACGGTGTTTACCATTTTCCGGTGACACATACAAGACGTATAGCACCATCCGTTTTTCACAGCGGTATGGATGGAATTAGCACGTCATACCGTACTATGCACGTCTAATGTGCGTTTTATAAAAAGGATGGGATCGGTGAACCTACTATGTTAAAAGACCGGCCAAGTGCGAGTCGGACTCGCGCACCGAGGGTTCCGTACACCCTGTAGGTATTATAATTATTATAAGCAAAAGTTGCGATTTACGATTTATGACGTATTAAAAAAAAACTACTGACTAGATCTCGTTCAAAACCAATTTTCGGTGGAAGTTTACATGGTAATGTACATCATATATTTTTTTTAGTTTTATCATTCTCTTGTTTTAGAAGTTACAAGGGAGGGGACACATTTTACCACTTTGGAAGTGTCTCTCGCGGAAACTTTTGAGTTTAGAAAAAAATTATATCAGAAACCTCAATATCATTTTCGAAGACCTATCTATAGATATACCACACGTATGGGTTAGATGAAAAAAAAAATGAGTTTCAGTTTCTAAGTATGGGGACCCCCAAAATTTATTGTTTTTTTTTCTATTTTTGTGTGAAAATCTTAATGCGGTTCACAGAATAATCTTCTTACAAAGTTTCAACAGCAGTTCTTATAGTTTCGGAGTAAAGTGGTTGTGACATATGGACGGACGGACGGACGGACAGACAGACCGACAGACCGACAGACCGACATACAGACAGGGAGACAGACAGACATGACGAATCCATAAGGGTTCCGTGTTTTGCTAAGGAACCCTAAAATACTCACAATCACTGGTACTTTTTATAAAACGCACTTGTGAAAATAATAAATTAGCTGTTCAGTACAGACGCCAGCACATCAAGGTACGCGAAACTGTCAAATTTTCCCAGTCAACATTGAACTCAATCGTTACAGCTATAAAGTTGAAAATCTAATACAGAAAGATTGATTGTTGTAGCATGATGTGCTGGTTGAGTTATGAGCACAGAATTGTATGGGGCAGTAGAGTTTATTATTCGTGATGTCAGTGTTGGTCCCACAGTGAAGTTGTTCCTAATAATGAGTACAATGACCCCTCAAGAGGTATTGTGTTTGTTCTGTTAACGTTGTAGGTATAGTTTTAAGGTAGATCTGATGTGTGTTTGATGCTTGGTAGCGAAATAAATTCAATGCCAGAACGCGAGATGCTTCAAACCACAGATATAGATATACCTAGATAACGCAAGTATCACGATCTGTATGAAAACTAAGCGTGCCATTTTTTAGCTATCTAGTATAAGACGTCACAAGCACTATTTAGTGATGGGAAAATCAAATCGATTCAAAGCCGCCCCCACCTCGCCCCACTCCCCCCGCCTTGCACCAGGCAGCGCTCACCCAGCCGACCGCGACGTCCGACTAGCGCTACACACCGATGCAGACTGAGCGTGAAAGTGGCCACTTACGATTTCTGTACGTAAGCTAGGTACGCGAAGTAATCTTGCGTTATCTAGGTCTATCTATATCTGTGCTTCAAACCAATATTTTTTATTTGCCTGTCGGTGCAAAACAGTGTGCCTATCCGGATAGTTGGTAATGATCTATAAAATGATTGTTATAAGAGAAATATAGAAATAATAAAAGGTACTTACAAAAGGAGTGTTGGCTTACGTCTAGGTATATTGTACGTCATGCGCCATTTCAGGTCATGCGGCCATCTTCCTCTGCAAACGAAAAAGAATCGATTTGAGTCGTTCCACCAAAATACAGAAAATTACTAGCTAAAGCAAGAGCACTAAGTACGGATTTACGCTAAAATGAAAAAAATAAGTACAAATAAAACTACAAGGTGGAATTTGACCCAAATCAATACTTTACGTTTGCAATGGAAACGATAAAATACACATAATAGGAATCAAAGAAAAAAATATTTTAAGTATTCATAATTTTTTTCGCATATTTTTGTTTTACAGCTTAGTTAACTACAAGTTGAGGAATAAAAAGAATTACTGTAATTTTAAAACATTGATTAAATCATTTTTTATCGGGTCCACATCAAATTTTTGTTCTTTCGTTCTTCAGAGACTTGGTGAGATAGCCACACGTCAATGTTGCTATTTACTCTTTCCGTTTTTCTGTTTCCAACAATAAAAATTATCCCAGCAACTGTCTGCTACCAATAAGTTTCCAAAGCGTTTGAACATTCTGATGAAGGAGCTGATATATTATGTAGTTACAATTCTCGGTCATTTCTTCGATCTTTTCTTCTCTAGTATCTGTAAGGTCCTCTTCTGCAGGGTGCGCGGCCAGAGCAGGGAAGCTGTCTCCGGACGCACGAAGATGTGCCCACAATCAGCAGAGAGAATAGAGCAAATATCACTGCATACAGACGGCCCAAGGAGAATTTAGCCATTATCAGCGACTGAAACAAAGAAAATGTTGCTTTACGTTCAGAATGACACAGCAGGAGAAATAGAGAAGCGTACGAGGTGATTGACGAAAGGAAAGTGAAATAAAATTAATCTGTATGACAGATGGGAGGCGTATGTCTTTATGGATATGACGATAATTTCGAAGCCCATCATTAATTCTATTTAATAAAGTACCAGTTGGCTTCTACAAAATCTAGATAGTAAAATTAGTGGTAGAAGACCAACAATACTAGAGGCTAAAATTTGGCAATGGTCCACGGACTTATTTTCCGAAAAAATCTACACTTTCAAAACCCAAAACAAAAAAAGTCATCTTATAAGAAACTGGATCAACCAAACATTTCCGACATTGAGCAACCAGACGATCCGACAGCTAGAAGCCCTTTGTTATCCATTTTATAAGCATCGTGTCATCGGTTGGCTCGGTGCGCGGGCGCCGATCAAAAATAAACAACGCGCTGAATCAAACGCGAACGATTGGTATTAATCATATGGCCTGTACTAATTACTGCTTTGAAGAACACTGTGGAGAAATAAAACGAGATTCTGATGAGGTATTTGATGAAGACGAGGCCTAGTCAGATATCTTGGTCAAGGTTAACCTTAATGGATTATAATTTATTGATAAAGGCTGTTGTAAAATATTGATACATAAAAGTTTCTGGAGTGGAAGCCGACCAATATATGGGAAGAGGTTAATGATGATGATGAAGTATTTGTTTAGGCTCCATTGCTCAATGTTTGTCCATGACTAGAAAAAGTCAGGTGTGCATACTGTTAGCAATGTTATGAAGAAATCTGTAGCTTTGTGACCTTACAGAGGTATGCAGAACAGGGTGTAAAGTCCCACAAATCTCCATTGGAAAGGAAGGATTCTGCGAGCAGGGCGTTGGGTCTGGTGGGCAACATGTTCAATTTAAATCTATACTAATATTATAAAGAGGTAACATTTGTTTGTAAGTTTGTATGTAGGGGGTAATCTCAGGAACTAATGTTCCGATTTGAAAAATTATTTCAATATTAGATAGCCCATGTATCGAGGAAGGATATAGGCTATATATCATCACGCTAAGACTAAAAGGAGCCAAGCATTAATAGAAAATGTGACGCAGACGAAGTTGCGTGGGTTGCATTATAAATTCAGAAAAATAAACTTAAAAGAATCCCAAAGAAATTAATATTTGCAACATTCTGGTGCATGCCAAAGATAGAATTCTACTTCTTTTCGTGTGGGTAGGGTAGTAAGGTTTAAAGATCGGTGTGTGTATGGACACCTTAGTGTCAGAGTTTCTAAACCGCCTCAAGGGCCTCAGAACAAAGAAGAAAGACTGAACTGACTGACTGGCTGTCTGTCTGTCTGTAGGTAGACTCATAAATCAAAGAAAATAAGAAAAAAGAAGTGTGGTCACAGAAAATAAACAGACTAATATGGCCAGATGTTTGAACCTAAACAAAGCAAAGACCCAGACACATACATCGAGTAGCGAGAAAAGCTTCAATCGCGAAACGAGTTGGCGAGAAGCGAGTAGCGGGTGAATAGTTTCGATAGTTGTGACGCTTGGCTTTAAACGAGTGCTTTTGAGCGACAGGTTTTACTCGCAATACTCGCTCCGGCCCGCACTGTAAGTAGAAATAACTGCTGGGTGGTGAGTTCTGACTGCCAAGCGAGCATTGCTGAGCGAGTGTCGCTGAGCGGGTACAATCTTTGATAGCTCTTGTCGCTGCGATCAACTAGTGGTAAGAGCCCGCTCGCCGGCAGTGTAAACAGCCAGCTATCGACTATGAATGTATGTGTCTCTTTTACTCAAACGAGATCTATATCTTTTGTTCCTTTCCTCAGCGAGCAAATAGTCGAAAGCTAATCGCGTCCTCGCCGACGGTGAGACAAGTAGCTCCAAAGATGTGGAAACGTTCTATACCTCTAGTTCAAGCCAACTCTCAGGGGGCAAAGGCGGAGCCCGAAAGGGCCGACGCCTGCCGGAGTCGCGGGACTATTCGAAAGAGATACCGTGGCTCCGGAACACAAAGAGCAGTGAAGGAACATGGATGGGTTTTAGTCAGTAGAAGTCTGACACTCCCTCTCGCTCCACCCAGAGCGGGAGGAGTCATTGGATGATTTCCCATCCCTCAAAAAAAAAGGAGGCAAAGACGGAGACGTGTTTATGTGTGTAAACAATAAAGAACAATCTCCTTACCGTTTTTACTTGGTACACGGCGCGGGTTGTCTGCAAGCGATGTAGACCTTCTTAGTGCATGCGTTGACAAGTCCGAAGAGTGATAGGATCCCAGCAAGGAGTAACAGCACAGCTTTCTGCACGCCCATGGTCTAACGCCTCATGGTTGCGGTGGCAAGAGAAATCCTGCAAGCGTGAGCGGCCATGGCTCGGCCTTACAGCGGCTAAAGCATGGGCGAAGGCAAGGGAATGAACTATATCCATTTCATTTACCAAAGTGTCTCCTACTATATCCACAGTAGGAGACACTTTGGCAAAACAAATCCTCGAGTAAAGAGAAGGCATGGGTAATCAGCCAATATAAGACTATGGTCATGGTACAAAAGGGTATTTTAATGTGAGTACAGTAAAGTACTTACCAAAACGTTATACATATTTACCACATACATATATTATGGCAGAAATTGTACGTCTCTGCAAACTGGCAATAGATGGCTCTTTTTGATGATTGTTTATTAGGTGCTAGTATCGTATTTTTTAATTAAAAAGAACAGTAGTAACTTCAAGATAATCCAGAACCATCTTTTTTACCACTTGTAGACTATAATATATACGACTGGTATACTAAATTCATGTTCCTGAATTGTTAGTTTGCATCTAATGTATCGATTTGGGTCAAGTTCTCAAACTAATAAAACACTATACTTTAGCAAATATCTATAAGCTCACCTGTTTAATATTGGTTGCAATGGGTGATAAAGTTTATATTTTATTACTAAGAATTTTGTTTTGTGGTTTTTTGCTGAAGTTTGACTGGGTTGCAGTTTTGATCGATCTGCCAGATGGAACTGTTAATTTTGAAATAAATGACAATGAAAACTGGCCAGCACTACTAGAAATAAGGTTTGTAACTTAACTTCTCCAAACTTCTTCAATGATATAACATCAGAGAGTCTAGCACAAATATTTTTGACGTATATTATGTTTACGTAAAATCTTAACTTTGTGTATGTGAATGTGTGTTTTAATTTATTTATTTCTGTTGCATAAAAGCTAATTGTGTCTCCTTTCGTGAGTGAGCACGGATCCTGTTACAGAGGTTTATCACAAACTTTTTCGACACATTAGCTCAAAAAATGCAGTTACGAAGCCTATATACATTGTTCGAAAGTTCAAAATTACGGACAATACAATGGAGCGTGTGGTAAAGTAGGTACTCTCACCTAAGTACCTAATTTACTGCACGCTCCGATGTACGGCGCCGTGCGTATTCTTTACGGTATTTTTTTTTAATGTCCATAAACAATATAATTATACTAATAATTATTATAAGAATTCAATCCGTCTGCATCCGTCAGCAAAAAACGCTTCCGTTTTTTTAGCGAAGAACTTTTTGCTCAGAAGGTTTGTTGCACTTTAATATTAAATAAAAAATGAGACAATAGATGTAGTTCTAATTACCCGACTGTTACACTGATGTTTTTCTCGAGTGTATTTATGAATGATTTATATTTCTTTGGCACACTCTGTAGCCTAACCCTGTGGCTTGATAGATGTTAGCTTGAGAGGTGTCTTTAGATTCGTCTTAATAGTGAGAATGATACTGGATAGGTATATGAAAATTAAAATATCTGAGCTTCGGTGCCATTTTAATGACTTTAACTTTTTTTAACCTATCGGGTGGGGTATCAATATACAGGGCTCGAGGAGACAATTTAAAAAATGCAGCTTACTAAAATGTAGGGAATAAAATAAAAGATTTGGTCAAAAAAATCCGACCGGTACAGTACCTACATATTACGTTTTACAATATATACAATTCTATTAAAAAGTTTCACGCAAACGCAAACGGTAGCGCGTTCTTATTTTAAACGCACACGTTTATACAATGACTTATTATATATAGACACGTCATAAACCAACATCGCGGCGCTTAAAACGGCGAAAATACTAGATAGCTACTAATACGCATGAAGAAAGGGAAAGAAAATATGTCACCGTACGGCGGGATGCCTGTTGCTAGAGGGAGATAAATATACATCTTCAGTTACGTCACAGGATAAGTAATAGTCAAATTGACATAAAAACAAACCAAACAAAACTATAGATACGTTGTCCACACTCTAAAATGACAACATGAAATGAAGCCAATTGGCCACATTGCGCTTAGTTACGCACCAACCTGTCGCGCGACACTACGTTTGTTTTTAAGTCCGCCTTTGTACATTACTTGTGCATAAAGTTTTAATAAATAAATAAAATGAATATACGGAACCAAAATAGTAGAATCTGTTTACTTAAAATAGAAAATAAAACTCATAACTAATCAAAATCGCCATCGTCTGGGAGTGAGCCCAAAAGACTGTTGTATGGCAATTGCTTATCCTCTGTCCAAGGTAAAAGCCAACCCAGGTAAATAAATATTAAAACATCTTAAGAAAAATTAGAATAATTAAAAAACATGTTCCACATCTCTTTAAAGCTTATTCTGTATTCAACATAACTACCAAGCTTTATGGACACGTTTCAAACAAAAATAGTTTTTAGTTTAATTTTAACATCGTCGTTAAAAGAGATGGCTGCACCGAGCCTAAGGAAATGGGTTCACTTAGATTTTATACTTCCACAAATAGTAATGTTTTTGTGGATGAACTATCCATTTGTTTTCCTTCAGTTTAAGGCGTAGGGCTTCTGTAGGGCGAAGGTCTGTCTCATGGCCTTTCAAGTTTTTCGGTGTTTCAACTTCTCGGGTTAATACTTTGCAAAGGTCACTGACAGCCTGAAAAAAAGAAGAAAGAAAAAGAGTTTATTTGCGGCCAATATGACGCATACCAAAAATACACAAGAAATACAATTATAAACATGAAAAATTAGGAAGATATGCGTCAAATCTGCGCAAAACGGCCATCTCTCAGCATAATGCTGGGACTCGTGTGCGAGACAGAGCCACAGCGCTAATCTACTTCCCTAATATTTTCAAAGTTAGAGTACACAGGCTCCTTCTGGGTAAGCTTTCTACATCTTAGACTTTGTCTCTATCATCGCTGACCTAGACTAGAGTCAAAGCAATCCCATCTCAAACAAGAAAGTCTTCAAGCCAGCTTGTCTTATTACTCTGTCAGCGAAGACACCCGATTTTTGGCTCCCACGGCTTGCCAACTCTGATCCATCTGGTCATTCTGCATATTTGACCCGCCAATTCCACTTCAGCATTGTAGATACAGTAGTGTATCCTTGTAGTACAGTCCACATAGACTGCTATATCTGCCTAGCCTTCCCACCAATTTAAGGGTCGGCTTCCAATGAAACTAGATGCAATCAAATACCAGTATTTTACAGCTCTTTAGCGCTTTTTCATCTGATACTCGTATCCCATAGTTGACCCAATGTGATTTTTTTTTAATACCTTTCAGTCACTGTTGCAAAAAAAATATATTTTTATTTTCTTTCTTATTTGCAATACAATTGATCAAACGTCATCTAAAACTATTCCACATTTCAAGTTGATAGCATTAATAGTTCTTGAGATATCCAGCTGTGACAGACGAACAGACATAGTTACACCATAAAGGTTCCTTTTTACCATTTTGGTACAGAACCCTAAAAAACTTATTTTAGTACAGCTTAAACATTTTCCCATGAAAGATGTTGCTACTTTAGCAAGTCTGAGACCTGGTTGAACTAACTGATTCCTATGTCTAGTGACATAGTTATGTCTGTCGCCTCGTTTACTGAAAACCTACCTACATTGAATATTGAATACTACGTTTCCTGGCCGTATCGCATCGATTATGCAAAGTTATGTGTGGCAGGGGATTCAACTCCGTATTCGTTTTGCGTTATGCAGCACTATCTCTGCTCATACCTGACATTTCTACAAGCATCTTTAAGTTTTCACGCGCTTGGGAATAAAGTTGGGTTAGATTTTAAGTTCAATCTTATCTCTCACTAGCAAACTGCGTCACACGGCCAAAGCAGAATAAACCTATTTTTTTTTTACCTGTGTACACAAGTAAACGTATTTTAATTGGTTTATAAGCTCCCGGTTGGGTCAGTGGGTCTTCTTGGCTTGAATTTGAAATGTTCGCAGCAACTTTCATCGCAGCCTCACAGTACAGCAGCTTTCAGAGGCAGTTTCCGTTACGCAACATCTAAAATATGGAACAATCTGCCGCCTCCTATTAGAGCAATAAACACAATCGGTGCTTTAAGGACGCTGTTACATTTTCGAAGGACTCAAATTTAGGTATCTAAGTCGCACACAGCCACATCACGCGTACACACACATAGAACCGCTGCCTGAGCGCTCGATTTTATACTTCACTTATTAATCTTGATCCTTGATATTATTTTTTATTTTATTGATTCTGGAAAATAGAAAATTAACTGGAACTTTGAAAATGCATTATGTAACTGTTACTTAGTACCGTCGTCGGGAGATAAGTACCCAAGTCAGTATTTTCAACAGACTTCATAAAAAGAAGGTGCTCGGTTCGACCCGTATGTGTCCGCGATATTCTCTAAAACTGACTACTGATCCGATATCGTTCAGGTTTTCGTTGATAAATGCATATGTTTTCAGGGAAGATTTTATTGTATAACTAGCTGATGCCCGCGGCTTCGCACGCTGTCGGTTATCGCGACCAAAAGTAATCATGAAATTTTGATCCCGTTCCCGCAGCCCATGGGAACCTATTCCAGGGATAAAAGTAGCCTATATCTTATTCCAGGCTATAATATATCCCTGTGCCACATTTTAGCTTTTATTTATTCAAGTTTCCGGTTGTCTAGTTTTTCATTATTTTTGAATTATACATTACTCCACCACGGGTCAGTCAAAGTCGTGTTGTTTATCGTAGTAAGTATTGGTAATTTTTAACAAACAGATCACACTTTAGAAGTGGTCTCGTACAAATAATATCAAAAACGATTTTGTAGTTTTGGTTTTAAATCAAAATAAGCTGAAATTTGTTTACTTGGATGATGTATTTTGTCATCCAAATAAATGAAATTGCGTATTTTGCTTTCCTGCGGCTTTCTATTGGTGTTGTTAATATGGAGTAGGTACCACTAAAAAGTGAAAAATAAAAAACATTTTCCCAAATAAAACAAAACAGACAAAAACATTGGCTTCCGAAGTTAGTTATTTTATAATTTTCAGTGTTGTTTTTTTTATTTGGAAGACGGTTGTATTTTTTTGTGAAAAGTTTTTTATTCTTTTATTTTTAACTTTTAATAAGCAAGTTTCTATTTAATACTTGAAAAGAAACAAAATTTAGGCGGTCTTATAATCAGTTTGAACACATCATTAAGAAAAACAATTAAAAACGGAAAAAGAAAAGAAAACGGGTTTTAATTTTGGCCATTTTTGCATTGATTTGTGTATAATAAACTAAAAAGCCAACAAATGCGATCATACTCCATAAGCCTGGACAAAAGCCTGGAGGTCTGGTTAAAATTTTTGGCGTATTTAATCTCAACTCCCGAATGATCATTGAAACTGTGGTATCAGCATTTTCGGTGAAAGTTAAAACATAATTATGGAAGTAGTGAATATACAGGGTGTAAGGGACAGCCTTCCACAAATTAACAGGGTGCAATCAGCTCCTTATTTTGAATCATATTCCAGTGGAAATTTCCTCAGGATTTTTTTATTTTATTTTTTTGATTTTTCATTTTTTTTGCTTTATTTCAATGTAAAGTTACATTATCTGTATGCAGAACTCCATTAATGTAAATAACACAGCTAAAATGAAAAAATTAAAAAAAAATAAAAAAAAAATCTCATGAACGACGCATGAAATCAGCTGTTAAAACGTAGCGCAGGCGCAGCTATCCTTTCGAAAGCTCGCTGCGCTGCCGTTCGCTGCGTGCGTTTTGCAGAGGTAGCGATACATTGCGAGTGAGGTAATTAAATAAATCAGTTTTATTGGATTCCCATAAAGTTCCTGAAATAATTTCATCTACCGGTCAACTTAGTACGATATACTGAAATCACCCTATCAGTTTGAGGAGGGCTGTCCCTTACACCCGTTATATAATATAAAATGAATCGCTGAATGTGTTGCTAAGCGCAAATCTCGAGAACAGCTGAACCGATTTTGCTAATTCTTTTTTTGTTGTTTTTTATTATGAGGAGAAGTTTTTTATGTAAAAAAATAAGAAAGTTGGTAGTTGACGGGAGCGAAGCCGCGGGGAATAGCTAGTCTATAATATATTTAATGAGGCAAACAACCGCGGCGGCCACAACTGCGTAAATAAAATTGACACCCATGACGAAAATGTTTGTTTTTATTTTGGTTTTGATCCCATATTCGATCATATCATCGACCCCAAAACATATGCAAATGACACCCATGACAAATGGTTGTATAATTTTTATCGGTGCTATCTTGGATTTTGGTTTTGACCCCATATTCGATATCAACGACCCAAAAAACTATGAAAATGACACCCATGACGAAAAGTTGTAAAATTTTGGTCGGGGCCTTCCGGATTTTGGTTTTGACCCCATATTCGATATCTGCGACCCTAAAAACTATGAAATTGACACCCATGACGAAAAGTTGTAAATTTTTTGCTGTTGCCATCTTGGATTAGTTTTGACCCCCATATTCGATATCAGCGACCCCGAAAACTATGAACGTGATACCCATGACGAAAAGTTGTAAATTTTTGCCGTTGCCATCTTGGATTATAGTTTCGGCCCCATATTCGATATCTGCGACCCTAAAAACTATGAAATTGACACCCATGACCAAAAGTTGTAAATTTTTTGCTGTTGCTATCTATGATTATAGTTTTGGCCCCATATTCGATATCAGCGACCCCAAAAACTGTGAAAATGATACCCATGACGAAAAGTTGTAAAATTTTTGTCGGGGCCTTCTGGATTTTGGTTTTGACCCCATGTTCGATATCAGCGACCACAAAAACTATGATCGTGATACCCATGACGAAAGTTGTAAATTTTTGCCGTTGCCATCTTGGATTATAGTTTTGGCCCCATATTCGATATCAGCGACCCCAAAAACTATGAAAATGATACCCATGACGAAAAGTTGTAAAATTTTTGTCGGGGTTTTCCGGATTTTGGTTTTGACCCCATATTCGATATCTGCGACCCTAAAAACTATGAAATTGACACCCATGACGAAAAGTTGTAAATTTTTTGCTGTTGCCATCTTGGATTTTAGTTTTGACCCCACATTCGATAACAGCGACCCCCAAAACTATGAACGTGATACCCATGACGAAAAGTTGTAAAAAATTTATCGATTCCATCTTGGAATTTGGTTTTGACCTCATATTCGATATCAGCGACCCATGACAAACAGTTATCTAATTTTTGTCGGTGACATCACATCTCACCCCAAAAATCGTGAAAATATCACCCTTGACGAAGTTTTCAAATTTTTGTCGGTGATATCTTGATTTTGGTATTTACCCCATTTTTTATATTAGCGACCCCAAAAACCACGATAACCGTGACGTAAATTTTGGTGCGCGCTACCTTGGATTATGGTTTTTACTCCAGATTCGTTATACTTATGTACAAAAAAAAAGACGGTTAAAATCATAATCGTCCTCCCTCCCATCCACTTACAAACCTCACAGCCGACAACGTGACCTTACCCAAATCCTAAGCAGCTTAACCCCACCCATCGATTTCTCAACCATGTCAACAACTGCTTAACCCCACCCATCCATATCCCGATCTTACCCAACAGATTTCTAAATCATATTCAAGTAATGAAATATGATACTCGTACTTAATTTTATTTTTCTCCGAAAAAGTATCAACTCTTTCCTATCCGAAAAACGACTACGTACGACCCGCCACGGTCTCACACGTATACACACTAGAATCTTTTCTATTTGATTTTCGTATTTATTTTTCGCAAGAGAGCGATACACCCGTGCTTCCTCAAGCGCTTCTGAGCGCGGAATGATAGACCGCGCGTGCAAAATGTATGAAGAATTCGACAAGTGTTTTTATTTTTGCTAATAATTAAAAAATATAGATATTTAGATACAAAAAAAATAGCTGGAACTATGAAGGACTATATATACCGCAATTTTTTATATGTTTGAAGATAAAATGAGCTGTTAATTTATCTAAAATGGTACATATTCGGACCCTACTTTTTAAAATTTTCTGCGATTATTGTGATGGGAAAAACGTGTTTGTTCGAAAAATTTGTATCACGACCTAATTTTTTTTTAATTTACTTCGAGAGATTAATATGTTATCTATAAATTAAGCCCATAATATCTTTACTTTTGTAATTGCTTATACATTGAAATGGTACCTGAAAATCACTATTATTTGTAGAAAAATGTAATAGCGTCCTTAAGAAGACGCTTACGGCAGTATCAACAGAAACTAGACATAATACACTTGAACGTCTCATTAATATGATGTCGGGCCAAGTTCTGGCTACACATAGTCCGTTGGTAATCATTTATCATTATTTTTAAAAAGTGACACCTGCCTTCTTTCTATCTGTCAATATATTACACTTTGACTTGAATGTGGTTTTACTTAAATACTTTTACTTAATTGGATGATATTTTTTGTTTCAATTATTTTCTTTCATTTGCCTTTATTATACATTGTCTACTGGACACGAAACTATATTTATTTATCGTTTTAATTACTTGTATATTTAATGCCCTATAAAACTGGTTGAGTTTCGTACCTACACTTCAACGTAAGGTGCAGTTGAAAACCTGCGTCAGGCAGCACCTAGTTATCCGGCATTTTGCTGAACTGGACCTATTTGGCGCAGCCGCGGGGCACACAATGTTATTGTTTTCAAAACTTAGTTTTATACCCTTTAATTGTACATTGTGCGAATCCGTGTGTGCCAAATAAATTGGTTTTCTTTCTTTCTTTCAATTTTTGCGACACCTTCAACACGCATCGTCATATATCACCCAGTTTGGGGGCCGAGTCACCCGCGTCCGTAGGAGAGAGAATACCCTTCAGCGAATCCCTACACGTGGTCCCCGGGTGGTGCTAAACAGGTGACACTAACCGCCTCCGTGGTCTAGTGGTTATACCACCTGATTCAGACCCAGAGGTCCCGGGTTCGATTCAAAGTCAAAGTCAAAGTCAAACATTTATTTCAATTAAACCATTTACAGGCACTTTTGAATTGTCAAGGTCGGTCGGTCCAAAAAAGATGAAGCTATTTGCACGTTCCAAAGCGTAGATCTCTATGGAGAAGAACGTGCAAGAAACTCCACGGACACTCTTTTAAAAATAATAAATTGTTACAAAGTTTTGTTGACATCGTGTTGAAATTATACAAACATGTGAGAACGATGTGACGAGCATGATAAAGACGTCCGGAATAAGAAAGGAACAATTCAAAGAAATAATTAAAATAAATGAAAATAAACCATGGCAGCTGAGAAATGACCAGTCCCAACCGACGGCGCCATGACATGCGCCACGCCCATTCGACTCAACCATTTTGTATGGAGCCAAATAATTAAACGCATAGGCCACTATTAGCTAGGTTTTTGAGTGAGCATGACACTCCCAACCGCCAGGGTACTTGAGTCTATACAATGCAAACACACACATATTTATAAATGTTGGTACTATTGATTTATCCAATTATCAGCAATGGATCAGTGTGTGAGTTAAATTAAATATAAAGGTCATTAAAGACATCTATAGATATACTATTTACAAACATTATCAACAAGTTTGACTTTGTTTACTTACACCCTAGATTGTCCAATGGAGCAGGACCAGCATGTTTCCAAGCATTCTTATCTTGAATATAATCATCTAATTTGTAATATGCTTGTTTACATAGTGTGCTTTTAACATAATTTTTAAATTTTCTTTCATTTAATTCTAATATGTCACAAGGTATTTTGTTGTAACATTTAATACAGTACCCCATGAAAGATGTTCGTACTTTGACTAATCTATAAAATGGCTGATCTAATTTATTTTTATTTCTAGTATTAAAATTATGTCTATCACTAATTTTGCTAAAGAGATGTCGATTTTTTCTTACATAAATAATATTTTCATAAATGAATTGACAAGGGACTGTCATAATATTAATCTTTTTAAAGACTTCCCTAAGAGAATCGCGTCGACGTAGATTATAAATGGCTCTGACAGCACTCTTTTGTAAAATAAATATGGATTCAATGTCAGCAGCTCGACCCCACAGCAAAATACCATACGACATAATGCTGTGAAAGTAACTAAAATAGACCATACGCGCAGTTTCTACATCCGTCAACTGTCTTATCTTTCTAACAGCATAAGCGGCTGAGCTTAGCCGCGCCGCAAGAGATGTTATGTGAGGTCCCCATTGCAATTTCTCGTCTAAAGTGATTCCCAGGAAAACCGTCTGATCAATAAATTCCAGTTTTTTTCCATTCAATACGATGTCACATTCACTACTTTTAACATTTGGTAAAGTAAATTTAATACATTTTGTTTTTTTTTTCATTTAATACTAAGTTGTTTGCCGTAAACCAATCTTGAACTTGATGAATAGAGTTATTGACGTCATCAAGATTTTGTGACCGTCGTTCTATCTTAAATATCAATGATGTGTCATCAGCAAATAACACCATCTTTGGGTCATTTGGAAGCAATTGGGGCAAATCATTTATGTAGACCAAAAAGAGGAATGGACCCAATATTGAACCTTGCGGAACGCCCATTGTCATTTCAGACCCTTGTGAGTTCACGCCGTTTACCTGTACTTTAACCTGCCTGTCTTTCAAGTACGATCTAATCAGATCAAGAGATGCATTCCTAATCCCATAATGCTCCAGTTTCAACAAAAGTGTTTCATGGTTAACGCAATCGAACGCCTTCGAGAGATCGCAAAAAATTCCAATGGCGTCTTGCGAATCTTCCCAGGCATTGAAGATGTTCTTTATTAGAGTGACACCGGCGTCAGTTGTACAACGCCCTTTGGTGAAACCGTACTGATGTTCATGAAAGATGGAATTTTCATTAAAATGTAGTAACATCTGGTTAACCTGTTCGCACCCGCCGCAAATAACCGTATTTTGAACTGTTTCAACCGTTAATACCCTATGGCACACCCACTAAAACAGAAATTAAAATATTATACCAACATTACAAAGAATAAAAAATCACAACAAAAAAGTTTCTACGTAACGGTGACGTCGCGTGGGCGTGCCCACGGGTGCTGAGCGGTTAAGCATTAACTTTTCAAACACCTTACTGAGAACTGGCAGGATTGAAACCGGCCTGTAATTGTTGGGTTCTTGACTATCACCAGATTTAAACAGTGGAACGACTTTACTGTGCTTCATGAGATCAGGAAATACTCCCTGGTCTACACTAGAGTTAAATATAAGAGCTAAGTGGGGAGCAATAGTTTCAATAATAGATCTACATGCTTTTGCAGACATTCCCCAAAGATCTTCTGTTGATTTAATTTTAAGATCTTTAAAAGCTTTTATAATGGCTAGCGGGTTTGTATGTTTAAACTTGAACTCTGACGGACAAACCTTGACATTCTTTCTAAGTAAGGCAGCAGAGAGCGCGGGTGACGAGTTAAGAGCTTGTGTAGTTTTACGAGGAATATCAGCAAAGAAGTTTTCAAATTCCTGAGCTACCTCTGCATCTGAGTTTAAATGGGACCATGTACGGATTTTAAATTAAATTCAGTTTCACGCTTTTTCTTCCTACCTGTTTCATTATTAATTATTTTCCAGGTAGCTTTTATTTTGTCATCTGCCGATTTTATTTTATTGCTTATAAACAGAGCTTTTGCTATTTTGCATACACTTTTAAATGTTTTAGAATATTTCGCGACATACTTATGAAAGCTTATATTATTCACATGTTGCTTACGGCCATATAGTTCGTATAGCTTTTCCCTACTTATTCGAATGCCCGTAGTTGCCCAATCACTGAATATAAACTTAGTGTAAATACTTTTAGACTTTATTGGAAAACTATCATTATATTGAGCGTTTAGTATTGAAAAAAACTCGCCGTAAAACTCATTTGGGTCTTCTATGTTATTAAAACTTTGACCACATTCATTCCCAGCGGAGGCAAATTTTTTGCTCGGTTTGGTTGGTGGTAGGACTTGTTCTAAGTCCGCCTGGCAAGCTACCACCATCATGTTTAAGTCTGTCGCCATAAAAACAATGTTAACATTGCATAGCATTGTTGTGTTCCGGCAGTTAGAGGTAAGGATAGCCAGTTCCTCTGTGTAAGAGGATTCCGGGTGAAACTCGCTTCCATCTTCGGTCTAATCATCACTTTCCATCAGGTGAGATTTGGGCCAAGAGTTTCCCCGTTTTGTATAAAAAAAAGTTCAAACAAAAGCGGCCCATCCACTAAAGTTCATTCCTACCGGAATGTACAATCCTCACGGAATGAACGCCAGTGGATTTGCAAGAGCGAGAAAGAATGACGGTATTAAAACCCCGCGACCCCTCCCGTCGCGAAGGACGCGACGCGCTTTGTGATCAAGTTAGTGCCTGTTTATTTGTCCGGCGTGATTGAGCGCTCGTTTGTAATCATTTTGTGTTCGTCTTCGTCTCGTAGGTACCTACGGGTACAAATGTTTTTTTTTTTATGCAAAACGGGGAAACTCTTGGCCCAAATCTCACCTGATGGAAAGTGATGATTAAGCCAAAGATGGAAGCGAGTTTCACCCGGAATCCTCTTACACAGAGGAACTGGCTATCATACCTCTAACTGCCGGAACACAACAATGCTGTTAACATTGTTGTTATGGCGACAGACTTAGACATGATGGTGGTAGCTTTGCCAGGCGGACTTAGAACAAGTCCTACCACCAACCAAACCGAGCAAAAAATTTGCCCCCGCTGGGAATCGAACCCGGGACCTCTGGGTCTGAATCAGGTGGTTTAACAACTAGACCACGGAGGCGGTTAGTATCACCTGTTTAGCACCACCCGGGGACCACGTGTAGGGATTCGCTGCAGGGTATTCTCCTACGGACGCGGGTGACTCGGCCCCCAAATGTTGTTGCAAAATGAAAATAATCCATAAAGATAATTCAAAATGACGATCATTCCTTTTAAATGACAACAATCTTCTTAAAATTATAGGATTATAACCATCCACAGACACGCAATCCCTCGGTATGACTGACAAGATGCAAACTGACAGGAATGTACCTAAACGTGTGTATGGTCACTGAAGGATTGTTTTTCCTGTCGAACTGGCGTGTTGTGATAAAGTCAGGGGAAAGAACGTAGGATTGTGTTTTAATTAGTGGCTTCAACGGTTTTATTTTATCCCGTCGCTTTTCTGTACAGTTTGCATAACGGGACAAGTCGGAAGAAATGAACGTTAGTGGATGGCCCGTTAAAGCCTCAGATATACACGTCAACTTTCCTAAGGAATAACTCCGTCGTTTGTTGAAAACCGTGTGATAATCCTGTCGGATTTTGTTTTGTAGTGACTAGTTGGGAATCTGACATATATCTGCGTTTTCAGGATACGAATGAAGCTTTTCTTCATCTTCAGATATTACTGCATCAATTGTTTGGTTGTCCATCAATGATCGGCGTATGTTGATTGGTCTGCTTTGATTTTGATTTGTTAGTTTCCCATTAGTTGTAGTGTGGTTGTACTGTTGATCGATGTCAACTGGTCCTTTCAACCATCGATGGATTGTCCAGAATTCGGGCTGATGCAGACTAATTTCTAATGATAAAACCCAAAATACACTTTGACCGACATGGCGATTGAATCCAAGATCCTCACAGAAATATAGTCACTTATGACCAGATATACCTATGACCTAAAATAAATATATTTAGAAGTGAAGTTGAAGAAACACTTTTGAAAATACCTATTTCCAAACGCTTTTTTAATTCTTGCAGCCATTTGAAGTTGTAAAAATGCAACGTTGGAAGGCCTCCCACAAGGTGGACTTATGACCTGGTGAAGGTCGCGGGTAGCCGATGGATGCGAGTCGCACACGACCGGTCGTTGTGGCGACGCTTGGGGGAGACCTGGACATACCAGCAGTGGACGTCTTTCGGCTGATATGGTGATGATGATGAAAAAAATCGGAACGGCAATCTAGTAGAAGTTTCGATTCAAAGTTAACTTCTACATTTCAAGCCGACTTCCCAAAAAGGAAGAGGATCACAAGTCGATTGCATTTTTTGTTTTATTGTTTACTAGCTGACCCCCGCAACTTCGTCTGCGTCACATTTTCCATGAATGCTCGGCTCCTTTTAGTCTTAGCGTGATGATATGTAGCCTATAGCCTTCCTCGATAAATGGGCTATCTAATACTGAAAGAATTTTTCAAATCGGACCAGTAGTACCTGAGATTACCCCCTACATACAAACTTACAAACAAATGTTACCTCTTTGTAATATTAGTATATAGATGTTTGTTAAATGATATTTATTTTGTTAGTAGGTTGTAAATAACACTTTTACACGTCAATCTTTTGTGGTCATTTTAAACTAGATGAGTCCCGGCGGTTCCTAGCTGAATGCTCTGAGAAGAAACACCGAAACAAACTCGAGAGGTCAAAGTCTCTTTTAAAGTCCATACAATCGTACTGGTCAAATCATATGAGAACCATGTAGGTTAATGTCTGAAGTGATATTTTGAGGAAAGTACCACACAGATTTGAGTGGACCTGTCCAGACAGTGCAAGCATTTGCCAGTTATCGTGTAGCTCAAACTTAGAACTTAAAGGGGCTCAACGAACTGACGAACAATACCAAAGTACCTCGTAACTGTGTAATTTATTCAATGAACCGATGTCAAAAATTATTTTTTTATCTCAAAGGATATACTTCTCGATTGGATTTCATTTATATTATATCAAAATCGGTTAGGAAGTTTGGATTTTCAATCGAAATAGCTGGAATTCGTTTACTTGAATGGTATTTTTTTGTCATCCAAGGAAATTGCGTATTTTGATTTTCTGCGATTTTGCAGTGGTTTTGTTAGGTGTGGAGTACCACTAAAAAGTGAAAAATAAAAATAACTTTAATTTCGGAAGTCGGTGTCAAAATACGAAAAAATTAATAAAAACAAATCCGCCCCTAAGACGACCCACTGACCACTGACTTCCGAAATTAAAGTAATTTTTTACTTTGTAGTTGGTTGTGTTTTTTTGTAAAAAGGTATGTGAATTAGAAACAGTAGGTGGCCACTGTTAAGCGGCATCAGTGGAGTTCATTAGGTCTTTAAAAATGCAAGGAGATTTGAGGCACTCCAGCACGCGGATCCTCTTATATCTTGACCTGACACTACATTTACATTTTGGCAAAGGACGGGTGTATAAAATCCAATTCGCCGAACTTCTTAGATCCATCTGTACATAAGGTAACAAACATTAAATCATCCTTGAATGTTTTAAAATTAACTTATTTTTATCACCGGAAACCGCATGGCAGAGCATTCAGCATTTCATATCGACCGCTGTGCTGCCAGTGTAATAAATGTTAAAAATAAACATTCCTTCAGTCAGCACTTACATTAATAAAAATGCTTTGAATAAAAAAATGGTGTAATTAATTATGGAACATATTAGGTACTATTGCATTGTTTGTGGTTGTTAATCTAAATAACGACATATTTTTGAACGAATGGAATGTTTATTAATTGTGAGTTCTTTTTATTATTTTCAAATCGTTTGTATTACCGAAAGTTACGTTTTTAAATGAAACAATGTGAAATTGTTTGTTTTGTAAGTTCCTGGATACCTTTTCTTCCTTCTAAAAAGACTAGCTTCTGCCAGCGGCTTTGCTCGCTTGATCCCTATGATACTTATTCCCGGCATAAATAGTAGCCCAAGGGTTATTCCCGTGTATAATCTACGTCTGTCCTAAATTTTATGAAGATTCTTTCAGGCGTCCAAGTAACAAACAGTCCTCACAAACTTTCGCATTCATAATATTAGTAAGTTACGATACGAAGTAGGAATAATAAGAGTTAGTAGGAATTACTTGGAATGAGTAATAATTAGTTTGAATTCGTTAGAATTAGTTGGAATTAGCAGCAATTAGTAGGAATTCGTTGGAATTAAATTCGTAGGAATTAGTAGCATCTTCTAGATAACTTTAAATAAAGGCTTCCTTTCTCTCCTACGAACATATCTCATCAAATTTTAAAACGCATTGCATCGATATAGTAGAGTTCACTCGGTTAGACTGCAAGTTTACCCCAAGGCAGTTGGGAAACAGATGAGTAAGAAACAGTAACGGCTGAAGATGGTGTTAGCATTATAGTTTAAACTAATTTTCAGCCGTTTTTGGTTCTTCAATCGTCTGTCAACATCTGCCCAGCCTTTTCCCAAGTATGTTGGGGTCGGCTTCCAGTCAAACCGGTTTCAAATTCATCTGAATACCAGTAGTTTACGTGGAGCGGCAGCCTACCAGACCTCCACAACCCATTAACTGACCAACCTTGGGAAGCATTGCTTAACCTTAAAGATCGACCTCAATCATGTGTCTTTCTACTAATTCTGAAAGGCCAGAAGATTCCATATTCTAAAGTTTGACAAAAAAACATAAATGGAATTTTATGTTATAAATTTTATATTTCATATTCGTGCCTTGGGATCGCATGTGTTTCACATTATTATGGAGATTAGTTTTGCCTCGTTGGTCTGTCAGCAAGCTCTACTGCTACACGTGGCCGTGGGTTCGATTCCAAGGTTCTGTTATGGTTCCCATTGGAATGGAATCCCTAAGCAGTAGCCTGGACTCCAGAGTTTGACCACTATCTCACCTGATGGTAAGCGATGATGTGGTTTAAGATGGAGCACGCTTGCCTAGAAGTAACCTGTTTACTCTTGACTTAAAGATTCCCAGGTTGTAGCTATCAGGAAACACAGACTCCGGCAGGGAATCTCCTGTTTTGCTGTACGCACTACGAATGTGTTCCCAAAACGATTTGTGCGTGTGGGTGGGATGTCCACTATGTACCGGTGGCGCATCGCCGTTCGTCTTGTGGTCCGATGATGGAACGGGCTTGGCGCAATTTAATTTTGCAATTCCGTCGCACATTCCCTGAAATGCAACCGGTAGAAAACCGTCAGGCTAGCAACTCGTTATTATGAACATGGGTCTTTATTATAAACTAGTTGACCCGCGCAACTTCGTCTGCGCCACATTTTCAATTATTGCTCCGCTCCTATTTGTCTTAGCGTGATGATATATAGCCTATAACATTCCTCGATAAATAGGCTATCTAACACTGAAAGAATTTTTTAAATCGGACCAGTAGTTCCTGAGATTACCCCCTACATACAAACTTACAAACTTACAAACAAATGTTACCTCTTTATAATATTATTATAGTATAGATAATTATGAATATACGGGTGTATTATATCTACATGTCTGCCTAACCCTTTAGAAAATACAGGCGTGATATTATGCAACGAAAATTATCGTTGACTTTAGCAAATTAACAAGTAATTAATATGACTATTAACGATCGATAAGCTGTAGAAGTGGACCATAAAATTAAATTAACCCAAAGTGTGCAATTAACATAATTTTGATGGTAATCGGAACACGAATTTTAATCGAACGAGGCAGTACAGGCAAATCGCGTGAGACGGCGTAGTGTGGGGAATATTTATCGATATGAAAGCTGTAGCGAATGTAATCAACGGAAATGGCATTAGAGTAGTAGTTTGCATGGCTTAGTTCACCATCATCTGCCTAGCCTTTTCCCAACTGCATTGGGGTTGGCTTCCAGTCAAACTGGATTTAGTTGAATACCAGTATTTTACGTAGAGCGGCTACCTACCAGACCTCCACTCTAAGGTCCTGTGCACACCATGTTTTTTAAACGCGCGTCGGCGGCGCGTTTTATCCTACAGAGGCCTTAGTGTGAGTTTTTTCGACTCACGTTCGAATGCGTTCGATTGCGAGCGCGTTAGAATTTAGTATGGGAAATTAGTTCTACGAGTGACCACCAGGTGGCACTATAAATAAATTCCCATACTAAATTCTAACGCGCTCTCAATCGAACGCGTTCGAACGTGAGTCGAAAAAACTCACACTAAGGCCTCAGAGCCAGTTTGTTGTCGTTTGTATCGTGGTCGATATTAACGCGCATATGTATCGCGTTTGTATCGATACAAACGCGCTGGCATTTTGCGTTTTTAAGCAGAGCCTCGTCAATAGTAGCAAGATGGCGTGGTGTATCGATACACACGCGCGTTTTCATCGCGTCTGTATCGCTACACACGCGCTTCTGTATCGATTCAAACGCGTATTTGAATTTTTACAGGTGTGCAAAGGTCTACAGGCTGCGTCTGACTTGCGTGAGTATCGCTACAAACGCGCGTCAACAGCGCGTTTAAAAAATCTGGTGTGCACAGGTCCTAATTTAACTGCGTAATACGGTACTTATCTGCAAGACTGGAGTCAGATTTTACTGGCTTCTGACAATCCGTAACGACTGCCAAAGATCTACAAATGGCAGCCGAGACCATCATGGCTTAGTTGATGAGATTGTCATCAGTGTTGTTTTTAGTTAATAACTAGCTTCTGCCAGCGGCTTCGCCCGCGTGATCCCTAGGGAACATGTTCCTGGGATTAAAAGTAGCTTATGTGCTATTCCAGACTATAATCTATCTTTGTTCTAAATTTCATTAAGATCCAATAAGTCTTCCAGTTTTCATTAAGATTCAATAAGCCAACTTAACATTTGAAAACCATATACAGTCTCTATCACAGCGAATTCGTAAACTTACTTACATTTTTAGAGAGCTTCGTGGTGTAGCAGAGAAGCAAACCATACGGTTGGTATACGAGGCTTTGGTACAGTCAGTTCTAAGTTATTGCATCACTACATGGGGTGGTGCTTGCAAAACAAAACTGATAGCGCTAGAAAGAGCTCAAAGACTTATTTTAAAAGTAAGCTTTTCTAAGCCTCGTTTATACCCTACCTCTAAACTATACGAAGAATCTCAAGTGCTCTCAGTACGACAGCTCTACATATTACTTACCGTTCTACTTAAACTTCCTAACATATCGGGGGAAAGAAAACAACGCATAGCCACCACAAGAAGAAACTATGATATATGTGAGTCCATCCATGTAAATACTCATTTTGCACAAAGATTTTTCCCTTGCAGAGGAAATATGCTATTTAATAAACTAAATAAGATAATTTCTATATCCAATTGCAATAAAAATGAAAGTAAAAATAAAATTAAAAAATGGCTATTAAGATTAAATTATTACGAAACTGAAAAAATTATTGAAGTGGCAAGGTAGTTTTATGTTTGTATAACGTATATATATATATATATATATAAATGTAGCATGCATAGCACGTATATTGAAACATTCACGCACACACACACACACACACACACACACACACATACAAACACCATCATACACCACATACACCATACACACATTTAACATGTACCTACTCGCTGACTTATAATTTGCATTAAATATTATGTGATGGGGGGCCTGGAGTTCTATAGTACAGGCCTAGGCTTAGTTTAGACTCCAGATCTCCTACAAATTACATTTATGTAACTGTCAACCTGTACATTTAACTTTAAGATTGTCCTCGTATATAATGTGTAATTTGTGGAGATGAATAAACATTTTTATTATTATTATTATTAAAAAAAAAATAAGCCGTTCTGGCATGATTGAGTAACAAACAACCAAACTTTCACATTTTAATTTTTTTTTTCATTTTTTCTATTGATTGTAGCGTGATGAAAAGTATACTATAACCAGCTCAGGAGTATGAAAAATAATTATACCAAGTTTCGTTAAAATCCGTCGAGTAGTTTTTGTTTCTATAACGGTTATACAGACAGACAGACAGACAGACAGACAGACAAAAACTTTACTGATTGCATTTTTGGCATCAGTATCGATCCCTAATCACCCCCTGATAGTTATTTTGGAAATATATTTCATGTACAGAATTGACCTCTCTACAGATTTATTATAAGTATAGATATAGATAGAATAAAATAGTACTGGTATACGATCAATCTGCGTGTGTCTTGAAGGATGAAGCTGAATAGTAGTATTTTATATAAAGCGATTGCCCGTCTCAGCTCCATAACGCAATGGGCTTGTGTCCTGAAAAAATCTAATTAGTCCGTCAGTTAGATTATCAAAAAATATTTGACCCGTGTTTTTCTTTAGTTACGGGAACCAAAATTGAAGAAGTTACGACGCTTTTAAAATTCTCAATACGTCACACCTTCGCATAATTTTTAGTGAGTCGTGACGTCACGAGCCCCCACTCCCGAGTTTTGATGCGTTTCATCTTTGCCAATATTCATTGATTTACAAAAACAAAAAATACGTGTCCATTATTTTTCAATACTCTAACTGACGGACTAAATAGTTATGCAATTTGTGGATGATGGGATCTAGCCTATCCTAATATTAACATTCATTCGTTACTAAGTGAGTGATTGACAGACAACGCACAGCGAAAACTACTGCTCGTAGGAAGCTGAAATTTGGCATGCAGCTTCCCTGCACTCCGTAGTGGGGCACTAAGAGATGGATATCCAGAAATTCCTACGGGAACGGGAAAAAACGAAGTCGCGGGCAAAAGGTAGTAACTTACTCGTATTACAAGAGTACCGTGTACCCATGACACCCCTGGGCAAGACTGGTGTCTCTTAATAAAGCTTCTAACCGTCCGTATCGAATCGTGCTTTCTGAGGCACGGAGGAATCGCTGTAGTTATTAAATTAATCATAATCATAATCATTTTATTATCAGGCAACTGAGACCCATAGATAAATACACAAAATTAAAACATACAAAAAAAAATAACAAACTAATACATATTAATAAAATAGCTATAGGTACACGTTATGTTGTCGGCGTCGTGTTGCCCTGCGTCTTGTCGCGTAACCGTCTTCGGAAACGTCGAAACACGACACCTTTCGGCCAAAAGTCCTCCTTCAAGAAGATCTGTAGATGGTGTGTTGGAACTCGAACCACGAACGACTTAAGGTTGATGTTGTGGCACGATTCCAACCTTTGGACCCTCAGAGTCCACTTGGTCTTCTCTTTCAAGTACTGCACGACTTCCTCAACCTTTGTGCAGTGATGCAGACGCGATATATATATAGCTGTGTCGAAGGCACAGCAGGGCGCAGCAGCATGTTGGGTCCACTCGGTACGGTACCAAACTGGTTGACCCCACTCCCACCCATAGACACCTCCTCCACAACCAAGTTTCGATAGACTATACAGGCTTGTGACCATATTCGCTAGAGTTTGCATGATGCTTATAACCTTTTATTTATAACGATGGGAAATCATCAAATGACTTCTTCCGCTTTGGGCGAAGCAGAAGGGAGCGTCAGACTCTTACTGACTAAAACCCATCCGTGTTCCTCTTAGTGCCCTTTGCATTCCAGGGCTGCGGTGACTCTTACGAACAAATTACGCAACCCTGGCAGATGATGTTTTCTTTTTTAATGTTAGGAAACGTTGCCCCACACTAGGAATTTCTCCTGTATCGTGGGTGCGTTTACAAACATACAAAGTCACATATACACAAACGGCCAGACCCGGAACAACTATATTGTTCCGTGCGGGAGTCGAACCCACGACAACTGGCCACGTTCACTGCGCCAACCGTGCCGTCACCTTTTGATTATTGCTACCATTTTTTATTTTTATTTTTTATTTCATTGATTTTGTTGACTCTCTGTACGTGTTGGTTTTTACAGTGACTGCAGAGAGTAATTGAAATAAAATAAATAAATAATACACGCATATCCGATATAACATGCACCGCTAACTGCAGGGTGATTCTTTTAACATTTCAAAGTGAAGGCTTAATAAGGAAGGGAAGGCTCATCACCTCTACGATGACGATGTGAACTGCAATTCCATCTTGATTACTTCTACTTTCGACCGGCTTTATAAAATAGACGATAGCGTTCATAAGGTTATATTCATCATGTAATCCTCAGCGTGTATGGCCGCCATTAACTATACTGGTGTCACATTTTCTGGTTTCTGACTACCAGAAACGGCTGTAAAAGAACTACAAATGTCAGTCGAAACTAACATAAAAAAAACGAACGCCAACTCAGAATTCAATAATTGTAAAAGCTGTTCACTAAATCAAACTAGGCGGTATACTATGATAGAAGACACCTTTTCAAAGTTAGAGTAAATAGACTCCTTCTGGGTAAGCTTCATCGTAGACTATGTCTCTGCCATCTCTGACCTAGATTAGAGTCAAGAGCAAACCCGCATCTCAAATTAAAAAGAGCTTCTACATGTTTTCTTTAAACGTCCCATCGTCGGAGTCCATTAAAAAGAGCTTCTACATGTTTTCTTTAAACGTCCCATCGTCGGAGTCCATTAAAAAGAGCTTCTACATGTTTTCTTTAAACGTCCCATCGTCGGAGTCCATTAAAAAGAGCTTCTACATGTTTTCTTTAAACGTCCCATCGTCGGAGTCCATTGCTTCAAGTAGTACAGCCGGTCGATTTTGTTGACATCTAACT
The DNA here is from genome assembly GCA_963859965.1 of Ceramica pisi. NCBI lineage: Eukaryota > Metazoa > Arthropoda > Insecta > Lepidoptera > Noctuidae > Ceramica > Ceramica pisi. Next base: position 14,405,043 of record OY982553.1, on the reverse strand, counting down.
GTGATCTCTTAGGTGGAGTGAACGACAAATGAGCTGTCATGCCATCTTGTTTGTATGGTTTGACAGCTCACTTGTCGTTCACATCGCCTAAGTGTCACTTCGACATGTTTACAGCAGCCGGTCGATTCTGTAAAGATGTCGAAGTGAAGGCTTGGGTGAAGTTATCACGAAGTGAGCTGTCATTACATCTTGTTTTTTTTTTTTTACTGTTGATGGGCATACGTTTAACCACTATCTCACCAGGTTAAGCGATGATGCGGTCTAAGGTGGAGCACGCTTGCCTAGAAGTAACCTATTCACTCTTGACTTAAATCCTCCCAGGTTGTAGCTATCAGGAAACACAGACTCTGGCAGGGAATTCCACTCCTTAGCTGTACGCACAATGAATGTATTCCCAAAACGTTTTGAGCGTATAGGTGGGATGTCCACCATGTACCGGTGGCGCATCGCCGTACGTCTTATGGTCCGATGGTGGAACGGGCTCGGCGGAATTAAATTATGCAATTCCGTCACACACTGCCCAAAATGCAACCGATAGAAAACCGACAGGCCAGCAACTCGGCGTCGATGCTCAAGACTTTGGAGCTTCGATTCGACGAGTAAGGATACGTTCAAGCGCTCAACCATAGCCTCCCGGAGAATAACTTGAATTGATAGCTCATTTTGTGACCACTTCACTTTGACATGTTTATAGAATCGCACTGCAGCAGTGCGATTCAGTAAACATGTCGAAGTGAAGGCGTGGGTGAAGTGATCACGAAGTGAGCTGTCAAACCATACAAACAAGATGGCGTGACAGCTCACTTATCGTTCACTCCACCTAAGTGATCACGGTGAGATCTCGAAAGAATCGACCGGCTGGTTATTAATAGTGGGTGACCCCAAGGTGAACGTTTCCATAAAACATGAATCGTTTACTCTCTTTTTATTATCTCTCGGGTAAACAGTTTGTACCTAATTATTTCTCGAGGCATCTTATCTCCATAGTCAACCGTCCATCTATCTTAATCCTTCAAAACTGCTAATTTTAGCATGTGTAAAAAACATGACACAATCCTAATGCTATTTTTCAAATCATTTACCATGCCTCCTGGGTCGAGTGGTTGAGGAGCTTGCCTTGTGACAGTGGTCGTGGGTTCGATTCCCACGGGAAGCTTACTACATAAAATTGTTTCTAGTTTGGCTAGGACATAGCAGGCTTGAATCACCTGATTATCTGATAAACAAATGTGCTTTGGAAGGCACGTATAAGCCAGTGGTCCCGGGCACCATTTGGCGGTCGTTAAACCATGTCAGAGACCCTTGAGGCAGTTTAGAAACTAATATCCTTGGACATTTAATAAATCCTTGGAAATTTCACACAACGCCATATAGTCCCAAGTTAAGCAACCTAATGCTTGTGTTATGGTAACGAGATGGCTGATAAACTACTTATACATTTTTTTTTGTAACAAAACACCCAGGCTCGGAACAAATACTTGTAGGTCGTACAAATATTTGTTCCGTGCGGGAATCGAACCCGCGACATGCTGCGCAGCAGTCAATCGCTCAACCACTGCGCCAGCTGTGTCGTCAAACTCTGACACTATGGTGTGTGGGGTCCGTATACCTTACTACCACGCGATAAAAAGAAGAGCTATCTCTTATTTGGCCTTCTTCTATCATTACAAGATTCAAACACAAGTAAATCCTTCCCTAACGGTATGCAATACAATAAATTCTTGGACATTGACATACATAATCTTCTATACACACTTACTAATAGGCTTGTTTACTGAAAAAATCTAATTAGCCCGTCAGTTAGATTATCAAAAAATATTTGACCCGTATTTTTTCTCTTGTTACGAGAACCAAAATTGACGAAGTTACGATAATTTTAAAATTCTCAATATGTCACACCTTCGCATAAATTTTAGTGAGTCGTGACGTCTCGAGTTTTGATGCGTTTTATCTTTGTCAATATTCATTGATTTACAAAAACAAAAAATACATGTCCATTATTTTTCGATACTCTAACTGACGGACTAAATAGTTTTGCAATTTGTGGATGATGGAAACTAGCCTATTAAAAAAAATTAAATTCTTTTGGCGTGCTTTTACAAATTCACTTCTTATTCTATCTATTCACGTGTTGTGGAATTGTTTGAAAAAGTTAAAGTGGCCCTGGAATGCAAAGGGCATTTCAAGGAAAAGTTATAGTCAGTCATACTGACTAAAACCCTTGCGTCTGACATTCTCTCCCGCTCTCACTCAAAACAAGAGAATTTTATTTAGGACAAGCCCGCCACACATTCCCGACCACTGCAACTCCTGAAAGCCAGGATCAACAGTGGCGACCAAAGACACAAAGAAAAACGCCGAGCCAATGAAGCCCGACGAAAAACGATTCAACTGTCTTGGATCCCACAACGAAATTAATAAGAAAAGTACAGCGGAGAAGTAGAAAAATAAAAATAATTTCCACTTCAGAGCGTGAGAGTCATTTGATAATTTCTTATCCAGAAAAAAAAAAACCATTTGCGTAACATGACTATTTCAAAAAGTCCATAATATCATCATAGAGTAATCCAGTAAATTCCTGCCTTCCAATTCGTCACATTCCACCGTCCGAAATTCCAGGAAGTTCCAGCAAATCGATTCTTCCATCGATACTTGCATCGGAATCCCGCGTGAGATCACCACTAGTGCACGATCGCTGGCCGCATGCGCTGGCGTCGATGCGTCGTCGCCACGCGCCTCTATTTATAACGAAAACTTCCGATCGACCAAACGAACACATTTTTAAATCATTATAAATAGAATTTCTTTATTCCAATCTTCGTTTACTGCCGAATTATAACACTAAAATGCACTAATTTGTGACGAATGTGAAAAAAATTCGCGAGTGAAGTGACGAATTCAGTGAGCGTTCCCTTAGAATGCAATTTCTGAGATTCTTGTTCAATGAGTGATGGATATTTTTGCTGAAATTTCTCTGAAATACATATGACTGTTTTTGAGTACGGGATTTTCGTTTCTTTTAACTTCTCAGTCAGTGTTTAATCTTCATTACGACCGTGCTGTGTTGAAGTGAAAGTGTTTTTTTTTTTTTGGAATTATTTTGTGTTTTCGCTGAAAGTTTTTGGTAAGTTCAGTGAACCTTTTACTTCAATTTTTATTTATTTATATTTAGCAGGCTCGTCATAATCGATCAAGCAAACTGAGACATTGATTCAGTCTCTGCGTTGATTGGTGAGCTTTTGTTTGACCCTAACCATATTATTTAATATTAATTTGTAATTCCAAAATAATTCCCATACTTAACTTTCTTGCGGGACAGGCCTAGCCTAAAGAAAAAGTCTTTGAATATTTCGTTGTGTTTAATTTGTGTAATTAAACCCAAACGCTCTCGCGTAACACACTCTACTCTATCTCCTGACTCTGTAATCTTTATTTTGAAAAAAAAAAAAACTTGTTCTTCAGTTAAATTAAATAATAAACATAATATAACTCACTTAAATCGGTATTTTCTGTAAACTTTCCTACCACATTGTAAAACCCACGTCATCGTCGTTATGACGGCAGATTCCAAACGTCAAATATCTTCAAAAATCCAGTCAGCTGACGCGCTTGCCTACAAAATGAATTTCAGTATATTTTTCATATCAACGAAGTAACTGATGTTTACGATTTGTTTTACCGTGTTCTAGGTTTTTTCAGCTTTTTCAGTGCCGACAATTTGTCGGTCTGTCGTTAGAAATTAAAGATAACATGATAGGAATTAATGTTGTTCTGGAATAGTTTTATGGTGTTTAATATACGCTACCAAAGTTTAAAAAAATGGTGAAGGAGTTTTACCTCTCACTATATTTTTCTTCTTCTTTCCGAATTGTATATTTGATATTTTTATCAGTATATATTTTTTTATAGTATATTTTATATTATTATGTACATATTATAATTAATATTTATGAAGTTGGTACGCTGACCGCCATCTAACTTATTTCGTTAAATCCATCCTAAGGTTGTCTGTAAGATTGCCCTGTGCGAACCGCCCATTGTACACTTGTTTTTATAAACGTTTTTCCTGTCCTGTACAATAAAGTTTATAATAAATAAATATGTCTTATTACACCATATAAATGGTGGCAAAACTATTGCCATCATCATCTGCCTAGCCTTTTCCTAACTATAGGTATTGGGGTCGGCATCCTGTCATAGCGAATTCAGCGGGATACCAGTATTTTACGTGGAGCGGCTACCTGCCAGACCTCCACAACCCATTATATGAGTAACTCAGTACTCCTTAGCAAGACTGGTGCCAAATTTTTTGGCTTCTAAATATCCGTAACGACTATCAAAGACAAAAAAAAAATGACAGATACAACACTTTCCGAGGCACGGAGAAGTCTCGATATGTTATGATGGTCCACAGACCAACCTCGGCAAGCGTTGCTTAACTTTGAAGATCGACCCGTGCAGCTAGTATTATTTAGCCACGAGCTTCGCCAAAGCTATTGTCATTACTCGAGCACAAACCCAGACTCCGATCTGCTGCTAAGTACTTAATTCTAGACGGAAAATCCCCGTAATAGCTATTTCAGACCCATTTTTTGGGTTTCACGGCTATGGCAGGTAAAAAAAATTACTTTATGTATCCTCATTTAAACTGCGTCGGCAGTCACTGACCAGCTTAAGTAAATATTTTCAAGTATTCTGCAATAAAAACGATAGGTATTCAGATCTCTGCCAACAGATTGCTTATTTATTTTCTCTAATGCATTTTAACGTTTTTTGTATAGATCTTCCCACGATTTACTCTCTTGGGTGTCGTAAAAGGTGGGTAACGATGGATTTAGCCAACAAAAAGCTTGGACACAGTAGTCTCTTAGTGTGTAAAGACACTATGCCGAAAGTACGAATTACTGACGACAAATTATGCCGAAATTACGTTGCGTTAAGGCGAGGTTGCAGTACTTTTTAAGCGTCAGATTTTTGAACGTCTGAAAATCTAATTAATTATGAGTTTTTTAATAATTAAAAATCATTACATAAAAATTGAACATACCCTCAAATAAATCGTAAAGATAGAAACACGATTTAGAATGATTGGCTCTATACTTTTTTTTATCAAACATGACACTAAATCACAATTTTAAACGTGTACTGCTAAGAGATTTCATCACGAATATATATAAAAGTTATATCTGTCGGCGTCAGCGACGGCTGAGCGATAGCGCCATCATCGTTTGGGTTCGGTGGTATCGGGTTCATTGTAGAATAATAACACTCAATACAGTAGGTACCTTACTTTATTATCTGTGGCAGTACTTTCTGAACGTCAAAGCTTACAAATAGACAGTCCCCCAAAAACGCCCGCCCGTCACCACTTCCTAGTGTTTTAGCTGTGGAGAAGAAGTGGCCAACAAACTCCCCAGCAACACATCTGTCTGTTGAGTTAGAAGAACTCGCATTTATAACATGACTAGCTGACCCGCGCAACTTCATCTGCGTCACACTTTCCATTACTGCTCCGCTTCTTTGTCTTAGCGTGATGATATACAGCCTATAGCCTTCCTCGATAAAAGGGCTATCTAACACTGAAATAATTTTTCAAATCGGACCAGTAGTTCCTGAGATCAGCGCGTTCAACCAAACAACCTCTTCTGCTTTATAATATTAGTATAGATTAAAGAAGTCGGTTAAATACAATTGAAATAGGTAAACCGACAGTTTTGTTCTGGAGGAGTGTCCTAGTTGGTGTCTTGAGCCAAAGTGCGCTCGGCAAAGTACCCACTCTCTCCACTCACTCTCTCACAGAACTCTGTCCACGTGCCGCCATTACAACTGACAACTGACGTCACGGCGTTTACCACTACCCACTACTACAATAATCAATTGAGCAACTTTTATTAAAACAATATCGTTATTCACAACATATCAATAGATAGAGCTTTTTATTTTGAAGTAAATGTTGAAACCATCTTGTATAATTTCTTTATCATTTTTCGTATAGAAGCTCGCTCGCCGTACAGTCGCTGCCAAGGTACACACAGTACTGCAACCTCGGATCGCCTTAAGAGGGCGTATTCCGTCCACTAACGCCGCCAATCGTTTTTTATTAATTGTGGTAAATTTAAGACACGTAGATAAAAAACCGCTCTGTAGTGTTTTGAAGAAATATATTTATTACTAGCTGACCCGCGCAACTTCGTCTGAGTCACATTTTCCATTACTGCTCCGCTCCTATTTGTCTTAGCGTGATGATATATAGCCTATAACCTTCCTCGATAAATGGGCTATCTAACACTGAAATAATTTTTCAAATCGGACCAGTAGGTAGTTCCTGAGATTAGCGCGTTCACCCAAAAAAAAAAACAATCTCTTCTGCTTTATAATATTAACTAGCTTCTGCCAGCGGCTTCGCCCGCGTGATCCCTAGGGAACATATTCCCGGGATGAAAAGTAGCTTATGTGCTATTCCAGACTATAATCTCTCTTTGTTCTAAATTTCATTAAGATCCGTTAAGCCGTTCTGGCGTGATTGAGTAACAAACAACCAAATTTTCACATTTATAATATTACTCGTTTGGTGTAAAGCGTAATTATAACCATCTTCCCCTCGACATTATTATTATTATTAAAGGATATTGCAAACTGTCGTAAGCCGTTTTCCGAAGCTACTCGCTAGCCTCTAGGCGCCAGCCAAGCTAGCCGCCTGCCTGTGCGTTCGCGACCACAAAAATAATCCTTATAGCATGATTCAGTATTCACGCGCGATGGCTTATTATTAGCGTTTTTCATGTATAACTTTGGTGTTTCTTTACCGATTTCTATGATTCTTTTTTTATGGAATAGTTAATAATATTAACTTTTTTTAATGTTAATTAGGGACGACTGAGAGTTTTATAAACGTAAGAGTAGACAAATACAATCAGAAAGCTTCGAACTGCTAAGCTATCGGGAGTTACACGTGTTATTGTTCGTCAATCATAAAAGATAGACATATGCTGTCGTTGGATATTTTTTATATAATTTTAAGGAGAACATTCCCGTCATACATGATTTCTGTGTAGCTTTCACCATTAAGGTTGCACACGCGACGGAAGCTTAAAAAATGGAGTAACTTCTCCCGTTTTCCCAACATTTCCCTTCACTGCTCTGCTCCTATTTATTGTAGCGTGATGAAAAGTATACTATAACCTGCTCAGGAGTATGAATAATAATTGTACCAAGTTTCATTAAAATCCGTCGAGTAGTTTTTGTTTCTATAACGGTTATACAGACAGACAGACAGACAGACAGACAGACAGACAGACAGACAGACAGACAGACAGACAGACAGACAGACAGACAGACAAAAATTGTACTGATTGCATTTTTGGCATCAGTATCGATCCCTAATCACCCCCTGATAGTTATTTTGGAAATATATTTCATGTACAGAATTGACCTCTCTACAGATTTATTATAAGTATAGATATAGATAGATAGATTTTTTGAGAGTTATGTTTTGTACTTTAGAACATAAATAGTTGCAAAAGTCGATATTTTTGCTAACAGTGGCCACTTTTAGCAATAATTGCCGTTTTGGCTATTTAGCCATGAGTTATGTATTAAAAATAATAGACACATTTCTTCAGTACACTATAGAGCGGTTTTTTATCTACGTGTCTTAAATTTACCACAATTAATAAAAAACGATTGGCGGCGCTATTGGACGGAATACACACTCTTAAAGCGTACAGCCGAACTTTGGGCGTAAGTTCAGCGGCAACGTATTATGTAGAGCACACACTGCGCGATTGATGTTCGGTTCGATTGTCGACGAAGATCCGGGGCGGCAGCCGGAGGCAGGCATGCTCGGGCACCGCGTGTCCGCCATTTGTGTTTATTTCGCCTCTTTTCGCACGATGCACGCACGAGCTTTGTTGTGTCATTATTTCATTATGGAAAAGACGAAAAAGAGCGAAAAGTTCGCGGCTCGCGGTTTTCGCGGTTGAGTTGCGACTGTGTTTATAGATCAATCATCAGTCTGTCTCAATGAGCGTCTATCTGTACGGCTATTTAAATAACACGACAGGATGCCACGACAACGCTTGAGACGCTAAATACCCACAAAGTTGCGCAACTGAATTTCTGTCGCGTAAGTTCGGCACTTATGGTGTGTCATATCAGCCGAACACGTTGGAACGTAAAATCAGCCACGGAACTTCCGTCGCATACCTTCGGTTTATTGTGTTTAGACACTTATTCTGGGATAGTTTATGTAGTCTTGCCTAGGAGTACCGTGTTACCCAGTTGGTTGTGGAGGTCTGGTAGGCAGCCGCTCCACGTAAAATACTGGTATTCAGCTGAATCCAGTTTGACTGGAAGCCGACCCCAATATAGTTGGGAAAAGGCTAGGCAGATGATGAAAGGCGAGCGTAAACTACTTCACTCACTCTCTTGTTTTGAAAATTAAAGTGGTAGGATAAAAAGACAATGACTGGAGTCTATTTTCCCTATGATATCTAGCTGTGTGCATAGTTTAGTATGCCTTTTGTTCTCTGGGATAAAGTCTATTAAAACTATTTTAAATTACAACCATCCGTTTTTCGTTGTTTTTTTAGGCACGCATTTGACCACTATCTCACCTGATGGTAAGCGATGATGCGGTCTAAGATGGAGCACGCTTGCTTAGAAGTAACCTATTCACTCTTGAATTAAAGACTCCTAGACTTGTTTCGTGTTGTTGTTGTTCAATAATTAAAAATCATTATAAAGTCGTATGTTATCTGCCCTTTAAGGTCGTTGTTTTCCTACCTGAGGGCGTCGATTGCCACCTGCGGGTCATTCATTTTCATCTTTATCGCTTTCGGAAAATTTTACAGTGACGGGTAGCGTGTTGTGCTTTCTGATTCTGCTGAAGTGGCCTTTTCAGACCATGGCAATCCATGTGGGATCTGGGTTTATTCACCTACATTAACTAGGCTTTTACTCGGTAACCACTTACGACCCACATTTCGTGAAAACGTTCCGTTTTGCTAAACCCTAATTTCACACTGCATTTGTCACACTTGTTAGACAAATGGGTTAACTGTGGCGTTCCTAGGTGGTCTGTCAGAGTCGTTAAAAGTATAAAATAAATATGCTTTACAACCTATTTGCCGCTTTACATCAACTTACACAAAGTTCACATTCGTGTGAACAGCGATTCGTCCGGTATGCGCCAAGCTTAAGTATACGGGGGTGTCGTTATTCATGCATTGTTTTGATTTGGAGCTCAAAATGTGAGTATTGCATGCAGGACGAATCGATCCTGAGGTAGTTATCACTTCGATGGCGTGTCACTTGCGGTATTTCGCGATTACCTAGGTATTGTAGTCAGGTATCTGTAGATGTAGGTAAGTACGAACGTTGGTATGTAGGTTTTTTTTTTAGGGATGGGAAATCAGCCAATGACTCCTCCCGCTCTGGGTGTAGCGGGAGGGAGTGTCAGACTTCTACTGACTAAAACCCATCCATGTTCCTTCATTGCTCTTTGTGTTCCGGAGCCACGGTGTCTCTTTTGCGAATAATCCCGCGACTCCGGCAGGCGTCGGCCCTTTCGGGCCCCTCTGAGGTATGTAGGTTAGGTAGTTTAGATGATGTAGAATGTATGTCTTTGATTTTGCTAATCTAGCTCTTGTGGGCTGTTTTTAAGGATGCGAAATCATCAAATGACTATACTCCCGCTCCGGGCGGAGCAGAAGGGAGTGTGACTCTTACTGACTAAAACCCATCCGTGTTCCTCCTAATGCCCTTTGCGTGCCAGGGCCGCGGTGACACTTTCGAACCAATTCTACAACCCTGGCTCTTGTTTGCTTGCGACTTCGATCGCGTAGATGTCGGCTATGAAGAACAAAGACTATCATGCAAAGCCAAAGCCCTCGCATTTTAATTTGAAATTTAAAAAAAAACATTTCTGAGCGGATGTACAAGTTATAAAATAAATCAGTTTTCAAAGTTTCAGCTTTCTAGACGTAGTAGGTAGTTTTGGCTATGTGTTGATAATCAAGTAGAACAAACGATTTTATAAGTAGAAGGATAGGCCATGGTTTAGGTCAAAGACCATTCTTCGTTTTCTGAAAAAGAAAACTATGGTCATAATTAATAATGATAAAGTATTTTGATAGCTAACTTCTATGCTGTTACTTCTCTTTCAAAAAAAAATGCCTAATCAATTTTCAATTAAAATTAAAATCAGGTAAGATTGTCGTCAAAAACGAGTAAGCCAATATACGCGGACCACTGGTGGTCCACAAGAACTTATACAAATTCATTAATAATATCGCTATTAAAAATAAGGGTGGTGATAGAAGGGTAAAAATTTAGGGTTGTATGTTTTTTTAATGCCACATTATAAAAAATTAGAAAATATAATATTATAAAGAGGTAACATTTGTTTGTAAGTTTGTATGTAGGGGGTGATCTCAGGAACTACTGATCCGAGGTATCGAGGAAGGCTATAGGCTACATATCATCACGCTAAAACTAAAAGGAGCCGAGCATTAATGGAAAATGTGACGCAGACGAAGTTGCGTGGGTCAGATAGTAGAAAAAAAAAAAAAATGTGTTCAAAAATTTAAAAAAAAATGTTAGGGGTGGACAACCCTTATCACTTAGGGGTATGAAAAATAGATGGTGGTTGATTCTCAGACCTACTTAATATGCCTATAACATTTGGTAAAAATCGGTAAAGCCGTTTCGTAGGAGTAAGGTAACTAACATTGTGACACGAGAATTTTATATATAAGAATATGCGGATTTAAAATATCAAACGTACCAATTGGAAGCTAACAGTAGGCTAATTCACGTAACTAAATAAGTGATGTTGCAGTGCAGTTGAAGTTAAGTTTCGATCAAAACAACACTTTTCGTATTCTCTACCGCTGTCGGACACGCTCGCGTCCCGTCACGCGAGCGCAATAACGGCATTCTACTGTTGCGCGTCTTTGGTGCGTGCTTCGGAGCGCAAAATGACAGCTTATAAGATTAAATTTAAGTTTTAATATTATAATAACGTCATATTCATTGAAATGTTATCGATTCTATTCTATAATTTAGTGAGTAATATTTTTTCTGTCCACCATAAGTAAGTTTGGCTGTCGTGCAGTTGACGTGCAGTTCACGCGCAGCTTACGCGCAGTTCAAAGATTACAAGAATAGCGCATTTAAACTTAAACTTAATTGCACTAAAACTTAATCGGCGTGCCATAAAATTACGTGAATTAGCCCTCTGATGTTTAGGTTTGATCAGGAATATTGTATTTTCTATGTTTATGCTCGTTACTTTTGAGTTTAAAGAATTCTTTAACCTATTGGTTTACGTTAGTAACTTGTTTTTTATAAATTAAAAAAAAATTTTTTCTTCAGGTTTTGTGGTCCCTGCTAACGAGAAGAAACCATAATGGTCCCAGATCAAAATAACGTTGGGAACCACTGATATAGGTACAGGTAGTTAAACAAATCGATGAAATGAAAGCTTGTCGTTTATAAAGAACTTTCTTTTAGAATCTTTCCTTTTTTATTTACATCAATTTCACTTACATAACCGTCTATAGAAGTCTTACTAAAAATAGTTACTAATCAGGTCAGCGAGTTAATAAAAATGACGTACTCCAGAGTCCATAAGATTTGTGGGCAACTGTCGCTTCCTGCTTGAAAGAGTAATATTTAACTTTTATAAGCGTGTTGATGTACGTGATTGAAAAAAACCATTTAAAAATATAGTAAATCTGTAAAAAATAAAAATAAATCTGTATTTTTCGGTCGTATAATGTGAACTCGTAAATGTAATGTTATGATTTACAGTGAAGGAAAATTTTTAGTGATTATATTTCACGTTCTGAAGCAAAATGCTTAGCACTATGCCGCCATACCCCCGATGTGCAAGTAAAATAGAAGTTTTTTTATAAACATAGACAGAAACATAGTGTGACCATATTTCGTCAATCATTTTATTTATTTTTTTACTTGATCTGGTCTTGGTCAGAGATGACAGAGACAAAGTTTACGATGAAGCGAGCTTACCCAGGAGTAGCCTGTTCACTCTAACTTTAATCATCATCTTCTTCCATATGAATCAATAGTTATCCTTAAATCATTATCTTAGAAGGTGTCTACGTTAATTGCAGCACGTGCTCCATCTTAGACCGCATCATCGCTTAACATCAGGTGAGATAGTGGTCAAACGTATGCTTATCAATAATAAAAAAAAAACACTGACGGAGTTTGGCAGTGCGATCATGTAAACATGTCAACGTGAAGGCTTGGGTGAAGTGATCACGAGATGAGCTATTTCCTCCGTGCCTCGGTAAGCACGTTAAGTTGTGGTCCCGGCTGTCATTTGGAGATCTTTGGCCGTCGTAACGGATAGTTAGAAGCCAGAAAATCTTGACACCAGTCTTGCCAAGGAGAACCATGTTACCCAGTTAATGGGTTGTGGAGGTCTAGCAGGCAGCCGCTCCACGTAGAATACTGGTTTTCAGCTAAATTTGGTTTGACTGGAAGACGACCCCAATATACTTGGGAAAAGGCTAAACAGATGATGATTTTAGCAATCAATTCATCCACTCACTCACTCAGCTAGTTACAGGCAATCACCTTAAATCTTCCGTGAAAATCCTCGTTTTAGCAGAAATCACATTAAAACATCTTAATTAATCACCATTTCTGACGTTTTACATTCATTTGTAATCGTTAAAGTCGCTCCTCAGAAAAAACAATTTATGACTGAACTAAAATGCTTCACATTCAATATTGAATCATAACTGGACGATATAAGGTTATTTTTATGTTAAATCTTGGCAAAGACACAGAGAATGTGACACAGTAGGCAAACTTCACACAGTTGTTAAAATATTAGAGGTTTTGAGTTAAAGACAAAATAAAACATTACCATTGTTTACACTACAAACTAATTGGTACTCCTACACTTTGAGTGCCCTCAAGCATAAAACTCATTCGAACATACAACTCAGCAGATTTCTACAGCTGTCTAAGTCAACTTCTACGAAAAAGTCTGACAGTTTTCTGATGAATATTTCTTTCCGGAAAAAAAATAGCAGGATCGAAGGCAGCACTTCTAAATCTTCTGTGGTTTCTTACAACGTGGGAACACGGTAGTTTAATAATAGCCAGGCGTTGAAAACGAACTCATTACTCGCGTTAACAGATTTGACAGCTCGCTGACAAAATATACTTGCTGTCAAAGATGACACCCTTTTCGTGACGATAGGTTTCAAATGTGTCTGAGTTGTGGAAATGACTAGTATAAGAAAGTTTTTATGACTTTGACCTTGTATTGGTTTTCGTGTTCTCCTCAGCAAGCCGTTTGATACCTGTGATAGTGCAGAAAAATAACTAGTCCGCCATATTGGATGAACCACTATATTGGAATTAGAATGACGACACATCACACAGACAGCTAAACATGCATTGTCATCCAAAATAAGCTTGTACACCAAATTTCAGCTCAATTGGTTAAAGAAAATTGATTTAAAATTCAGTTGCAAGATTCCACCTGGACAAAGATACATACCTACATGCAAGTTAAATAAAAGCTTGTAAAAATCAAATTACCCCGTATAGATTTCCAAAAAATGTTGGACAAGTAGTTCTTGCTTTATCAAATCAATAAAAATTGACGAAGATAAAACAAATCAAAGATCAGGAGTGAGTGGGGGCTTGTGACTTCACTATCCGGTAAGAAATGTACCCAAGTACCTACTTCGGAAACCCAGGTACCCTCGTGTGACATGGTTGGTAACACTAAGGCGTTGCTGGCCTTACTTGGGGAGCTGGGGTGGATCGAATGACACATTTGTCCACCTGCACACACCGGCCTGATTGACATACATCTATACTCTATACTAATATTATAAAGCAGAAGAGTTTGTTTGTTTGTTTGTTTGTTTGTTTGTTTGTTTGTTTGTTTGTTTGTTTGTTTGTTTGTTTGTTTGTTTGTTTGTTTGTTTGTTTGTTTGTTTGTTTGGTTGAACGCGCTAATCTCAGGAACTACTGGTCCGATTTGAAAAATTCTTTCAGTGTTAGATAGCCCATTTATCGAGGAAGGTTATAGGCTATATATCATCACGCTGAGACCAAAAGGAGCGGAGCAGTAATGAAAAATGTTACGCAGACAACGTTGCACGGGTCAGCTAGTACAAACATACAAGAAGTGTACCTGTCACCGGAAAATGGAAAACTATGTAAGATTGTAAAAAATCGCGTGAAACTGTTTTATTTTTTTACTTTATGGGTTTGCTCTAGACTCTAGTCTTGGTCAGAGATGACAGAGACAAAGTCTAATTTCTAAATAAGACGCGGATATATTGGAAACTATTGAATTTGGATGGAATTTATTATATTACTAGCTGACCCACGCAACTTCATCTGCGTCACATTTTCCATTAATGCTCGGCTCCTTTTAGTCTTAGCGTGATGATATGTAGCCTATATCCTTCCTCGATACATGGGCTATCTAATACTGAAAGAATTTTTCAATTTGGACCAGTATTTCCTGAGATTACCCCCTACATACAAACTTACAAACAAATGTTACTTCTTTACAATATTAATATAGATATACCAAACGGTTTGTTCATAATATATCGAGAAATTATAATCTATTCAAGGTTTATTACGATCTTACGGAGTCTGTAGTTTTCGGTGACATACCCAAATGTGACTTATAAGCAGTAAGAGTATGACTCCCTTTCTCTCCGCTCACAGCTCGGAGGAGACATTTGATGATTACCCATCAAAAAAAAGCCACGTGTCTGTAGTCTGAAATTCCAGACAAAATTAGAGCTAGGTCAAAGACATTGGACATTTTCCTGGAGAGATGTCATAGACTATTAAGATATAAATAAATTGATGACATAGTTGCCGTAGTGGTTGGAAAATGATTTTTGTGTTTCGGGTCGTGGGCTCGATTCTCGAATGGATAAAGCATTTTCATGACCTTGTACCGGTAATGTCTTAGTGTTCAAGATATAGGAATGATACGTATCAATAAAATGTAAACTTACGCAATAGAGGAGAAATGACTTCATCATCTGCCTAGCCTTTTCCAAACTATATTGGGGTCAGCTTCCGGTCAAACCAGATTCAGCTAAATAACAGTGTTATACGTAGAGCGGCTGCCTACCTGACCTCCACAACCCATTAACTGGGTAACACGTTACTCCTTGGCAAGACTGGAGTCCCATTTACTAGACTATTCGTAACGACTGCAGAAGATATGCAAATGACAGCCGGGACCAACAACTTAACGTGCTTTCCGAGGCACGGAGGAAACTAGGTAGGTTAAGACGGTCACCCATCCACAGACCAACCTTGATTCAGACCCAGAGGTCCCGGGTTCGATTCCCAGCGGGGGCAAATATTTTGCTCGGTTTGGTTCGTGGTAGGACTTGTTCTAAGTCCGCCTGGCAAGCTACCACCATTGTGTCTAAGTCTGTCGCCATAACAACAATGTTAACAGCATTGTTGTGTTCCGGCAGTTAGAGGTCTGATAGCCAGTTCCTCTGTGTAAGAGGATTCCGGGTGAAACTCGTTTCCAACTTCGGCCTAATCATCACTTTCCATCAGGTGAGATTTGGGCCAAGAGTTTCCCCGTTTTGTATAAAAAAAAAATATTTAGCTACGAGCTAAAGATGAGAAATTACTTAAATAGGAAAAAAAATAAAAGATCTATGATTTATGTTAGTTATTGGACCAGTAACTGTGTTTTTGCTGCGTGCTGTATGCGACTACGGCCGTGTGATTTGTTTTTGTCCTCACAACAAGCCCTTTAATTTGAAACTAGCTGACCCGCGCAACTTCGTATGCGTCACATTTTCCATTTATGCTCAGCTCCTATTTGTCTTAGCGTGATGATATATAGCCTATAACCTTCCTCGATAAATGGGTGAACACTGAAAGAATTTTTCAATTCGGACCAGTAGTTCCTGAGATTAGCGCGTTCAACCAAACTGTTTGTTTGTTTGAACGCTTCTGCTTTATAATATTAGTATAGACATAGCGCGGCGCAGTTCTGAAAACCTTTTTTTTTAATTTCTCTATATCCCCCAAGTCAAAATATACCGTTGTTGCATCACAAACACTCATAATGTATACCGACTTCATTTCATTGATATCAGCATAGTATATTCTGAGTAAATTGGCTGTGACAGACGGACAGACAACCACAAAAGTGATCCTGTAAGGATCCCATGTTAAAAAAAAAACTACTACTATTATCTGCTGCAAGTGACCTTAACTTGCAGATCCCAATACATTCTTAACGCAAAAGGAATTCTGCTTGGCGAGAAAGATAGTAAGGACAATCCTACATTTTTAAATAAGTACCATTATCCACATTATAACAATCCTGCTCGAAATGTGAAAAGGAAAATTTAAAGATCTCTGGGATTTGGTCCAAATGTGTTGTGTTTTCATAATAATGTAAGACTAGCAGACCCGCGCAACTTCGTCTGAGTCACATTTTCCATTAATGCTCAGCTCCTATTTGTCTTAGCGTGATGATATATAGAAAGCCTTAATCTACCACTGAAAGATTTTTTCAAATAGGACCAGCAGTTCCTGAGATTAGCTCGTTCAACCAAACAAACAAACAAACTCTTCTGCTTTTTAATATTAGTATAGATTTCAAAAATCATTCAACATATATTTCCAAAATAAGCGAAAATTTCAAAGTTAATTAGCACTTTCAGTAACTACATACATAAATCCAAAAATACTGACCCTTCAATTTTCAAGCGATTCAATAAAAAAATATTACACACAATATTTAAACCATAACACGCAAAACACAACACCCAACAAAATATTGATACACGTAAAATGTAATCCCAATAATATTCCAGTCAGCACTTAGCAACCGAACTAGGTCAGGTCATTGAGCTATTAAGGACGATCCGGGCCCGGCAGCGAGCTAGGTCATCCAGGCATCCTGGTGAATTTCCCAGAAACACGGTCGATACACAAGTCCCTACATTTCATATTAACAAATTGCACTAGGTATCTGATTTGAAGGTGGAAAATGGAGATTTTCATGTTGTTTATTTAGGAATTTTCATTGTTGTGGTACTTGATTCATTTGGGGGTTACTGAGCTTTTATTTATTTATTTATTTATTTATTTTATTAGGATCTCCAACAAAGAATACACCTTACTTGCTTTATTATAAAAGAGTTATAAAATAAAAAAAAAACCATGTGCTTCCTCAATTATAGGAGACCACATCATGCAATAGAGAAAAATCAAACTATACCTAACTTATGTAGACAAATTAAATGTACATAGCAGTCAAAGTTATGTTATTATTTAACGTTTTGTACTATTATATTAATAATTAAATTTAATAATTGATTCCATAGGCAGTATCTCTAGAATACTTATCATTAAGGTTGGCGATTTTACACAAAGATCAATAGCAAAGCAAACACAGAAGAAAATTAAATTAAATTGCTTTTAAAATGGTGTATTAATTTTGGTCTGTATATTTACGTAGAGACGATGGTTATAAGGGATTGTGTCGTTGTTAGGGGTATTTATGTCTGGTTATAATATAATATCGTTCATATTATTATGAGTCATCATCATGATCGTTTCATCCGAAAGACGTCCTGAACGAAACGACCTGGGGCCCGAGTCTGCTATTACAATAGTGTCAGAATGGTCGATCACTTATTTCAAAATGGTTGATTTTGACAAGTTTGGTAATCTACTAACATAATGGCATCATAATGGCGTCATTATGACATTCTAATGATCAACCACTGACACGATGTTGAAAGAAAGCCATATGAATGGTAATCTCGTACATATTGACAGATTTAGTATTTACGAACTTCTCACTACTTCAGATTGCTTATAAAACTAATAAATAATAATAAATAATAGGGATATAATGTAAAACTAAATATAAATAAAATCTGGCATGAATTTATGCTCAAATTGACAATGGCATGACAATGATATCGTGTCGGAATGACAAATTTATAAAAATAGCAGACTCGGGCCCTTAGATTATATACCTCTAGATGTAGCCATGAGACTATAGGGAAGTGTGGAAGTGAGAAGCATATATACGAAACAAGTGAGAAAATTGAGACAAAACATAACATGCTCTGTCTCATACGGCGTGCCGGTTTTTTGCTTGGCGAACTTTGGAAAGTTAGCCAAACAAAGGCCTGTCACTGTCACTGAGAGGTCGACTCGAGTCAGTTTTTTTATGTTTTTAGATAATTTCGGCAATTAAAGTAATAGTTTTAGTGCATTTATGAGAAATAGACTCCAATAGTTAAGTGTTTTGTGCATTTTGTGTGCTATATAATGGGATGGTGCAGTATTTTAGGCTGCAAAAGCCGCACAGAAAGAAAGGAAAATGAGAATGTTACTTTTCACTCGTGAGTATGCAAATGTTAATAGTTATTGTGCACTGATTGAAGAAATACATTTGTGTTTATGTAATGACATGGCTTTCGATGAAAATTAGGCGTAATTCTAGCGATATCGTTTATTTTTCTTTCCACATAACCTATAACTTGATATTCGTTGTGTTGCCATACCTTGTCATCTTTTTTTCCCTTAACTCTGTAATAAAAAGTGCAAGTAATTAAATAAAATAAAAAGTTTGTTCACCAGATTACTTTGAATTATATAGTAAACTTCATATTAATCTAATATTTATATAAAATTCTCGTGTCACATTGTTTGATACAAAAACTTCAATTCAATGTGCAAACAACGAGGCAAAAATATTTCATAAAATAGACCTCTCGAGCCTCTGCGATTAGTTTGTTCAATCAAATAAACCATCACAGTTTTAATTCTGATTTGTAACAATAGTTACGTAAGTATTTAAAGTATCATGTTACATGTTCCAAGATTGTTTTACTAAAATATTACTGTTAATATCATTAGAATCCTGTTGGCAATTTTATATGTTGAATAATATAAATAATTTTGCACTCTTCATATGAATGACATTATGCGACCCATATTAGTACATTAATAATAATTTAGTATGTAGTTGTAACAACGAAACACCCTCACGTTTTTGGTCATATTTAGGGAAAAGTTTCCATAATAGCAACATTGAAGTTTTATAGTGCTGTCTCATGTGCGGCCACGAGGTGGCTACAACTAGAGGTATATAATCTAAGCTCGGGCCCGAAAGGCTGGACATCGGCCTCCCCCAAGGGGGTGGTTTTCCATAATCGCCACACTTGTCAGGCGGGTTGGGGATCGCAGTGTAGTTGTTGCATTTCAAAGATAACGTTGCTGCCCATTCTCTGGCGAGTCCCTTAGTCACCTCTTACGACACCCACGGGAAGTGATGGGATGGTGCTATTCTTTTACGTCTGACACCATACAGAACCAGTTATAACTAGGTACATATCTAACATTGTGACTGACCTTTAATCTATCTGCAAAATTTTAGGGAGAAAAGTAAATAGTATATTCGTTTTTCCCCGCAATTTGCTCCAAGATTAGTGCAAGAATATTATTATATAAATATAACTTTACTTATTTTATACATTGTTGTATAATGTGGCAAAATTAACAATCTTCGCTAAATTATAAAAGACAGGATAGCTCCTAAAAATAACAATAATTCACGGCTAAAGCTACGTATCCCATTTTCATGATCATTCTAAAGGAAAGTGAGCATTTTTAACCCAACTTCCTCAAAAGAGGGCAATGTTTTTACTTATATTTTTGTTCAATAGCGCAAAAGCTAGAAGTTCTTTTTACCATCTAAACAAATTGACAATCAAACAACTCACAAGGCTTGTCAAATCTTATTTTGTGTAACAAAACAAAACATGATCATATCATATCAGCCGTACCTCGACGTTCAATTCAATGTACAGTCGCGTACGTACTAACAAAGCCTATAACAGTCGCAAACAAAAGTAGTTCGGTAGCGTACAGTCGTGTGGTGTGACGTTATCTTTGCGAAACGGGTGGGGCTAGAAGAACAGCGGTTTTAAAGTAAAAGAGAATGCGTAGATCGTAAAATATTAATTTATTAGGTCTAGCATAAGGTTTCTCCCAATGAGATAAATCCGCTTATCCTAAGTTATATTAACAACTAATTATAAATAACGCATTTCTTGTGAATTCAGCCAGAGTACAACAAATTAGGTCCGTCCACAGAATACAGATATACCTAGATAACGCAAGAGCAACTATTTCGCGTGCTTACGTACAAAAATCGTAAGTGGCCACTTTCGCGCTCAGTCTGCATCGGTGTATAGCGCTAGTTGGACGTCAGCTGGGTGAGCTCTGGTGGGGCGTGGTGTCTTTGAATCGATTTGATTTTCCCATCACTAAATAGTGCTTGTGACGTCTTATAGTTGTTAGCCATAAAATGGCACGCTTGGTTTTCATACAGATCGTGATACTTGCGTTATCTAGGTCTATCTATATCTATGGGTCCGGCTCATTAGCAATCAGGTGAGCGTGCGAAGTGCACGCGTCACTGGCGCCTCCCTTAGAAGGTTGGTCCGACTGCGCGTCTCCACCAGCAGGCGCGTTATGTTTTTATTGCTACGTTAAAACTGACGAAATTTCGATATAGTAAACAATATAGATAATAAGAAACACAACAACAAAGACAAGGGATGTTGTGTTCACAGTAACTGGTACTCATAACAGGATAAGCTAGAATTAGAATTGACTATAATGAAATAATAGCCAATTAATTCGAAGTAGAATAAACTGGTAGTCTATAGGTCAGGAGTGATAAGGTTAGTTTTAGGAAAGCATGCTTCATCGTCAACCATGTCATAGCTTTCCATCAGGTGAGATAAAGAAAAGGTCACGTGGTTTTCACATAAAGTTCAATCCGCCACCTGCTATGGAACGCATAAACTCCTTCAACACTAACCGGTTCTATGGATCTAGAGATTACCTACCCCCTATAATCTCACAAACTTTACCTCTTTATAAAATTAGTAAGTATGAAATGTAGATAATAATTCATGCTAACGACTACATCTTTTGTCTTTCCATAGACTCACCCGCCATTTTCCTGGACCCACATGACGTGTCACACAGCTGTCAAGCCGCGCTCATCGTGACTGAATAATGTAGCACTTTTGTCGGCGATTGTACCCCCGGGACAGGCGCTACCTGTTTATTTAAACGTTATAATAACTGCGCGCGACTGTACAGCCAATGACAGTGACGTATGATGGTTTGATAATTACCCTACTGCGACGAAAAATAGGTTATGTTTTATGGGATGGGGTTGAATTTATGACCCCTTAAGTTATGTTGCCTTTTTGGCGGTGTTAAAATTGTTGACGATGGTGAATTACTGTGTTTCGAATGTCATTAAAGTTATTTCAGGCATGTGGGTTACTAAGTTTTTTTCATGTGGCTTTACTACTATGGCCTATGGCGCAAAAAACGTTAGTAAAAAATATTTACCATTAAATTAGGGGTCCTACAATGATGTCTTAAAACCATATTTATTTTTTTCATCTTGTGGATATGAAAGAGAAATGAAGAATCAAAACTCAAAGCAAATATCTATACTAATATTATAAAGAGGTAAGTAATTTTTTTTTTGTAAGTTTGTATGAAGGGGGTAATCTCAGGAACTACTGGTCCGATTTGAAAAATTCCTTCAGTATTAGATAGCCCAGATATAGACTATAGGCAATATCATCACGCTAAGACTAAAAGGAGCCGAGCATTAATGGAAGATGTGACGCAGACGAAGTTGCGTGGGTCAGCTAGTTTCAAATAAACCATTTACAGGCACTTTTGAAATGTCAAGGTCGGTCAGTCAAAACCATGATGCTATTTGCACGTTCCAAAGCGTAGATCTCTATGGAGAAGAACGCGCAAGAAATTCCACGAATACTCTTTTACAAAAATCATAGTAACATTATCTTTGATTGCTGGAATATGAGAGGACAATACCAAGAACAAGAAAGTACATATATAAAACAACTAGCTGATGCCCGCGGGATCACCCGCTTGACAAATTAAATACTTAATTTAACCTTCCTCGAGAACGACTCTATCCATTGGCGAAAACAGCATCAAAATCGGTGCAGTAGTTTTTGAGTTTACCACGAACAGAAAGGCAGACAGACACGGCGGAGGACTTTGTTTTATAATAATATGTGGTGAAGTGATAACCATGGTTTCTCCGAATTAAACGTTTCTTCTGTATCCTTTCTTCAAATTCACACATCATACTTTTCCGATGCGAACATGACTCAAACAGTAACACAATTTCAGAGATTTATTCGATCAAATAAACATGTAAGTACTGAACATTTGGCTACGTAAATAAATATTTACTCAACGGAGAAATGAGCCATAGCTAACAATAGGATTTGTGCTGAGATTCCATTCAACAATATTGTAAGATTGATTCTTTGGGTATGAGCGGAGCGAAGAGCGTACATACCTACGCCTATTGACTTTTTTATTTATATAATTTTTTTTCCTAATCAAATTGTATTAATCAAAGACGTGATTTATGTAAAGATCAACGCTGAAAAAGAAATAAACTGACCAAGTACGAGTCGGACTTGCGTGTAGAAAATTTCGAACCACTTTAATTTTTTTAACATGTTATTTTAACACTACTTAATCGTACATCGGCTTTCCTGTAATCGTTAGGTATAGAACTATTATGCGCATTTTAGGCTCAGTAGTTTCGAAGATAAGGGGGGAGAATGGTCATTTTTAACCGACTTCCCAAAAAGGAGGAGGTTATCAATTCGGTTGTATGTTTTTTTTTTTTTTTTTTATGTTTGTTACCTCATATCTCCGACAATTATGAACCGATTTGATTTTTTTTTGTTTTATCTGAAAGGATATACTTACAGATTGGTCCCATTTAAATCATATCAAAATCGCTAACGAACTTTGGATTTCAAATCGAAATAGCTGGAATTTTGACTATTTAGATGATTCTTTGATAATCGAAATTGTGTATTTTGCTTTTCTGCGAGTTTGTAGTGGTGTTGTTAAGTGTGGGGCACCACTAAAAAGTGAAAAATAAAAAACTTTTTACAAAAAAATACAACCGACTTCTAAAAAACACACTACAAAGTAAAAAATAACTTTAATTTCGGAAGTCGGTGTCAAAATACGAAGAAACTAACAAAAACACCTACCTACTCGTACTTCGGCTTTCCTGTAATCGTTAGGTATAGAACTATTATGCGCATTTTAGGCTCAGTAGTTTCGAAGATAAGGGGGGAGAATGGTCATTTTTAACCGACTCCCCAAAAAGGAGGAGGTTATCAATTCGGTTGTATGTTTTTTTTTTTTTTTTATGTTTGTTACCTCATAACTCCGACAATTATGAACCGATTTGAAATTTTTTTGTTTTATCTGAAAGGATATACTTACAGATTGGTCCCATTTAAATCATATCAAAATCGGTTACGAACTTTGGATTTTAAATCGAAATAGCTGGAATTTGACTATTTAGATGATTCTTTGATAATCGAAATTGTGTATTTTGCTTTTCTGCGAGTTTGTAGTGGTGTTGTTAAGTGTGGGGCACCACTAAAAAGTGAAAAATAAAAAACTTTTTACAAAAAAATACAACCGACTTCTAAAAAACACACTACAAAGTAAAAAATAACTTTAATTTCGGAAGTCGGTGTCAAAATACGAAGAAACTAACAAAAACACCTACCTACTCGTACTTCGGCTTTCCTGTAATCGTTAGGTATAGAACTATTATGCGCATTTTAGGCTCAGTAGTTTCGAAGATAAGGGGGGAGAATGGTCATTTTTAACCGACTTCCCAAAAAGGAGGAGGTTATCAATTCGGTTGTATGTTTTTTTTTTTTTTTATGTTTGTTACCTCATAACTCCGACAATTATGAACCGATTTGAAAATTTTTTGTTTTATCTGAAAGGATATACTTACAGATTGGTCCCATTTAAATCATATCAAAATCGCTAACGAACTTTGGATTTCAAATCGAAATAGCTGGAATTTTGACTATTTAGATGATTCTTTGATAATCGAAATTGCGTATTTTGCTTTTCTGCGATTTTTCAGTGGTGTTTTTAGGTGTGGGGCACCACTAAAAAGTGAAAAATAAAAAACTTTTACACAAAAATACAACCGACTTCCAAAAAAATACACTACAAAGTAAAAAATAACTTTAATTTCGGAAGTCGGTGTCAAAATACGAAGAAACTAACAAAAACACCGACTTCTGAAATTAAAGTTATTTTTTACTTTGTAGTGTTTTTTTTTTGGAAGTCGGTTGTATTTTTTTGTAAAAAGTTTTATTTATTTATTTATTTCTTGAATGGTCATTTATGGTCTTATTTCTTGAATAACTTCAAAATGATTTATTTTTTAATTATAGAAAAAATATAATAAAAACCTTCACAGTATGCGCTTTCATTTGACATGTCACACGATATGTACAGTTTGAAATTGTATTTTTTAAATTATTTAGTTTCACCCCCAAAAGAGACCCCCATACAAAATTTATTTATTTACGTAACGTGCCCGTGTTAGGGTCACAGTGTTCCAAATGTTTATAAAATTTCAACAGAATCGATGTAGTAGCTCCGGAGAAAACTGACTGTGACAGACGGACAGACAGGCAGACAGACAGATAGATAGACCCGAGTGGTCCTATAAGGCTTACATTTTTTGGTCGGAACCCTAAAAAATGGATGGATCCCTACATTTTATAAATTTTTTAGAAAAAAAAAATACAGAACATCTAATCATTTATATATTTTGAAGCGTTTATTTATTTCACCGTCCGTCTAGTGTCGACGGCGCGTTAGTGTTCCACGCGCGCCTCAAAGAGAGTCAGCACACAGAGGGGCCCGAGAGGGCCGACGCCTGCCGGAGTCGCAGAATTATTCGCAAGAGACACCGTGGCTCCGGAACACAAAGGGCATTGAAGAAACATGGATGGGTTTTAGTCAGTAGAAGTCTGACACTCCCTCCCGCTACACCCAGAGCGGGAGGAGTCATTGGATGATTTCCCAACCCTAAAAAAAAAGGGTTTATTTATTTGTAAGGACAAAGACATGAATTAAGCTTAATAGAATTAAATTTAGACTGTAAACAGACAATATGTGAGTCATAATGAGTTGTACAACCTCAAAACAAATTTTGATACGTTTTGGGAATACTTTCATTGGGCGTAGGTACAGCTAAAGTCATTCATTAAGTCAAAACTGTAAAGTGTACAGTTTTGACTTATGACTTTAGACTTGTATCCACTGTTGATGTCCTTGTTGCCTGATAGCGACAACCTGGGGATCTTTAATTCAAGAGTGAATAGGTTACTTCCAGGCAAGCGCGTACCGTGTCGAGCCCTTCATCAAGTTCTTTAATTCGCCATGTCTACGCCAATGTACCACTTTTCTACGTTTCTTATACATACAAGAGTGATACCAAATCAAATATAAGTGAAGCATTCTATCAAGTTATAGAACAGGACGAAATAAATCATGGTGAAAACACAAGACATCGTCGCTTGCCCAGTGAGAAGCCACATTGTATAGCAATGCGGGCATAATATTTCAAGGCTATGGGAGGTATGTGAGAGGAACCCTTTTATACCCATGGGAATCGGTAGAATAAAGGGTTCGTTTTTATCTCATCTTTGATCTTTATCACGGATACGTTTCTGTTTCCGTGATTTTCTAAGGTCAATCCCATAGGATATTGCGGTAGGTATGCAGTTTTGTAAGATTTCGACGAAGGTAAAAATATCCCGAATAATTGCTCTTCCCGTTGGTATAGGCTTTGGGAGAAACACCAGTTTAAATCGGCCAAGTAAAATCAACAGCCACGCGGTCGACCTCCAAGGTCAAGCAATGCTTACCAAATTCGGTCAGTGAATGGGTGACCATCCATATCAATTAATCAATCAAAGCATTTATTTCAATTAAACCATTTACAGGCACTTTTGAATTGTCAAGGTCAATTGGTTCAAAAAGATGAAGCTATTTGCACGTTCCAAAGCGTAGATCTCTATGGAGAAGAACGTGGAAAAAACTCCGCAGACACTCTTTTAAAAATAATAAATTGTTACAAAGTTTTATTTACATCGGTTTGAAATTATACATACCTTTTTCCAACTGTATGAGGGTCAGGTTCCAGTCAAACTCAATTCTGCTGAATACCAGTATTTTACGTAGAGCGGCTGCCTACGGGCCCTCCGCATCCCATTGACTGGGTAACACGGTACTTTTTGAGATTTACTGGCTTCTGACAATCCGTAACGAATGCCAAAGATCTACAAATGACAGCCAGGATAGCGGTTTAATGTGATATCCGAGGCACGGAGGAAACACGTTATGTTAAGATGGTCACCCATCCGAAAACCAAACTTGACAAGCGTTGCTTAACCTTGAAGTTCGACCCTTGCTGCTGTTATTGTTTAGCCACGAGCTCCTTAGGTATCTTTTTTAAATAAACGTAAACAATATATTATAATAGATCCAACTATTAAACAAAACCTTCTCCAAAGTCTAGACAACACTACGTCATATCACTATCAGCGAGCAAACTAAGTTTTAGCTTAATATTAACACAATATCACAAACTTCTCCCTGAGGTCTCGTAGCGTCGTAGCGGGTTGCTACGAGCTACGAGCTACGGGGCTACGCCGTAGCAGCGCAATGTTACTTAGTCACTTAGTGGCGTAATAGTTTTATTATTTAGTCAAAGTTTTTTTACAAAGTTTAGTCATCATCTCCCTAGCCTCTTCCCAACTATACTGGGGTCGACTTCCAGAAGTCAAACCGGATTCAGCTGAATACCAGTCTTTTACGTGAAGCGGCTGCCTACCAGAACTCCACTACCCATTAATTAGGTAGGTAACATGGTACGCCTGGACAAGACCTGAGTCAGATTAACATCTTATCTTTTCATAGTTACAGTGAACAGGCTCCTTCTGAGTAAGCTCGCTTCATCGTAAACTTTGTCTTTGTCATCTCTAACCAAGAGTCAAGAGCAAACCCATCAAAAAAAAACATCTAGGCTTTGAGCTTTCAACCTTATCTACACTAAGGGCGGGTTGTTTCAACTACACTTAACGCACGCGTAAACGTTAAAAATGGTGCTAACTATCGTCAAATCGAAAAATTGGGTTGTTTCACAAAATTTCAGCGTTAACGCACGTAAAATAAAACGTTTACGTTAACAGATGGTCTGAGCACTGGTTAACGTAACTTTAGTTGCGTCAAATAGAACAATATTGTGAAATTTCTTTTGAATTCCTCAATACCAGTTCTTCTGATGACACAAATAATTGATGGAATGCAAAAAAGCTATTTAGGTAGGACCCGTGTCAATAACTTAGCTATTGGGATGAGCAGGAATTTATACCAGAATGTTTTGAAACAACGCTTCTAATTTAACGAACGTCAAACATCGTCCGTAATCGTAACTTTTTGACGTACGTATATTACGTTAACCAACTGTTTGATGCAACCCACCCTAATATTATAAAGAGGAAAGATTTGATTGTTTGTTTCTTAGTTTGAATTGAATAGGCTCCGAAACTACTGGACCTATTTAAAAAATTCTTTCACCATTGTGTAGAATGGACTGTCCGTATATACATAGGCTATATTTTATCCTGTTAAAATAAAGGGTATAACCGTTCAAAGTCGGGACGTGCAGCTAGTATTGTAATATAGATGTTTTTTTTGTGTGCTAAGTACTATGACGGTTGTGTCCTGGGCTTATTTGTTCAAGGCTTTATGAGAATTAGCATTGGCCATTTGTAAAAGCTTTGGAGCGATCACTTAAAAAGTATAACATAGTTTTGAATTAAGAAAGTTAAAGAATTGAAGTGTTTTTGATGACATTCCTTGTATTGATATGAATTCTCTTTCATTCCTCACGCTCCCTCACCCCAGTATCACAGTACCTTATTGTGCATTTAACGCACAATAAGGTTTTCAGCTAAAACTTAGTTTGCTAGCTGATAGGGGTATGACGAAGTGATTTCAAAACTTTGGAGAAGGTTTTGTCCAGCAGTTGGATCCATTATATGTTAACGTTTTTTAAAAAGAAGTTACCTGTTGAGCTCGTGATCTTCAACGTTAAGCAACGCTTGCCAAGGTTGGCCTTGGGATGGGTGACCATCTTAACAGCTTTATGCTTTTAACCTTCTTATGATAATGATAAT
Source organism: Ceramica pisi (assembly GCA_963859965.1). NCBI lineage: Eukaryota > Metazoa > Arthropoda > Insecta > Lepidoptera > Noctuidae > Ceramica > Ceramica pisi. The sequence goes on along the minus strand of OY982553.1, from coordinate 14,376,862 downwards.
AATGATAATGATATATTTATTTGCAAAAAACACGGTATACAAAATTGTTAAAATAAGCATAAGATCCAGCATGTTTTGATTAGAATTAAAGCATGCCACTTATAGGTACCACAAACGCTACAAATGACACATGGAACCAACAAAATATAAAAAAACAATAATTTAAAAATAAAAAAACTAAAGAAAAAAACTTTTTACAAAAAATACAACCGACTTCCAAAAAAAAAACACTACAAAGTAAAAAATAACTTTAATTTCGGAAGTCGGTGTTTTTGTTAGTTTCTTCGTATTTTGACACCTACTTCCGAAATTAAAGTTATTTTTTACTTTGTAATGGTTTTTTATTTTTCACTTTTTAGTGGTGCCCCACACCTAACAACACCACTGCAAAATCGCTGAAAAGCAAAATATGCAATTTCGATTATCAAAGAATCATCTAAATAGTCAAATTCCAGCTATTTCGATTTAAAATCCAAAGTTCGTAACCGATTTTGATATGATTTAAATGGGACCAATCTGCAGGTATATCCTTTCAGATAAAACAAGATTTTTTCAAATCGGTTCATAATTGTCGGAGTTATGAGGTAACAAAAAAAAAAAAACAAAAAGAAACATACAACCGAATTGATAACCTCCTCCTTTTTGGGAAGTCGGTTAAAAAATACTACAGTCTGTGATCCAAAAATTATATAAAAAATATTTTTAGTCAACCATTCATATAGTTTAACTTTAAACAGCCTACAGTTTAACGTTTTTGAATAAATTGGTAATTTATTAAATACACGTACACACATTTCTAGACAGCTCTTATTGTATTTACTAGCATAGGGATATCTTCTAGTACAATGCTGTGTTATGTGTGTATGTGACTGTACTTTATGGTAAAATGCACAAAGCCAAGGACACAACTAGTTTAATATTAAGCTACACAAAGGTACGCTGCCTATTTGAAAAGGGGAATCCTCGCAATTTCGCGCAGCTGCGTCCAATATCATGTCGTAAGGGAAACACACCCATATTAAATAATCTTTTACAAAGGAAATAAGAAAATGCAGTAATCAGTTTCAATTAAACTAGTTCCTGCCAGCGGATACGTCAACGTGATCTTTGAGAATAATCCAAAGGGGGCCCGGGATGGAGTTATCCTTTGTCTTATTCTAGGACATAGTCTACCAGGGCCAATCCAAGCCTGTTGAAGACTTGAAAAGGTTTTTTTTATGATGGGAAATTATCTAGCGACTCCTCTCGCTCTGGGCGGAGCGTGCAGTAGTGTCCGATTCTTGCTAACTAAAACCCATCCGTGTTCCTCCAATACTTTTTGCGTTCCAGTGCCGCGGTGACTCTTTTGAACAAAATCTGACCCCTGACAGGAACACATGCCATTTCGAGACGCAAAAGCAAAGTTTCACCCGAATCCGTTTAAAGACATGAAGAGTTAACAACCAGACAGACGGACAGAGCTGCTCTTGCGTTGGTAATGTTTTTTATTGAGTATGAATTAATCTTAAAATGTCCACCAATGTTCACATATTAAATATGAAAAAAAAAAACAAATACTTAAAAATAAATCAATTGTTATTTAATCACATGATTTTATGTAAGAGAAAGAAGCAATCTAACCATTTCCATATTATAATTTTTTTGCTTTAATATTTTATTGTTTTAAAAGGTCTTGTTTGGTAAGCCATATCTTTCAAATTTTTTGGGGTGCTGACTCTCTGTTCCTATTAAAAATTTAACCCTTATAGGATTACTCTAATAAATCGATTCAGTTGAAAGTAACACATTTAACCCAAACACGCACACGTAATAATAATAAAATAAACGTTGACAATCGGTTCCCTTTTTGGACGGAAAATAAAAATAAAGATTTTCTAACTAAGTATATCGTGTGACATCAAATCAAAAAGCTCATCGTAAGAGCCTCAAAACTTTTTTTTATAATTGATCAAAGAATCTATTCCGAAATAATTATAGGAAATAGATGAAAATTGAAGATTTCTCCCCATCTCTTAAACTACTGAGCTTATAAAGTTTTGGAAAAATACAGATAATAGGTTCGTTAAACACGTACTATAAGTTGCCACAGTCCGCAGTTGTATAATCCTTATTTTTAAGTAACCTCACAGCTGAACAATGTCTCAGAATTCTCTCTCTAGATACAGGTTATCCTAGTTTGCGAGGCAGGGCTCACAATATCTGTTTAGTCACAGACTTCTGCAGCGTTAGATAGCATCTCGGTAAACAGTGTTTACTAATGTATGTTTTCTTGTGACAATAAACTATTTGACATTATATTATTACATTATTTATATTATATTATTAAGTATCTACAGATTACAGGACAACGTATAAAATCTCTATGATTTTAAAGTTACGGGTTAAAAAAAAAAATAGTTCGGAACCCTTTGCCCGCGAGTCTAACTTGAACTTGGCCGATTTTTTAGAAACTAAGTATCGTGATACATCAAGAAACCATGAAAACCTGGTCAAAGTTAGCGAGAGTACCTACTCCAATTTATTAATCCAACCAACCAACCTAAACTCAACATATTGTTATGCAATACTTCATAATAATAGTAAATCTCGCAAACGCAAACGCAACTAAATAATATTATTATCATACATATTATAGACCTTGCAGCCCCAGCGAGCTTCCTGATTGGCCTACTGACCTCTCCCCTGAAAAGCCCTGATAAAACATATCTGCTTTACAAAAACTATCTTATCTTACAATACTGAAAACTGGAGAGGTATAGAAAATGTTGAGTTGGTTTAATGTGAATGTTAATCCAATTACATAATCTAAATGTTATACAATTGTAAATTAGTATAACAATAAAAAAGACGCGAATGCAAGTGCGTTGCCATTTCAAAAATAATTCATCGCGTCTCCGAAACCAGGTCAGGTTATTGCCACGAAGTTGCCCGCCCAGCCGCTCGCCGCCCTGCGCCGCGCATCCTCGTGAAGTCAGGCACAGTGCGCGCGCCGCCCATCCTCACAACCGCCCAAGTCTTCACCTGCCATCAAAACCCGTGCATCTTTAAAAAAATAAAAATTAAAAAAAACAATCAAGGCGTGTTCTGGATTTTAAAATTAAAATTCGAATTCATAAATCAAAGATGGCGTTCATTCAGTGTGTGGTGCGTTCAGGTGCAGACGTGTGTTAGGTACAATATGTTACGCTCGGTGAACGGGACCTAGGTTGTACTTGATTGTGGTGTGTGTAATATTGTGTTGTGTGTGGCTAACGTTGGAGGCTGAGCACTTGAGCAGCTGTCGAACCCTGTGAGTACACTTCCCTTGTTATAATTAAGAGGTTGTAGCTCAGACAAGATCAGTTATCTCAACCCCCGGGGATAATCCTTATTCTATCATTATTGTTCGTGCTAAACATCTCGACTGACGACGACGTCAAAGACAATTTGAACGTAAATTTTTGTCTCGTAATTCTATCTCCAAATTATCTTTGTCTGCAACTTGAAGTACGAAACAGTTATTGTCATTTGTTCTCTGATTAATCAAGTACAAAGCGACCATTTTATATTAATTTAATTACTTTATAACTGGACAATGTTACTTTAACATTTGCCGTTACTTTTCATAATTAAAAGCTGAGTACTTGATATACAATTTATTGATAACAATGACATCATTTGTATTGTTGGTAGTTACTTATAGATCTGTATTAAAATGATTGAATGTGTGTTGGAAGAAATCATTATAATTGCTTTTATTGCAACAACTGGCTGTAATTCTGTACATGCCTATTCGGCATAAACATTCGAGCAAATAAAACGTCTTGTGAAGATTCAGTCGTTTTAATTCAAAGGTATACTGATAGAGAATGGCTTGTTGCATAAAATCAACTGCTGTATCATCTTCTGCCTAGCCTTTTCCCAACTATGTTGAGCTCAGCTTCTAGTCAAATACATTATCTTATGTGGAGAGGTTACTTCCATGAACTGTTAACTGCTGAATTTGAAGTACTAATTATTAGGTCGTGGCTAAATAATAACAGCCGCACGGGCAGATCTTTAAGGTTAAGCAACGCTTGCCAAGGTTGATCTGTGGATGGGTGACCACATACCGAGTTTTCTCCGTGCCTCGGAAAGCACGTTAAGCCCCGGCTGTCAATTGTAGATCTTTGGCAGTCGTTACGGATTGCCAGAAGCCAGTAAATCTTGACTCCAGTCTTACCCAGAAGTACCGTGTTACCCAGTTAATGAGTTGTGGAGGTCTGGTAGGCAGCCGCTCCACGTAAAACACTGGTATTCAGCTGAATCTGGGTTTACTGGAAGCTGACCCCAATATAGTTGGGAAAAGGCTAGGCAGATGATGATGACAATAAATTAACTCACACAGTCACTTATTACCAGCCTTGTCCGATGCACCTGTTGATAAATTTAGATGTCTTTAAAGTGCAGGAAAGTATTGCTGGTTGAAATACTATGCAAGAGAATCTGGCTAGGTATTGTTAATAGGTCTTCCCCTTTTTTTTAGGATGGGAATTCATCAAATGACTTCTCCCGCTCTGGCGGGGCGGAAGGGAGTGTCAGACTTTTACTGACTAAAACCCATCCATGTTCCTTCTTTGGCCTTTGTGTTCCGGAGCCGCGGTATCTCTTTCGAATAGTCCCGCAAAATGGGTCTTCCCCTTTTTTTTTTAGGGATGGGAAATCATCCAATGACTTCTCTCGCTCTGGGCGGAGCGAGAGGGAGTGATAGGTCTTCCCCTAAACTCTTCTTTCATCGCAGTATTTTTTTTTCAGGTACCTATTAACCTTTGCGGGTCCGCATTCTGTTCACTATTTCACTTCTAAAATAGGCAATAATAGCTATATTAGAGCACACGCTCCCACCCCTACCACAGCCTACAGAAATCAGTTATTGTTGTTGAAGTCGGCGTGGGATAATATGTATTTATGTTTATTCATAATAGCGTTGTTTTCACGTAAGTTGGACAACCTTAGATCTGAAAGTTAGTTAGTACAGAGAAGGAGCGATTTTAAGTTTTCTATAGAACAGTGTCAATCACAGTGTCTCACAACGAAAGTCTATGACAAGTGCGTGTTGCCAGTGATGTCTTATGGAACTGAAACGTGGTCACTCACAATGGGCCTCATCAGAAGGTTTAGCCACTGAAAGGGCAATGGAGAGGGCAATGTTTGGAGTTTCCTTGCGTTATCGAATCAGGAATGTTGATATCCACAAGAGATCCAAGGTTACCGACATAGCCCGAAGGATCACCAAACTGAAATGGAAACTGGCAGGGTTCAGTGCTCGCAGAACAGGTGGTCGATGGGAATGAAAAGATCTGGGGAGTGACGAACGTGTACGAGAAGATGCAACGTTGGAAGGTCTCCCACCAGGTGGACCGCGGAGCTGATGGTAGCCGATACATGCGATAACCCAGTTGTATATGTCCCTTGGTGCCTATTGGCCTAACTCAAATCTGTCTCCTGCTTGATAAAGAGGGAAGTGGAAATCATATTTATTTTTTCCTACTCCTGCGCTGTACTTTCTGATTCATTTCGATGCGGGATCCAAGACAGTTGAATCGTTTCTCCGGGACTCGTCGGGCTTCTGGTGGTCGCCACTGTTGATTCTGGCTTTCAGGAGTTGCAGTGGTTGGGAATGTGTGGCGGGCTTGTACCAATTAAAAAAAAAAGCCGATACATGCGAGATGCACAGGACGATCGTTGTGACGACACTTAGGGGAGGCCTATGTCCAGCAGTGGATGTTTTTTGGCTGATGATGATGATGATCAAGGTACTTATAACTTCTTTCATAAAACGCACAGTAAAGGAGTGGAACTCTCTGCCTGCGTCTGTGTTTCGGAACGCTTACAACCCTAATCTTTTCAAAATTAGAGTGAACAGGCTACTTCTGGGTAAGCTCGCTCCATCGTAGACTTTGTCTCTGTCATCTCTGACCAAGATTAGAGTCAAGAGCAAACCCATGTCAAATGAAAAATAAAAAAATAAAGTTGTCAGCGTCTTAATTACTGTGACCGGCTGCCTACCTGGCCTCCACAATATAGTATACTAGCTGACCCGCGCAACTTCGTCTGCGTCACATTTTCCATTACTGCTCCGCTCCTATTTGTCTTAGCGTGATGATATATAGCCTATAACCTTCCTCGATAAATGGGCTATCTAACACTGAAAGAATTTTTCAAATCGGTCCAGTAGTTCCTGAGATTAGCGCGTTCAACCAAAGCGAATTGGGAAATGCCCATTTGCTTAGGAAGTTTTGGCCAAGTTGTGCCCATGGAAGAAATAAATGATAGGCATTAGGATTGACATCATAGACAAGGAAACAACCGCTATTTTTAACATAGAACACGGTGGGACTTCATAAATCACAAATATAAACGAAACGATGAACGACTAATAAAACGAACGATGGTGACTTTATAATAATATAATTATGATAAAGTTACCAACTTTATTATTTATGTTATGTTCTTACAGAAAGTAAATAGGTAAATAACTTACTAGTAGTGGTGCAATCCATTGCTGAATTATAGATCGCACCTCCACATTGGTTACGGTCAATCTCTTAAGTCTTCGTGTATTTACACCACAATTGCAACAGAGATCGCTCCGTGGTAAACGTTCATGTAAATCAGGTTCCATGTTAGTGGTCTTTCGTGAGAAACAGGTACGGTATCCATTGACAAGCCGGTGTCTTCGTGAGAAGCGGGTACTGAATCCAATGTAAAGCCAAGGTCGTCATCAGGAGCGGTTTCAGGGTCCATAATCGTAAGCAAAATCGTCAAAATAACCGATGTAAAACGCAAGAGAAAACACAAGTCGCTTTAAAACAGCACCAAAATAACGAACTGTGATTTTTCAATGTCAATCAATTATTGACACTTAGGGATGTAAGTAGCTGTGAGATCGGTTTATGGACAAATCGATATTCTTGCGGATAACCGGAAACGCGGCATTGCTTCAATGGATCGTATAAATCGTATATAGAAGTCCATAAATTGATAAACATTTTTGTTTATCCCGTAAGAAATAAAAGAAATGATGTAAACATTTAAAATAAAATATTTGCCGTATACCTACCGATTTTGGTAACCGGTATTTAGTGAATCGCCATTTTATGAAATTAAGAATTGCAATCCCTACTTTGACACTGACAGGAATAGCCACCATTATCTACCTACATAATGCAATGAACGATTGAGTGTCTTATAAAAATCGGCTTTTGATTCCGGTGTTTTCATTACAAACTGATAATAGCAATATTTAAGTTACTAAATCAGTATCTTTTTAGTCATTTTTACATAGATGGGCGAAACTTGGCCTAAAATGGGCGTTTCCCTTTATTGCTGTGTTACTAATTTAATTTAAATTGTGCCTAAATGTTGCTAATGTACAGCTCGCGGCTTCACTCACTTGACAAATTAGGCTCAACTCACGCCAAAAGAGCGTCGAAGCGCAGCGAAGCGAAGCGCAGTTTCAGTGTCATATGAATTTTAACTTTATTTTCATTACTATTATAGTACTTTTTATCGTACCCGCTTGGTAGAGAAGGCGCGCGCCTTCTCTACCAAGCGGGTCGCTGCGCTTCGCTGCCCTTTGCCGCTCTTTCGGTGTGAGTTGACCCTTATATACTAAAACCTGCCTCGAGAATCACTACCCATCAGTTGTATTTGAGTTTATCGCGAACAGGCAGACAGACACGTACATTTGTAGTGATTTATTACTAGCTGACCCGCGTCACATTTTTCATCAATGTCCCGCTCCTATTGATTGTAGCGTGATGTTATATAGCCTAAAGCCTTCCTTGATAAATGTGTTATCCAACACTAAAACAATTTTTCAATTCGAACTCATATGTTTTGAAATTAGCGCGTTCAACCAAACAAACACTTCAGCTTATATGTAAAAAATAGATGTAACAAAGCCTCGCCTTCTCTCTTTGAATCTCAATAGGGAACGTCCCAGAAGGATCATCCTGAATCAATAACATTCAAAGGTTGTTTTTAAAAGATCGCTGGTAGCGATAAGTCCGCCCACTGTCTCGTATCACTATGCACGACTAGGTAATGTTTTTTCTACCTTTTCTGAAAGTTATACCTTTATCTATCTATACTTATAATAAATCTGTAGAGAGGTCAATTCTGTACATGAAATATATTTCCAAAATAACTATCAGGGGGTGATTAGGGATTATACTGATGCCAAAAATGCATTCAGTAAAATTTTTGTCTGTCTGTCTGTCTGTATAACCGTTATAGAAACAAAAACTACTCAAAGGATTTTAGCGAAACTTGGTAAAATTATTATTCATACTCCTGAGCAGGTTATAGTATACTTTTCATCACGCTACAATAAATAGAAAAAAAAAAAAAAGGAAAATGTGAAAGTTTGGTTGTTTGTTACTCAATCACGCCAGAACGGCTTAACGGATCCTAATGAAATTTAGAACAAAGATAGACTATAGTCTGGAATAGCACATAAGCTACTTTTAATCCCGGGAACATGTTCCCTAGGGATCACGCGGGCGAAGCCGCTGGCAGAAGCTAGTATATTATAAAACAAGTCCTCCGCCGCGTCTGTCTGTCTGTTCACGATAAACACAAAAACTACTGCACCGATTTTCATGCTGTTTTTACCAATGGATAGAGTGGTTCTCGAGGAGGGTGTTAGTGTATAATTTCATTAGCATCAGGTAGTGGTGTACATAATAAAGAGTGTACAGCCATTTCAAAGAAATTTCGAAAAGGCTGGTTGACTATTCTCATGATCCAAGGCTTGGCTTTTACTTTGGGCATAGACTAAGCATTGCCATACAACGTGGCAATGCTACCAGACTCTTGGGCAGAGTGAGCTGACAGAGTGGAGGAGGATTTTTTTTATGCTGAATTTGTTGTTAGTTTAGTTTGTTTTATTTATTAATGATTAGCTGACCCGCGCAACTTCGTCTGCGTCACATTTTCCATTATTGCTCCGCTCCTATTTGTCTTAACGTGATGATATAGCCTATAACCTTCCTCGATAAATGAGCTATCTAACACTGAAAGAATTTTTCAAACCGGTCCAGTAGTTTCGGAGTCTATTCAATTCAAACAAAAAAAATCTGTCCTCTTTATAATATTAGTGTAGATAGTCTTTGTCTCTGACATCTCTGACCCAGACTAGAGTCAAGAGCAAACGCATCTCAAGAAAAAAAAAACTACTTTATTGAAATAAATGTCTAAATATTTAGTTTGGAACGGTGTTTCGCTGATCAGTAGAAACTGTTAGTTAGAAACGTCATTTCATTATTCCTGTGTCTATTAAGAGTATTCTATTCTATATGTGTCTTTGTGGATTGCTGGATTAGCAAAATGACATTGCATTAAACAACGCCCATAAAAACCACTCCTCTTTTTTTAGGGATGGGAAATTATCAAATGACTCCTCTCGCTCTAGGCAAAGCAGGAGGGAGTGTCAGACTCTTACTGACTAAAACCCATCCGTGTTGCTTCTAATGCCCTTTGCTTTCTAGGGCCGCGGTGACTCTTTCGAACAAACTCCGTAGCCCCCGCAAACCACAAACCCCTACCTTATTTTATTGTGTACATCTAAGAAGGTCACGTCTACAACGGACAGACTCTCCTCTTTATTGCTTCGCGCCCGTCAGCTAGAACCAAATTAAAACGTCTCATTAGCATTTGTACCCTTTCAACTAGAATATAGCATTTTGAGTATATTTACTGTAGAAATATAACAGACGCACGGGTCGATCTTCAAGTTTAAGCAACACTTGCCAAGGTTGGTCTGTAGATGGGTTACCATCTTAAAATACCGAGTTTCCTCCGTGCCTCGGAAAGCATGTTAAGCCTTTGGTCCCGGCTGTCAATTGTAGATCTTTGGCAGTCGTTACGAATCGTCAGAAACCAGTAAATCTGACTCCAGTCTTGCCATGAATTACCGTGTTACCCAATTGATGGAATGTGAAGGTCTGGTAGGCAGCCGCTCCACGTAAAATTCTGGTATCTGGCTGAATCCGGTTTGACTGGAAGCCAACCCCAATATAGTTAAGAAAAGGCTAGGCAGATGATGATAGAGAGAAAAAAAAAAACTAAGATGAGAGGGAACATATTCATTGTGCGTACGGCTAAGGAGTGGAATTCCCTGCCAGAATCTGTGTTTCCTGATAGCTACAACCTGGGAGAATATAAGTCAAGAGTGAACAGGTTACTTGTAGGCAAGCGTGCTCCATCCTCGATCGCATCATCGCTTACCATCAAGCGAGATAGTGGTCAAACGAGTGCCTATTTATAGTAAAAAAAGAATGACAACATGATTTGTCATTTACTGTCATATCGTGTTTTCATTAACTCTTAGTTCGGATTCGGGATTAATCGTAAGTAAGGTAATACGAAGTAAAAAACGCCCGCAAGTAAATCAAAAACTACGGACTTCGGGGTTCGTACTATAGTTGGGATGGGGAAAAACCTCACCCTGATCACATTGATATTAAGATTTCAAGTTGTACTTTGGTAAGAATATTTTCATGAAAGGTCGAAGAATGAAAGGATGTGATATAGATCTATGGTATCGAAGCCTCTTCATATACTCTGGTTTTTAACCGACTTCCCAAAAAAGAGGAGGTTCGCAATTCGGTTGTATTTTTTATGTTTTATACCTTATAACTCCGTCATTTACGAACCGATTTGAAAAAATCTTTTATAATGTTTTATCTGAAAAGATATAAGTACTTGTCCATTGGCCTATTTAAAATTTGGATTTTGAATCGAAATAGCTGGAATTCGTTTATTTGGATGATGGTTTTTTGTCAATCAAGTAATCGAAATTGCATATTTTGCTTTACTGCGATTTTTCATTAGTCATGTTAGGTGTGGGGTACCACTAAATAGTGAAAAACAAAAAAAATACAACCGACTTCCAAATGAAAAAAAAAACACGACAAAGTAAAAAATTACTTAAATTTCGGAAGTCGGTGTTCAAATACTAAGAAACTAACAAAAACAACGATTTAAACGTTTATACGTTCCTTAGATCATGTCCTCTGATCCCATACCTCTGCCTACCCAAGCGAGTCGACACAATTCCTCAATACAAACGATAACAGTGCTTCATTGTTGTTGGTCGCGAATCAATCAGCGTGAGCTCGCGCGACAATGGAGATTTGTAGCTCAGGATTACCTGCCAGTGTTGGGCAAGAATGTGTACAATGTACATGTTATTCAAGCTGGTTATATTAGGTAGGTAGGTTTCTAAGCGGGTTTGTATTGGAGCAAAGAACAGGTAAATGATCTTGGATGAAACGGCCCCATTTGTAGAATAGATATTTTACTAAAAATAATTCGTTGAAAAAATTATTCGTTTTAGTTATTCTGAAACCTTTTTAGGGTTCCGTAGCCAAATGGCAAAAACGGAACCCTTATAGATTCGTCATGTCTGTCCGTCCGTATGTCACATGCAGCCACTTGTGGCCAAAACTATAAGAACTATGCTGTTGAAACTTGGTAAGCAGATATTGTATTCTGTGAACCGCATTAAGATTTTCACACAAAAATAGAAAAAAAATGAATAAATTTTGGGGGTCCCCATACTTAGAACTGAAACTCAAAAATAAAAATTTCATCAAACCCATACGTGTGGGGTATCTATGGATAGGTCTTTAAATTGAATAGTTTGCGCGAGAGACCCTTCCAAAGTGGTAAAATGTATCCCCTCCCCTGTTACTTCTAAAATAAGAGAATTATAAAACTAAAAATAATATATTATGTATATTATCATGTAAACTATCAGCGAAAATTGGTTTGAACGAGATCTAGTAAGTGGTCCTTTTTATAATACGTCATAAATCGTAAATCGCAACTTTTGCTTATAATATAATACCTACAGGTTTGTACGGAACCCTCGGTGCGCGAGTCCGACTCGCAATTGGCCCGTTTTTTTTAATTACATAGAAGAGTTTTTCAGTTATTTTGAAGTCTTTATTTGGGAGACTTTTTTAATTATTTCGATGTGTTTTTAGTTATTTTGAGGTATTTGTAAGTTATTTTAACGTGTTATTATTTATTTTGGAGATTTTATTTCTTGTTCCATTGTGGCAATTATTAAAAATGTGATTTTTCATGGTGTTCTTTTATTTAAAAAACGGCTTTCTACTACTTAGGTACTTAAAAAATATTACCACACCTAACTCAAGTTAATTGTATATAGGCCAATTCTAAGCTTATTCTACTATATCTATCGTATTTCAGCATATTTATTGTATTTTTAAAGATTTAAACATTTCAAGTATCTTTTTATTCAAAGGAGAAAAATGATTTTTTTTACCTCCTGTAAAGTTAACTTTTTTGTGATAGACACTATTGATTTTTAACCGTCGATATATTATCCTTTAATTGTACCTACACTGTGTGAATCCGTGTGAGCCAAATAAATTAGTTTTATTTCTTTCTTTCAAGAGCAACCCCATCTCAATAAAAAAAAGATACTTTCCGTTCCGATACCATCTACGATTTGAACTTCCAAAGCATCCTGTTTCCATTAAAGATACCTACAGACAAGTTGCAATGGAATTAGAAAGGAGGGTAGGTACGTCAAGCTATATGACATTACCGTGCGTGGGGGCGTCCTGATGCGATTAGCATATACCCGGAGTTGTGAGGAAAGAATTTATTAATTCACTTGTTGTACACATCTTGATATGTTTCAGGGAAAGGGATATAAAGTTATTTGTATCGGGGAAATAATATGTGCAGTTGTAACTGAGCGCGTTTTTTAACGGATTTCCCAAAAAGGAGGAGGTTCTCAATTCGGTTGTTTTTTTATGTTTGTTACCTCATAACTCCGTCATTTATGAACCGATTTGAAAGATTTAAGTTTTATTTGATATACTTGTCGATTGGTCCCATTTAAATTTTATCAAAATCGGTTAGGAACATTGGTTTTGAAATCGAAATAGCTGGAATTCGTTTACAAGTAATCGAAATTGCATATTTTGCTTTCCTGCGATTTTGCAGTGATGTTGTTAGGTCTGTGGTACCATTAAAAAATGAAAAATAAAATACTTTTTACAAAAAAATACAACCGACTTCCAAGTAAAAAAGAGGAACTAAAAATTAAAAAATAACTGAATTTCGGAAGTCGATGTCGAAAGTACGAAGAAGCTAACAATAACACCGGCTTCCGAAATTAAAGTAACGAGCATGTCCTTTCTCGTTCCCGTAGTGCTCTCCTACTCAATCAGTCAGTAAGGGAAGAATTCTATATATTACGGCCACCACCGACCACCGTAGGCGCGGGCCTGTGGATGGTGAGCTATGGGCTAGCTCGCCGTCCGTCCGTCTTATGACGACAGGCCGTGTCGACGGCGCGTTCGTGTTCCACGCGTGCCTCAAAGAGTGTCAGCCTGCCGGAGTTGCGGGACTATTCGAAAGAGATACCGCGGCTCCGGAACACAAAGGGCAATGAAGGAACATGGATGGGTTTTAGTCAGTAAAAGTCTGACACTCCCTTCCGCTCCGCTCAGAACGGGAGAAGTCATTTGATGAGTTCCCATCCCAATAAAAAACTTTTTAAAAAAAAATACAACCGACTTTAACGGAAAAGTTTTTTATTTTTCACTTTTTAGTGGTGCCCCACACCTAACAACACCACTGCAAAATCGCAGAAAAGCAAAATACGCAATTTCGATTATCAAAGAATCATCCAACTAATCAAATTCCAGGTATTTCGATTTAAAATCCAAAGTTCGTAACCGATTTTGATATGATTTAAATGGGACTAATCTGCAAGTATATCCTTTCAGATAAAACAAGAATTTTTCAAATCGGTTCATAATTGTCGGAGTTAACGGTAACAAACATAAAAAAAAACATACAACCGAATTGATAACCTCCTCCTTTTTGGGAAGTCGGTTAAAAAAAAGGGCTAACTTTCGGAACCGTTAATCCTCACTCAGAACTTTTTTTATTTGTTAATGTTGCAACGATTAGCTGCTTTTTGTTTACTTTTGGTGGCGCTAGTTTATCACTTGTGGCGTCGAGTTACAGATCCATTGTTAGATTTACCCCTGCACGTCTGCACGTGTAGGTGGGCACGCCCTTTATGTCTGGAGGCTTATTAAGTTAGATTAACATTGTTTTTTATGCTTGAGTTGTCTGATTATGATGGCATAATTGAGCATGTTTTTAGGTTGTACGCGTTACCTATGTTATATTATTTTCTTTGTAATAATACTTTGCATACCTACTATTGGATAAATGCGAGTTCTTCTAACGCAACAAACAGATATGTTGCTAGGGAGTTTGTTGGCCACTTCTTCTTCCCAGCTAAAACACTAGGAAGTGGTGACGGGCGCGCGTTTTTGGGGGACTGTCTATTTGTAAACGTTGATGTTCAAAAAGTGCTGGCACATTGAACATTAATTATTATACTATTACTACCATACATCCTCACTCTCCAAACCCAGCTGATATACGTCCCCAAAGTTGAGCAAACTTAAGGCCGTACCCTGACCAAATAACCTTGAGCATTTTTTCCCTCAATAACAGCACAAGAGATACAATAGCGAATACGCTCAGAATGTTGAATAAAATCGTTATAAAATCTAATTTTGGTCGTTTGAAAAAAATACTTCTACCAAAATGTTCATAATTAAAATGCCTATCCATTAGTGTAAGTACATAATCAAAATAATCGTTAGTTTTCGAGAAGATGCATGTTTTCTCATTTCTGTGGTTTCTTTGTGAGGAGATTACTTAAACATTATACTTAGTAATAAAAAATAAAATCTACCATTTTGAAGCCAAGATTATGTAGAAATTTAATGTATTTTTTATTAGTTGATATTTCTTTTGGATAAAGAGTAGATAGCTCCAAAAACTGCACAAAAAACGGCTAGCGCTGCGTTTTGCTCGGGGACGCGCCTTAAGTAAATGTAGTCTGTAGTTCTATTCATATTAAATCAATGTTTGCAGGGAGAGCGCTGGGAGACGTAAGATGCCCTATTTTGTGCGAAGGTCGAATTTCCTTTGCTCCTTTTCGTCCTATGCATTATTGGGTACTTGCTACCTTGTAAGGCGATGGGTTAATTTTATTTGGGGTCTTATCTTACTATTGGTGTTTGGCCCAGTGGAAATTAACATTAAAATTGCAAAGCACGATTTAGTTTTGCATTTTTGACATGTATAAATTGTATAAATTAGTTAGGGTGATGTGAATCCAAATTTGTAACTTTGAAAAGCTTGTGAGAGTGTTAGATTCTTTGGGTGCCTGTCCATTTGGCCGGAGCGAGGCAACGGAGAAATATAAACCAATCATGTCAGACAAAATGTCAGTGACTCATGTGGTGTGGAGATTTTTGCAATTCAATTGGGTTAAACTTTTTCTCGGCCTCGCTCCGCGCAAATGGACAGGCACCCAAGAGTCTGGCACTTCCATCCACTTTGCCCAGAGCGCTAGGAGTAATTTTTTTGAATGGACTGGTACCCTTACCCATCCGTGTTCCTCGAGGTGACTCTTTCGAACAAATTCCGGAACCCTGAACTTTATTGTAACCCACGTACTGTTGATATTGGCCACCGTGACCGAACTTCGGAAATTCAGTCGGGTGGAATAAATTATTCAACTGCATTCAGTAACAATGAAAGCCAATCCCAACACAGACAAGGCTCGGCGGATGACAGGTATTTCCTGGAAACCCTTTGATCCGTACAGTGTATGTTTGTTGTGGTGTATATTGCGTCCATCCTGTATAGCCTATTTGTTGTGCTATATGTTGTTTCCACCTAATACAGGGTGAATTTGAGAGCTTTTCCTCAGTTTGCCATGTATCGTTATTACCCGACTGCGAAAGAAGGAGGTGTTTTTCAAGTGTATGTACGTATATTTCTTTAGCACGCCCTAGAGCCTAAACGGCTTGTCGTATTTTTATGTGAGTGATGTCAATAGATTCGTTTTAGTCGTCAGAGTGACACCGGGTACATTAAAAAAAACAAAATTAGTTAAGGATTAAAATGGCCGATTTTTGGCAAAATATTATGTCTTTAAATAAAATCAACACTTTGGGATGGTGTAGTAATAGGTACAGGGTGTTTTTTTTTGCAAAACCAACCGGTTCGATTCCTGCCGAAGAATGCCGATTTTCAAAAACACAATGATGCAGTTTTAGTTTTCATAAAAATCAGGTTCGAGACTCCTTTCAGTATTTTTGGCTAATCATCATAGATTTGGATTTGGCCATTCACCCACACTTTAATAATTCATCTTGTAAATTACGTGGATCCTTTGTAGTGTGTGTTTGTTGTAGTACACGCAGTGCCATTTAAGTAGTCTTGCGACAGCAGCCCGCTTCATCATACAATGACTATTACGCATTCATTAAAAAAAAAACAGTTTTGAACCTTTGATGAAGCCGGGAGTGCCGGCAGAAGGGAAAACTTGAACATTAACGTTGTGCATTTTTTAATCATCCGTCTTACGAATTTTCGATCAGGTCACGTGACCAGGACACGAGTTTAACATTTTATGCCCATCCCAAGAAAATACTCAACGCCGCTAAAGAAGTTTTCACTTCCAAAAAAGAACATTATCATGACGCATTCGACGTAGTTTGATACATTCAGCAGCGAGTACAGTCCAATCTTTACTTTCCAAGGACAGCGCAAAATGGAACAGTGACATTATATTGATACGTAAACATTATAAACTGGGTGTTTCATAATTCTAATGCATTATTTAGTTTTGCTCAACCCATTATCTCAATCAAAGAAAAAATTATAAAAAATCGTGCCTAGAGGAGTAGCTCGTGGCTCAATAATAACAGCCACATGGGTCGATCTTCAAGGTAAAGCGATGCTTGCCAAGGTTGGTCTGTAGATGGGTAACCACCTTAACATACCGAATTTCCTCCGTGCCTCGGAAAGCACGTTAAGCCGTTGCTCCCGGCTGTCATTTGTAAATATTTGGCAGTCGTTACGGATTCTCAGAAGCCCGTAAATCTGACTCCAAACTTGCCAAGAAGTACCGTGTTACCCAGGTAATGGTCTGCTAGACAGTCGCTTCACGTACAATACGGGTATTCAGCTGAATCCGGTTTGATTGGAAGCGGACCCTAATATGATGAAAAGGCTGATGATGATTTTAATCGCGCCTTGGGGTTGTTAATGTCGGGTACATTAAGTGGGCCGCCTTTGTAAGAGGACTACAATGGCGACGTATGTATTGCCTCCGCCCTGTATAGTGTATGTGCACAAAATCCGGTGTTTGTGACCGGATGACGTCGGCCACGATTGATTGGGTTCTATATCAAAGCTCGGTTTTATTCTCGTGATGTTACTAAGAACTACGTTTAGACGAAATATAGAGGCCTATTTTTGGTTTTTGTAGGGGTTTATTACTCTGGTCCATATTTACTTAGGATACTATAACAATTATTATCATTACAGCACAACATTAGCATATGGCTAGGAGCTGATGGCTAAATATTATCAGCCCCACAGGTCACTCTTCCACTTTCAGCAACATATGCCAAGGTTGGTATGTGGATGGGTGACCATCTTAACATACCGAGTGTCCTCCGTGCCTCGGAAAGCACGTTAAGCCATTGGTCCCGGCTGTCATTTGTAGATCTTTTGCAGATTGTAAACTTTCGGTAAATTGTCAACTGAACATGATAGTTTATAATTACTCGATTTCGTTCCGAGAAAATGTGAACTGAAACGCTCAGTAGTTTGTTCATATGTGATGTCACAAGTACGCCATATAAATTAGAATTAGCTAGTGCTACCGCACTGGCGACGAGAGCAGAAAGTTGCAATTTTCTGCTTCTTCTTCTGTTCGGTACTCAATACTCAATTCTTTATTGCATTCCACAATCTAGGCTTAGGTGGTAAACATTTTAAAGGTAACAATCGTGGACCCTGTCGGGCACAGCAAAAGAAAGATACCTATGTGGAGCAAAACACACTCACCGACGCTATCTACATCGCGGCCCTTGCACGTTCCAAAGACAAAAAGTAGATCCTATCATAACCTAGGCAAGATTTGAACGTCGGATAAGCATTATAATAACAATAGATTAAAAAATGCTTTACACCCACTGCGGAAAGCTGAGTTTTATTTTCTTTTCTGAGAACCACAGTTCGCGGAAACTCAATTACTTAACATCAAAAAATGTATTAAGTAAAGTTCATTGCCCCCAAGCGTTTAGGGAATACTAATTCATAAATTACTAGTGAGTTATGAATCGCCTACTTTTTCTTAATTAACTGCGAACTGCCTGTCGAAGTCGTGGGCGAATTGACTGCGGAAATATAGGAGTGTTTCAGAGCCATCTTTTGCCTATTAGGGGCCCAAGGCTCATGGCAATGGGGCCCCTATGAACTTGACAGAAAACTATCTTGCTAAAACTGGCAAAAAAAATAACGGGTTGCACTCCGGGAGCGCCGGCAGAAGTGAAAACTTGAACATTAACATTGTAAATTTTTGAATCATCCGTCTTATGAATTTTCGATCAGGTCACGTGTCCTGACGCGAGTTTAACACTTTATACCCATCCCAAGAAAAGTTCTCAACGCCGCCAAAGAAGTTTTCACTTCAAAAAAAACAAAAGTCACATTAAATTAAAAGTTAGCATTTACAAGATATTGCTTGATTAAAAATATGTAGTAAATGCTTTGTTGAATTAAGTCAACACTGTTGTAAATAAAGTTTAAATAATTCAATATAATTAAATACATATTTTTCGATTCATTTTTTAAATTTACAAATGGATAAATGAAGTGAATTGTGTACTATTGTCGATTACTTGGATGACACAAAACCGTCATCCCAGTAAACGAATTACAGCAAAGAGTTTTTCAAATCAGTTCATAAATGTCGGAGTTATGAGGTAAAAAACATAAAAAAAATACAATCAAATTGAGAACCTCCTTCTTTTTTGAAGTCAGTTAAAAGAAAAAAGGGAACCCCAATGGGATTAATCGAGTGTTTGTAAGTTTGTTTGTCACAGTCAATTTGCTTCAGATCTAGGGCGATTCACTTAAAATTTGATACACATAAGGTGTGAACGAACTATACAGGATCTGCAGTGCGGTTCTTGAAACATGTCGAGGTGAACACTTAGACGAACTCAACGACAAGTGAGCTGTCAAACCATACAAACAAGATGGCATGACAGCTCAATTGACGTTCACTCCACATAACTGTACACTGTGTGATGTCGACAGAATCGAACGGCTATAAAGGTGGTGACGAGCGATGGAAGTCCCATCTCTTTCGGCTGAAACGATAAAAATGATCATGATGCTAAGTTTAAGTAATGGCGCAGATACTTTTAAACCAACAACGAATAAAAAAGTAAGCTTTAAAATATTATAAAAAATCATCAAAAGCAAAACTTTTTGTGCTACATTTCAACAAGGCTTCTCTGCACTCGTCCGTCATTAGGAACTACTTGTGTAAATGCAAGTGATGACGTCACTAACCTACCCTCACTGTGTTTGCATAAAAAGTGCAATAAAGCGACCCATTCACTACGGACGCTGTAACCGGGTCATGGTAAACATACGGGGCGGAAGAAAGTGTGTGCACGCTGTAAAGTTTGTGCTTGACGCAATTAGGAGAAGGTACTAGAATCTATACTATATCTATTCTATATATATAATACTAGCTTCTTCCCGCGACTTCGTCTGCGTAGACTTTAGAACTGGTGTGCAACTTAATTGCCTCATATTGTCATTCTTGTAATTGCATCTTCATGATTCTGGTATTCAGATAGTGAGTCCCAAAATTACTTCGACATGTTTGTGGTCCCCTGGAAGGTACTTGTGAATTTTTAGCGCTCACGATTCTGGTCGAACAATATATCAACTGTCTGGTATTCTGGTATCTACTTGTAAATCTGTAGCGCTCATATTTCCAGCCTCAGAAATACTCCAACATGTTGTTGTTATCCTGGTACTTTTGAATCGCTTGCAATGAAAGTCATCTATTTTCCAGAAAAAAAAACTACCCTAAACAGTTTGACATGTTTCTGCTCTGCTGGTACTCGAGAATCTTTGGCACTCACAAATTCAGCCCCGAAAATACTTCGACATGTTTCTGCTCTCTTGTTACTTATGAATCTTTAGCGCTCATATTTCCCGCTTCGAAAGTACTTGGACTGGTTTTTTTAATAATATTAGAAGGATTGTGGTGAGAAAAATCTCATCTCATCTCATCTCATCTCATCTCATCTCGTCTTATCTCACTTTCAAGAAAAACTGAACTACTCTTAAAGTCCTACTATCCTACTAATGACTTATTAGTACTTGTAAATCTTTCACGCTCACAATTCCGGCACTGAAAACATCTCGAAATGTTTCTGCGTCCTGGTACTTGTGAATGTATAGCGTTCATAATTCCAGCAACTTAAAAACTTTCAGATATTTCTCTCCTGGTATTTTAATCTATCTGTAGCGCTCGTTATTTTCTGGTGAAATACCTCGACATGTTTCTGCTCTTCTGGTACTTGTGAATGTATAGCGTTGCTTCGATATATTTCTGATCTCCTGGTACTTGTGAATCTAAAGCGCTCATATCAATCAAGCCCCAAAAAAACTTCCGAAATGTTACTGCTCTCCTGGTACTTGTGAAACTGTAGCGTTCCTAATTCCGGCCCCGGAATACCTCGATATGTTTCTGCTCTCCTGATGAATCTGTAACGCTCGGAATTCCAGTCCCGAAAATACTTCGAAAAGTTTCTGCTCTGCTAATAAAAAAAAACTTGCCCAAAAATAATTTGACATGTTGCTGGTCTCCTGGTACTTGTGAATCTTTTAGCACTCGTAACAAAATTCTAGCCCGGTAAAAAATTTCGACATGTTTCTGTTCTCCTGGTACTTTTGAATCTGAAGTACGAAGTACTAAGGTAGCAGAAACTTTGTACTTCCACTTCTTTCTCTGTCTCCATTAAGTCATGTATGTCACCGGGATAGAAAGTAGCCTATGTGTTAATTCAGGATGTGACCTACATATGTGCCAAATTTCATCTAAATCCCTTTTAGAATATTAGTAGGATTATTAATATTATAAAGCAGAAGAGTTTGTTTGTTTGTTGAACGCGCTAATCTCAGAAACTATTGGTCCGATTTCAGTGAAATTCTTTCAGTGTTAGATAGCCCATTTATCGAGGAAGGCTATAGGCTATTATATATCATCACGCTATGACCAATAGGAGCGGAGAAATAATCGAAAAGGTGACGCAGACGATGTTGCGCGAGTACTGACAGATAGCGACTGAGATGGGTAAGCGAAATAAATGGGCTATCTAACAATGAAAGTTTTTTTCAAATCGGACCCGTACTTCCTGAGATTAGCGCGTTCAACCAAACAAACAAACAAACTCTTTAGAGAAAGATCAATATTATATTCTACACAGAATTATCGAGCTAAAATATTTATCAATTTGACCCAGTAGTTCCTGAGATTAAGACATTCAACCAAACAAACTCTTCAGATTTGTATTAGTATAGATTGGCCAAGTTCAATATTATATTCTACACAGAATGATTGAGCTAGTAACAAAGAAAAATGGTGTCAGTGAAACAGTTATGTATTCATTTATTTAATTCCGACCATCTGGAAGCGATCACGCTGGTATTTCTACAAACAAGCAAGCGTTGTTCTTTCTATTGATTGGAAACAAGACTCTTGGTTCATGGTTATTTTGTCTATGCTATTTTCATAACATTTGTGCACACTTACTCTGTATCGTTTTTTAACCGACTTCCCAAAAAGGAGGAGGTTATCAATTCGGTTGTTTTTTTTTTATGTTTGTTACCTCATAACTCCGACAATTATGAACCGATTTGAAAAATTCTTGTTTTTTCTGAAATGAATGGTCCCATTTAAATCATATCAAAATCGGTTACGAACTTTGGATTTTAAATCGAAATAGCTGGAATTTGACTATTTAGATGACTCTTTGATAATCGAAATTGCGTATTTTGCTTTTCTGCGATTTTGCAGTGGTGTTAGGTGTGGGGCACCACTAAACAGTGAAAAATAAAAAAAACTTTTTACAAAAAAATACAACCGACTTCCAAAAAAAACACTACAAAGTAAAAAATAACTTTAAATTCGGAAGTCGGTGTCAAAATACGAAGAAACTAACAAAAACACCGACTTCCGAAATTAAAGTTATTTTTTACTTTGTAGTGTTTTTTTTATACGCACGATTTTGAGTCTAGTTGCTATTGTTTAGCGGTAGTTCTTTGCAAAGTTTCCATTTGCAAATTAATCATGAATGCGAATGTTCGATTTTTTTTAAGGTGCCTACAGATTATTTTTTATATGAGATGGGACTCTAGTCTTGGTCAGATATTTCGGAGAGAAGTCTACGATGGAGCGAGCTTACTCAGAAGGAGCCTGTTCACTTTGACTTTAAAGAGGTGAGGGTTGAAAGCGTTCGGAAACAAAGACATTCAATCTTGGATTGCATGCTTTTTTAACCGACTTCCCAAAAAGGAGGAGGTTCTCAATTCGGTTGTTTTTTTTCTCATAACTCCGACAATTATGAACCGATTTGAAAAACTCTTGTTTTTTCTGAAAGGATATACTTGCAGATTGGTACCATTTAAATTTTATCAAAATCGGGTACGAAGTTTGGATTTTAAATCGAAATAGCTGGAATTCGTCTACTCGGACGATGGTTTTATGTCATCTAAGTAATCGTGCAGTGGTGTTGTTAGGTGTGGGGTACCACTAAAAAGTGAAAAATAAAAAACTATTTACAAATAAATACAACAGACTTCCAAAAAAATAAACTACAAAGTAAAAAATAAGTCGGTGTCAAAATACGAAGAAAGTAACAAAAACACCGACTTCCGATTAAAGTTATTTTTTACTTTGTAGTTTTTTTTGGAAGACGGTTGTATTTTTTTGTTAAAAGTTTTTTTTAACGATCGACTAGTAGTATTATTATGACCCTGTGCAGGGTAAGGCCTCCCTACCGATTTCCCCAGTCTTCTACAATTTTGGGCCATTCTTGAAGGTGTTCAGCTCGTCCCACCAACGGGCATGCCCAGAGAGAGATTCTCTGGGCATGCCCGTTTCCCTTCCCTTGCTTCTGGGATCCACTGTGTGGTAATCTTTGCCCATTGCTCCTTCAACATGCTGTAGATATGACCAGTCCAGTTCTACTTTAACAACGCAGCGGTGTAACCAACGTCCGCTATTTGTTTTCGGAACGAAGTATAGTTTCCAATGCGAACGGACCAACGATTTCGATTTTTTGTATCAAACTCTGTATTTAAAGAAGCTGAGAAGTCTAACATAGTATTAATTGCTGATAAACCTATTGTGTATAAGAAAGAAAGAAAATTTATTCACTCCCCCAGAAGCGACACACAATTACAACTTAAATTAACAAATTAAAAAAAAAAACACAATAAGCTAAAAACTATACAAAACCAGAAATATTCATCTATGTCAGGATTCTCAGGCCGGGCATCAATCTACCTCGACTCTCTGGTCACACCACAGACATACATGTATCTGACATCGACGCACAAACGATTTCCATGGGTCCGGGGCATGATTCTGGACACCCTAGACTTGAAATTTTTCGTCGGCTTTTTTCTCATTTTTTTATTTTTTTCAAGGGTTTTTTTACTTTAGACTGCTCATAATCTTATTCTGACCTAACCCAATGAGATTTTTAATAAAAAAATAATTAATTAACTACTTTCACTAAAAAGAGCAATCTGAATAAAGCCACAAATAGATTTCAGCTCAGCTGAGCTGATACTTTGTGGTACTCTTGAAAAAAATTAGAAAAGAACCGACGAAAAATTCCAACACTGGGGTGTCCAGAATCATGCCCTGGACCCATGGACATCGTTTGTGCGTCGATGTCAGATACACGCGGTATTATATATAAAGTTTTTTGCTAGTAAATTATAAATATAATATAAATATAAATAAATCAGGATAATTATTTAAAAAAATATTCATAAGACGACTAAAAAGCTTTTCAAGCAGTCTGATGCAGAACTTGGTGGCAAATATTTTTCCATCATAGATTTAAGACGAGCCAAAAAACATACAAACATACGTGGACATGATTGTACATACATACTCTCTAAATACATAACCCTCCTTCTGTGGCAGTCGGGTAAAAAAACAGCCAGCGTGCTATAAAGTTAGACGCGCGTCCCCGCACAAACTCCTTCCCGTATGTTTCCACGATAGTTGCATCCGTGCTCAACGATGCGATCTTGAATACTGATAATCGAAACAGACGTATAACATATAGGTTACTATGTTTGTAGAGACATTGATTTCTGATAGATAAAATAGTATACAAAGGTTGTGAACGGTCCGTTGCACGACGATCTGTAGGCTTTTCAAAGTCTTTAGCTAAGTAGGTAAGTAAAGTGAGGTAAAAATTAATTTATTTCTCACACTAATAAAAACAAACACAGTAAAGTTAGTGTTCAAAATAAATGGAGTGGCCCTGCCTTGTATTTCGAGCAGCCCTGTATTTCAGGACTCCCAAGGGCTAATAGGCTAGATTCCATCATCCACAAATTGCAAAACTATTTAGTCCGTCGGTTAGAGTATTGAAAAATAATGGACACGTATTTTTTGTTTTTGTAAATCAATGAATATTGACAAAGATAAAACGCATCAAAACTCGGGAGTAGGGGCTCATGACGTCACGACTCACTGAAAATTATGTGTGACGTTTTGAGAATTTTAAAAGCGTCGTAACTTCGTCAATTTTGGTTCCCGTGACTAAAGAAAAAACACGGGTCAAATATTTTTTGATAATCTAACTGACGAACTAATTAGATTTTTTCAGGACACAAGCCTATTCTACTAATTTTTAAACAACTTTCGCATTCGCATGTCAATCGCGAACTGTCAAAAAAGCCTTAATTTTCATACATTTTTGACAGATTGCGATTGACATGCGAATGTGAAAGTTATGATTGCGATTGAGATGCGAATGTGAAAATTAGTTAAATTGGCACACAGGTCTTCCTCCAGCGGCGAGTAATTTGGTACAATTTATTAATGAATGACTGTGTTTGTGTGAGTGCGTGTGTGATGTGTGTATGTTTGTGTGTGTGCGTGTGTATGTGTGTGTGTGTTGTTTTGTGTTAGCTATACTATTAAACTATAGCAAAATCGAATCGTAATATTAACTGAGAATGACTGGTCACATATAGGATCAGGGGGACTAAAAGGCCTCTTTAGGAGAATCATGAAATTAATCATTAATAATGAATCATGAATCATTTATTATAATTCTAACATGCTTGTGGGACTTCTTTCTCTGTACGGAGAAGTCCCGCAAGCGTCACCGCATCCAGTGTATTCTAGCGTCAGTACACTTTCAGAATAAAACCCCCATCTTTTCAAACCAGAAGAGGAAAGATAACTTTTATCTTACCACTCATTAACAAAGAACCCAACACTATCTTGTCTCAGACAAAGGAATGAATTCCCACCGCATTCTGACCAGTAAATAACATTCATCAGTTTTCCTAATCGCTACGCTAAGGAACGCTGCAGCTGTGTACTGGATGGGAAAATTCCCATTCGCTACGACAAATGGCGTACTATTAATAAAGGACTTGACTTTTGTCTTGTTGGATAATCTCGAGGATTTTTGGGCCCTGAAGCCTTTAAGCTTTCGCTTGGGAATAGGGGTTCGTTGTCATCGTAATTTGGAGGTTGTGTTTGTTTTAATTTTGGTTGATGTGCTACAGGGTTCTTAGTTTACAGGGTGTAACGAAATGGTTTGGTCATTTTTTTTTAAAGCTTCTGCCAGTTCAATTAACCATTTTTTTCTAAGAAGTCATTGTCAATTCCCAATCAAAAATTTAATTTTCATTACAAATGTGTCAACCGATCGAAATTAGAACGGGACAAGCAATTTTTTTGGAATGATTGTGTTTTTTTTTATTTGTAATGGGTTTGCTCTTGACTTCAGTCTTTGCCTTGATGACAGAGACAAAGTCTACGATGGAGCGAGGTTACCCAGAAAGAGCCTGTTCACTCTAACTTTGAAGAGATTAGGGTTGTAAGCGTTCGGAAACACAGACGCGGGCAAAGAGTTCCACTCCTTCGCTGTGCGCATTATGAAAGACGTTTCTAAACGCTTAGTGCGAATTTGTGGAATAGCAACAAGTTAGGGATGGTAAGTTGTAGTGCGTCTGGATGTCCGATGGTAGAAGGGGTCTGGTGGGATGAGGTCTTGGAGTTCTTGGGCACACTCTCCGAAGTATAATCTGTAGAAGACCGACAAGCAGGCTGACTTTCTTGAAGAAACTTGTTCATCAACATGCCAGAAGCAGTTTTTTATTTTTATTTTACCATATCTTTTTGTTACAACCTGCGCAGTAAGTTACGTCATGGTTCCAAAATGTCCTGCGGTCCCATGGTCCCAAAATTCTACGTAATTTTGTAATCCAAAGTTGAAATTTAACTAAAAGTTTGCAGTAGGTAAATAAATTATTACACAGTTAATTTATTATTTATGACAAGCTTTTTTCCCTTAGCCAAACCCCAAAGACGATGGTTTTTCCGGGATTAAAGTAATCATTTTTTATGTATACGTCCGTCGAAGTCAACTAACTTCCTCAGCCTTTTAATTGGTGGCCTAACCTTTTCATTGAACTAATAGCCTCGGCTGGGCCTTAGATTCATTTAAGCCCCACACAGGCAAGTTTGGTTAAGTAGTTGCAACCCTCTAGGGTTTGGTATGGTACTGCGAGTGGCAATCGACAAAAAAAAATCATACAAAAATTCCAAAAATTTAAAATTCATTTATTTTGAACTGAACATTGTAGGTACTGTTAAATCAGTTGTCTTTATCCGATTGTGCTGAAATTTGTTATACACGGTTATTTTTTATGACAATGCATGGTTAGCTATGTAGAATAGAATAAAATAGAATAGAAAACATTTATTCGATACTGACACAGCACAACAGCAAAACCACAATATGAAAAAAAAAAAAAGAAATAAGCGAAACAAAAACATACAATACAATACAATATGGCGGATCATCCAAGATGGCCGACTAGTTATTATTTCTCACTACCACACTATGGGTATCAAATAAAAGGGCTTGCTGTTACAACGTCACAGTCAAGCTGGTCAGTAGAGTTTGTTTTTAAAGGAGCGATTTAATGAACAGGCTAGGCAGCTAACGAAATGGCTGATGTAACCAGTTGGCTGCGTCATATTTGCCATGAATCTAAGCGTACCATGACGATCATGACGCATAAGTTTATTATTAATCAAGCGGCTTTGCAACAAAAATATCACTCAAACAAAAAGAAAGCGATAAATGCAAAAGCACAAAAATAAATATGCAAATGTATTCTTTATATCCAAGTTTAGTAAATTCCAGTGCGATTTAGCCAAATCCGCCAGATTTAGCTGGAGTCACGGCGGGATCATAGTCTGAATTGAAAAAGATGGCGCTAGGTATCTGTTTTCTTTCACGCTTTTCTTTTAAAATGTTATACTTTGTATTACCGCATGTTTTTATTCTGTAGGAATTAGGTAGGTACGTCGTTTTGATTTTTTTGTTTGTGCGCCCATTTTCCCACCCCAAGGAAGAAATACAGTAACCTTACTTGCCAACTAAACTTTAAAAAAAAACTTTTTACGAAAAAAATAATAATAATAATTTGGAAGTCGGTTGTATTTTTTTTGTAAAAAGTTTTTATTTTTCACTTTTTAGTGGTACCCCACACCTAACAACAGGACTGCAAAATCGCAGAAAAGCAAAATATGCAATTTCGATTAAGTACTTAGATGACAAAAAACCATCATCCAAGTAAACGAATTCCAGCTATTACGATTTAAAATCCAAACTTCGTAACCGATTTTGATAAAATTTAAATGGGACCAATTGGCAAGTATTTCATTGAATTTTTCAAATCAGTTCATAAATTACGGAGTTATGAGGAAATATAAAAAAAATCCGGCCAAGTGCGAGTCGGACTCGCGCACCAAGGGTTATATTATAAGCAGAAGTTGCGATTTACGATTTATGACGTATTAATAATTAACTACTTACTAGATCTCGTTCAAACCAATTTTCGCTGGTAGTTTACATGGTAATGTACATCATATATTTTGATTAGTTTTATCTTTTCTTATTTTAGAAGTTAAGGGGGGGGGGGGGGACATACATTTTACCACTTTGGAAGTGACTCTCGCGCAAACTGTTCAGTTTAGAAAAAAAATATACTGGAAACCTCAATATCATTTTCGAAGACCTATCTATAAATGCCCCACACCTATGGGTTCGATGAAAAATTTTTTTTTGAGTTTCAGTTCCTGTGATGTATGGGGACCCCCAAAATTTATAGTTATTTTTCTATTTTTGTGTGAAAATCTTTATGCGGTTTACGGAATACATCTACTTACCAAGTTTAAACAGCATATTTCTTACAGTTTCGGAGAAAAGTGGCTGTGACATACGGACGGACGGACAGACAGACAGACAGACGGACAGACATGACGAATCTATAAAAAGCAACCGAATTCAGAACCTCCTCCTTTTTGGGAAGTCGGTTAAAAATTTAATTGAAATGAATCTAACAAGCGTTGAATATTCGTACAATTTTAACGCACGATAATCGCTAAACCGCTGATTAACTAAACAGCGATTAAGTTCAGGTTTAACACGTAATTAATTTAGATAAGAGATAAGTTATGTTCCTTATTAACTTAATGAGCTACTTCATAGTCCGTAGTCACGGATAAACCGACAATTTGTTATATTTTAGTATGAACAGCAAACTTGATTTTATTAATTTATTTACTTTATTCAGGTTAATCAACAACTGTTTACACCAGTACGTACATATTATTAGCAGCTTATTATTTATTGACACAGTAAAAGTTGTACATAATGATGCGTACAATGACCCCTTAACATGTATTGCGTTTATTCTCTTACACGTTCTATAAGAACAGAAGTTTTCAATCTACATGATACAAACATATATAACCAAAAATAATTAGCTTTTTCATTTCTGTCGCCTATTGTTTGTATTTTTTGGCTTGTGGTGAGAAATAAACACTTATTTATTTATTTATTTATATACCAGTTCTCAATCTACGATAATCTATAGATAGTATAAAAGTGAATCGATGAATGTGTTGCTAAGCGCAAATCTCGAGTACATCTGAACCGATTTTGCTAATTCTTTTTTTGTTATGTTTGTTATTATCAGGAGAAGGTTTTGTACAAAAAAAAAATGACAGTTGAAGGGAGCGAAGCCGCGGGGAACAGCTGGTGTCCAATTAAAAATCTCAATCAAAATGAATATGAAAGACTCTCCTCCACGGGAACTTTCCACCATCATAAGTTATTCGTCCGTCGACGAGCAATGAACGTAAACTTGTGCGTTAACGTTAATTGCAGCTATAACGTCGTCAAGGTGACGGATAACGCAAAAACCTAATCTATATCTATACCTACTAATATTATAAAGAGGTAACATTTGTTTGTAAGTTTGTATGTAGGGGGTAATCTCAGGAACTACTGGTCCGATTTGAAAAATTCTTTCAGTATTAGATAGCCCATTTAACTGGAAAGGTTATAGGCTATATATCATCACGCTAAGACTAAAAGGAGCCGAGCATTAATGGAAAATGTGACGCAGACGAAGTTGCGTGTGTCAGCTAGCATATCTTATACTGTTACTAGTTTTGAGGATTTAGTGGGGTCTTTATAAAATTGAAAGGTCTTTTTAAAGGTATAATATTGTATACCGATTATTTCGAGGTTTCTGATCCGATTTGTGTGATTCTTTTTTCGTTCGATGCGGCATACTTGCCATTTGATCCCGTAAAAGTTTAATTTAGTGTGGATCAGACGTTTTTATTTTATGAGCATTTTTGCTTTTTTCAATTTTTGCGTTGATGAAGACGTCGTCCAAGTATCACCACTTAAAAGCGAAAAATAAAAATAAAAAACTTAAACTTAAAAATATAACCGACTTCCAAACAAAACACTACGAAGTATAAAATACCTTTAACTGCGGAAAGTACTAGAAACACCGACTTCCGAAATTCAAGTTATTTTATACTTTGTGTTTTTGGTTTTGTTTTTTCAATATTTTTCACTAGCGTTTGTCCGCGACTTCGTAGACGCATAATATCCCGTTTCTGTATAGCCTAGGTTTCCTCATGAATATTTAATCACTACTTAGGTACTATAATTATAAAACTAAATCATCACCCACGTCGGTCTGTTCGCGATAAACTCAAAAACTATTGCACCTATTTTCATGCTGTTTTCACCAATGAATAGAGTGGTTCACGAAGAAGGTTTTAGTTTCATTTGACAAGCGTGCGAAGCCGAGAGCATCAGCTAGTGAATAATATTTGAGAATTTTCCAGATCCTGCCTGTCCACTATGACAAATTTTACATCCAAGTGCCGCCACTAAAAATGGCGAATTACATTTTTTCTTTCACAACTTCCTCAATATGAGTATCAAAGTCGTATCAAATCTAGTAGAATAATGAATAATACTAGATTGAAAGAGAATCTATACTAATATTATAAAGCAGAAGAGTTTGTTTGTTTGTTTGGTTGAACGCGCTAATCTCAGGAACTCCTGCTCCGATTTGAAAAATTCTTTCAGTGTTAGATAGCCCATTTATTGAGGAAGGTTATAGGCTACATATCATCACGCTAAGACAAATAGGAGCGGAGCAGTAATGGAAAATGTGAGGCAGACGAAGTTGCGCGGGTCAGCTAGTGAAGAATATAATAGAAAACGAAATGAAAATTAAGTTTAGAAAGCGTGAAATAAAATAAAATTTTTAAATTTTAAAACCCCCGTCAAAAGAAAACTTTCAAAAGTAAAAAATATTTTCTGTTTATCCTTTTACGATTTTGTGGGCCAAGCGTCATGGCGTCGGGAGACTGCTAATACTTATAATTATGTACTTAGTGAATACAAAAGATTTGCGATCTCCCGAGGCAAACAGGCTTCGCCCAAACAGTTATACCTATATTAAGATCAATAGAAATATTTTTTTACTTTTGAAAGTTGTTTTGTCGGTGGTTAATAATTTTTTTTTATAAAACGTAAACAAAAGCCCAAACATAAAAAACCTATCATTCACAAAATTGAATGCGACAAATGAAAACAACACGTTACATCAAATTCTAACAACCTTCCAACTGACATGCCAACAAACGTGTCCGGCATTTCAACAGAATTCAGTTGAAAGCATTCTGAAACCCCTGAAATTCACAGCCATAACATTTATAAAGTTTTCAGGCTTGAGTTGAATGTTTTTAATTTGTCGTAGCAAAACTTTTTTGTGAAATATTCATCACACAAAAAAAAAGAAATACAATGGAGAGTGAAAGGAGTTGCTTGAACTAAGGAACGAACGATATTAAATTTGTTCATTCGGTCTTTGAACGAATGAGTGAATGGTATCGAGTGGTAATCGAATCGAATGAGGAAGAATGGGGATGGAATGTTTTGTTGTGTTTCTTTGTTTAGAATAGATTTCATAACCGAGATAAATGACAAAGAGATTATTCTTTTTTGTAGGATGTCATCATTGATTTTATATATCAATGGATGTTATTAAGAGCGTGTATTCCGTCCACTAGAGCCGCCAATGGTTTTTATTATTTGTGGTAAATTTAAGACACGTAGATAAAAAACCGCTCTGTAGTGCACTGAAGAAATGTATTTATTATGTTTTGACAGTTATGTTTTGTACTTTAGAACATAAATAGTTGCCAAAGTCGATATTTTTGCTAAAAGTGGCCACTTTTTGCAATAATTGCCGTTTTGGCTATTTAGCCATGAGTTATGTATTAAAAATAGCTGTCAAAAAATAATAGATACATTTCTTCAGTGCACTACAGAGCGGTTTTTTATCTACGTGTCTTAAATTTACCACAATTAATAAAAAACGATTGGCGGCGCTAGTGGACGGAATACACACTCTTAAAGATTTTCTGTTATTCTAGCTGGTTGCTTTTTTGCATAGTTCTTGTGTAGTTTCTGAAGTAGTGTGTTTATAAGCTTTTTAGGCTTTTGTTGTCAGTCTAAAATTGATTCTAAACCCAAACTAATACAACCATTTGGGTTTGAAACTCTTGGAGCATGGGGTTCGATTGCACGTTTATAATTTTATTATTCTATTTAATAATCTACCCAAAGTTGACACTAAAGGCTTGACCGCACTTGGCGACACTGCGCGGCAGCGGAACGTCGCGACACGCAACGGCAAAATATTCTTTGTAAGAAATTGTATGAGGTTTAACGCACTACGCAGCAGCGTAACTACGCGCCGCGACACTTCAAGTGCGAACGTTGTTACGTGTCGTGTCGCTCCGCTGCCGCGAAGTGTCGCCAAGAGCGGTCAAGCCTTAAAACGTAAAGAAAAGTTGACACTTCGCGTGATCCAAAAGCTAGCTTTTATCTTCAACAGAGGGCACTCTTCCAGTTAACAGAAATGCAGTGGAATCGGCGCCATATTATATTTTACTTAGGTTTTTATTTAGGAATATTTTTGTTACTTTCCGCTGCTGCATATATACGCCTCGTCCAAGTGTCACCGTGCGTCTTGCTTCCATCAGCTACCCGTGACCCTCACCAAGTCACCGGTCCACATTGTGGGAAGCCGCGCCAACGCAGCTTCTTCCTGCTTAAGGCGCGTCCCCGAGCAAAACGCAGCGCTAGCCGTTTTTTGTGCATTTTTTGGAGCTATATACTCTTTATCCAAAAGAAATATCAACTTTTAAAAAATAAATTAAATTTCTACATAATCTCGGCTTCAAAATGGTGGATTTTTATTTTTTATTACCAAGTATAATGTTTAAGTAATCTCCTCAAAACGAAACTACAGAAATGAAAAATAATTACTGAAAACATGCATCTTCTCGAAAAGTAACGATTATTTTGATTTTGTACTTGCACTAATGGATAGGCAATTTAATTATGAACATTTTGGTAGAAATATTTTTTTCAAACGACCAAAATTAGATTTTATAACGATTTTATTCATCATTCTGGGCGTATTCGCTATTGTATCTCTTGCGCTGTTATTGAGGGAAAAAATGCTCAAGGTTATTTGGTCAGGGTACGGCCTTAAGGCTGCGTTTCCACCAGAGATGTGCAAGGATGCGTAGCGACGGATGTGTCGGTTAAGAACCAATTGAATTTTATAGGCTATATCATCACGCTAAGACAAATAGGAGCGGAGCAATAATGGAAAATATGACGCAGACAAAGTTGCGCGGGTCAGCTAGTATATCCAAATATTACGCAAGTGGAAGTTGTAAATCTATGCGAAACGGAACGACGAATGGATATTCATGATCTGTCAAAATGAAAGGAATTTTTTGAAACGGAAACTTCAAGAAGCTTTTCTGCAAACACAGCCATCATTCCATAACTTTTTGTTATAAAACAAGTCCTCATTTAAATATAATGAAAGTGGATGAGCCTTCACAGTAAGTTCATGACGTCATTACACCCACTAACTGCGTTAGCCCGCTGATACGAATAAATAATGAAGATTTGCATGTTAATTGCAACTTAACGGGGACGTGAAGAAATCCATCAATTGTATGTTTATGTGGGATTATCTTGTTTTACAAGTACTTTGGGACTCATCATCACCTGCCTAGCCTTTTCCCAACTATATTTGGGTCGGTTTCCAGTCAAACCAGTTTCAGCTGAATACCAGTATTTTACGTGGAACGGCTGCCTACCAGACCTCCACAACCCATTAACTGGGTAACACAATACTCCTTGGCAAGACTAGTGTCAGATTTTCTGGCTTCTGACAATCCGTAACGACTGCCAAAGATCTCCAAATGACAGCTGGGACCAACAGCTTAACGTGCTTTCCGAGGCACGCGGAAACTCGGTATGTTAAGATGGTCACCCATCCACAGACCAACCTCGGCAAGCGTTGCTTAACCTTGCAGATCGACCTGTGCGGCTGTTATTATTTAGCTTTCGCTTTTACTTTTTCGTTTGCGTTTCTAGGGACGCAGATGGAAGGGATTGTGCCTGTCCCCTTTAGGGAGTCTAACATTTTTTCGGCTCCATTCAACTAACCTATGCCCATAGAAAACAACGATTTTGTATGGAGACGCGTACGCGTCCGTTCAGCTTTCCGCGTCTATTCAGCTTTCGCGTCCAACAAGTATAAAATGCCGACAATAGGGAATATGCATGAAAAATGGATTTATGATCTGAATAGTTTATCTAAAAGTATTCGATAATGTATTACTAACAGTGAAATTAGAATTTAAATTGCTCGAAAAACGAACAAGATACAATTTTTTTTAACAAATATATCTGTCCCTCTCGCGAAAACGCTGTTTTCTATGGCAGATGTATAGTCGTCGTGTAACTTGACGTCACAGTTCGTATCGGGATTCTCTTTCTAACTGTAGTCTTTGAAGCTTTATAACTTCATAAATGATGAAGGTATTTAAAAAATAATTTCATGATTGTTTACTAGACATAATAAGTATTTTATTTTGAAAATAAAAAAAACGCATGCATATTCCCTATTGCGTTATTAACATGCGAGTGCTACAAATAGAGTTCAGCGTTATGCCGCCATCTCATTGTAATGCTTCCTCCACACTATTCCGAAGTTGCACGAGGCGAAGTGCTCTCCGAAGTTGACCGAAGTCCGAAGTAGGTGCCCACACACCTCGAGCAACTTCGCGAGGAGCTCAGTCGCCCGTTCCCCCCGTTCCCCTCACGATAGGTATAATGGATAATGTTCATGTGGCAACTGCCGTTGCAATATGTACTCTCGCGTAATAAAAATACGTGCGTATTTACTATGGCTGACGTGAGCCGAAGTGACCCGAGTAGTGTGGACAGACGCTTCGTGTTCGAACTTCGAGTCCTTTGACTCAGGCGCAAAAACCGACAGCAACTGGAAGTCGCCCGAGGCGAAGCGAAGTTGCACGAGGCGAAGCGAAGTGCCCCTCCACACTATCGTATTCGCTCAACTTCGATCAACTTCGGGAATAGTGTGGAGGCTACTTTAGGAAGCTGTACGCGGCTGATAGAAGCAGAACTGTATAAGTGTGACCAAAATCGTTCAACGAAACGCCAATGGAGTAGAATAAATGTTAGTAGTCACTAAGGCTGCGTTTCCACCAGAGATGTGCAAGGATGCGTAGCGACGGATGTGTCGGTTAAGAACCAATTGAATCGTTTGCGCTGAGCGAGGCTAGGTAAATTAAGCGATTCTATTGGTTCTTAACCGACACATCCGTCGCTACGCATCCTTGCACATCTCTGGTGGAAACGCAGCCTTAGTGACTACTAACATTTATTCTACTCCATTGGCGTTTCGTTGAACGATTTTGGTCACACTTATACAGTTCTGCTTCTATCAGCCGCGTACAGCTTCCTAAAGTAGCCTCCACACTATTCCCGAAGTTGATCGAAGTTGAGCGAATACGATAGTGTGGAGGGGCACTTCGCTTCGCCTCGTGCAACTTCGCTTCGCCTCGGGCGACTTCCAGTTGCTGTCGGTTTTTGCGCCTGAGTCAAAGGACTCGAAGTTCGAACACGAAGCGTCTGTCCACACTACTCGGGTCACTTCGGCTCACGTCAGCCATAGTAAATACGCACGTATTTTTATTACGCGAGAGTACATATTGCAACGGCAGTTGCCACATGAACATTATCCATTATACCTATCGTGAGGGGAACGGGGGGAACGGGCGACTGAGCTCCTCGCGAAGTTGCTCGAGGTGTGTGGGCACCTACTTCGGACTTCGGTCAACTTCGGAGAGCACTTCGCCTCGTGCAACTTCGGAATAGTGTGGAGGAAGCATTACAATGAGATGGCGGCATAACGCTGAACTCTATTTGTAGCACTCGCATGATAATAACGCAATATAGGGAATATGCATGCGTTTTTTTTTTTATTTTCAAAATAAAATACTTAATATGTCTAGTAACAATCATGAAATTATTTTTTAAATACCTTCTTCATTTATGAAGTTATAAAGCTTCAAAGACTACAGTTAGAAAGATCCCGATACGAACTGTGACGTCAAATTACACGACGACTATACAGCTGCCATAGAAAACAGCGTTTTCGCGAGAGGGACAGATATATTTGTTTAAAATAATTATATCTCGTTTGTTTTTCGAGCAAATTAAATTCTAATTTCACTGCTAGTATTATATTTTCGAAAACTTTTAGATAAACTGATCAGATCATAAATCCATTTTTCATGCATATTCCCTATTGTCCGCATTTTATACTTGTTGGACGCGAAAGCTGAATAGACGCGGAAAGCTGAACGGACCCGTACGCGTCTCCATACAAAATCGTTGTTTTCTATGGGCATACGTAAGTTTAAAGGAGCCGAAAAAATGTTAGACTCCCTAAAGGGGACAGACACAATCCCTTCCATCTGCATCCCCAGAAACGCAAACGAAAAAGTAAAAGCGAAAGTTAAATAATAACAGCCGCACAGGTCGATCTGCAAGGTTAAGCAACGCTTGCCGAGGTTGGTCTGTGGATGGGTGACCATCTTAACATCTGTCTCTGAACGTTCCTCTCCGACTCGTTTAAGAAATCTTCTCCATACTCCTTACGCTCGCACAATTCACCGTGGCAACTCTTACATTATTCGCTCAGCAAAAGCATTCAATAAAATTGTTAAAGATGAACAGCTTTCAATAGATTTGTTTGCAAACAGCTTAGCAACCATTAGTTCTGTCTTATCCAAACACTATATGATTTCTGTTATTTTTTAATAGTGGTTGCACTTTTCCACCTACGCAGGTACTCACTTTTTATGCTAAACTTAGTAGAATAGAATAGAATAGAAAACATTTAGTAGTAGTAGTAGTAATTGTTAATTAATTTTGCAACTGTACAACAATATCTACTCTTTTGTTAACTGTGGAGGCTTGTAAATGGCTTGTTGTGAATTAGCTTACTATTACCCCCGCATTAATAGCTGTAAGCGGGTGGCTTACAGCTACATCTAACATAATAAAATAAAATTAACATACAGAGTTTCCTGCGTGCCTCGGAAAGCACGTTAAGCTGTTGGTCCCGGCTGTCATTTGGAGATCTTTGGCAGTCGTTACGGCAGTCAGAAGCCAGAAAATCTGACACCAGTCTTGCCAAGGAGTACCTACGGTTACCCAGTTAATGGGTTGTGGAGGTCTGGTAGGCAGCCGCTCCACGTAAAATACTGGTATTCAGCTGAAACTGGTTTGACTGGAAGCCGACCCCAATATAGTTGGGAAAAGGCTAGGCAGATGATGACGAGTCCCAAAGTACTTATAAAACAAGATAATCCCTACATAAACATACAATTGATGGATTTCTTCACGTCCCCGTTAAGTTGCAATTAACATGCAAATCTTCATTATTTATTCGTATCAGCGCGCTAACGCAGTTAGGGGTGTAATGACGTCATGAACTTACTGTGAAGGCTCATCCAATTTCATTATATTTAAATGAGGACTTGTTTTATAACAAAAAGTTATGGAATGATGGCTGTGTTTGCGGAAAAGCTTCTTGAAGTTTCCGTTTCAAAAAATTCCTTTCATTTTGACAGATCATGAATATCCATTCGTCGTTCTGTTTCGCATAGATTTACAACTTCCACAACGTAATATTTGGATATATTAAAAACTAGCTAACTAATACTCTTAGTGCTCCTTAAGGCCGCTATCCCACGGGCGTTTTACGAGCGTTGACGTCAACGTCGCGACTGCGCGGCGTCGACGCTGCGCAGACGCGACGTATTGTATGTCACTTTGAATCACTAGTAAAAGTTCGTCAAATATAGTCGTTGACATTCGCAAATATTTATAAAATTCCGATTCATTATTTTTAGTATTATTAGGGTACATTGCGAAATATTCACTTTCTTGTGATCGATTGGACCATAAACAGTTTTCTCAGAATTGACGATGAGATTTTCTTTTTCTTTTACGTAATTTTCGTCGAAGTAGTAAAGCCAACAGTAGTGCTTCCTCGTCGGAATCCATTATGTTTCTGATTGTACGCCTCAAATAGTATCATGTGCGCGACGTTAACGTCGCGTTCAGCGGACGTTAATGCTTGTCACGCGCAGACGCGACGTCAACGTTGCGTCTGCGCAGCGTTGACGCGTTGACGTTCGAGAGACGCCGACGCTCGTAAAACTTCAGTGGGATAGCGGCCTAACACTCCCCAAGGAAGCAACCTTTTTTATGGATGGGAAATTATCAAATGACTCCTCCCACTTTGGGCGAAGCAGAAGGGAGTGTCAGACTCTTACTGACTAAAACCGATCCGTGTTCCTCCTAATGCCCTTTACGTTCCAGGGCCGCGGTGATTCTTTCGAATAAATTCCGCAACACTAGCAGGAAAGAAGCTACCTACATGCCCAGCTTTCCATGACCAGTAGTTTCAGCTGTCCTACGTCTGTCAGTGACTCAGTAATGGAAGAATCTATATACTAACTAGCTGACCCGTGCAACTTCGTCTGCGTCACATTAATCATGAATAATATTGCCAAAAAATTAAAAAAAAAATTAGGGGTGGACTACACCTAACATTTAGGGGGATGAAAAATAGACGTTGGCCGATTCTCATAGATACCGGATAAGCACAAAAAAATTCATCAAAATCGGTCAAGCCGTTTCGGAGGAGTATGGCAACGAAAACTGTGACACGAGAATTTTATATATTAGATATTATAAAGCTGAAGAGTTTGTTTGTTTGAACGCGCCAATCTCAGGAACTACTGGTCCAATTTGAAAAATTCTTTCAGTGTTAGATAGCCCACTTATCGAGGAAGGCTACATATCATCACGCTAAGACCAATAGGAGCGGAGCAGTAATAAAAAATGTTACGCACACGACGTTGCACTGGTCAGCTAGTTTTATATATTAGGATATATTATTGTGTGACTAGATTTTAATAAATCGAATAAAAATAAATTCCAGTCAAATACCCCATAATATTACAGTATTCTTCATCAACCGAGATGTTGATGGGTACTGCCTTCAGAACGCCATCTCATATCGAAAGGCAACGCTTCTGAAACATTGCTCCATCCTTGGGAAATATAAAACTCTGAACGAATATTTTTCAGAAACCTCGCAGACTTCAGTGGATAGTTTTATTTACGATTGAGCCAAGCTGTTTGTTTGATTGTAAAATAGATTGAGTTTTGACCACACACAGAGGCAACTAGTTATAATCGAAAGTGTAAAGAATTTGCTATACCTACTCCAAAGCTATTCAATATTTTTTTTACATTATTATTATTATTTTTTAAGTTTTGACTGAAGAAGAAGAAGCAAATCTATTATTAGTTTTTACTGCAATTATTAGTTGTGCTTGTGGCTAAATTATTACAACCGCACAGGTCAATCTTCAAGGTTAAGCAACGCTTGCCGAGGTAGATTTGTGGATGAGTGACCATCTTAACATACCGTGTTTCCTCCGTGCCTCGGAAAGCACGTTAAGCTGTTGGTCCCGGCTGTCATTTGGAGATCTTTGGCAGCCATTACGGATAGCCAGAAGCCAGAAAATCTGACACCAGTCTTGCCAAGGAGTACCGTGTTACCCAGTTAATGGGTTGTGGAGGTCTGGTAGGCAGCCGCTCCACGTAAAATACTGGTATTCAGCTGAATCCGGTTTGACTAGAAGCCGACACCAATAT
This sequence comes from Ceramica pisi, assembly GCA_963859965.1. NCBI lineage: Eukaryota > Metazoa > Arthropoda > Insecta > Lepidoptera > Noctuidae > Ceramica > Ceramica pisi. The sequence goes on along the minus strand of OY982553.1, from coordinate 14,337,149 downwards.
AGTTGGGAAAAGGTTAGGCAGATGATATTAGTTTTTACGGCATGTGTTTAGATTTAATATTCGCATACAATGGAATTGTTTCTATGTAAATAAATCAATCAATCAATCAATAGCAATGTGCACCACCATCTTCGACATCTTTACAGAATCGAGCGGCTGGTTTTGGATCTCGAAAAATGCACTCGATTGTGTGTGCAGTATCAAATCAATTTTATTCATATTTTTTAACAGTAAAATGTGTATAGTCACAAAAAGATAATATATAGTAAAGATCTTACAAAAGGTAATTAATGGCTATCTTAAATCTAGTTTACGGCTAAAATTAACTACAAGTAAGTACAAAATATTTAACTAGAAACTTAAAATATAATATGTAGCGACCTGCCCGAACTAGGTTTATTTAAACCTGTGTTTCAGGCCAGTATGATAGCTAGACGCGCTTCATATAATAAGAGAAAGAATAGGCACATTTACCTGGTTTATTCACCGGTTATTCGGTGAATAAACCAGGTAAATGTACCACACAGTCACCAAAGTCTTAAATATAGGAAATATTTACTTTTTTCAGCTTGTATTGTAATTACGGATCAAGCCCACAATTTCCCGCGGGTCTGTTTGAGTCAAATAAGGAAAAAAATACGACGGAAATTGACTTCCACGATGACTTGGAAAAAGGTCACCTTTGTCTTCTGTAATGACTGATTATGGAGTCCGGATTTAGCAGAATGGCTCCTATAGTGTATACTTTTCTAGACACGGTCTAAAACGACAGCAATATAGTACATTACTGCAGTGGCCAGCAAAAGAGGCATTGATGGACTCGAATGTGTAAATGTGGACCGAGAAGAAGTCGAAGCACACATAAATATATATATTTTTTTTTTTTTTATAATATTAAATAATAATATTTTATTACATAAGTTTGAACCAACAACACAATTTACAAACTAAGATTAATAACAAAATAAACGTTTTCGATAAACTCTGGCACCCAATGTAAGATTTAACTTGTGTTTAGGGTGCCAGCGTCCTCGCCTATCATTGGAACATTTACAAAAAAAAAAATTGATGAAAGATTTATTCACTTATCCTACTTTGTAACATAAGTAACTTCATCAATGCCTAGTTGTGACCAAGGCTTGTATAGTAAGTACTTTTCTTAATTAATTACGTGCGGAAATTAAAATACACCTACTTTTCAAAATCAATGTCGAACAACCAACATCAATAATAATTTCCGCGTAAGTATTAATTATTCATTTCAATAAACAGCTTTCTATTTGCAAGCCAGTTCTAAATTTAAATAAAACCTTTGATAAGTTACCTCCTTAGTTGCCATGTTTCAGAATATAAGATCGTTCCGTTTTTAAATTACACGATAGATATGAGTTTACTATGTAATTTATTTGGCCGCATAACACGATAGATATGGATTTTCATACAACTTTTGCCGGCCGCTGCTCGGCCAGTACGGCAATTTCGATTTATCTCGAAGAAGGTTGTCAAAATAATGCTCAAATTTCCAAGCATGTTTGAGAAAACAATTTAACAATTCAACTGTCATGGATCCTCCAGACAGTTGAATCGTTTCTCACGGACTCGTCGAACTTAATTTATTTGGCTTTTTTCTGATTAGTGTCGAGAACGTTTTATAGGTAACTAGCTTTCACCGAGACTTCGTACGCGCATATCCCGTTTTTAGGGTTCCGTAGCCAAAAGGCAAAAAACGGAACCCTATAGATTCGTCATGTCTGTCTATCTGTCCGTCCGTATGTCACAGTCACTTTTTTCCGAAACTAAAAGAACTATGCTGTTGAAACTTGGTAAGTAGGTAGATGTATTCTGTGAACCGCATTAAGATTTTCACACAAAAAAAAACAAGGTTACTTAGAACTGAAACTCATTTTTTTTTCATCAAACCCTGACGTGTGGGGTATCTATGGATAGGTTATAAACTGAATAGTTTGCGAGAGAGAAACTTCCAAAATGGTAAAATGTGTCCCGCAAAAAAAAAAAAATGATAATGGAAACCTCAACATTATTTTCGAAGACCTATCCATAGATAACCCACACGTATGGGTTTGATGAAAAATCTTTTTTTGAGTTTCATTTCTAAATATGGGGACCCCCAAAACTTATTGTTTTTTTCTATTTTTGTGTGAAAATTTTAATGCGGTTCACAGAATACATCTACTTACCAAGTTTTAACAGCAAAGTTTCGGAGAAAAGTGGCTTTAACATACGGATGGACAGACAGACAGACAGACATGGCGAATCTATAAGGGTTCCGTTTTTGCCATTTGGCTACGGAACCCTAAAAAACAAAAAAACCGCATCACCGACGTCTAGCTCAAGTTTTATAATCAACACAGACTCAACTGTTATTGCGGTACATTGACACCTAGGGTAGTTGTTACGAGCTCTGGATCACACTGTCTGGATGAGAAGTCTGGAGAGCAAATGACTATTGTATTATAAAATGTTCTTGTTCTTAGTTTATTGAAATAGGTATTATCCCGTATTTGTGAATCACAGAACCAAGATCTCTTCTCAGTAGCGGAATATGTTCGAAAGGGTCACTGCGGCTCTGTAACGCAAAGGGCTTTAGGAGAATCACGGATGGGTTTTAGTCAGTGTCTCACAATTCTTTCTGCTCCGCCCAGAGCGAAAGGAGTCATTTGATGTTTGCATATCCTTAGAAAAATACCTCAAATCTCATTGCAATCCATAATGTACACATATACAGGTGGTAAATTAATAAATAGAAACAATACAAATTATGGTACTATTGATATACTTATATTTAACAAAAAAATACAACCGACTTCCAAAAAAAAAACACTACAAAGTAAAAAATAACTTTAATTTCGGAACTCTGTGTCAAAATACGAAGAAACTAACAAAAACACCGACTTCCGAAATTAAAGTTATTGTTTTACTTTGTAGTGTTTTTTTTTTGGAAGTCGGTTGTATTTTTTTGTAAAAAGTTTTTTATTTTTCACTTTTTAGTGGTACCTAACAATCTCCTTTTTGAAGTCGGTTAATAATTATACAGAAGAAAATTCGCAAAAGAAGCTCACTTTAAGAAGTATTTATTAGTTTTTAGACTAGATGCTGATAATCCAGGCTGCAGCATCAGGCCAGACTTATGTCAACATTGCATTGAACTTAAAATTTAGTCCTGTTTAAAATGAGCCCAAACACGACTATGGTGCTGTAATTTCAAGGTTTGTACTTTTTCTGATGCTCGTGGCTTCAGCATCAGGTCTCAATGTACTTCGGTGTTCCTCATTAACAGTACGTTTATCCACACATCGAGCCCTTTTCAATGACCCTAAACACGATATATCTGCTGTTAGTTGTCGAGGAGTTATGTACTCTGCAGCATCAGGTCATGACTTGATGATCATGAGACCAAATGTGGCAAATGGCCTATCAAACATCAAAACCAATTTACTAAAACAATCCTTGCCTGTTCGAGTAACTTCTTACCTACTGTTAAGGAGTTTGTACCTTCCATCATCAGCCCAGCTACCTGAGATGGTGACAACCATACGCAAATACACAAGATACTTCATAATATATGCGAAAAATAATGAGTAAGCCTATAAAATTTGAGGTTTGCCCTCGATTTCTCTAAGATCCCATCATCAGATCCTAACTTGGTGACAGTGGGACCACCTCAGAACTATCTACTTTCGAACAAAAAAAGAATTTTGAAAATCCGTCGACAATTGGCGGAGTATTCGATGAACAAACATAGAAAAAAAAAACATACAAACATCCGAACATAGTACCTCCTCCTTTTTGTGAAGTCGGTAAAAATGGATCAGTGTGTGACTTAAATTAAATATAAGTAAAAGTCATTAAAGACATCTATGTATATAGTAAAAACATTTACACAAACATATCAACAAGTTTGACTTTGTTTACTACACCCTAGATTATCCTATGGAGCAGGACCAGCATGTTTCCAAACATTCTTATCTTCTAGTCATCTAATATCTAATATATCATAGATAAACCTAGACAATAATGATAGTGTCACTTGAGTTCAACATATCAAATTACGTAGATCGAATCCTGGAGCCTGGATCTACCTGCTGCGGGGAAATTCCGACGCCATAACATAACAATGATCCAGACAATAACAATTTGTAACAATAGATAGATAGGTAGTTATCTCATCTGATATCAGCCATGACCTTCGAGAAGGTCAGTTGCGTAGTGCTAAAGGGCCACGTGTATCATCAAGGACGAAACTAAAGTATTGCGTAGTGTTTTTAAGGTTATCTGCCTATATTATGGGAATAGGAGTGAGTTTACATCTACCTTTGTCAATTTTCAACTTATTTCCAGAAAAGGAGGAGGCGTGTTTTTTTTATATTTTTTCATTTAACTACTAGCTGACCCGCGCAACTTCGTCTGCGTCACATTTTCCATTACTGCTCCGCTCCTGTTTGTCTTAGCGTGATGATATATAGCCTATAACCTTCCTCGATAAATGGGCTATCAAACACTGATAGAATTTTTCAAATCGGACCAGTTCCTGAGATTAGCGCGTTCAACCAAACAAACAAACAAACTCTTCTGCTTTATAATATCAGTATAGATTTATGTACACACACAAATATGAAAAAAGGAAACAGAAAAGTAGGTACAAAGGTGATGCTTATTTCTACAGAAATCTCTTCCAGCGTACCTGCAAAAGGAGAGCCAAATAAAAGAGATGTAGTGAAAGAGATGTGATGTGTGTGTGTGTGTGTGTGTGTGTGTGTGTTTTGTTTTTGTTTCATGTATGTACACCGATTTCTCCAAGGTTTCTGATACGATTTGTGTGATTATTTTTTAGTTTTGACGATACGTACCATTTTGTCCCGTAAAAAAATAGTTCAGTTTGGTTTGGCAGTTTTTATTTTATGAGCATTTCAATGTCTGCGTAAACGAAGACGTCGTACCAATTATCACACCATTTAAAAGTCAAAAATAAAAAACTATTTAACAAAAAGATATAACCGATTTCCAAAAAAAAAAAGACAACAAAAAATCATCAATATAGATATAAATGTCAAAATACGAAGAAAGTAACAAAAACACCGACTTCCGAAATTACAGTTATTTTTTACTTTGTAGTGTTTTTTTTTTTTCGGAAGTCGGTTGTATTTTTTTGTAAAAAGATTTTTATTTTTCACTTTTTAGTGGTACCCCACACCTAACAACACCACTGCAGAAACGCAGAACAGCAAAATACGCCATTTAAATGACTTGGATGACATAAAACTATCATCGAAGTAGACGAATTCCAGCTATTTCGATTTAAAATCCAAAGTTCGTTACCGATTTTGATAAAATTTAAATGGGACCAATCTGCAAGTATATCCTTCAGATAAAACAAGAATTTTTCAAATCGGTTCATAATTGTCGGAGTTATGAGGTAACAAACATAAAAAAAAAGAAAAAGGTATAACCGAATTGATAACCTCCTTCTTTTTGGGAAGTCGGTTAAAAATATAAAATAACCTAAATTTCGGAAGTCGGTGTTCAATAAACAAAGCTACAAAACCAAAAACACCAACTTACGTATTTTGCTGTGTTTTATTTTGTAGTGTTTTGTTTTGGAAGTCGGTTATAATTTTTTGTTTAAATGTTTTCTAAAGGTTTTTTATTGTTTTTTTTTCTCTTATACCACTACAATTAGATTCAGAATGCTGGGTATTTCTATGACCACCATACAGAAAAACCAGCCAAGTGCGAGGCGGACTCTCACACAAAGGAACCCGTACCATAAACCGAAAAAAAAACACGTTTCTTGGATGGGAGCCTCCTTTAATTTTTTTTAAATGAATTAATTTTTAGTATTTGTTGTTATACCACTCTGTCTATGAGAATTTCAACTGGCTACCCATTACGGTTCTGTTGGTTTTTAAGATACAGTCCGCGGACAGACAGACTGACGGACGGACTGACAGTGGATGCTTGGTAATGTGATTGTGTTAGTTACCCATCGGGTACAGAACCCTAGTAATGAGCGTTTTCAAACTCGATGTCAAGCCACGCTTTGTTTTATATGCAAGAGGGAAAACTTACTTATCCAATGATGCAAGAGTATCAGTATCCTCTTGCATCTACACTTCTACACTATAATCTATACTAATATTATAAAGCAGAAGAGTTTGTTTGTTTGTTTGGTTGAACGCGCTAATCGCAAATCGAATCAGTAGTTCCTGACTGATTCGATTTGAAAAATTATTTCAGTGTTAGATAGCCCATTTATCGAGGAAGTTTATAGGCTATATATCATCACGCTAAGACAAATAGGAGCGGAGCAATAATGGAAAATGAGACGCAGACGAAGTTGCGCGGGTCAGCTAGTAATATTATAAAGAGGAAAGATTTGTTTGTTTAAATTGAATAGGCTCCGAAACTACTGGACTGATTTGAAAAATTATTTCAGTGTTAGATAGCCCATTTATGGAGGAAGGTTATAGGCTATATATCATCACGCTATGACAAATAGGAGCGGAGCAATAATGGAAAATGTGACGCAGACGAAGTTGCGCGGGTCAGCTAGTTATTGGATAAGTACCTAAGTTTTGTCATGCTGGCTTCAATCCACTGAGATAGAAACCAAAAAACAGCAAGACAGTTCTCAACTTTCCATTTCCTTTTTCTATAAGCAAAATAAAAGTAAACAATATAAATAAAAAACAAAAAGTTATAAAGGCTCACATTTTTATCTCTTAACCAGTTTGCTAAAGAATTTGATTACTTTACAATGTTTTACGTTAACCGAAATTGAACGAGAAAGTTGCGAAAAAACCTGGCTTGAAATTGTAGGGAGCGCTTGGTAAGTGAATGAACGAAAGATTGATTGATTGAATGATGGCCGCTCGTTCGACTGAACGAACTTACCGCCGCTACCCACACGTGTTTTCATCGGGTTTTTTTGGTGTTCCGTAAAAATTGTGTCTTTTAGAAATAATATGGGAAAATAATGTTTTAGGTAAGGCAAGTTTTGATATACATATAAAAGCTGTTTCGTATAGCGTCACATTATCAATAAATACCAACAGCCGCACGGATCGATCTTCAAGGTTAAGCAAAGCTTTCCAAGGTTGGTCTGCAGATGGGTGAACATCTGAACATATGGAGTTTCCTCCGTGCCTCGGAAAGCACGCTAAGCCGTTGGTCCCGGCTGTCATCTTTGGCAGTCGTTACGGATTGTCAGAAGCCAGTAAATCTGACTCCAGTCTTGCTAAGAGATACCGTGTTACCCAGTTAATGGGATGTGGAGGTCGGAGGCAGCCGCTCCACGTAAAATACTGGTATTTAGCTGAATCCGGTTTGACTGGAAGCCGAAGCCGACCCCAATGTAGTTGGGAACAGGCTTTGTTTTAAATTCTAGTTATTCTATGCTGAGCAATTATTATAAGCGTTCGTTAGCCCCATACTGACATGGGTTGGAATGGGATGGGTAGAAAGAGAGTGCTCCATTCGGCCAGATTATTTTTCCAGCGAACTTGGGTCTGCTATGGGTCTGCTAATGGCTATGGTGTTTCCAGAGGCATAGACAAGTGCTATTTTAGCGGTAGCGTAGAGAAAGCGATGGGCAAAACGTCAAAATGGGACGAAACGTCACGTGATCAATCCCTTAATTTTGGTGTTTTTTTTTTATTTGAGATGGGTTTGCTCTTGGCTCTAGTCTAAGTCAGAGATGACGGAGACAAAGTCTACGATGGAGCGAGCTTACCCAGAAGTAGCCTGTTCACTCTAACTTTGAAATAGATAATTGCATAGCACTCATAGAAAGGCATCAATTATGTCTAGAGCTTCAGATTGCTTATTCCTAGTTGAATGACTTTATCATCATCAAGTCCTGGCTGTTTCCATAAACAAGTCACTAAAAATCCAGTTAGACAGTCATTAAAGTTTTTATCTTTAGAATTCAAATGTATTGTAAACACATAAAGCAAGGTTTTAGATCAAGCAATCAAAATATATTACAGTTTATGAGTGGTATAAATCATTGAGTTTTATCGTTCTCCATAAATTAATGTGATGTTATATTGTTATTCTTTTATGGAATTTCTTTGCTCGTTTACTGGAGAAAGTCATTTTTAAAGTGCTTTAAGCTTCAAGGTCGAAGGAGAAGTCAAACTGCTTGTAGTTGGCCAGTCGCTCCATTAAAATACTGTTTTTCAGCTGCATGAAGTTAGATTGGAAACCGGCCCGAAATTTGGAAGAAAGAGGGGTTAGATTGATTGATTTATTGCATTATAAGTTGAATTTTAAGCAATTCAAATGATGTCTATAAATAAATAAAAGTGACATTTCTATTTATTTAAGTATTCTAATTATTTTGTATGTGACTATTTTATATAATTATGTTATTATTAATTTTTTTTTTTACTCATTATTTACATTTTTAAATATTTGTATAAAACTATAATAAAAATAATGTAGGAACTAATAATTTTAGGTACATAATAATGTTATAAATTATTATGTACCTAAAATTCTACGCAGTATATAATTGTTTGAAAAAAATGAATGAATGAATGAATTTGGAGAGGAGCCATATGAACCATGCACAGATGTTTAACTTTGGAGCTTGATCCGTCAAGCTCAACCAAAAGTGGTCTAACAGAAAAAAATAAAGCATATTTTTTGTCTAGTCCGTTGTAAAGGTCACAGCAGACAGACAATGGGCTATTAGCATTATCGACCCGCTTGTGAAATATTGGTGTCTTAAACCACTAGTTAATTGGTTAGGTAGACCGTTAGGTACGTGGTTTAAGGCGCAGATACCTCTCAGTGGCTGATTTTAAAATTGAGAATTACGCCTAAACGACTTGTCGTATTTTTTTGGAAAACAAACAAAACACTATAACAACAACGAAACTACAACAACACAACACATTTAACACTATTTTCTGAATAAAAATAAATCTTAGTAAACATAAGTGACCCGCTGGCAGGTAATTAGCAGCATTACATGAGATGAAATTTAGTCATCTGCCTAGCCTTTTCCCAACTATATTAGGGTCGGCTTCCAGTCAAACCGGATTCAGCTGAATACCAGTATTTTACGTGGAGCGGCTGCCTACCAGACCTCCACAACCCATTAACTGGGTAACACGGTACTACTTGGCAAGACTGGTGTCAGATTTTCTGGCGTCTGACTATCCGTAACGACTGCCACAGATCTCCAAATGACAGCTGGGACCGACAGCTTAACGTGTTTTCCGAGGCACGGAGAAAACTCGGTATGTTAAAATGGTCACCCATCCAAAGACCAACCTCGGCAAGCGTTGCTTAACCTTGAATATCGACCTGTGTGGCTGTTATTATTTAGCCACGAGCTCCTCAAGAGATTTAATTTATTGCGTGTGTCTAAAAAGGCCACTTTAGTGGAATCATTTTAGAACCACACAACAATCAATCAAATTTCATTTTCATCTTTATCGCTAACGCATTAGGTTCAAGGTTGGTTGGAAAACTTTGATAGTGACAGGTAGCGTCATGTGCTTTCTGATTCTGCTAAAGTGGCCTTTCTAGATACCCTGGTAAGCAGCTGCTCCTTGCAGCTTGTTGGGAAAAAAGGACAAGGGATTCCAATCATATAAAAGTTAAATCATGGCCGCAGCTCGTCATAACTCGAATCAAACGGATTGTTTCGGACGGCAGGAATACGTCCAATGCTCGCGCTGTCGTCCTGGGACAATCTCCCACGTAATTTGACGTACGCCCCTTGTACTACCTTGCGCTGGTTACGTACGTCACCACGCACCCCTGAATGCGTAACGTTTTTCGACTACTGTTAAAGGGACCTCGGGAGACGGAGACGAAGAGCCGGGGAGGCAATAAAACAACTCTTCACAGGAAATCTTGACCCGCAGGTTTCGGCTCCTATCTTCTTGTAGTGTTGCCTCTTCGACGGCTGTGCTGCGACTGCGATTGAGCCGAGATTCGGCTCTGTTTATATACTGCCCGTCGTTACCTTATAGAGAACCGTGATTTTTGAAGTCGATTCGTGTGTCATTTTCTCTATGAGCCGAAACCTTTGGAGCCTTTATTTATTATGTTTTATATAAAAACCCTTACAATATATATATTTTTAGATTCCTTAAACCTTGCTTAACAATATGGAACACAAAATATTTCGATATCCTTACAATACAAAAAGTTTCTAGAACTAAAACTTCTAATTTTGTACCTTAACAAATTTTCACTACACATTTTAGGAAATATTTCGAAAACTATAAGTCCTATCAACTTAATTCTTTTTGCCAAGGTGGTTTTGGGTCAAGACCTTTATTTTAACACTAATTACAAAACGCTATCACCTAAGACAAAAAATCACATTTTCAAACTACGTAATTATTTTCAATACAAAAACCTTACATCTAAATATCCTTATAAACTATCAAAATTCGTTCGCATTGGAGTTTTATTGGACCTAATATGTAAACATAAAACTAATAAAACTAATTAGAAAGTAATTAAAACATAATTTCATCAAATAATTAATTAAACCTTTCTGTACAAACAAAACATAAGATAAAACATTAAATTCGCATTTAAACTATATTCTAACTAAACCTATGATGCGAAAATATCCCTATGACACTAATTAAAGAATGTTAAACTAATCTAATCTGATTCAAATAAGATTCTAATTAGTTTTCCTTACAAATTTCCTTATTTCATACGGTCGCGTCCATCACTACTTGCGCCTAGGGACGCAGAAGGGGTCTTATCGCCGACAGTCTCCCCCTCGTGCACCGCACCATCCTCCTGGCTCGGCGATACTCCCGGCACCAACAGCACCACTCTCGAACTGGGTCTCCGCAGCTCACCTCCGCGCGTCTCGACGTCGACGATCCTCGTTCGCCCGTCTGGTCCAGGATACACCCGCAGGATTCTTCCGCGTGGCCAGGTGCATCTCGGCAGGCTGTGGTCGACGATCAGCACGATGTCTCCGACTTGCAGGTCTGTGGCGCTGGTTCTTCCATTCGTCTTCCTCGGCAGAAGAGTGGGCAGGTATTCTCGCAGCCAACGTTGCCAGAAGTGGTCGGCAAGTCGCTGCGTGGCCTTCCAGGTGGGCCTGCCCACCAGCTCGCTGTCCCCGAAGTTGCCGACTCTCGCAGCGCCGCAGGATCGCCCAATGAGGAAGTGGTTTGGCGTGAGTGCTTCCTCCTCAGGATGCTCGGAGAGATGGGTGAGAGGTCGAGAGTTGACGATGTGCTCGGCCTCTAGGAGGAGAGTTTGGAGTACCTCCTCACGTGGATGCCTTTCGTGGAGTGTGGCGCCTAGTGCGGTTTTAATGGATCGCACCAGTCGCTCCCATGCGCCTCCCATGTTTGGCGCACCAGGGGGGATGAATTTCCACTGCACGCCGATCTTTTCTGCTTCTGAGACGAGGTCTCCTTGCTTCAGGGTGTCGAGCGCTTCCTTCAGTTCTTTATTAGCGCCGACGAAGTTGGTCCCGTTGTCGCTGTAGATTGTCTTCGGCATTCCTCTTCTTGCGGCGAATCTTCGTAGCGCCATGATCATGCTGTCGGTGGAGAGCGAAGGAGTCAGCTCAATGTGCACTGCCCTGGTTGTGAGGCATGTGAATAGAGCTCCCCATCTTTTTTCGTGTCGTCTTCCCACGGTGATCGTCATAGGGCCGAAGTAATCTACGCCAGTGCACGTAAAAGGAGGGTTTCCGTGCATCAGCCTTTCAACAGGTAGGTTGCCAGTCGGTAGTTCTTGTGGTTTTGTCTTCTTCGTTTTGCACCACTGGCATTGATGTTGAACTGCCTTGATCGCTGACCTTAATCCCAGTACCCAGAAGCGTTGTCGAATCTCGTTCATCACGGTTGCGTGATTTCCATGGTTGAAGCGGCAGTGGAATTCCTCGATGATGAGTCGTGTTGTCCTTTCCTTGCTGTCGAGCACGATGGGTCGCTTGTAATCTCTTGTCACACCCTGTATCGCGTCGATTCTTCCTTTTAACCGCAGTAGACCTTCTTCGAGTACTACGTCGAGCTTCTTCAATTTGCTGCTGCCCTCCAATTGCTTTCCTTGCTGCAGACACTTGATGTCATCTCTGAAGCTTCTTTCCTGGCTTCTCTTTAGCAAAAGAGTTTCAGCTTGCTCTAGTAGTCCGGCGTTTAGCGGTACGTATTTCCTTTCTATTGGTTTTGAAGACTTCTGTGGTTTCTCAACAGTCTTCGCCTTCTTTGCTTGCGTCATCTTCCAGGTGGGATCTTCTTTGCAGACGTTGACCTTTGCTCTTCTTCCGCAGAGTTGTAGGAACTGCAGTACTCTAGCTGTGGCTCGCCGGAGTCTCCTCCATGAGGAAAATCTGTCAGGATCTGGTGATGGGTGAGAGGTGCTCGTTGCTGCCGCGACGTCCACTGCCTTTTCTTCGCCGGTGGTTTCCTTCTTAAAGGTTCTCGGTGCCGGCCAATGCGCTTCATCTTGTTTCAGGAAGCATGGTCCGTTGTACCATCGGTGATTGTAGTCGAAATCTTCTGGCACGTTGCGCGTTGCATCATCAGCAGGGTTCTGCGCTGTGGGCACCCATCTCCAGTCTTGCGGCTTCGTAAGATCTTCAATTTCCGCTAAGCGATGAGCCACGAACGTCTTGAAGGTTCTGGGGTCCGTCTTTATCCATGAAAGTACGATGCTGGAGTCCGTCCAAAATGTCTTCTTTGCTACCTTCAGGTCCATTTCTTCCTCTACTGAATGTGCCAGTCTGCTTCCTAGGAGGGCTGCTTGCAGTTCGAGTCTTGGGATCGACACCGGCTTCAATGGAGTGACTCTTGCCTTCGCCGCTACTAAGCTAACATAGTAGGTTCCATTTCCATCTTCAGTCCTCCAATAGACCGCTGCTGCATATGCCGACTCGCTCGCGTCCGTGAATGTGTGCAGCTCCCCCTCGGTGCAATGTGGCGCCAGGCATCTTGGAACCTGTAGGTCTTGGAGCAGCTTCATTTTCTCCAGGTAAGTCTTCCATGCTTCGTACTCCTTTCCTTCTATTTCTTCATCCCAACTGACGCCACTTCGCCAAATGCTTTGAAGCAGCTTCTTTCCCTGGATGAGAACTGGTGACGCCAGCCCCAATGGATCGAAGGTCGACATCACTGCACTGGTGACTTCTCTTTTCGTAGGTACTTGAAGTCCTTTGGCTATTTCCTCTGGTGTGTTCCGGAGGTTTGCCCTGAAGCCGATGGAGTCTTTCGTCGTGAACCAACGAAGTCCCAGTGTCTTTTCTTCCTTCTCCCCAATGTCAACTTCTGTCTTGTCTATGGCATCAGTCTTCAAGTCTCGCAGCAGCTCAGGTTGATTTGACGCCCATCCCCTGAGTTCGAAGCCTGCTTTCTTGTGTATGTAGTCCACCTGCGCCGTCACTCTTCTGAAGTTCTCTTCTGAATGGAAGCTGTGCAGGTAATCATCCATGTAATGATTCAACTCGATTGCCCTTGCTGCCTCTGGAAACTGCTCCTTGTATTCCGCTGCGTTCCGGTTCTTGACGTAGATTGCCGTGCTAGGAGATGATGTCGCGCCGAAGATGACTGATGTCATTCTATATTCCTTCGGTGACACGTCTCGATGATCTCCGCGCCACAGGAACCTCAGGCTATCTCTGTCTTCTGGTCGAATGCGCACTTGCAGGAACATTTCCTTGATGTCGGCTGCCACAGCTATTGGTCCTTGTCTGAACCTCAATAATATTCCGAAGAGTGATTGCAGTAGATCTGGTCCTGGTAGTAGAGCATCGTTGAGGCTTCTTCCTTTCGATTTTGCTGCAGCGTCGAAGACGATCCTTATCTTTTTCTTCAACGGATGTACCACGGAGAAGTGAGGGAGGTACCATTTCTTCTTGGAGTCTTCTTGTCTTACAGGAGCTTCTTCTGCATACTTGCTGTCGATAAGATGCTGGATCTGTTTGATGTATTCCGCCTTCAGCTGAGGGTCTTTGTCCATCTTCTTTTCTATGTTGAACAACCGGTTCTTGGCAGACGTGTAGCTTTCAGGCATTTGTTCATCTTCATTCTTCCACAAGAGTCCAGCTTCGAATCGCCCATCTTCCAATCTTCTGCAGGTCTTCTCTAGGATGGCAAGTGCTTTTCCTTCTGAGTCTGTAGTGGGTCTTCGCGGTTGTACACCAAGCGCCTCGATCGCGAAGTGGTCCTTAATGGCTTGATGCATTTCCTCTTCTCGCGTGCTGACGTGTAGGCAAGAGTTCAAGAAGTGTACAACTCTTGCAGCCCCGACGTCTGACCCATGGAGTACCCATCCTAGTCCTGTTCTTGAAGCAACTGGTTCTCCTGGTTTCCCTCTTCTTACTTCTTGAGTCACTATCAGCTCCCAATTGTCTTGCCCGATGAGCAGCTGTGGTGACTCCCCTTCATAATATAGAGAATCGGCGATCTTCTTTAAATGTTGGCATTCTTCTATCCTTTTCTTTTCCAGGAACTGTGGTGCAAGCTTCAACTCGTTGATTGTTCGGACTCTCTTCAAGGTCTTCTTGTTTCCTTGATGAACCCCCTTGACCGTAAGGTCCAGCATCTGTGAATCCTTCTTCTTAATCAGCCTGCCTCCCACTGTTTCGATCGCTAGTTCCTCTTCCTTGCCTTGAGCGCCGACTTCTTGTGCCACCTTTTCATCAATGAGTGACACCGTGGACCCCTCATCCATCAGGGCCAATATCCTTTTTGATCCTTTCGACCCGAAGACTTCAACTGGAATTATCTTCAGGTATGCCCTTGCATTGTTGACTGCATTCACTGATGCCATGACGCTAGCTACTTCTTCTTGTGTCTCCGTTTTCTTGTCTCCCGAGGTCCTGTCTTCTGATTCCACGTGCAGCAGATGATGATGCCACCTCTTGCATTCCTTGCACGGTGGTTTCCTGCAGCTCTCCTTTCGATGTCTCCCTTGAAGGCATTTGAAGCAAACGCGACTTTTCTTCACTGTTGCCCACCGATCTTGTACTGACGTCTTCTGGAACTTCTGACAGTCGACGAGGAAGTGTCCACCTTCACACATAGGACATATCTTCTCTGCTGGCTGTCTTGAATCCTTTTCCTTGAAGTCCCTTTCCCTTGTTGAATGCGTCGCCTGTCGATGAGTCCTCTTGAATCCAGTCTTTTCTTCTGATGTCGCGAAGGCTCCACACTTGTCTGCTTCCATGTTCAGGAACTTGGAGACCAATGTCAGGTCGGAGAACTCGCCTTCTTCTGTTGCTGCAGTGAAGTCATACCAACGGAACTTGAGAATCGTCGGCATCTTCTCGATGATTTGTTTCACCATTTCAGGTGAATGCAGGTACTGTGGTTTCTTCAAACCCCTTATTGCTGCTACGCTGTTGTTGATCTGGCTTGCGAAGATGCATATGTCCCTTGGATTTTCAGATATCTTCGGTAATGCCTTGACCTTGTCCAATTCCGCCAGCACCAGCGCATCAGGTCTTCCATATCTTCTTCTGAGGGCCTGCATCACTTCCAATGGAGATGCTTCAGAATACAGCAGACTCTTGATAGCTTCTCTTGCATTGCCCTTCAGTGCTCTTCTTAGTCGAGCCATATTTTGAACTTCGTTGAACATCGGTGCTGTATCTTCATAGACAACCTTGAAGGCCAACCACTCGCTGCTGTTGCCGTCGAAGTAGGGTAACTCGTGAATATACTTCGGCTGCGATACTGGTCCTCCTTTTGTGGTAAGGGCTTCCTTCAACACTGCTGCTAGCGCTTGAATTTCGCTCGTACCCCCTTTCGTTGAGGAGATCTCTTCAGGCTTCACCTTCTGTGGCTCTTCTGAAGGTAGCTGACCTCGTCGCTCGGGCTGTTCCATGTTGCCTTCTTCTAATACGGATGTCTCGATCCAGTTCTGCACCTGTGCTGTTCTGTCTGCCTGGTCTTCATCCACGGAGTCCTCATCTTCACACTGTGCCAGTTCCAACCTGACACGGGCTAGCTTCGCCGCAGCCTGAGCTTGCTTCAACTCCAGGCGTGCTAATTCTTCTCTGGCTTCCAGCTCGCGTCTTCTGGCTGAGGAGCTCGTGGTCTTCGTAGACCTGGCATGACGACCGACCCCCTTTGGCTTAAGGGTTGCTGCTGATCCGCGAACACCCTTGTCCGGAACATCCTCTGGAGTCTTCTTGGTCGTTTCCTTCTGTGCGGCTTCATCCTTCTTCTGTCCGTTCTTCTCGGACGCCGCCGTGGTCGCAGTCGCTACCGTAGTCCCCATCGTCGTGGTGCCCTCTGTGTTCGTAGTGCCCGAAGAAGCGTTTGAATCCGACGTAGTTGCTGTCCCTGATGATGCTGACGCTGACGCAGACGTGACCCCTTCTGATCCCGACATATCTTCTGTCGCGTCCTTATCCGAAGGACGGGACCCGGAACGTGAGGGAGCATCCTTCTGCGACCTGGTTACCGGCATCTTGACGCAATCTTCTTATCTTCTGGACTTCTTCTGGATTCTTCTGCACTCTTCTGCAGGGATCCCGTCTCGAAGGACCAACTGTTTCGGACGGCAGGAACACGTCCAATGCTCGCGCTGTCGTCCTGGGACAATCTCCCACGTAATTTGACGTACGCCCCTTGTACTACCTTGCGCTGGTTACGTACGTCACCACGCACCCCTGAATGCGTAACGTTTTTCTACTACTGTTAAAGGGACCTCGGGAGACGGAGACGAAGAGCCGGGGAGGCAATAAAACAACTCTTCACAGGAAATCTTGACCCGCAGGTTTCGGCTCCTATCTTCTTGTAGTGTTGCCTCTTCGACGGCTGTGCTGCGACTGCGATTGAGCCGAGATTCGGCTCTGTTTATATACTGCCCGTCGTTACCTTATAGAGAACCGTGATTTTTGAAGTCGATTCGTGTGTCATTTTCTCTATGAGCCGAAACCTTTGGAGCCTTTATTTATTATGTTTTATATAAAAACCCTTACAATATATATATTTTTAGATTCCTTAAACCTTGCTTAACAATATGGAACACAAAATATTTCGATATCCTTACAATACAAAAAGTTTCTAGAACTAAAACTTCTAATTTTGTACCTTAACAAATTTTCACTACACATTTTAGGAAATATTTCGAAAACTATAAGTCCTATCAACTTAATTCTTTTTGCCAAGGTGGTTTTGGGTCAAGACCTTTATTTTAACACTAATTACAAAACGCTATCACCTAAGACAAAAAATCACATTTTCAAACTACGTAATTATTTTCAATACAAAAACCTTACATCTAAATATCCTTATAAACTATCAAAATTCGTTCGCATTGGAGTTTTATTGGACCTAATATGTAAACATAAAACTAATAAAACTAATTAGAAAGTAATTAAAACATAATTTCATCAAATAATTAATTAAACCTTTCTGTACAAACAAAACATAAGATAAAACATTAAATTCGCATTTAAACTATATTCTAACTAAACCTATGATGCGAAAATATCCCTATGACACTAATTAAAGAATGTTAAACTAATCTAATCTGATTCAAATAAGATTCTAATTAGTTTTCCTTACAAATTTCCTTATTTCATACGGTCGCGTCCATCACTACTTGCGCCTAGGGACGCAGAAGGGGTCTTATCGCCGACACGGATGGTCGACCAGACTGCACTTAGGAGGACGCAGAAGCCCATCGTACCTTCAAGCCAAGGATACACTAGGGGACAAATGTCCCACGACATGTGTCGGCGACATGTCAAGCGAAGCTGGCCGATTTCGGGTGACATATCTGGCGACATCGCGCGACTTATATCCGCATATCGACTTATATCCGACTCATATCGAGCGAAGTCCGGCAACGTCGCGCTACATCACCCGACGTCGCTGGCGACACGTGTCGTGGGACATTTGTCCCCTAGTGTATCCTTGGCTTCAACTACATAATCCCCCGATTCCATTTTTTGACACGCGCCAGCTAAAAGGGGGTTTTCAAAACCACCACGCTTTGAATAAAATGAATCAATTTTTAACCGAATTCCTAAAAAGGAGGAGGTTCTCAATTCGGTTGTATTTTTTTTTAGAGAAAATTGGCTGCAACAGACTGACAAACAGACATAATCACGAGTGATCCTACAAGGGCTTCGTTTCCCTATTAGATACTAAGACTCCGTTGTCCGTCCGTCTGTACGTCTCTAACCAGGCTGTATCTCATGAACCGTGATAGTTAGACAGTTGAAATTTTCACAGACGATGTATTTCTGTTGCCGCTATAATAACAAATACAAAATAAACAACAAATACATCTCTCACCCAGACGTAGCAAGCCCATCACAAATAAAATTAAAGAATATATTTAAGGGGGGGTACATATGGGTAGCTCGCCGTCCGTCCATCTCATGACGACAGGCCGTGTCGCCGGCGCGTTAGTGTTCCACGCGCACCTCAAAGAGCGGCCCACAGAGGGGCCCGAAAGGGCTGCCTGCCGGAGTTGCGGGACTATTCGAAAGAAGTCTGACACTCCCTCCCGCTCCGCCCAGAGCAGGAGAAGTCATTGGATGATAACCCATCCCTAAAAAAAAGGGGTCCCCATACAACAAACGAGTTTTTTTGCCGTTTTTATAGATATAATAGTACGGAACCCTTCGTGCGCGAGTCCGACGTAGTATTTACGATATAAGGTTTTAGGTGTATAGGTTTATTTCCCTACCAGGATGCGTGTGATAATATCAACATATTGCACGGGTTCACTGACATCTGACCTCTGTAATCCAACTACTGGGCAATATCGATTACCCCAAGGGTAAGACCGGTAGTCGGACTATCTTCGAACCACCGGGAAGGATATTTACCGTGTTTTCCGAAGCGCGGAAGGATCTCGAATAATCTCGTTGCTTTAGGGATGTTTAGAGACGAAATTACTGTAAGGTCGAATTTAAATCCAGGTAAATTCTTAAGATAAGATTCCATCTACAATTCATCTGCCTAGCCTTTTCCCAACTCAATTGGGGTCGGCTTCCAGTCAAACTGGATTCAGCTGAATACCAGTATTTTATGTGGAGCGGCTGTCTACCAGACCTCCACAACCCATTAACTGGGTAACACGGTACTTCTTGGCAAGACTGGAGTCAGATTTACTGGCTTCTGACTATCCGTAACGACTGCCAAAGATCTCCAAATCACAGCCGGGACCAACGGCTTAACGTGCTTTCCGAGGCACGGAGGAAACTCGGTACTTATGTTAAGATGGTTACCCATCCACAGACCAACCTCGGCAAGCGTTGCCATCCCGGCAGTCATTTGGAGATCTTTGACAGTTGTTACGGATAGTCAGAAGCCAAAAAATCTGACACCAGTCTTGCCAAGAAATACCGTGTTACCCAGTTAATGGGTTGTGGAGGTCTGCTAGGCAGCCGCTCCTCGTAAAATACTGGTATTCAGCTGAATCCGGTTTGACTGGAAGCCGACCCCAATAGGCATAGTTGGGAAAAGGCTAGGCAGATGATGATTTTGGTTTTATAGGACAGCAGATTACAGCTCTGACCAGGCTCCCAGAAATCCAAGGGAGAATGTCTTGTAAACTAATAAAACATTTTATTATCATCCTGCAGCCGAAGTAATATCTTTTACGATACAAGTTTCGTTCTAATTCGAACCCTCTTTATAATGTAGGAGGGTGCAGTGTTGTTTAGCCGGCTACCTTTAATTTATTCATGAGAACCATGAACTGTAGGAAAACAAGGCATTGTCTTTATTAAGAATTGTTGGGATTTTTGGTAATTCGATCGAACTGTTGAAGCTTGTACCAAGGTCTAAGTTTTGTAAGAGATATTTTAGGTAGAAATTTTGAAGTGAAAACTTCTTTTGCGGCGTTGATCACTTTTCTTGGAATGGGGATAAAATGTTAAATTCGCGTCAGGACACGTGACCTGATCGAAAATTTCAATCCCGGAGTGCAACCCGTTTTTTTTTTAGAAAGAAAGAAATGTGTTTATTTGGGACTCGCACAATACACATAAAGTACAGTATTAAGTACAAAAACTAACTATAACAAAAATATGTTGACAGATAGAAAAATCCTTAACACTAACACTAAATCTGTGCGAGGCCAAAAAGGTCCCTGTCTCAGTGTATGCTGCGATATATAAATAAATATATATCACAGCGCTGGTATTATGACAGGTCCTGAAAGTGATGTCACGGATACACATACGGAACACATGACTATTAAGATATAAATATATAAATATAACAAATGGGAGATAGAATAAGATATAAATAATAATTGGATGTAACTACAAAATAAAATAATTATTACATATTAAGTAAACGTAGTAACGTAGTAAGTTACTATTGATAGTTAAACGATGGACCACTATCTCACCTGATGCGGTCTAAGATGGAGCACGCTTGCCTAGAAGTATCCTATTCACTCTTGACTTAAAGACTCCCATGTTGTAGCTATCAGGAAACACAGACTCGGGCAGGGAATTCCACTCCGTATCTGTTGGCACAAAAGAGTAAAGTCTCGCAAACCTCCATTGAAAAGTAAGGATCCTCCACCCAGGCTGTCGTTGTGCCTGGGAGGCAACTGCCCAACTGTTAATATTCGAGCTGATGTTTATGTTGATTTATAGTTCACCGCCAGTTGATAGATTTATAGTCTTTTTGTTGCGATGTAGAGTTGTTTCCATGGTTATTCTTGTGGCTACACCACTATAAAAATTACAAAAAAAAATAAAATATTAAGGTACGGAACCCTTCGTGTGCCGTGTGAGAACGCGACTCGCACTTGTCCGGTTTTTTTAAGACTATTTCACTTCTTAAAACGATGATCCTACCTCAGATAAATACATTTCTTTTATAACGGGCCACGATTTAAACGAGGTACACCAATGCTGTTTCAATAACTTCTGTTTCTCATGAAAATTGCTTTCCCAAACTTTGATTGGTTTTCAATTTAACTAAACGGCACTCTCTGAACTGGAAAGGGGTTCCAATGTGTAAACAGGGCGAGCGAAAATCGGTTGATCTTCCTTTCAAACTAGCCGCAAACATTAACAAAACTATTAATAGCTTCTGAAGGGTCCTACAGATAGGCGTGACAATGCGACATTGACGCGACTACCATTTTGTAGAGTTACACAGACGTTAATTGACATCTTTTTTTTGGGACAAGCCCGCCACACGTTCCCATTCACTGCAACTCCTGAGAGCCAGAATCAACAGTGGCGACCACCAGAAAACAAGCTAATGAAGCCCGACGAGTCCCGGAGAAACGATTCAACTGTCTTGGATACCGCATCGAAATTAATCAGAAAAGTACAGCGGAGGCGTAGGAAAAAATAAATAGGTATAATTTCCACTTCCCTCCTTATCAAGCAGGAGACAGATTTGAGTTAGGCCAATAGGCACCAAGGGATATATACAACTGGGTAAGCCCAGTTGCGAAGCACCACGGATTATATATTAATACTGAAATTAATGGGTCATAAATTGTGAGCTACTTTTGATTCCAGTAATAATTAACGTCTGTATAACTCAACAACATGGTAGTCGATGAGATGAGGACATGATAGAATATAATACTCATTATATATCATGTACACCCTAAAGGTACCTAAATTACAGAAAAAATAGATGAAGAAAACATTAAATAGGGTGTCACAATAGGCGCCATTAGGCCGAATAGGCATCCGAATTTTATATTTCTCCGAATCTACTGGTGCTACTGGCCTGGTTATATTGAAATTCGAACGGTAGGCTTGTATGGGAGTTTCGTACAGCTAGTAAATTTTCGAGTTTTGGGATCGTGTTTGTTTTAATATTAATACGATAGAAAAGCCCTATTTAAAATCTTAGATTGTTAGATTAGATGTTGGGACGTAAAAGCTATACCCAGTTTTATGTTTTGTGGTTATGTACTAGTGTACCAACGTAGGTTGTAGAAGACAGGTACATTTACATTGAATGATAATAAAATAAATGTTCTAGATTGCTTGTCGCTATCTTTGTTGTGTTTTACTTACCATTACGTAGGTAGATTGAGATGAGGATCGTACCTACTCAGTGGGATGCATTAGGAGATACCTATTGCCTAGCAGTGAACAGAAACAGTTTGATAATAATGAAGTTCTGATGGACACTAGACAGATTTTCTTTACCGATCAATAAATGATTGCCAAAACAAAAAAAAAAATATGAATTCGGGTTTGTATAATATTGATAAGTGTTTAAATTTACTACTAAATCTATTTCTAAATAATTAATAATTGTCATTTCGATGTTTGTGATACTTTACGTATGCATATGCATGGCAACTTCGAAAAACATAAAAGCGTTTAGGTTACTGTTATGTTTGGTATAATTATTGAAATATTCTATTGATAATATTTAATTCCCATGTTCTAAAAATAGTTCACATAAATGAAAATAAATGGCTGAGTGAGTTGCCTTAATAAGTGGTACAAATTCGATAACCAAACAACAACAAAAAGTTAGCTGTACGAATTTTGCCGTTCGCCTTTAGACACATGATGAAATAATAAAATAAGGGCTTATTATGATAGTTTTAATAATATTTTCTTTCAGATTTTAAAATAAATAGTTATAAAATGGTTCAAGAAATTATAGACACTTCGCGTGACCCAAGGGCTGGTTTTTACCGCGGCCAAAGGATAAGCATTGCCATACAACGTGGCAATGCTGCCAGCCTTTTGTTTTGGGCTCATTACCAGTGGCTAGCGATACGGACTACGATTATGATGCTAGTAACATAGAACTGAGAGGTTGTCGGTGTTTTACAAATAAACCCTGTATACTTTTCATTTATATTGCGTGTTAAAATAACGCAATAATAATGAAATTCGTCCGGAACACTGCATGCGAGTCTGCTTCGCAATTGGCCTGAGTTCTTTTTAGGGTTCCGTAGCCGAATGCCAAAAACGGAACCCTTATAGATTCGTCATGTCTGTCCGTCTGTCTGTCTGTCTGTCTGTCCGTCCGTCCGTATATCACAGCCTTTTTTCTCCGAAACTATAAGAACTACGCTGTTGAAATTTGGTAAGTAGATGTATTTTGTGAACCGCATAAAGATTTTCACATAAAAATAGAAAAAAAAACAATAAATTTTTAAGGTCCCCATACTTAGAACTGAAACTCAATTTTCTTTTTGTCATCGTACCCATACGTGTGGGGTATCTATATGGATAGGTCTTCAAAAATGATATTGAGGTTTCTAAGATTATTTTTTTCTAAACTGAATAGTTGGCGCGACAGACACTTCCAAAGTGGAAAAATGTGTACCCCTTAACTTCTAAAATAAGGGAATGATAAAACTAAAAAAAAACTATATGATGTAGTACATTACTATATAAACTACCAGCGAAAATTGGTTTGAACGAGATCTAGTGAGTAGATTTTTTTTAATACGTCATAAATCGTAAATCGCAACTTCTGCTTACGGAACCCTCAGTGCGCGAGTCCGACTCGCACTTGGCCGGTTTTTTATAAATAAGCTCTATGTAGGTACCTAATAATTCATAGAACAATTAACGACACTCTGCTTAATCAAATAAATTTCTAATTATAAATAGTCACTTTCTTTCGTCACATCTGTCTGCGCAAGCCTTAAACAACCCATTTGTGGGACAATGAGAGTCCTTTATTGAGGACCATTTTCAGGACATTCAACGCCCTTAATATTTTAAACCCTCAACTGCTAACAGTCACCGCTAAAGACATGATTCGCTACAGTCCACTATCCCAACCCTTGTCAACGCTCAACAATGGATAACGACAGTTAACGATTCGGTGTTAATCTCTCGTTACTGTTTAAACGAAGTTTGGCTATCTTGACTTGTTTGGAGATATTGAAGTACGCTTGTTTGGTTAGGCCGTTAATTGTGTATCAGATAATTTAATCGGTAGCAAACAATAGGGACTATTGAAAGCTATCCGACTAAAAAAACTGCGATATCCGTAGTTTTTTTCGGCGTTTCTTCTGCCTATCGCGATTCCGTTGTAAGGAAAGGATAGTGCTATTAGCCCTGTATAGCTCCATCTTTCTCTCACACTGGAATCGTGATGGCTTAGACGTCATGTTGGAACCCCTGACAACCTCAGCTGTTTAATTTATTTCTTGTTTGGCGTCTGTCATACAAAGTGCATTTGATATTAGCACAACCATGAAAGAAATAAAGTATATAATAAAGATGGTCTAGAAGGCAAATGTGCTTCGTGCAAAATTTTAATGACAAATGTAGTTAAATGCCCTTCCAAAACACATTTGGCTTTTAAATGTAAAAAATTAAAAATTTTGCTCTTAGCTTGTTTGTTCGTCTATACCTACCATCGGTAACACAGATTCATAAAAGCTTTGATAAATACTTTCTTAAAGTATATTTCTTAGACGGTTTGAAATAACAGTAAGCAATAATGGTTTAAGATAGCGAACAATGGAATGTTTAGATAATATTACCTTAGGGCGTTGTTAGATCGACGATAAGTTTTGTTTAGCTTCAATTGCTATGAAGGTGATAACAACTTAAAGTTTCGAGTCAGAACATCTATTTCACTTGTACCAGTAAAGGCACTGCAAATCATTTTTCTATTGAAGTTCAAACATGCTGGTTTATAGGATCTAGGGTGTAGACAAAGTTAAAAGTCAAACTACTTATTTAAATGGATTTAAATGGTATCAATCGGTAAGTTTAGCCATTTTATACGTACTGAAATACAAGCTCGGCCTAGCTCTGGCGCAGTTGCTCAATTTTATTCTTTTGCAAATATCAGAATTTCAATTATGGTTCTCTACAATTTGTAACAATTTTTTTAGATCTATACTAATGTTAAAAAGCAGAAGAGTTTGTTTGTTTGGTTGAACGCGCTTATCTCAGGAACTAATAGTCCGATTTGAAAAATTATTTCAGTGTTAGATAGCCCATTTATGGAGGAAGGCTATAGGCTATATATCATCACGCTATGACAAAAAGGAGCGGGCCATTCATGGAAAATGTGACGCAGACAAAATTGCGCGTTATTTTTTTATGTCTGTTACCTCTTAACTCCGTCATTTAGTAACCGATTTGATTTTTTTTTGGTTTTCCCTGAAGGAATATTATACCTTTTCGATTGGTCCCTTTTAAGTTTGATCAAAATCGGTTTGGAAGTTTGGCATTTAAATCGAAAAGAATTTGTTTACTTGGATGACGGTTTTCTGGCTGTCTGCTATTTCGCAGTGGTGTTGTTAGGTCTGAGGTACCACTAAAAAGTGAAAAAAAAAAAACTTTTTACAAAAAATAAAACCGACTACCAGATAAAAAAAAACACTACAAAGTAAAAACTAACTTTATTTTCTGAAGTCGGTGTCAAAATACGAATAAACTAACAAAAACACCGACTTCCGAAATTAAAGTTATTTTTTAGTATTGTTTTTTTTTTTTCGATAATCTTTCTGACGGGCTTGGGAAGTTTTGAGGAGTTTTTACCTAAGAAATATCCCTATTACCTTATACAATAGTGCGCAGGTAAGATGAACTCGCACTCGAACAATCGCACGCACCCACTGCGTCTATGACCTAGATGCGAACAAAAATAGTACGCAGCGCTTGACGCCGTCTATTATTGAGATGCTTTACAATTACAATTGTGCGCGCAAAGGGCGAAGGGAGCAATATGGGGCCAAAATTATTGAGATTGTTAGGCGTTCGTCTATGAAAGATGCTCTTTAAATATTTTTTTGCATGCGAGGACAATGCAAAAAAAAAACTTATTACAAGAACTTAAAATATAAAGATCAAAATAAGCCAGTGGTGGTTAACAGATGACCAGTCAGAAATCAGAAATATTTATTTGCGAGAAAACAACTCAACTGACGGCGCCCGTTCACGAACCTGACGCATGTTTCGGCACCATACTATTCAACCATTTTGAAGGGAACCGAATGATCCAACATACGCGCCGCCATCAGCGAAACATTTGAGTGAGCATGACATTAGAATAGTTAATAACGGGATTTCTACCATGTACCTTTTATTTGCGAGTTTCCGATATTTCAGCACTGTTGCAAGCCATGATCACGGAGTAAGTGTGCCTAAGAACTCCACGACCTCACCCCACCAGCCCCCTTCTACCATCGGAAATCCAGACGCACTGCACCTTACCATCCCTACCTTGTTGCTAGGTACTTCCACTAGTTCGCACTAAGCGTTTCCGAACGTCTTTTTATAATGCGCACAGCAAAGGAGTGGAACTCTCTGCCTGCGTCCATGTGTTTCCGAACGCTTACAACCCTAATCTCTTTAAAGTTAGTGTAAACAGGCTCCTTCTGGGTAAGCTCGCTCCATCGTCGTAGACTGTCTGTCATCTCTGACCAAGACTAAAGTCAAGAGCAGACCCATCTGTGGGTCTCTCAACCACATGCTCGTTCATATCAAACAAGTAAAATTATAACTAACTATAGCGGTCTCCCGCGGCTTCGCTCCCGTCAACTGCAACATTCTTTATTTTTCTATCCATAAGAACCTTATCCCGATAGTAATAAAAGCACCAAAAAAAAATTTGCGATCGGAAATTTCCATAATTGCCGTTCACGCTTGATGCGATGACAAAGGGAAATAGGCATTCATTTTAAAATATATAGATCACATAATAAATAGATCACATAATATTATAGATCACATAATATTTTAACTTTTACACACGATGTCTACATCTCTTTTATTTGGCTCTCCTTTCGCAGGTATGCTGGAAGAGATTTCATTAGAAATAAGCATCACCTTTGTACCTACTTTTCTGTTTCCTTTTTTTATATGTGTGTACATAAAGTAATTAAAAAAAATATATGTTTACAGAATTTGTAAAAAAAAGCTTCTAAGTACATTATACAAAACTATCCATGACCATCCATGTAGAATCGTGGTAAATCCTCGTTGGGACATTCACAGTTTATTGTATCCGCAATGCTCAGCGAGAGCGACGCGTCTTGCAGCAGGAAGTGCTTACACAACCACAGGAATACTTCTAATGGCGGGAAATGTTTCTGAAACCCACTTTCGTCTTTTGTTTATGATAACGAAGAATATAGAATTCCTAATCAATGAACGTTGATAATGTTGATGTTAGGAATTAGATGTATACCATTTCTTCTGCCAAATTAATATATTTCTACACTTCTACACTAATATTATAAAGAGGAAAGATTTGTCTGTTTGATTTGAATAGGCTCCGAAACTACTGGACCGATTTGGATGAAATTTTGTATAAAGATAGTTTGAGACCCGAGGAAGGACATAGGGTAGGTTTTTATCCCGGAAATCCCACGGGAACGGGAACTGTGAGGGTAAAACGGGAGCGAAGCCGCGGGGGACAGCTAGTATTATATAATTCACTAAGGCACATATTTATTTATTTATTTATTTTATTATTTATGTACACACAGAAAAATAGTAAAATTTAAAATTATAAATATAAGTACAAAGGTACTGCTTATTTCAAATGAAATTTCTTCCAGCAGACCTGCGATAGGAGAAATGAGAAATAAATGTAGACAATAGTGTGTAAGAACAAGTGAATAGGAGTATGCAAAGCCTTAAAATTAAAGTTAAAAATAAATAAATACGAAGACATAATTATAAAATATAAATAAATAAATATATATATATATATATACCTACCGAACATAAAACACATATTAGAACTTGTCAGTTTAATTTGTTAATGTTATAGTTTCTTTGATTTCAAATTACATTTAAGTGTTTAACTCTGTTCCGACAGGTTATGGGCCCAGTCCGCTTCCGCTGTAATTTTCTTTTAATTAAATTGTAAAAAAAAATACAGCCAATCATACAGTTGCCTATTAGGGTAGGTATAAGAAATGAAAAGTAATAGTTTTGCAAAGAAAATAATTTGACACACACACCTAAAAGAAACTAAAAACGGAAGCTATTTAAGTTGTTATTTTTATTACTTACGCGAAAGTTTTAGCACAAGAAGTTTGTTCTGGCTCCAATAGATAATTTACGTTCCTCCTTGGTAAATAATTTGAGCTAATGCAAACCTTTTACCTGCGGCATCACTCACTTTTAAATTAACCCTAATAAATTTCCCCAAGCTCCAATCTATCTCTATATCAAATTTCTAAAACATCTGCTGACCGCTTTGAGCGTGAAACTGTAACAAACTAAGAAAATCACTTTTTTTAATAACATTATAATTATCAGTTGGGATTAAAAACTACCTAGAAACACGAGAAGTTTTCCCTCGTAACCTTTGCGAATCAGCGCATGAACACCGCTAAAACGCCGGATGAGAGTCAACATTGTCATAAAATTTACTCTAAATCTTTGTGAAAACTTGACCCCAAAAGGTGTATTACAAGCTCCATTTTCCGCTACTAAGAGCTTAATGATATACAAAACTATGTAGTGAGAACATTACAAAGGGAAGCACAAAAGGTTAACCTGAAAAATTGGGCTACGAAGTTGGAACATGCTAATACTTGTGACGACTGCAGCTGATGGTTTTAAATACTAAATTTATTCATTCATTTTTAATTTCATTTAGTCAATAACAATTTGCATTGTGTCTGAATATGTTACACAAAAAAGAAAAATAGTTAAGTGAACAAAAAGCAGATAACTCGTTAATGAAATTTAATTTTAGCATATAAATCACAATCATAATAATAAAAAAGCAATTGTTAACACAATAAGAAATAAAACCATTAACAATTTAAATTCATAAGTAGTCGCAATCATTACATAAAATTCATTAAAACATTTACTCATGGCATGCCAAAAAAAAGGTCAAAAATTTAAACAAAACATGTCACATAAAACAATAACATAATCAATAATGTCCAATAATATTTTGATAAACGCTACGTTATAATAACCATAGGTTCAAGGTTAAGCACCGCATGGCCGAGGCAGTCTCTAAATGGGTGACCGTCTTAACATGCCAGCTGCTGACACTCCTCCGTACCTCGGAGAGCACGTTAAGCCATTTGGTAAAAAAAAAATCATTTATTTGCATAAACAAGTTTTTTTTTTAATACAAAACGGGGAAACTCTTGGCACAAATCTCATCTGATGCAAAGTGATGATTAGGCCGAAGATGGAAGCAAGTTTCACCCGTAATCCTGTTACCCAGAGGAACTGGCTATCACACCTCTAACTGCCGGAACACAACAATGCTGTTAACATTGTTGTTATGGCGACAGACTTAGACATGATGGTGGTAGCTTGCCAAGCGGACTTAGAACAAGTCCTACCACCAACCAAACCCTGCAAAAATTTGCCTCCGCTGGGAATCGAACCCGGGACCTCTGGTTCTGAATCAGGTAGTATAACCACTAGACCACGGAGGCGGTTAGTGTCACCTGTTTAGCACCACCCGGGGACCACGTTTAGGGATTCGCTAAAGGGTATTCTCCTACGGACGCGGGTGACTCGGCCCCCAAAAAAAGTTGGTAAAATGTACAAAAATTGTTCTCTTATTCTACCTTTAATTTCGGCGTGCAAATATAAATCTACATCTACACTAATATTATAAAGAGGAACTATTTGTTTGTTTGAAATGAATAGGCTCCAAAACTACTGGACCAATTTTAAAAATTATTTCAACGTTAGATAGCCCATTTGTCGAGGAAGGCTATAGGTATAATTATATCATCACGCTACGACTAAAAGGAGCGAAGCATTCATGGAAAATGTGACGCAGACGAAGTTGCGCGGGTCAGCTAGTTAAGAGCGTGTATTCCGTCCACTAGCGCCGCCAATCGTTTTTTATTATTTGTGGTAAATTTAAGACACGTAGATAAAAAACCGCTCTTTAGTGCACTGAAGAAATGTATACTATGTTTTGAGAGTTATGTTTTGTACTTAAGAACATAAATAGTTGCCAAAGTCGATATTTTTGCTAAAAGTGGCCACTTTTAGCAATAATTGCCGTTTTGGCTATTTAGCCATGAGTTATGTATTAAAAATAGCTGTCAATAAATAATAGATACATTTCTTCAGTGCACTACAGAGCGGTTTTTTATCTAGGTGTCTTAAATTTACCACAATTAATAAAAAACGATTGGCGGCGCTAGTGGACGGAATACACACTCTTAAGTCATAATTTTTCTTAAATTAATTATAATCGTGAAGTCATAACAAAACATGAATGCCATTGAAACTGTATTATTAAATAACATAAATGTCATTAATAAAATGAAAATAATCTAAATAATAATGAAAAAAAAAACAAAAGGTCAAAGCGGCAGTCTTCACGGATTTTCAGAAGCCAGAAAAACTGTCACTAGTCTCGCCTAGATGTAACGTGTAACAAATAGGTTACGTAATACGGTAATACATTATTATGTAGATGGTACTTTTGACCTTTATTTTTCAACATACCACATACTCGAAGACCAGCCTCTATCCTGCTGCATCTAGGTACGTTTTAGACAAGTGCATTTCGCACTAGTGCGCTAAGAGTGCCGACCAGTCCCCGCCACTTCTCAAACTCGTTTCCTCGTACATAACTATAAGACAACTAGCTGACCTGTGCAACGTCGTCTACGTCACATTTTTCATTAGTTCTCAGCTCCTATTTGTCTTACCTATAGCCTTCCTCGATAAATGGGCTATCTAACACTGAAAGAATTTTTCAAATCGGACCTGTAGTTCCTGAGATAAGCGCGATCAAGCAAACAAACAAACTCTGCAGCTTTAAAATATTAGTTTAGATAGTATAGATTCCTGTAACCCCGTCGCTGGCGTGGTCTTACTGCATGTGCTTAGCGGTCTGAAGCTAATGGACGCTATTCAGTGCTGTAATGGATCTCTGACATCTGCCATCTCCCACACTGAGTATTTTATGCCTTAGTGTGCCACGTGGCGTCGTTTACATTGCTAGGGAATAAACTAACAGTGATTTTGTAGACGTCGTAAAGGAATTAGGTACAGGTGGACATTTGGAAATTATTTTTATGGGGCATTAAATTTGCCTTTGTGACTACTCTTTGTGTTGCCAAAAGTTTGTACAACTAATATAATTATATTGTTGCGATTGGAATAGATTAGTGGTTATTAACTTATGTACAGAATTTCCTATAGATAGGTACCTTTGTTAGGTGATTGTCATCAGCTAATTCTATCTTTGGTATTTGAATTTTTATAGAAACGCAAAAATAAACACATTCATAGTGCGTACAGCAAAGGAGTGGAATTCTCTGCGGTAATCTGTGTTTCTTGATAGCTACAACCTGGGAGTCTTTAAGTCAAGAGTGAATAGGTTACTTCTAGGCAAGCGTGCTCCATCTTAGACCGCATCATCGCTTACCATCAGGTGAGATAGTGGTCAAACGCGTGCCTATCAAAACTAAAATACCCAGAGATAAGCGTGATCATAGGAACTTAATTAATCATTATAAACCACTAGCCTTAGGTATGCCAAAATATTTGAGGTCAGCGTAGCATGCCATCTTCTTCTACACACCTCTATTTATGGGCATCTTAATTATTTCCACCTATCTAACCATATCATCTTTCATATTTAGAATGTTGTACTGAATTATTACCTACAAAACGTTCTTGAATACTGAAAAAACTTTTTTATAAAAAAATATAACCGACTTCCAAAACCCAATGTATAAAATAGTGTGAATTTCGAAAGTCGGTTTTTTGGTTTTATTTCTGTTTCTTAACACCGATTTCCGAAATTCACAAAAAAATATTTTATTTTACACTTTCAGTGGTAATACTTGGACGACGTCATCGTCTACACAGTAATTGAAATTAACAAAAATGGTCATAAAAGAAAAACTACTGAGCCCGATGACATTAAATTTTTACGGAACCAAACGGAAAGTATGCCGCCTTGAACTAAAAAAGAATCACAGAAATCGGATCAGAAACCTCGGGAGTAATCGGTGTACATACATAATAAAATAATATATAAAAATACCCACCGAATTGAAAACCTCTAACTAAAAATGCTTACATTCATACAACCACAAACAACACACAGATTCCAAAAATCCATTTACCAAACTCCCCTGAATTAAAACAATAGCATCGTCACCTCGCCACGACGCGGCCATGTCGCTGTCGGCGTCTATAGCCTGACGTCACGTCAACTCATTGCTTTTGACGCCGTCAACGTCAATGTCAGCGTCGGCATTGACGGGTTGACCCAAAAGACAGGCTTGCGTTCGAATGTCTTTGTTTTCAAACAACTGCTCGGTTTTGATACTGTACGAGTACGAGCTTTTGGACAGAAAGCTTGTGTAGAGGCGTGCTTTTCATTGTTGTTTAATTTTCTCTTCGTCTGTGTACTTTAAAAATGGGGTAACTAAGTACCACCACTTAGTATACAAAGACGCAGCTTTCATCAAATTCTAGGGTAAAAATACTGGTATTATCTGAATCCAGTTTGACTGGAAGCCGACCTCAATGTACTTGGGAAAAGCCTAGGCAGATGTGATTGATGGTCACGATTATTGGTTTAATGAGATTTGACGCATGAAGATCATCAGATAAGTTGTTCAGGGATGGTTATAAAGGCGTAAAATCTAGTGGAAATTTCCAATGTTTCCTTTTAGACATAAAAGGTAAAATAGCATGAGAATGCAAGCCATAGTATGTGAGAAAGAACCTCATTAATAAAATTATGCTACTTAAGATGTGCCCCGCTCAGTAGGCTAATTCACGTACTTAATTAAATAAGTGCTGTTGCAGTGCAGTTGAAGTTAAGTTTCGATCAAAACAACGGTTTTCGTATTCTCTACCGCTGTCAGACACGCTCGCGTCAAGTTCGCGTCACGCGAGCGCAATAACGGCATTCTACTGTTGCGCGTCTTTGGTGCGTGCTTCGGAACGCAACATGAGCGGTATTCTACTATTTGTTTGACGTCTCAAAATGACAGCTTATAAGTTTAAGTTTTAATAACGACATATTCACTGAAATGTTATCGATTCTATTCGATTATTTAGTGAGTAATATTTTTCTCTCCCCCTTAAGTAAGTTTGGTAGAGTTTAGCTGTTGTGCAGTTCACGTGTAGTTCACGCGCAGCTTACGCGCAGTTTAAAGATTACAAGAATACCGTTTATCACTCAAACTTGAACTTAAATGCAACTGCACTAAAACTTAATAAGCGCGTCATAAAATTACGTGAATTAGCCCTCTGATTATGCTTTTTCATTAACGATGGGAAATCATCAAATGACTCCTCTGACTCTGGGTAAAACAGGAGGGAGTGCCAAACTCCTACTGACTAAAACCCATCCGTGTTCCTCCTATGCCCTTTGCTTTCCAGGGCCGCGGGGACTCTTTCGAACAAATTCCGCAACGCCGAGCGCTTAAATATGCTGTGATGTGTAATAGTTCTGTTTTCCACCTTCAAACGAAAGGTATCTACTAAAACTCGCCCGTGAAGATTCTCACACGTTTACTTAACAGAACTTACGACTCTTAAACACGGTCCTTTTAGTGCTGACGTCACGAATCAATCCCGCTAGACGAACCTACCTACCTATCTATGGTTAATGTTAATCGGTGAAGAGCCCCCAATGTAGGAGATAAATTCTTGCCACCCTGAGAGCGTGCACACGGCTGGAGCGAGCGGCGAGCGTGTTCGTGAACTTGTTGGAGGGATTATTTAGGGGATTGAGGTTGACGTCATTTTGTATGAAGAGGGTAACCTACTAACTACTGCAGTGGACTCTAGTGACGCTTTTACAGACTTCGACTATTAATTAATAATACAGCCGTGACAGCATTTATTTGTTCCACTGCAGAATTTTTATTGCGCTGGACTAGGTACTTTTTTTTTAAACTTCAACGTTACCACGTTGCAGTTTAAAAATTGTTTTCTTTGTTCGGCGCCGTGTGACCCTGATTTCATAATGACAAAGCATTTGTTATGGATCTTTAAGAAACATTTTCCAAAATAATGTCCTGCTAATGTAATTAATTTCAATCTATTGTCTTTCGTTGACGGCCGTGTGTCAGCTGACGTCATCGGTGACGCGGCAGTCTGTTGGAGGACTCTGAACCGATGTCCTGGAGAAAGTGTATCGTTAATAATTGAAGGCGGATTATTGATGTTTACTGTTGATAGTTAGCAAATGTACGTATTTGGGAACTAAACTCGCCACAGATCCTCACGCAAACGATACGTATTTGGGAACTAAATTCGCCACAGTTCCTCACGGAAATGAAACGTATTTGGGTACTAAACTCGCCACAGTTCCTCACGCAAATGAAACGTATTTGGGTACTAAACTCGCCACAGTTCCTCACGTTCTGGACGAGTCAAGTTAGCTAACTAATACGTAACGAACTTAATTCATATGATTATCACAATGAGTTACATATCTTTTTTGTAGCCGCTCCTCGTAAAATACCGGTATTCAGCTGAATCCGGTTTGACAGAAAGCCGACCCCAATATAGTTGGGAAAAGGTTAGGCAGGTGACTTGTACTAGCAAGAGGAACGCATTAGCGGGTAGAGGTTAGAACTAGGGGACATGGGGAACGACATACACATTTTACCTCTTTAAATCGTAGCTTTCAATGGATGTGTCGCTGATGCATGTGCTTTCGTGTTCGCAAATTGAAGTTCTCGAGAAGCGAGCTCAGAAAAATCTACACTAATATTATAAAGCAGAAGAGTTTGTTTGTTTAATTTGGTTGAACGCGCTAATCTCAGAAACTACTGATTCGATTTGAAAAATTCAATCAGTATTAAATAGCGCAATCATAGAGGAAGGCAATGAAGAATTGTTTTTCGTTAGCCTCTGGTAAGTTACTGTAGTAGGGGGAGGGGTAAGGGGTGTTTGTTGTTTAGTTACTTGTAGTGAATAACATAACATAACATAAACATTTATTTAACTTCCACAAAGGTGCCTTACAAACTAACTTATTATTTATAATTAAAAAATAATCCTTTGTGGGAGACTGGTATCTGCACTAGGAAATCCTGTCACACAGATTACCAGACCTCCCCCGCGGACAGTGCTCGTATTACAAAAAAAAATAAAAAATAAGACCTTTGGAAAACAAAACAATTTTACAAAAATACATAGAAAAACTGGTTTAAAAAAGGAAAGTTAAATTAAAATTCTTAAAAATTAAATTGTTGTGTGGTGTGTAGGTCGTTAAGGTGTCTGTAATAACTGACTAAAAGCAAGCAAACAGGCTAAAATTCCAAATATGCTGGAAATAAGTTTTACTTTTACAACGTGGCTATTTTTAGGGAACAAAACCGAACCATTAGAGGATCACTTGGTTGTCTGTATATCTATCCGGCAGTTTTTTTTAAATTTGTGATGGGTTTGCTCTTGACTCTAGTCTGGGTCAGAGATGACAGAACAAGCTTAAATAGAAGGTTCACTCTAACTTCGAAGAGATTAGGGTTGTAAGCGTTCGGAAACACAGACGCAGGCAGAGAGTTCCACTCCTTTGTTGTGCGCATTATAAAAGACGTTTAGAAACGCTTAGTGCGAATTGGTGGAATAGCAACAAGGTAGGGATGATAAGTTGCAGTGCGTCTGCATGTCCGATGGTAGAAGGGGGCCAGTGGGATGAGGTCGTGGAGTTCCTGGGCACACTCACCGAAGTACAATCTGTAGAAGACCGACAAGCAGGCAACCTTGCGGCGATAATTCAAGGCATTCACCATTTTTTTTTTCCGTCTGTCAAGATTGTTTTCTCCGAAAGTAGATACTAAACCGATTCATTTGAAATTTGGTACACATATAACCTTCTATGACAAACACGGACGCGTAACGAAAAAAAATTAAAAATTAATGGTGAAAAAAAAAACTTTTTAAAAACAAGCTTTTATACATCTTGGATGGACCCCCATATTTTGGATTTAATGTGACGTTGTATTAGTTTTCGTGTTCTTCTCAGCTAGCCCTTTCATTTGAGACCCATACTGTGGTAGTGCAGAAAAAAGAACTATTCCGCCATCTTGGATGATCCGCGATATTGGAATTAGAATGTATTATTACATTTTTAAATATTTATATGCCCACCGGTATCGGGAACAGGGTCCAAGCTACCGGTGGTCAGGGCTCCCGAGAGAGGAACCTCCTAACAATACGCGCCGTGTCCAGAAGCACTGCTTTCTGGATCAAGCCCTTATACCAGCTGCCCATCGAGAGCCTCTTCAGGAGTTGGTCGAGGCTCTTGGCAAATAGGCTAGTTTCCACCATCCACAAATTGCAAAACTATTTAGTCCGTCAGTTAGAGTATTGAAAAATAATGGATACGTATTTTTTGTTTTTGTAAATCAATGAATATTGACAAAGATAAAACGCAACAAAACTCCGGAGTGGGGGCTGGTGACTTAACGACCCGCTAAAAATTATGCCAGGGTGTGACGTATTGAGAATTTTAAAAGCGTCGTAACTTCGTCAATTTTGTTTCCCGTAAGAAAAGAAAAAATACCGGTCAAATATTTTTTGAAAAAAAAAAAGAAAGGAAAGAAAGAAAATACGTAAAAACGACAAACGACAATCGAACGACGACAATCGGCGATAATCTAACTGACGGACTAATTAGATTTTTTCAGGACAAATAATCCTAAAAAATTATTAAATAAAATAAATGAGAATATTGAAATAAAAATAAAAGTAGAACCTTGAAAATATTTTTTTTTTTTTGAGCCTATTATGCCATTGGCCGTCACAACCATCGGCACACTGACTGCTGTGTTCACTGCTGTGCTTAATACAAACTATTAATCCATTTATTTGTACATATATTTTACATTTTTAAATATTTCTATAAAACTAATAAAAAAAATAAAACATTTAAAAATATAAAAATAGTAGCCCACCGGCATCGGGAACAGGGTCCAAGCTACCGGTGGTCAGGGCTCCCGAGAGAGGAACCTCCTAACAATACGCGCCGTGTCCAGGAGTACTGCTTTCTGGATCAAGCTCTTGATCCAGCTGCCCAACGAGAGCCTCTTCAGGTGTTAATCGAGGCTCTTGGCAATTATGCCATTCGCCGTCACGACTATCGGCACAATGAATGCTGTGTTCACATCCCACATGTCTACAACCTCGCGAGCCAAGTCAAGATACTTACATTGTTTCTCTTTCTTAGACTTCACGAGGTTCTCGTCATGAGTGACTGCTATATCAACAATCATTGCGCGACGCTCTAGTCGGTCTATCACCACTATGTCAGGCTTATTGGCAACAATAGTCCTGTCAGTGATGATAGACCGATCCCAGTACAACGAGCAATTGCCATTTTCGAGAACTGGGTCGGGCACATACCTATATAACGGTACTTACGATTCCACAAGATTGTATCTCAGAGCAAGTTGCTGTAATACAAACTTATTATTAACACAATAATTTCTTTGTTCCAGGGGACCAACAGACATCAGAAAATTAGAAAATCATCCAAAACCCGCGACATCATCACTACCCAACAGTTTTCATACATTTTATATTTAATCAATGATCTTCTCAAACCCTCGTAAATTCAGTGAAGAGTGCGTAGCGGCTGTGTGGTAAAAAACGTCGCATGGAATTACAGTGCGTCGGTTCGATTCTCCGGCTGAGCAAACAGAAGAATAGGTAAGTTTATTTTAAATAACCTAGAGGTCCACTTTCACAAACCAGATTTTTTTTAACCTCGAGTTAAATATCCGGGGACATTGAATATAATTAATTAATCTATACAAATATTATAAAGAGGCAACATTTGTTTGTTAGTTTGTATGTAGGGGGTACCTAATCTCAGGAACTACTGGTCCGATTTGAAAAATTAGACTTAGCCTATTTATCGAAGAAGGATATAGGCTATATATCATCACGCTAAGACTAAAAGGAGCCGAGCATTAATGGAAAATGTGACGCAGGCGAAGTTGCGTGGGTCAGCTAGTTGTTAAAAACTTTTTAACCATTTAACCTCTTGTAAGCAAATAACTCATTGCATTGTATCCTACTAATATTATAAATGCGAAAGTTTGTGAGTATGTATGGATGTTTGTTACTCTTTCACGCAAATACTACTGAACCGATTACGATGAAATTGGTATGGTATGTAGGTAGCTGAAGACCCAGAATTATACATAGGCTACTTTTTACCCCGGAGTTCCCGAGAGATCGGGACTTGCACGGGAATAAGGAGAATTTATACGCGGACGGAGTCGCAGGCGGCCTCTAGTATGGAATAATTGTTAATAACTTTTTAACCATTTAACCTCTTGTAAGCAAATATCTCTGAGTTAAAAGAAAACTGTGGTTTGAGCAAGTGAAACACACTTACTTTAATTATGAATCTAGTCTTTTATTGCGCACTAATATCTACTAGTCCCTATTAAAATCATCACAAAATAATAGATCTACCTACTCCAAAAAGCGAACTGACAGTACTGGCAATGACCGACACAAAGCTTAATTGAAAACAGTTTTTCATGACGTAAGCGAGGTCTCCGCAGCAAAGGTCAAGGGTCACTATTGGAAGCGTACATCTAAAGGTCACGGCTAGCCATTGCATGCATGCAAGCGACCTAGAACTGTATGGTGAACTTTGACTAGCAATATTGACGTTTTTCGGCTGAAATTATCGAAAATTTGGATTGTTCCAAGACGTTAGACCAGCCTTATTCAACCTTTTTTCGTTTCTATTATTTTCATAGAGGGCTGCAATAACCTACAGTTAAATAAAACTCTACATATATTTTAACAGTATAACTACATGAATATGTAGGACTTTTGAATTTGTGACAAAAGGATCGTTTTCATGTGGGTTAGGCCAACTTTTAAGGAGTAAATCAGTACAGAAACGTACACATTGATACACTGACTAAATACAGGGTTACACGAAAAAGCTTGACGGGCCACAGCATGCGGCTCGCGAGCCGCAGGTTGAGTATAACTGCGTTAGACCAACCTGGGTTACGTCATGAAAGTTCTACCATTATCATAAGAGGTTACACAAAGGTTATAATAATATGTATAAAATATTTAATAATAGGTACAAGTTGGACAAGAAATACTAAACATTTATTTTACAAGAAAAGTTATTTAAAGCGCTCTTCCTCTCTCCTAATTATTTAAAGTTTTGCTGTGCCCGACAGGGTCCATAATTGTTTCTATTTATTCATTTTACTACCTGTATATGTGTACATTATGGATTACAATAAACAATTTAAGGTTTTAAAAAAACCGGCCAAGTAGCGTCAGACACTCAAACGAAGGGTTCGCGTAAAAAAAGACACGTTTCTTTAAATGGGAACTTACAAATCATAAAAATAGAATTAAAAAATTAAGGGGCTCCCATACAAGCAACGTGTTTTTTTTTCGATTGATGGTACGGAACCCTTGGTGTGTGCGTCCGCCTCGCACTTGGTCGGTTTTAACTAGCGTACCCATACCACTCTCAGATTTTCTGGCTTCTCACTAGAAGCCAGGTAAACCCGATTTTAATTTATTTAAATAATAATTAAAAAATAATAATGTAGCTTTTCTCACCCTACATAATTGGTTTGAGTTGACAGCTATGACGTCACAATATGGCGCTGAGTCGGTCCTATTCTTATTTGAATCGCATTGTACCTCCGCTCGCTCGCCAATGACGATGGCGCGCGATGGTCTGCGAGTTTGTTGGGTGCGATTCCCAATTGTGTTATCTACCTCGTCACTGGGTTGCGGAGACCAGATAAGCAGTCGTTCCTCGTTAAAATACTGAGCCTATTCAGCTGCATCCGTTAGACTGCAAGCAGATCACAACATAGTTGGGATCAATTGATTGAGTCTTCTTCTTCTCGTGTTAGCAGTAAGGTCTAACGACCCCACACACCCAAGTATCAGAGTTTCTACACCGCCTCAAAGACCTCTGACATGGCTTAACGACCGCCAATTGGCGGTTGCGACCGCCGGCTTATACGTGTCTTCCTAAGCACGGAATCATCTTTATTTATTTACTAGCTGACCTGCGCAGCTTCGTCTTCGTCACATTTTCCATTACTGCTCCGCTCCTATTTGTCTTAGCGTGATGATATATAGCCTACAACCTTCCTCGATAAATGGGCTATCTAACCCTGAAATATTTTTTTTAAATCTGACCAGTAGTTCCTGAGATTAGCGCGTTCAACCAAACAAACAAACAAACTCTTCTGCTTTATAATATTAGTATAGATAAGTATAGATTAGCATAGATGAAAAATAGATAAATCAACTTGACTCAAATGCAGACATGGGCGAAGGTCATTCTTTCAAAGAACATCTTACCATCGCGATTCAGAAAATTGACGTCACACGCCAACGCCATCTATCAAATACTGCACGCAGTTGATCTCTAGGTATAGTTCAGTTTACGTCGGAAAGACTAAAATACATTTTTTATTATAAGGTATGAACTGATTACGATGAAACAAAAAACTTAATATTACTACAATTTACGCACAGTTTATTGTTATGTATACAAGTTACGTGAAGTAATAATGAGACTAAGTGCACATAACCCTAATTTTACTTCTGGAAAACTTTAAATTCAAATATCTTTTGATAGACTGAACCGATTGCAATGAAACAAAAACTTAATGTTACTCCCAGTTACGCTCAATCCTTGTGTGTAAAAGTTATCTACATTGCTTTCGCAGATTTTACGTGATGCCCGAACAAATAAACAGACACAAATTCTAAAAATGCTGGAAATGGGTTCTATTGGTTGTTCTTTAACACCCTAGCTATTTTTTTTGAATTTTTTTTTCATATACAAAAACCACTTTTCTACAAATTTATTATATGTATAGATTTAACAATTTATGTACACACACACACATAAATATATAACAAAAAAGGAGAAAATAGGTACAAAGGTGATGCTTATTTCTAATGAAATCTCTTCCAGCATACCTGCGAAAGGAGAGCCAAATAAAAGAGATGTAGAAACGTGTGTAAAAGTTAAAAAATTAAAACAATAAACTTTAAATATTACATAAAATACCTAAATAAATATTACTAAAACCAATATGACGCTAATATATACTAAATAATATTTTAAGATAAAATAAAAAAAAAAATAATACATACTTGACGGTACAGAAAGGTATATGTTTGTTTTATCAGATAATCGGGTGATTCAAGCCTGCAATGTCCTAGCCAAACTGGAAACAACTTTACAAAATATGCTTCCCGTGGGAATCGAACCCACGACCACCAGGTTACAAGGCAAGCGCCTAAACCAGTCGACCACGAGGCAGTTAACGTTATTGATTGAGTGATAGTACGTGAGGAAGTATCGTACCGCATTCCGACCACACCAAGCCGTTGAGCTTTAAAAACTTTCAATCAAGCTATCAGCCAATTAAACTGTAAGTTAACATCCACAAACGACCGTGTAATTTCATTTAACTGTGTCGGTCTACAGTCGATGGTGCATAAACTGGAACTGGGCGATAACCAAACTGTTTGCAGGGACGATTAACAAGCGAATTGTTATGGTTTGCAAATCATTTATTTACTAGATTTTAGAGGACGAGATCCGAAATGTGTTATGCATAATACTTTACCAGCCAGTATCTACACTTAATATTATAAAGCAGAAGAGTTTGTTTGTTTGGTTGGTTGAACGCGCTAATCTCAGGAACTACTGGTCCGATTTGAAAAATTCTTACAGTGTTCGATAGCCCATTTATCGAGGAAGGCTATTATAGGCTCTAAATCATCACGCTAATACCAATAGGAGCGGAGCAGTAAT
Organism: Ceramica pisi; assembly: GCA_963859965.1. NCBI lineage: Eukaryota > Metazoa > Arthropoda > Insecta > Lepidoptera > Noctuidae > Ceramica > Ceramica pisi. The sequence goes on along the minus strand of OY982553.1, from coordinate 14,295,468 downwards.
GAAAAATGTTACGCAGATGACGTTGCACGGGTCAGCTAGTTTAGTATATACAAGCAGATATTGGATAACCTGAGGCCTCAGGACCTCATAAAAATCATGACATGGACAGGAATGATGGCAACCGTGAAGCCAATAGTCCTCTCAGATAGACAAAAAGAGGCAAACATCCTTAACGCACCAATATTTTTGCCCCGTCTTTTATGCTGATAGCATATTGAGGCGCGCGTCCAACACAGCGCGCCGTCGACCCGGACCAGGGGGGCTCTAAGCCCTAAGTCCGTAGTTTCGGGCTTAGTCGCGGGCGTATTCTACTCCTTATGACCTACTGACTTACGATTAGTCCCGAACCCAAACTAAGAATGAATGACAACATGATTTGACAGTAACTAACAAATCATGTTGTCATTAATTCTTAGTGGTTAGGTGATACGGAGTAGAATACGCCCGCAACTAAGCCCGAAACTATGGACTTCGGGCTTAGAGAGTAGCCCCCCTGGTTATGATCGGACGGCGAGCCACCCAATACGAGACTCGTGCCTACGGTGGCCGGGAATCGCCCTGCAACTCCCGACGCCCGGGACGTCTTCTTCTGTTGCGGTGGCCGGGGCGTGAGGTTTCCCACACTCTCGGCTTCCTCCTTCGCTAGCGTTACTGCTCATTTGGACGCGAGAGGTCGCCGCCGCCGATCGCCTCGACGAGGACGCGGCGGCGCGCCACGCAAGCAAAGCAAACCTCCACCGTATGCTCCACGTATCCTCCGGGGGATCCTCACAGTGATGACACCGGATTCGAAACAGGTATCTCTCGAAACAACTGCGTCCGGTGAGTACCTGTGTCGAGCGGAAGGTGAGGATGCCGTGGTGACGCTCTAGCCACTCCTCTCGCTGGGTTGTGACAATCGCTGTCTCCATATCACCATCAGATCCTGGTCAGCTCCGCCGTGCTGCAATTTGCCGCGGCAAAGGAGTCTCACCTCGGCGTTGCGCCTCGACGCGCCATTCGTAAACGAGAGCCAGGTCTCTCGCCTTCACATCCCATGGCGGCAGTCCAGCAAGGAGGCGCGCCACCTCGCCAGAGACCGTGCGGTATACCCGGGCCAGCCGGATGGGCATGACCCTCTGGAATGCGTTGAGGTCGCTTCCGCAACCACTGCTGCAACCCTGAGAAGCGTCGAGGGAATAAAACTCGGTGAATTCCTTACACTGTCTAAACTGTCTAAAATCCAGCAGTGAATTAAATCTGAAAAGAAAAGCCGAAGAGTAAGAAAAACACCGACCAAGTGCTAGTCGTAATCGCGCATGAATGGTTCCGTACCTTAAAAAAATTTCAAATTCAAAATTAATTTATTTTGTGATCACAGGGCACAATGATCTTATATATATAATGTTTGGTCCATTTTTATTATTTGTTGTTACATATAGCGGCAACAGAAATACATGCTCTGTGAAAATTTTAACTGTTTACTACTTATTACGGTTCATGAGATATAGCCTGCTAGATATAGCTGCCTAGCTGACAGACAGGCAGACGGACGGACAGCGGAGACTTAGTAATAGGGTTCCGTTGGTGATACTTCGGGTACGGAATTTAAAAAGATTGGTGTGTATATTCGATCCAAATATGATCAGAGGGCTAAGTTTGAGTTTTCTAACGTACTCGATCGCGTTAACGTAAACGTTCGCTTAAGAGTGTGTATTCCGTCCACTAGCGCCGCCAATCGTTTTTTATTAATTGTGGTAAATTTAAGACACGTAGATAAAAAACCGCTCTGTAGTGCACTAAAGAAATGTATCTATTATTTTTTGACAGCTATTTTTAATACATAACTCATGGCTTAATAGCCAAAACGGCAATTATTGCTAAAAGTGGCCACTTTTAGCAAAAATATCGACTTTGGCAACTATTTATGTTCTAAAGTACAAAACATAACTCTCAAAACATAATAAATACATTTCTTCAGTGCACTACAGAGCGGTTTTTTATCTACGTGTCTTAAATTTACCACAAATAATAAAAAACGATTGGCGGCTCTAGTGGACGGAATACACGCTCTTATGTCAAAGTGAAGAGAGAAAAAAAGTTTTTACGTTATTCTCACCAGGCGGCGCTTATTCAGTTTCAATACAAATTGAAAGAAAGAAGAAAGAAAGAAAGAATATTTATTCAGTACATACATAAAACACGCACGGTACATGGTAAAACTTAAAAATAATAAATAATGGTAGGTATACTAAACTAAGTGCGTGTCTCAGGGCTGCACTAAAAAGGTCTATTTCAGCGAATTGGTATTTACGATAACGCGGTCGAGAACGGTTTTATGCATTTTTGTACAAACATACACACACGCAGGAACTTCCCCTCTTCAATTCACTATATCACTGCATAAGTATTATAAAACAAAGTCCTCCGCCGCGTAAATAACTCAAAAACTACTGCACCAATTTTCATGCTGTTTCCACCAAAGGATAGAGTGGTTCTCGAGGAAGGTTTTAGTATAAAATTTGGCAAGCGTGTGAAGCCGCGAGCATCAGCTAGTATAATATAAGTGGGATGTAATGTTAGGAATGGAAGATATTCGTTGTTTTATGTGTATAATAACAATAACACCCACTCGGTAGAAATGTGGGCTGTTTATTATGGTTTGAGCAATGGGGGGAAGACAGTTTGGCAGTGAATTGCCTTTCATATTAGACTTACTTACAAACATTACGATGATCAGATAAACCTTTAACCTTTTATAATGTTTTGCTGTGGAAGAAAGGTAGTCAATTACTATTCAGGGCCATTTTTACTGACTATAACTGACAATCCTTATCAATTTACATGTAATATACGACGTCCGTTCAAAAAGTATAGAGAATTTTGAATTTCCGCTGGCTACGTACATGACATATATTTGATTTTTTTGTAGCGTTAGGTTGGTTCTCAAGGCCCTAACTTATGCTGACGGCCATTATGAATGTTAAGTTAATTTTTGACAGCTGTTTTGCTTGAATGTGTTTTGGCTCGTCTTCGATTTTTCCCTATTCCAAAAAAATGGATCAATGAATCTGTATCAAATTTTGTGGATCACGGACGCATTCTGAATGTTAACTGTGGCATATTATGGTGAAGCTACCTTGGACCAAAGAAACGTTTATTGGTGGTACAAAATGTTTTCAGAAGGCCGAGAAGATGTGAATGACGAAGAGCGTGTCGGACGCCCGAGCACGTCAATACTAGACGAACATTGATAAAGTGAAGAAAAAAGCTACCACCATCATGTCTAAGTCTGCCGCCATAACAACAATGTTAACATCATTGTTGTGTTCCGGCAGTTAGAGGTATGATAGCCAGTTCCTCTGTTTAAGAGGATTCCGGGTGAAACTCGCTTCCATCTTCGGCCTAATCATCACTTTCCATCAGGTGAGATTTGGGCCAAGAGTTTCCCCATTTTGTATAAAAAAAATAGTATATTATATATAGATAAAGTCGAATCACCGTTAGAGAAGTTGTATAATTAATATGAAATTCTTCCGTTTCTGAATGCACAGCTCGTCGTAAAAAGCTGAAATTGTCATGTAGGTTCCTTGGGGAGTGTTGAGAAGCACTAAGACTTTTTTTTTTTAGGGATGGGAAATAAAAAAAAACCCATCCATGTTCCTTCATTGCCCTTTGTGTTCCGGAGCCACGGTGTCTCTTGCGAATAATCCCGCGACTCCGGCAGGCGTCGGCCCTTTCGGGCCCCTCTGAGAAGCACTAAGACTAAGAGAGGATTTCCCGAAATTCCTTCGGCTGCGTCAAAGCCGAAAATTATTCCTTGGGAACACACTCCAGTGAAAAAAGTCCTTTTCCTATATACAAAAATTCATCATAACTCAACGTAAAAAAGCAAAAGCTACAGTACTGTATTTCCTTTCTCTTTAAAATCCATCTTAAGGTTGTCTTGAAACCTGCCGCAGTCGCGGGACTATTCGAAAGAGATACCACGGCTCTGGAACACAAAGGAAGGAAAGGAAGGAACATGGATGGGTTTTAGTCAGTAGAAGTCTGACACTCCCTTCCGCTCCACCCAGAGCGGGGGAAGTCATTGGATGATTTCCCAACCCTTAAAAAATTAAAAAAAAGGTTGTCTTGAAAAGATCGCTCTTAGCGATAAGGCCGCCCATTGTGTCACCCTATGTAATGTTTTATTCATAAATATTTTTGCTGTTACTTATATGATGTACATAATAAAGAGTATTCTAATCTAATCTAAGACAGATCTAATTTTGATCTTTCACTCAATCCATAGCCCTACACATGCCTGTTGAAGGCACAAAAGTTTATGCCATTATTTTTCTTCTTCTTAGTCATTGTCTTCATTGTTGAAGGTCGTGTCTAGTCTGAGGTATTGATCACTCCGCACTAAGCTCCTCCACGTTTTTCTGTCCTCGGCGGACTTAAAAGCTTCGGGTATTGATAGGCCAGTAAAGCGTCTTTATTCGGTCTGACCAACGGGTAGGTGAGGGCCCGCGAGGTCCTTTCCCGTCTACTTGGCTAACTACCGTAAGCTTCTCGAGGTTGTCAGGGTTTCTACGAGCGACATGTCCAAAATATTTTAGAATGTGCTGGAAACAAACAGCGGATTGCCATTATTACGAAGCTCTTATTGTTGGATGTTACTAAAGCATCATCATCTGCCTAGCCTTTTCCCAACTAAATTGGGGTCGGCTTCCAGTCAAACCGGATTAAGCTGAATACCAGTATTTTACGTTGAGCGGCTGCCTACCAGAACTCCACAACCCATTAACTGGGTAACACGTTACTCCTTGGCAAGACCGGTGTCAGATTTTCTGGCTTCTGACTATCCGTAACGACTGCCGAAGATCTCTAAATGACAGCCGGGAGCCCGGGACCAAAAGCTTAACGTGCTTTCCGAGGCACGGAGGAAACTCGGTATGTTAAGATGGTCACCCATCCATAGACCAACCTCGTCAAGCGACCTTGAAGATCGACGAGTGAATGTTACTACAGCATGTAAGCTAATTTACCAGTAGTATGCAAGTGATAGACATAGTGTATTACAATCTCTCATACTCATAACTTTCCTCACAGTAGGTATAGATATGTACTATTTAATCGCGGGATTATTCGCAAGAGACACCGTGGCTCCGGAACACAAAGGGCTATGAAGGAACATGGATGGGTTTTAGTCAGTAGAAGTCTGACACTCCCTCCCGCTACACCCAGAGCGGGAGGAGTCATTGCATGATTTCCCATCCCTAAAAAAAAAAGGTATATGTACTATTTACTCACAAAAAAATATATAAACGGAACAAAAAAAAACAGATACAAAAATTTTGTTAATGAATAAATGACTAATGACTAATGACTCCGGGAGCGCTGGCAGAAGTGAAAACTTGAACATTAACGTTATGCATTTTTTAATCATCCGTCTTACTAGTTTTCGATCAGGTCACGTGTCCAGACGTCTTAAGAATTTTCGATCAGGCCACGTGTCTTGACGCGAGTTTAACATTTTATACCCATCCCAAGAACAGTTCTCAACGCCCGCCGCTAAAGAAGTTTTCACTTCAAAAAACAAATGAACGACTGGATTTTCGAAGCTTCACACCTCTTTTTCTCTTCGTAAACATTGAAGCATCTAACATCTGAAACACTCGAGTGATCTTAACACTTTGAAGCCCCTCAACAATGGTTTTTGATCATTAAAGAACAATGGTACCAAGTTTTTTCACAATGTATTTGGACTTGTAACAAAGTGAAAAGATCACAGGATCATTAGAATGAGTCTTGTTTGTGTTTGTAACGGTAAATTAAGAGCTTCAGATGTGAGTGTCGATGCGTTCCGTTGAACGATACAAGGGATAGTTTATTGGTCTTGATTTAAAACTTTTTGTGCCTCGGAACGGCAAGCACGTTAAGCCGTTGGTCCCGGCTGTTATTTGTAGATCTTTGGCAGTCGTTACGGATTGTCAGAAGTCAATAAATCTGACTCCAGTGGCATTTTTAGGGTTCCCTACCCAAAGGGTAACCAACAGAACCCTATTACTAAGCCTCCGCTATCCGTACGTTCGTCTGTCTGTCAGCGAGCTGTATCTCAAGAATCGTACCTAATAGCTAGACAGTTGAAATTTTCAGAGTGTATTGTTCTATTGTGGCCATTATAACAAAAAAATAATTTCCATATTCTGCAGTAGTCTTGCTCCAACCGGGGATTGTCCTTAGGGATACTTTCATAGTGCATACAGGGATAATTTGGCCGGTTGGTGCCCCATTACATATTTTGAAATGTCTAACGGGGCCTTTGCGAGTTGGTTTGGGCCATCGTACGCCCACCAAAGGACCGCGTCTTTAAGAACCCGAGAAAGAAAAAAAAAATTTAATTAAAGACTAAAGGGGACTCCCATACAAGAAACTAGTTTTTATGGTTTACAGTAAGGAACCCGTCGTGTGAGAATCCAACTCGCATTTGGCCGGTTTTATTCAGCCACTATTGGAGAATAGCAGCCCAAAATCCTGCCAGGAACTTTTTATCATTAATAAATATTTTTGTTAAATTCAATTTAATTTAATTTGTATTATTTGTTGCCAATAAACTAATAAACACTCTGTAAAAATTTCAACTGTCTAGCTATTTATGGTTCTTCAGATACCGCCCGTAGAAAGACAGACACACGTACGGAGGCTTAGTAGGAGGTTTTCGCTTATTAACCTAGGGATCCGAAAAACAAACCTAGGAATCGGATTACCTCAAAGAACCCCCTCCCTCCAGTCTTTTAATTCTGTGTTTTGGTGCGTCATATCTGGCGGAATATTTATGCATTTTCTTACTTTTTCTATTTACCCTCTGCTTAACTCCTCGAGTAATGCAAGGGTGATGCTAGGTTATGTTAATCGGACAGTAACTTTCTATTTATCATCTGTAAAGTACAGTGAGAAGCTAAAATTTTTTTCATTCGAACTATTGAATTTATAGTCTCATCAATCGCAATATATCAACTTTTCGTGACTCAGCCAGAACGAAATCAAAATCATAATTTCTGTCGAGACATGAGATATAGCAATTTAATGTTTATTATCCTATTTTAAAATCTCATATCGATATTCTATCAACCAATCGTTCAAATATTGCATTAATATAAATCTTGAATGTAAACTCCTCCGAGAAATATTCATGAATTTTCTTTTCAACTTGCAACAACGTGAGTCATAACTGCCCACCGCTAATGAAAATGTCATAAAAATTGGAGCAGCGGTTCTGTAGATATTAACAGATAGTATATAGCGACTAACACTTCATGCTACAACCTGGGAGTTTTTAAGTCAAGAATGAATAGGTTACTTCTAGGCAAGCGTGCTCTATCTTAGACCGCATCATTGCTTACCATCAGGTGAGATAGTGGCCAAACGCGTGCCTATAAAAAGTAAAGAAAAAAATGCTCAACTAATTCCGATAACTGGCTAAGACCGTGGTTTAGACAGTAAGAACCAAAGATATATTTTTGTTTTGAATGGGGGGAAATCATCAAATGAGTCCTCCGGCTCAGGCACCTGAATTGTATTCGAAAGGGTTACCTACATTCAGGGGCCTGAGCGGGGTGAACGATGAATTAAAAAATAATCGCTCTTTATTATCACAATAGCAGAAGTTTATAGAAAAATTGTAAAATCAATTATAAACTTAGTGAACCTACATGGTTTTCATATATTATTCACGATTTTATGGACTTTAAAAGAGACTATGACATCTGAGTTTGTTTCGTTTTTTTATCAGGATATTCAGCTAGGAAACATCGGCCTCATCTATCTATCTATCTATCTTCTATCTATACTTTTTTTTTTTTTTAGGGATGGGAAATCATCCAATGACTCCTCCCGCTCTGGGTGTAGCGGGAGGGAGTGTCTTCTATCTATACTTATAATAAATCTGTAGAGAGGTCAATTCTGTACATGAAACATATTTCCAAAATAACTATCAGGGGGTGATTAGGGATCGATACTGATGTCAAAAATGCAATCAGTAAAATTTTTGTCTGTCTGTCTGTATAATCGTTATAGAAACAAAAACTACTCGACGGATTTGATCGAAACTTGGTATAATTATTTTTCATACTCCTGAGCTGGTTATATAGTATACTTTTCATCACGCTACAGTCAATAGAAAAAATGAAAAAAAAAATGTGAAAGTTTGGTTGTTTGTTACTCAATCAACAGATCGGCTTAACGGAACTTAATAAAATTTAGAACAAAGATAGATTATAGTCTGGAATAGCACATAAGCTACTTTTAATCCCGGGAACATGTTCCCTAGGGAACACGCGGGCGAAGCCGCTGGCAGAAGCTAGTCTAGAATATAACAAAAAATATTGACGTGTAAAAGAGTAACATGTAACCTATTTGCACAATAAATATGATTTATAATTTAAGCAAAAAAGTATTAGCAACTCAATGGAATCCCTGAATCTCAAAGGGTATTTTCAATCGCACACAAACCTTAGACCATGTTAGAGTACTCGTACCGACCTACTACTGGATAGAAAGCTTTTCGCATGTTTTTCATTTATATTCGTCAAAGAATCAGTCTAAGATTTAAGGAGATCGTTATCAAGTGAACACATAATTCATAAATTAAAAAATATTAAGAAATTATAATTTGAGATTGACACGAAATTAAGTTCAAAACGATCCTTACAGAGACCGGAAATTGTCCCTCTGATGTAAAACTCACGCTCTGAAAATAGACTTGTAATAATTTTGCCGTGAAAATACATTATAAAGTAATTCACATGCGTCGAGTAAATCCGCGTGAATTCGCTAGTCAGGCACTATATTTAGCTAATGGTATATACTAGTCATCAAAGCTCTAGCGGAGACGTTTAGCCATAAACTGTGGTTCTCGTTACAAATTCAATTGGGCTGGTCAATCAAACGCGTAGTGTTTGTTTAGAATGGACTTGCATGCTGTTTAGCTCAGGATTTACTCTCACAGCTTCACAGAACTCACGAATTACTAGTTGATGTCCTAGAATTTGGTGAATGGTATCAGGGTCAGGGCTTTCCGGCTCTTAGGTCGTCCGGATGTCTGAGTTTGCTTCACAATCTTAATCTGTCTTTATTTCATCCTGTTCTGTCCTACTGTTTCGGCTTTGGGCAAGTGTGACCAATTCTGTCTGGGATTCAAGAGTGAATAGATTACTTCTAAGCATGCGTTCTCTATCTTCGACTGCACCATCGCTTACCGTCAGGTGAGCTAGTAGTCAATAGTTTAAAAAAAAATCAGCCCTAGGTGAAAGCCTATTTTCACTTTTTGTCTCAAAAGCCTAAGTGCCTATTATTACCTAACATCTAAATAGAATAAGCAAGCATCAGCAGTCGCCCAAAACAACAACAAACTGCTCAACAATCTCATCACCAAGTACGGTGATTACCTAAACGTCCCCGTAATTGTTTGCTCTAGCAACACCAGTCTATAAACCGGCTAATTACGGTCTTTATAGACTAAACGAGGCAACAGAAAACAAAAATTTCAACGAATTTGCTCCAAAAATTACCGCTGTTAGGCTGTTACCCGCAAATCGCCGCGTAAAATGGTTTTACGCGTCATTGCGTAAAACCGACTTCAAAGCGTCTATTCGGCCGGCCACCTCTCTATTATATTGTTTTGAAACTTCCCTACTGGTTAGGGTTGTCAGCCTTTCAGATAAAGCCCAATACCTACAGTTTGGCTTTCTGGTTGCGTGACGGTTTCCCAGAACAGTAGGAAATGGTGACGGGCGGTCGCTTTTATTCTAAGGGCGGACGTTTTTGGGGGACTGCCTTTTGTAAACGTTGACGTTTAAATTCATTTTGTATGATTTTCTGTAGGGTTTTTTTTTGTGGTTTACCTTGATTTTCTTTGAAATATTTCGTTAAGTTGCCTATCGCCTGCAACCATGCCAGCTGTAGCTGAAAATCTGTTTCTGTCTTGCACACTAGTCCTAGCATTATGCCGTGTGACGCCCACGGCTGTTTTGTGCGGACGTGGCGCATAACTTCTTTTTTTCTATTTTGCGCCTACTTTTTCTTTTGTAATAATTCTTTTTTTTATTATTTGAGATGGGTTTGCTCTTGACTCTAGTCTTGGTCAGAGATGACAGAGACAAAGTCTACGATGGAGCGAGCTTACCCAGAAGTAACCTGTCCACTCTAACTTTGAAGAGATTAGGGTTGTAACTGTAAGCGTTTGGAAACACAAACGCAGGCAGAGAGTTCCACTCCTTTGCTGTGCGCATTATAAAAGACGTTGGGAAAGGATTAGTGCGAATTGGTGGAATTCTATTAAAATTCTGCTAGTGCTATCTCTGTTTATCATTGACTAGCTGACCCGCGCAACTTCGTCTGCATCACATTTTCCATTACTGCTCCGCTCCTATTTTTCTTAGCGTGATGATAAATAGCCTATAGCCTTCCTCGATAAATGGGCTATCTAACACTGAAAGAATTTTTCAAATCGGACCAGTAGTTCCTGAGATTAGCGCGTTCAACCAAACAAACAAACAAACTCTTCTGCTTTATAATATTAGTATAGATTAATGAAAGCTTAAGTAATATTTTTTTACTTGTTTATATTATGTCTATGTTTAGAAAGATGCAACCAGTCTGTCTGTCAATTATTGACTTTCCAGTTTTAGGATCTAGCAACCCTAATCCAGCTTCTACTTTCCCTCTCTGACCTTCTTGTCTCTCCCTGTCCCTCAAATCGCGACATTACATGCCGATTTCACAGCTAATCAGCAAAATCTCGTGGCTAATCTGCCGGCCATTTACATTATCTCTGGCCTGACAAATACATTGTTAGCACGATTTTTGGCACGAGATTTTTTTGGTTGATTTATGGGCGTTTTTATTCAGTTGAGAGCTGTTTAAATGTCTGTGCAAATGAGTAGCTTAGGAAAAAATACCGGCAAAGTACAAGTCGGACTCGTGCGTAATGTGTTCCGAACCAATCACACATGTTTTTAAAGTGTTACGTTAGAACTACAGACTTCTATTCTATGACTAGCTGACCCGCACAACTTCGTCTGCGTCACATAATCCATTAATGCTCCGCTGTCTTAGCGTGACGATATATCCTATAGCATATAATCCTTCCTCGATAAATGGGCTATCTAACACTGAAAGAATTTTTGTAGTTATAGCGGCAATAGAAATTAGAAATATATAAGTAATACAATCTGAGAAAATTTAAACTGTCTACCTATTATGGTTCTTGAGATACAGCCCGCTGACAGACAGACAGACAGACGGACAGCGAAGGCTTAGTAATAGCGTTCAGTAGGAAACCCTCTGGGTACGGAACCCTAAAAAGAATGTCACCATATGACAATCATCATCTGCCTAGCCTTTTCCCAACTATATTGGGGTCGGTTTCCAGTCAAACCGGATTCCGCTGAATACCAGTATTTTACGTGGAGCGGCTGCCTACCAGACCTCCGCAGACCACAGGTTAGGAACCAATGATCTAGAGAGTAAGTTTTTAGATATCCTGAACACGCCGAGAAAACTTATCTGTTTCTGAAGGGAAGTTGGGTGGTTGGAGTGACAGCCGCCATGGCTCACGTACAATGGTCCAACATCAGGACTAAGTGCGGAAACCAAAACCCCCAAATAGAAATAGAATAGAAGTTTCTTGATCTGCTCATACTCATGGCTCCTAGTTTAATGCCAACATCCGCCTCCGTACAAAACGCGGTTTAAGAAATCCATAATTATATCTTACAGAAACACCAGCACAATTCCGTTACATCTACATTCATTTGTCTAGCCATTTCCCAAATACATTGGGGTCGGCTTCTAGTCAAACCGGATTCAGCTGAATACCAGTATTTTACGTGGAGCGGCAACCCATTAACTGGGTAACACGGTATTTCTTGGCAAGACTGGAGTCAGATTTACTGGCTTCTGATAATCCGTAACAACTGCCAAAGATCTCCAAATGGCAGCCGGGACCAACAGCTTAACGTGCTTTCCGAGGCACGGAGGAAACTCGGTATGTTGAGATGGTCACCCATCCACAGACCAACCTCGGCAAGCGTTGCTTAACCTTAAAGATCGACCTGTGCGGCTGTTATTATTTAGCAACGAGCTCCATGTGACAATCATGACTATCATTAATCTGTTTTTTTTTTCAGAGATCGCCTTTTACAAACATTTGAAAAAAAAATATATCTTTGACATATTAGTTCAAATAGAATTACACAGATTGCTGTTAGATAAAAATCTCAGTGTTGCCAATGACAAAAAATCCGCTTACTCAAGATCTCGGGATAAGATAGATTGATGATGGACTAATAATCCAATATCGTGTCGGCCTTGTAACGATAACCTAATCTATATTTACGTACTTATGTATATGAAAAATGTATTACATGAGAAAGCATCTTGATGATTTCATCAATTTGTCTACTTGGGACATTTTGTGTTTTATTTTCTTTTTACTCTTGGTAGGCACGCACCTGACCACTATCTCACCTGATGGTAAGCGATGATGCGGTCTAAGATGCAGCATGCTTGCCTAGAAGTAACCTATTCACTCTTGACTTAAAGACTCCCAGGTTGTAGCTATCAGGAAACACAGACTCCGGCAGGGACTTCCACGCCTTTGCTGTACACACTATGAATGTGTTCCCAAAACGTTTTGTGCTTTCGTTTTGTGTTTTCGTTCATCAGAGCTGGTATTTCCTACAGACTTTAGGGTTTTTCCTTGAGGAGATTTTATGCTGTTTTTGATAGGCTCACTGTTTGACCTGAAAATCAGTCTCAACTGACGATTATCGGTGATGTGGTCTAAGATGGAGCACGCTTGCCTAGAACTAAGGTTGTAGCTCACAGGAAACACAGACTCCGGCAAATAATTATTCCCTAGCTATACGTACAATTAAATTATTTCCAAAACGTATATAGGCGTTTTTTTGGCGAATAAAATATGTATTTTCTCAGAATAGATGTCTGACTTCGATAATCATAGACTTTTCAAACTATGCGGTCAATCCCAGCATAGGTATACCTTATCAGAACATGTGCCTACAATTGACCGCCATGATAAATTACCACAGAGAATACTTCAACCAAGCCGAGACGCAAAATTACAATCTATTAAAAGAATTTATATGGGCAACAAGGCCTTCGATCATGCCCGAAAGTATATAATAATAATATACGCCACAACCGACTGGCCTATATTTATATTGTTATGCAGAGGAAATTCAACTGTAAACAGTACAGAGATTTTGACCAATGTTTTTGTACTAACTATCACGTTTGGTGCAGTGGTGGGAAATTCCACTGTTGACTTGCTGAGCAGGTGGGTTCGACCCCATGTTAGTGGAAAACCTTAATAGAAGCTCGAATCGACATCTCACCGTGATCACTTAGGTGGAGTGAACGACAAGTGAGCTGTTATTCCATCTTGTTTGTGTTGGTTAGACTAAGTATTACTTTTAAAAGTTAAAAGAACGATTTACATATTGTTCTAATATTTGTATATATGCCAGTGAATGGCGAAACATGTCAGATCTTCCTATATTTAATAAGACCTAATATGTACCATGTTTTATACAAATAATAACATAATTATTGTTATTCTTCTTATTCATGGTTACTGGCTACTAAATTAATTATTAAAATTATCACATTACACCCCCAGTGCTCTGCCTCCTCTCTCCTTCTTGATCCATGCTTTGCCCGACAGGGTCCATAATTGTGACTAATATTATTATTTTTCTTCCAACTATGGGATACATTATGGGACGAAATAAAGAATCGAGAATCGTTTCCGGTTGACAGGAAAAGGGGCCTCCCGCCGTTTTTTTTTTTTAAGGATGGGAAATCATCAAATGACTCCTCCCGCTCTGTACAATGTACATATTTAGACTGTTCGAAATGCTTAGGAGATAAAAAAATCGACGATCGACTACATCAATTGTATGCGCACCTCCATCTACTAAATAGTTTAGTTGTGTGGATTTCACGAGAAGTACACAACGCGACAAAACAGTTTAGTCGATGTAGAAGTTGTATGTATGCGCTAGGCCTTACTTTCGCGGTTTTAGTATGATGGTACCTACGGATACAGTCGAATGAAATTGAAACACAACTAGCAAATGTACAAACCTACTCGTAATACACACCTCTGCTTAGGTATTCCTTGAGGGATTTCAAGCACGACGTTATATAGATACAAACACGAATATAGGTAGGGTACTTAGCAGATTGATCAGTAAACAAACCTAACAACACATTATTGTAAATACTTACCACACCATCAAATATAACCCTAAAAGCGGTTTATACCCTTTCACTAATTAGTAATTGAGATTGAAACAAATTGACTCTGTATTTACTTAAGTATCGATCAAAAATAACCATAAACAAGACCTTGCAAATGAAAGCCTTTGTGAAACCGTTGTTTATCGAACATTGAAAGGCTTTTTCACTCGCTTTTAATTACTTGGTGTTGGTACCGCGAACTCGCGTGGCCAACATAACAACATAAATATCCTGTGCTTAATCACCGACATGTTAATTAAAAATGTTTGTTAAATGTGAAATATATATATGTTATTATAACATGCTTTACAAATTGAGTAAATTGGTCGTGTATTAAATAAATGAGTTCACGGAATTATGACGTTTTGACAAAGATGGCGTTTCCCGCGTAACGTGACGTTTAAAACTGTCAACTTCTTACGAGCGCTTTAGAGCGTTCGCGATTTTTCCGCAAAATTTATGTTTTAATACACTTTATGGTTACAAATAAGTGGTATGTTGTTTTTAATTATGTTTTTATTGTTTTTATTTAGATCTACATACAACATATTGCAATTTTTTTTTGAAATAGAACAGTGATCATTCTTCGTATTAGGTACTGGCATATCAGTTGATTAGATTTGGATGGCCCAAATCCGCTTCCTCGGCATCGTTGTGGCAGTTCATAGGTTACTTCGGCTGCATGTTTTAGACAACAGAGGGCAAGATGGAATATGGGGAAGAGATGAGGAGTATGTTTGTATCGGCTCCACATCCACTTCCTGCAGATCATTAATGATCAACTACTGTGTTCATTACTAATTACTGTGCATGTGTACTTTGGTACTCCAAAGTAGGAGTAGGAGTTCGTGGCTAAATAATAACAACCGCACGGTTTGATCTTCAAGGTTAAGCAACACTTGCCAAGGTTATTCTGTGGATGGGTGACCATCTTAACATACCGAGTTTCCTGCATGCCTCGGAAAGCACGTTAAGCTGTTGGTCCCGGCTGTCATTTGGAGATCTTTGGCAGTCGTTACAAATAGTCAGAAACCAGAAAATCTGACACCAGTCTTGCCAAGGAGTACCTACTGTGTTACCCCAAGTTAATGGGTTGTGGAGGTCTGGTAGGCAGCCGCTCCACGTAAAACACTGGTATTTAGCTGAATCCGGTTCGACTGGAAGCCGAGCCCAATATAGTTGGGAAAAGGCTAGACAGATGATGATGTACTCCAAAGTGCAACCAGAATGTTCCCGTTATATTATGATGGTTTTTGTTTTCATCACTGATCAGCTAACCAAACTATTTTGTTAGAGATATCTAGTTGCTTGTTAGAGCAAGACATAATAAAAGAGAAGCTTTATACTTTCATGTAGGTACGACATGTGTCCGCCCACACCCTTGTTAACTTTTATTTGTTGTTTGTACCTGCAACTAGAGTTTAAAAAAAGAAAAACCTCCAGAAAATAAAACAAACATTTTATTTTCTCGGTAACCTCTTGGCAAGACTGATTTTCTGGCTTCCGAATTCCCGTTACGATAGTCAAAAATTTACAAAATAGAGCCAGGTGCAACGACTTAGCGTGTTTCCGAGGCGCGGAGGAAACTTAATATAAATTGTATGGATACCCATCCATGGACCAACCTCCTTTGAGTCCTATGATCGACCCTTAAAGATCGACAGGCAAAGGAACAAAAAAAAACGCAAAATCGCAATTTTTCTAATTTTTAAACAATATTCGCATTCGCATATTATGTAATCGCAAACTGTCAAAAAAGCCTTATTTTTCATACATTTTATAATGCGATGCGAATGTAAAAAAAAAGTAGAACCAATTGGAACTCTGGTGCAACGTCTTAGCGTGTTTCCGAGGCGCGGAGGAAACTAAATATACCTATATTGTATGGACACCCATCCATGAACCAACCTCGGCAAGCGTTGCTTAGCATGATGTTAATAGTCCTATGATCCTATGATCGACCCTTAAAGATCAACAGGCAAAAGAACAAAAAAAATCACAAAAGAGATAGGTACGCCTCAGCCTGATACCCGAAAACTATACACGAAGACAATAATCGCGCAGCTCAACTATGTATGCGGTGTATCTAGGAGAATATGTCATACATGTTTACCTAAACTGCATCAATGTATTTAGCGAAGATGTGGCGATACTTCACGCAAGTGAAAATGAATGTACCGTGAGACAGACGCGGCGGAGCGCGCAGTTTGTTGAACATGTGCCGTGCAATGGCGGGTATAAAGGAGTGGTGTAAGCGACAAGCGGCGGCGATAGCGGAATTAAGTGACTAGCGAGGGAAAAATTAATTTAGTGTGAAGCAGACGCAGCGGAGCGCCGCGTGTTTATCAAATACTAGCACTTCATTCGCGTGGGTTTAGTATCGTAATTTTCGTAGGGATCTCTATTTTTTTTAGTTATAAATATAGCACCCACAAATAAAGTGGCTTTCTTATGGTAAACGAGTTTTCTAAATCGGTTCAGTAGATCCAAAGATTACTCACTGCAAACTCACAAACTTTATCTCTGTATAATAGGTATAAGTATAGCTGTGCTATGGAATGTGTGGCTTGGTTTAAGGCATTGGCGGCAGCGGAGCGGGTTGACCTGATATTAGTTTATTGCCTGCAAAAACATGTAAACCAGAAAACGGGATGAGGAATTACAATAATCTCTCTAAATGCTACTTTTGATTACGTGAAAAAGCATATATAAATGTAGCCTGATTACTTTGCCCTATTAGTATGGCGGCAAATGGTGCAAAGTAGAACAAAAAAAGCATACTTTAAACACACACTTGCGCGCACTTGCAAGAGCACTTGTTTTTTTTAATTTGTGGTGGGTTTGCTCTTGACTCTAGTCTTGGTAAGAGATGACAGAGACAAAATCTACGATGGAGCGAGCTTAACCAGGAGGAACCGGATCACTCTAACTTTGAAGATATTAGGGTTGTAAGCGTTCGGAAACAGAGATGCAGTCAGAGAGGTTGGTTTTATTGCATATTTAAATTGATTATTTCCGTCCTTCGTAAATGGGCATAACATTATTGAACATAAATATTTTTTGACCATCGATCTACGATTACAAGACAACTTGCCTAGTTCATCAATGCCTTGGCCAAAAGACGTTTAATCCTCCAGGATTGGACGTATTCTGCAAAAACATTGTTGTCACACGGTTGGCGCATTGGTTGAAAAATTAATAGGTTGATGCCATTGCTGTGCGGCGTGTCGCGGGTTCGATTCCTACACGGAACAAATATTTATATGACCTCCAGATAGTTGTTCTGGGTCAAGCTGTTTGTGTATGTGAGTTTGTATATGTTTGTGAACGCACCCACGTTACAGGAGAAATTCCTAGTGTAGGGCGAAGTTTATAAAAAAAAATACAATGGCATTCTAAAAATGACTAGCCTAACAAGCATCAAACATTTTACAACACAATTTTCAGTATTTTATAGTTCAATGAGTCACACAAACCTAGTAGAATATTTTCAGGAAACACACACAATGTGATCAAAATTCCTTCCGTACTCTTCTCTATATCTAAAACATTTTTACACGCAACTTTGTGGAGACGTGAGATCTGTTACTCGTATGTGTTTATATATTATACATTGTTATGTCAAGTAGAATCATAATATGTTATACTTACCTGTTCCCCGCAACTTTTTCCGCCCTAAACTCGTAAAACAGCACATGTCATTTTACAGAATTTCAAAGACAATATTTTTATTCGTAGTATATCAGATAGCAGATAGCTAATCTTAGTAGATTATTAATCTACTAAGATTAGCTATCTGCTAGTGAAACTCCTGCCAAATCGGCTCAGCCATTTCGGCGATAAGTATGAAAAAACAGACAGTCAAACAATTTAATTTTTATTTTATTAAAAGTCTTGCATATACTTTCACATGCATATTTAGTAAAAAGCTGTTATTTTGATACTACAAACAGACATTACAAATTTATTTTATTTCCATAGAAGATATTGAAAACATTTTGTCGTGGCGTGAGTGTGAGATCTATTACACGCTTCTATTTAAATACACAACGTTGTTTATATAGAGTTATATGTTACAGAGAAGCAAGTAAATATGAATGTAGCTCTTGACATAAGATATGAAGCGTGAAGTTTTGGAAGTATGTGAGACGGACGTGTTTCTATGTGCCATGGTGTAAGGAAGAGGCGGAAGCGATTACAATTAGGTATGTTACATTAAAGGTAAGTAAATATTTATGAATGTAGCGCGTGACACAAGATATGGAGCATGAAATTTAGGAAGAATGTGAGACGGACGTGTTGCTATTTATGTGCCATAGTGTAAAAGAGAAGCAGAAGCAACTATAAGTGAGTTTGGTGAAAAAAACTTGCTGTTTCATCCAACTTATCCCACAGGAATTGAGCATTTTTGGGGAAGTAATTACTTCCCTAGGACCTCGATTAATTAGAACTTTTTTTTTTGTTGTTTCACATGGTTGCTCCTTACTGAAACGGCACAAAGTTTTACAAAACGAACTTATTCTACAGAAATATATGCATGTTTCGAGACAAAAAAGTCGGCGGTAGTGACTAGCATGTGATTCTTATAATTCAAGAAAAAGGTAAAGCAAATCGTTTGAATGGTTGTTTTTCTCTGACAGTACTGTTCCAATTACCAAAATACTTTTACTGATATCTAGCTTATAAAAAAAAAAACTTTTGAGAGATCATTCATCCATAATATTTATCCTGAAACTGCACGGCACCTATGGAAAAAACAACGAAAACGAAGCCACGAGAGGCAGCTATTAAATTGTTTTTTTTTATGTTTCATTTTTTACAAAACGGGGAAATCTTGGCCCAAATCTCACCTGATGGAAAGTGATGATTAGGCCGATGTTGGAAGCGAGTTTCACCCGGAATCCTCTTACACAGAGGAACTGGCTATCATACCTCTGCCGGAACACAACAATGCTGTTAACATTGTTGTTATGGCGACAGACTTAGACATGATGGTGGTAGCTTGCCAGGTGGACTTAGAACAAGTCCTACCACCAACCAAACCAAGCAAAAAATTTGGCCCCGCAGGGAATCGAACCCGGGACCTCTGGGTCTGAATCAGGTGGTATAACCACTAGACCACGGAGGCGGTTAGTGTCGCCTGTTTAGCACCACCCGGGGACCACGTGTAGGGATGCGCTGAAGGGTATTCTCCTACGGACGCGGGTGACTCGGCCCCCCGTCATATTAAGTATGCATTCACGTAAAAGACTCTATTTTGATCGATAAGCACATGACAAACAAAGATACCATCCGGTCCTCCGCCTGCAAGATCAGATACGAAACGTTGCAAGAATTCAGAGCGGGAGATGTAGCATGTGCGGATTGTGTGACGACGCTGCAAGAGAGAAGCGACAGCTTGCATCTTGAGCGGTTTTTTAACAGCATCAGCAGTCCGCTGGCTAAATAGAACTTCGTTTTTCAAATGAGTTCGAAAGACGTCATGGTTCGTTGTTTATTTTGAGGTTATGGTTTAGCTATTTTAGTACAAGAAAAGGGCCCAGCGAACAAGAACTTTAACTTTTACTTAGACGATAATCAACGTAGTCACTCTATTCCATCGCAAATTTTTATTTTATTTTTAGAAATAAAGGAATCCTATCTAATATTATTACTGCTCTTTTACGCCTAAATCGCTGAACCAACTAATAAATTTTGGCAAAGGGGTAGCTGGAAATCTGGAGACGGTTCTAAAATACTTTTTTTTGCGAAAATCTATATTTAAAACGAGAAAAACTGCTTCCTAAAGGTAGTTTTCATTAAAATAAAAAAAGTTTAGAGAACACCTACCATACCTACCCGCTGCCACTCATAACTTACTCCAACACTGATTCACATCGGAAACGCGTTCCCCGAATTCAGTAAATGAGTCGCAAATGAAATGACTCAACAAAACAATGCCGCACATATTTTGAATGAACTTTATTTCAGTAAACATTTGTTAATGGCGGAACTAAAAACGTTTTTATTGCAAACTGCGTTACAATTAACGTTGCAAAGCCGGGGCGAGCCAGAAAGTGAATGAGTACGATAATGTAGATGTAACGGAATTGTGCTGGTGTTTCTGTAAGATATATGGGTTTCTTAAACCGGGTTTTGTACGAAATGCTGCAATGGCGGAGGCGGATGTTGGCATAAAATTAGTAGCCATGAGTATTAGCAGAGGGAGCTCGTGGCAAAATACTAACAGCCGCACGAGTCAATCTTTAAGGTTAAGCAACGTTTGCCAAGGTTGGTCTGCGGATGGGTAACCATCTTAACATATTGAGTTTCCTCCGTGCCTCGGAAAGCACGTAAAACCGTTGGTCCCGGCTTTCATTTGTAGATCTTTGACAATCGTTACGGATTGTCAGAAGCCAGTAAATCTGACTCCAGTCTTGCCAAGAAGTACCGTGTTACCCAGTTAATGGGTTGTGGAGGTCTAGTAGGCAGACGCTCCACGTAAAATACTGGTATTCAGCTAAATCCGGTTTGACTAGAAGCCGTCCCCAATGTATTTGGGAAATGGCTAGGCAAATAAATGTAGATGTAACGGAATTGTACTGGTGTTTCTGTAAGATATATATGTATATGGGTTTCTTAAACCGCGTTTTGTACGGAGGCGGATGTTGGCATAAAACTAGGAGCCATGAGTATGAGCAGATCAAGAAACTTACTCTCTAGATCATTGGTTCCTAACCTGTGGTCTGCGGAGGTCTCGTGGTCCACAAGAGCTTGAATATGGTCCGCGGAGTTTTAAAGAACAATGGCGAGATCTTAGCTGAATTTGATTTAAGCGTCTAAAAGTGACTTAAATACGAAGGCTGTTCCATTATTTTGCTACGTTTTTCCAAAATATCACATTTACTAGTTAAAGCCGGATAATAAAGATATTTTAAATGAAAAGTAATTTGACTTTTTCATTGACGTTTAGTGTCGCCATTTTATATTTATTCGGCCAAGTGACAGTAAGCACAGCATTATTGTAATAAAATCAGTTTAAGTTTGTTATTTTAATTAAACGAATTAACAATACTGTTTATTTGTAAGTGGAAATATACCGTACAGGGAGGTAAAAATATTGTAGTGTAAAAATAAATCAATTAATTACGGACAAAAAGACTAGTATCCCAAATCTAAAAAAAATATAAATTGGTTTGACAACTGTTGATTCGTTGTTAGTGAAACACGTGTCACAGATGCGCCGCGGTTTTTTTCGAATTAAAATTACCATAGACATATCCTACAAAAGTTCATGACTGAATTTCTATTAAATTCTTGCACAGACTAATTCAGTAGTTGACGCCGAGTTAAACAAGATATTTTTCATTAAAAGACGCAAGAATTCAATCTCAGCTAAATTAATGTATGGGTGGCTGCCATTGTTCTTTCAAACTTACCAATTGTAAAGTAACATTGAAGCGAACTGAAGGCCAATTCTACTAAGTTTTAAATAACTCTCGCATTCGCATGTCAATCTCAAACTGTCAAAAAATACTTAATTTTCATACATTTTTGACAGTTTGCGATTTAGATGCGAATGTGAAAATTATTAGAATTGGCTCACTGATGTTTAGTTTCTATCAGGAATATTGTATCTATATATATAAAACAAAGACTAGTTTGTTACAACACTTATAACTCGAGATCTGCTGAACCAATTTTGATGGTTATTGATTCGTTGGATTTGTCTCCGACCCGAATAGCAGAATACATCTTAAAAACAATGAAAACTCGATATGTGCAATGAATACTTAATTGACGGGAGCGAAGCCGCGGGGGACAGCTAGTTTTCTATGTTTATGTTCGTTACCTACTTTTGAGTTTAAAAAATAAGATTTTATAGATATAAACACTAAAATTTTCTTCAGAATTTGTGGTCTCTACCAACAAATAAGTAATAAAAATTGTCCTCGATGAAAATTAGGTTGGGAACCCACTGCTCTAGATCAAGAAACTCATCCGATCAGACACAAAAAAAAAATGGTAATATTTCGAAAGAATGCTTTTCTCAATGGTCGAATTAATGACTAAGCATTAATTTATTACATGCAATTGATCTAAAAACGCATTTAAACGAATTTTAACCTTAATTTTTGACTAGTTTTTGAATTGACGTAACAAAATAGTCTCCCTTTGTCATCCTGTTTGCAATTTTTCACTTCTTTAAAAAACTACATGGCAGACAACGCAAAGTCAAAACTACTGGTCGTAGAACGCTGAAATTTACTAAGGTTTCTTGACGAGTGTAGGAGAGCACTAAGAGAGGATGTCCCGAAATTCCTAGGAAAACGGAAATTCCTAGGAAAACGGAAAAAAACAGGGGAAATGCGGGTACGAAGTCGCGGGCAAAAGTTACATAATTTACCTATATGCACATATAAATTATGTAACCTACTTTGTGAGAGGGAGTGGGCATCCACTCCCTCTCACAAAGTAGGAGTCTGTGTCCCAGCACTGGAAACACTATATGTTTTTATACTGATATGCTCTGCTTATTTTAAACTAGCTGACCCACGCAACTTCGTCTGCGTCACATTTTCCATGAATGCTCGGCTCCTTTTAGTCTTAGCGTGATGATATGTAGCCTATATCCTTCCTCGATAAATAGGCTATCTAGTACTGAAATAATTTTTCAAATCGGACCAGAAGTTCCTGAGATTACCCCCTACATACAAACTTACAAGCAAATGTTATCTCTTAAAATATTAGCATAGAAGTGTAGATATAATATTAGTACAGATAAACGAGCAAGGAATCCTTTCAAAAAAGCACAATCTTATATCTGATGCCACCAACTGCATCTTGTTTGTGAAAAGCGACTTGTTTGCAACTGTTTAGTCGTTTTATCGGTCGGGTTTTTTGATAAAGTCAGTTTTTTTTTTATTTCCTACATTTTAGAGAGTTACATTTTTGGAATCGTCTCCGCAAGCCCTTTATTTTGATACACCAGTTGATAGATTTGAAGGAATTAAAATAAAAACATAATTTGGGGCCAGAAATTTTGTTTTTTTTTTTTGTATGTACCCAGTGTCACTCTCACGACTAAGACGATCGAATCGATTGACACCACTCACATAAAAATACGAAGCCGTTTAGGCTCTAGGGCGTGGCAAAGAAATATACATACAAACATACATACACTCGAAAAACATAACCCTCCTTCTTTCGCAGTCGGGTAAAAAGCACCCTTGCAAACATAATTTTTCTTTGCAATAAAACTTACCTTTTAAGCTCACTCCCAATCCCAAACTATGTTGAAGTCGGCGACTAGTATAACTTGTTGTGACTACAAAGTCTTGAATTTCAGTAGTTGTAATGAACTCCAGTAAAACTTGTTTAGACAACCTATACGGCTGTATTCTGAAAAACAATCGTTTTCAGCCGTCCTCGGCTTTAGATCAAATTATAATAGCAAAATACATCTGCTACGCTAAAATCTTATTTACAATATCAAATCGGCCTATTGTTATATTTCTAAGCAAACATTTTCTAAGAAAACGATACTAACGCTAAATCACAATAATTAATATAATCAAAACAATTTATCGAGAATATTAAATATTATTAAACGTATTTCGTTCAACAAGAAACTCGATCAATTGTATAAATAAATATGTATCGTAGTGAAGGGCATTCGTTCCATTAAATATAACTAATGAAACACTGAACTCTAGTGTGGTCCCGAGTCCCGTTAAAAATAAATCCCGGAAACCGGGAAAGAGGACGCGTCAAAAATATTGTGTATTTTTTAAAGCTTTCCGTTTTTCGCGAATTGACGGCAATTAGTCATCAGATGACAGACTTTTCATCACTTTAATCATGCGAACACTGTCAAGTATTTTTATTATTTTACTTTTAATAACAGATGTTTAATGTGAAATATTAAAATAACCTATTTTTTTATGTCACGGTATGAAAACATGTAACGATCAGTAAATATGTCAGCATCATAATTAATGTAAAGCAAGCAAAACTTCAATCAACACTGTGACATTGAAATGTCTCTGTGAATATAACTACAAGGTTATCTATTACGAGAAACCTAAATATTACCAAAAAAAACGAGTTTATATGACGGTAAGTAATTGATCATCAGTAGACTGTACTACAACCTTCAAATTCATCATAAAAAGCAAATCCTCACTTATTTATAACAATCCCGGGAAATATAAACAATAGCACAATCAACTAATTTATAACGAAACTAAAACAATCGATCCTGATACTCATAAATCCCGGTATCGAGGTTACGTTAGTGACAGCACTATGCAACAGCTGTTCCCGGG
This sequence comes from Ceramica pisi, assembly GCA_963859965.1. Classification (NCBI taxonomy): domain Eukaryota; kingdom Metazoa; phylum Arthropoda; class Insecta; order Lepidoptera; family Noctuidae; genus Ceramica; species Ceramica pisi. The sequence goes on along the minus strand of OY982553.1, from coordinate 14,270,869 downwards.
AACTGTGCCGCCATGAGTTCAGGTTTCCCGGGATTTTCTTTAATTTTAATAGTTGGCGAGATGTTCCATCTTCCGAGAACTGTCGGAGTTAGAAAAGCATCTGGTTGTTAGCATTTTCAGGAATTTAGATGGATCTATGTATTATTGAAATGCAGCCAGTTTCTAAAATCTAATTCCAAATTAGTATTGTTCAGAATTAAATGATTTATTATAAATACAAGAATTAAAATATAAGTCTTAGAAATTATAAGTTTCTTCCGAGGCTAGGTGTGCATGTTTGCTTCACAACAAGTTTTAGCTACAAGACCGATTACTACATTTATTTATACAACGGAACCCTATTATTAAGCTTATGCGTTTGTCCGTCTGACTGTCAGCGAGCTGGGAGTGTCATGCTCACTCAAAAGTCTAGCTAATGGTGGCGTACGCGTTTGATCATTTGGCTCCCTTCAACATGGTTGAGCCGAACGGTGCTGGCGCATGCGTCATGTTCGTGAACGGGCGCCGTCAGTTGGGACTGGTCAGTTCTCAGCTGCCATGGTAGATTTTAATTATTTCTTTGAATTGTTCCTCTTTTATTCCGGACGCTTTTATCCTGTTCGTCTTTTACATCGTTCTCACATGTATGTATAATTTCAACCCGATGTAAACAAAACTATGTTACAATTTATTATTTTTAAAGAGTATCCGTGGAGTTTCTTGCACGTTCTTCTTCATAGAGATCTACGCTTTGGAACGTGCAAATAGCTTCAACTTTTTGGACCGACTGGGACCTTGACAATCCAAAAGTGCCTGTAAATGGTTTAATTGAAATAAATGCTTGAGTTTGAGCTTCAACTCAAGATCCGTAACAGGTAGACAGTTGAAGTTTTCACAGAGTGTTTAAGTTTTATATATTATTATCGCTATAACAACAAATACACGTTTCTTGTCTTCTATTATTTAATAATAGAAGACAAGAAACGTGTTTTTTCCGTTAATGGTACGGAACCCTTCTAGTGAGAGTGCGACTCGCACTTGCCCGGTTTTTTAATCAGCGTAAAGCAAGATCCAACAGATAGCCTTTAGTTAGATAAACAGAAAACATTAAATTATATTATTATTTCAGTTTTGTCTGTAAAATCATATACGATACAAAATTGGGCAATAGTAGTACAAAAGTAAGATTTCAAAAAACATTAGTTCACTCATATTTTTATATCCTTGTCCCAATTTTAAATTAAAAGATGATGTACTTACCCTGACACTACACAACAAAAAAACACTACTCGACCGTATACCGAAAATTCACTGAACACAGTATTCATATTTCAAATATTGTAATCATTAACTTGACATTTCCCGGGATGCAAGTCGTAGTACATCACTACAACGTCCCATTGAAGTTTATAACACAGGAAAGTGTACTACTAAAATAATTTTTTTTCCCGTTAATTCTAAATCAAAGAAAAACCAAAATAACTTAACCTTCATGGAAAAAAAATGTGTTGAAGATGTTTTTATTTTGTTTGATATTTTATTTGATTTTAGAAGTCAACAATATGTGTGGTCTGCTTATAAAAACAAAATACGATCGTTAATTTTGTCTGGCGCGGTTAGAATAGCAATTTCTTCTCTTTCCATCCAATGAGATAAGGTATGAAGAGAAATATTTTCTTTTAAGCTTATTTAGAAACTAACTAAGCTAAATTCAAGGAACTCGTGGCTAAACATTAACAGCCGCACAGGTCGGTTAAGCAACGCTTGACAAGGTTGGTCTGTGGATGGGTGAACATCTTAACATACCAAGTTTCCTCCGGGCCTCGGAAAGCACGTATTTGGCAGTTGTTACGGATTATCAGAAGCCAGTAAATCTGACTCCAGTCTTGCCATGAAGTACCGTGTTACCCAGTTAACGGGTTGTAGAGGTCTGGTAAGCAGCCGCTCTTCGTAAAATTCTGGTATTTAGCTAAATCCGGTTTGACTGGAACCCGACCCCAATACAGTTCGGAAAAGGCTAGGCAGATGATGAACTAAGCTAACTTCGAGAAAGAGGTCAAACCGGAAGTCTTGAAGTCAAGAATGAATAGGTTACTTCTAGGCAAGTGTTCTCTATTTTCGGCCAAATCATTGCTTACCATCAGCTGAGACTGTGGTCAAACGCGTGCCTATCAATAGTAAAAAAAATAACTTTAATTTCGGAAGTCGGTGTTTTTGTTACTTTCTTCGTATTTTGACACCGTCTTCCGAAATTAAAGTTATTTTTTACTTTGTACTGTTTTTTTTTTGGAAGTCGGTTGTATTTTTTTGTAATTTTTTTTTTATTTTTCACTTTTTAGTGGTGCCCCACACCTAACAACACTGCAAAGTCGCAGAAAAGCAAAATACGCAATTTCGATTATCAAAGAATCATCTAAATAGTCAAATTCCAGGTATTTCGATTTAAAATCCAAAGTTCGTAACCGATTTTGATATGATTTAAATGGGACCAATCTGCAAGTATATCCTTTCAGATAAAACAAGAATTTTTCAAATCGGTTCTTAATTGACGGAGTTATGAGGTACCTAACAAACATAAAAAAAAAAAAAAAAACATACAACCGAATTGATAACCTCCTCCTTTTTGGGAAGTCGGTTAAAAAGAGGTCAACCGTCGAACCCGACTCAGCTGGGCAGCGTTCGGGAAGTTGCGTAGTATCTTCTTGTCCTTGCTAGTGATGACTTATGGAACCGAAACATGGTCGCTCACAATGGGCCTTATCAGAAAGCTTAACGTCACTCAAAGGGCAATTTGATGGAATAGAATATCTATACTTATATACTTATAATATTATAAAGCAGAAGAGTTTGTTTGTTTGTTTGTTTGGTTGAACGCGCTAATCTCAGGAACTACTGGTCGGATTTGAAAAATTCTTTCAGTGTTAGATAGCCCATTTATCGAGGAAGGCTATAGGCTATATATCGTCACGCTAAGACCAACAGGAGCGGAGCAATAATGAAAAATGTTACGCAAACGACGTTGCACGGGTCAGCTAGTCATTTATAAGAGATGCAACGCTTGAAGTTTCCTTGCGTGATCAAATCAGGAATGATGATATCCTCAAGAAAACCAAGATTACCGACAAAGCGCGAGCGCCTAATTAAAGTGGCAGTGGGCAGGGCACATTGCTCGCAGAAGAGATGGTATATGTACGAAAAGTGCTTGAGTGGCGATGGCGTACCGGAAGATGCAACGTAGGAAGGCCTCCCACCTGCCGGAGTCGCGGGACTACTCGAAAGAGATACCGCGCGTGGCTCCGGAACACAAAGGGCAATGAAGGAACATGAATGGGTTTTAGTCAGTAGAAGTCTGACATTCCCTCTCGCTCCGCCCAGAGCGGGAGAAGTCATTGGATGATTTACCACCACTAAAAAAAAAGAAAAGGAAGGCCTCCCACGAGGTGGCAACAAGGTTGCAAGTAGCCGAAGGATGTGAGACCAGCCTCTGACCAGCGGACCTTTTTCGGCCAATATGATGAGGATGATGTGTAAACAAAACTGTTTAAGGTGGAAGCTCCAGGGTAACCCGCGAAATTCAAATATTTTTATGTTTTTTGCAATTTGCCGGTCAGTGTGAAGCTGTATGTTGAACAAAATATGGTTCGCGATTGTAAAGAGCATTTACCTAAAGGATTATAACCATTTGAATCATCAAAATATCCCTCTAAGTTCGTAGAACTCGATTGAATGTAATTTCGTGAAAAAGTCATTCAATCGAGTTGTACGAACTTAGAGGGTCATATTGATAATTAAAATCGCGCCGCGAATTGTATTTTGTTCAACAAACAGCTTCACACTGACCGGCAAATTGCAAAAAACATAAAAATATTTGAATTTCGCGGGCTACCCTGGCGCTTCCACCTTAAGCGCCTTGTGTCTGTAACACAGGTTGAGACTATGCGTATGCTGAGACGCAGTTGACAGTTGACAGTAGGTCCACGCAGCGCAGGGCACAGCAGATTTTGTAATGCATGAACGTACTCAGAGCTGTGTACGCGGTGGCGCAGGCACGTGCGACGCAGACGCGTGTCTTTGCCTCGCCTGCCCTGCTGCAAAAATCTGAACTATGCCATGCTGCGTCACCTGCACCAAAGCATACGCTTAGCCTCCGTGGTCGAGTGGTTTAGGAGCCTTGTGAGCCGGAGGTCGTGGGTTCGATTCCCACGGGAAGCATATTTTGTAAAGTTGTTTCCAGTGTCGCTAGGACATTGCAGGCTTGAATAACCTGATTGTCGGATACAAATATGATTCCGTGCTTCGGAAGGCACGTTTAAGCCGGTGGTCGCGGCTTAGAAACTCTGACGCTAGGGTGTGTGGGGTCCTTACTGTCCACAAGTCCACACGGTAAGAAGAAAAGGCTTATTTCTAGAAACTCCTGCTCTACCCTCCGCTGTAACGCGCCTTTGTCATTGAATTAGATAGTCTCTGGTGTGGTCCTAAAACAGCGGTGACTTACTGTCATTGTAACCCCCAAAAACAGGGCAACATCTCAATAACAAATATTGCCAGCGGCAGCAATACAAATGAATAACCCATGCAATGCAAATGACACGAGTCTGGGCAGGTGCTCCTGATATATTTTTAGTGTACGACTGAAAGTATTCACATTGACTCATGCGCAGAATTAGCAACCGTGGTCGGTAACCACAACATTTGGTTAACGGGTAACCGCCCACAATGATCAGTTTACTAAATAACTTGCAGGATTCACTAATTGCATCTTAAAATACCTGATGACCCTTTTCGTTTGCGTTTCTAGGGACGTTTATGGATTGCCACGTTTTTGTGCGCACCAGGTATGTTTGCAGACGCTCAAGTAGGTGGCTTTCAGGCGATACATCGCAAAAGAGTAGCGTCTCTGATGCACCGCATACGGGGCAGCTCCAACAGCTTCCTGCAACTCATTGCAGGGAGAATGGATGTGGAATAGGCTATATAGTTGCCACCATCCACAAATTGCTAAACGATTTAGCCCGTCAGTTAGAGTATTGAAAAATAATGGACACGTATTTTTTTTTTGTAAATTGACAAAGATAAAACGCATCAAAGCTCGTGACGTCACTACCCGCTAAAAATTATGCCACGGCGTGACATATTGAGAATTTTAAAAGTGTCGTAACTTCGTCAATTTTGGTTCCCGTAACAAAAGAAAAAATACGGGTCAAATATTTTTTGATAATCTAACTGATGGACTAATTAGATTTTTTCAGTAAACAAGCCTATTGTGGAATCTTCCTTCATTGAGCATTGGACAAAACTACATGTACGGGTGGCGCGGTCCTGATCCAATGTTTCCATTGTTAAGTGTTCTTGTGCTGTTGTAATTGTATTTCATATAATTTATGGATGGTTTTAATTGCTTGATGTGATTGTGATTTATCTGAAACAAATTAATTGAATTTAATTGTGTCTGTCCCCTTTATGCGTGTCCTGATGATGAGTTATAAAAACAGAGACGTAGTGAAAGTGCTACTTACATAGGTGTAAGTAAATTATATATAGGTAGTGATACACAATAGCATTCAATATATATATATAAAACTATTCCGTTACTCATGACTGTCTGATTGACGTGAGCGACTGACAGACAACGCTTGGTCGTAGAGACCTGAAATCATGCAGGTTTCTTGAAAAGCATAGGGAAGGACTAAGAGGGGATTTCCCAAAATTCCTCCGTGAAGACTCTTCTGAGACTCCTTCTATGCCTCGGTTGGTTGGTTGATCGCTAGGTTGCCAAATGACACATGGCTTAAAAAGCTGGCCCAGTGCGAGTCGGACTCGCGCACGAAGGGTTCCGTACCATTATCTTAAAAAAAAACAAGTTTGTTGTATGCCCTTAAATATTTATTTTATTCTGTTGTTTACTATTTGTTGTTATAGCGGCAACAGAAATACATCATCTGTGAAAATTTCAACTGTCTAGCTATCGCGGTTCTTGAGATACTGCCTGGTGACAGACAGACAGCGAAGTCTTAGTAATAGGGTCCCGTTTTTACCCTTTGGGTACGGAACCCTAAAAATATAACTCCAAGTACCTACTATTTTGCCAGCAGATACTATAAAAACCACAAAAAATAACTGAAAACGGAATGAACTTTTAAACAAGATATACTGCTGACTGAAGACCATACCTCACTGGGATTGTCCGGATATTACACTTGCATATCTGAGCGACCATTCTATTTTAGGAAAACAACGCACAACTCGAGGTACTGTTTACAAAAACATTCTATTTCAAAATGATGTCAAAGTCAAACAATTTGTAGCAATTATAAAATATTATAGCAGGAGCTCGTGGCTAAATAATAACAGCCGCACAGGTCGGTCTTCAAGGTTAAGCAACGCTTGCCGAGGTTGGTCTGTGGATGGGTGACCATCTTAACATACCGAGTTTCCTCCGTGCCTCGGAAAGGACGTTAAGCTGTTGGTCCCGGCTGTCATTTGGAGATCTTTGGCAGTCGTTACGGAAAGTCAGAAGCCAGAAAATCTGACACCAGTCTTGCCAAGGAGTACGGTGTTACCCAGTTAATGGGTTGTGGAGGTCTGGTAGGCAGCCGCTCCACGTAAAATACTGATATTCAGCGGAATCCGGTTTGACTGGAAGCCGACCCCAATATAGTTGGGAAAAGGCTAGGCAGATGATAACTTTTGATTTTTTTTTTTGCAATTTCGATTACTTGGATGACATAAAACCATCATCCAAGTAGACGAATTCCAGCTATAACGATTTAAAATTAAATGGGACCAATCTGCAAGTGTATCCTTTCAGATAAACAAGAGTTTTTCAAATCGGTTCAAAATTGTCGGAGTTATGAGGTAACAAACATAAAAAAAACCAACCGAATTGAAAACCTCCTCCTTTTTGGGAAGTCGGTTAAAAACATGGGTAGCACATTCAACCAAAAAAATTAAATCGTTCCACACTTGTAGCTAGCACTCATCAAATGACTCCTGCTCTGGGCGGAGCGGAAGGGAGTTTCAGACTCTTACTGACTCAAACCCATCCGGGTTCCTCTATCCTACTCCGTATCAATGACGGCCTTACGATTATCCCGAACCCGAAATAAGAATGAATGACAACACGATTTGACATCTATACTAATATTATAAAGCAGAAGAGTTTGTTTGGTTGGTTGTTTGTTTGGTTGAACGCTGGTGTCAGATTTACTGGCTTCTGACAATCCATAACGACTGCCAAAGATCTACAAATGACAGCCGGGACGTGCTTTCCGAGGCACGGAGGAAACTCGGCATGTTATGATGGTCACCCATCCACATACCAATTTTGGCAAGCGTTGCTTAACCTTGAAGATTAACCCGTGCGACTTTTATTATGTAGCCACGAGCACCTCGGACACCCTTCTAACGCTCATCAAAAACTTCGCCCGACGTGTTGTGCTCAAGCTTGGGAGTTTTCCACTTATCAACGCGATAGGTACTTTGTGTCAAGTGTAATGTTACATCATAATACTCGAGAAGATGCGCTCTCATAATAAATTCCCTGAATCACCCCGGGTAAGGGTGCTGTCACATACACGTTGGGAATTATGTTGCTTGCAGGTTTTTCGGGTTCCGAACAATTAACGGAACCCTATTAGGATCACTCGGGTGTCTGCTTATCTGTCCGTCTGTCCGTCTATCACAGCCAGTTGTCTTCGGATCCACTGAACCAATTCTGTTAAAATTTGGACTTATGTGACCCAAACACGGGCGTTACGTAAATATTAATATTTTAGTACTAGCTGACCCGCGCAACTTCGTCTGCGTTGCATTTGCCATTAATGCTCGGCTCCTTTTAGTCTTAGCGTGATGATATGTAGTCTATATCCTTCCTCGATACATGGACTATCTAAAACTGAAAGAATTTTTCAAATCGGACCAGGAGTTCCTGAGATTACCCCCTACATACAAACTTACAAACAAAAGTAACCTCTTTATAATATTAGTATTAGTATAGAAGTATAGATGGAGGTCACTATTGGGGTTTATAGAAAATTTCATTTAAAAAAAAAACTGTTTTTTGGACAATATCGTGTGACATATCAAATGATGATGATATTTTTTTTCATAGTTTTAAAATAAATGGTTTTGAAAATATTCAAGAAACTAGCTGACCCACGCAACTTCGTCTGTGTCACATTTTCCATTATTGCTCCGCTCCTATTTGTCTTAGCGTGATGATATATAGCCTATAACCTTCCTCGATAAATGGGCTATCTAACACTGAAAATGAATCGCATCAAAACGTGACGTCAGAACGCACTAAAATTATACCACGGCGTTACGTATTCATTAGTTTACAAGCGTCGTATCTTCATTAATTTTGGTTTACGTAACAAATGAAAAAAAAAACGGGTCAATTATTTTTTTTGATAACCTAACTGACGGACTAGTTAGATTTTTTCAGTGAACAAGCCTTTTATAGCAATGATAGCTTCTTCAACTTTTTTTTACCCCGTGTAAATGTCGGGAATAACTTGGTAGAAAACTCGTGTTTATAAACGCAGCCTAACATCATGTTATAAGAGAGATTGCCACATAACTTTGTCGTGAATAACTGACACGTAGGAAGATACATCGCTCGAAGTGTCCCCATCACATTAACTCGTACTAAGTAAATCATTTTGGCTACACCGTCTATTTATAGTAGAGTTTTACCAAATATGCGACGAAATACGTGCTTTGTTTTTCTTCACAGAGCACCTTACTAAGTAAAAGTATTACTTTGTTAGGTGTTCATGATGTTTATTTAAGACTAGCTGACCCACGCAACTTCGTCTGCGTCACAGTTTCCATTAATGCTCGGCTCCTTTTAGTCTTAGCGTGATGATATGTAGTCTATGGCCTTCCTCGATAAATGGGCTATCTAATACTGAAAGAATTTTTCAAATCGGACCAGAAGTTCCTGAGTTTACCCCCTACATACAAACTTACAAACAAATGTTACCTCTTTATAATATTACTAGCTGACCCACGCAACTTCGTCTGCGTCACAGTTTCCATTAATGCTCGGCTCCTTTTAGTCTTAGCGTGATGATATGTAGTCTATGGCCTTCCTCGATAAATGGGCTATCTAATACTGAAAGAATTTTTCAAATCGGACCAGAAGTTCCTGAGTTTACCCCCTACATACAAACTTACAAACAAATGTTACCTCTTTATAATATTACTAGCTGACCCACGCAACTTCGTCTGCGTCACAGTTTCCATTAATGCTCGGCTCCTTTTAGTCTTAGCGTGATGATATGTAGTCTATGGCCTTCCTCGATAAATGGGCTATCTAATACTGAAAGAATTTTTCAAATCGGACCAGAAGTTCCTGAGTTTACCCCCTACATACAAACTTACAAACAAATGTTACCTCTTTATAATATTACTAGCTGACCCACGCAACTTCGTCTGCGTCACAGTTTCCATTAATGCTCGGCTCCTTTTAGTCTTAGCGTGATGATATGTAGCCTATAGCCTTCCTCGATAAATGGGCTATCTAATACTGAAAGATTTTTTTAAATCGGACCAGTAGTTCCTGAGTTTACCCCCTACATACAAACATACAAACAAATGTTACCTCTTTATAATAATAATTATTATAGATTATAGTATAGAAGAACTGGGCGTCTGACAAGGTCACTTTAACAGAAAGAAGAAGAATTAGAAAGCTCATCACATCACGCTACCTGTTCGGTCACTGTCAAATTTTCCCAATCAACCTTGAACCTAATGCGTTAGCGATAAAGATGAAAATGAAAGACAGATAGTTGTGTGATTAATATTATGATTCTGCTAAAGTGGCTTTTGTAGACCCGCTGGTTTCTGAACGCTAATTCGAGGTTAAAAACTACACGCGTGAAAGTGTAATATTCACCCATCCATACATCCTTTTTTTTTTAGGGATGGGATGTCATCAAATGACTTCCCCCGCTCTGGGCGGAGCGGGAGGGAGTGTCAGACTTTTACTGACTAAAACCCATCCATGTTCCTTCATGTGCCCTTTGTGTTCCGGAGCTACGGTATCTCTTTCGAATAGTCCCGCGACTCCGGCAGACGTCGGCGCTTTCGGGCCCCTCGGTGTGCTGACTCTCTTTGAGGCGCGCGTGGAACACTAACGCGCCATCGACACGGCCCATACATCCATCCTCACAAACTTTCGGATTTGTTTAGCCGGTTTCCTCATGATTTTTCATGGTTCCGTACCCAAAGATTAACCAACTAAAGTCTGTTACAAAGCCTCCGCTGTCCGCCCGTCCGTCCGCCCGCCCGTCTGTCTGTCACTGGGCTGTATTTCAAGAACCTTAATAGTTAAAAAAATTCAGTTTGAATTTCTATTTATTTATTTAAATACTATGGAAGACTTACAGTTAAATACAATGGTGATAAGAAACAGTATGATAATCTGACAGCCAATTACAGGTCTTCACACTATAACAATAAATGATAATAATTAATATAAATAAGTAAAATAAGAAACGTGTTTTTTTTTTCGGTTTATGGAACGGAACCCTTCATGTGCGAGTCCGGCTCGCACTTGGCCGGATTTTTTCATCACCGTTTATGTGTGTAATATAAAATTTTAAAAAAAACCGGCCAAGTGCGAGTCGGACGCGCACACCGAGGGTTCCGTACAAACCAGTAGGTATTATAAAATATTATTAGCAGAAGTTGCGATTTACGATTTATGCGTATTAAAAAAAAAACTACTAACTAGATCTCGTTCAAACCAATTTTCGCTGGTAGTTTACATGGTAATGTACATTATTTTTTTTAGTTTTATCATTCTCTTATTCAAGAAGTTAAGGGGGGGGGACACATTTTACCACTTTGGAAGTGTCTCTCGCGCAAACTATTCAGTTTAGAAAAGAATTATATAAAAAACCTCAATATAATTTTCAAAGACCTATCCATAAATACCTCACACGTATGGGTTCGATGAAAAAAAAAAATTGAGTTGCAGTTCTAAGTATGGGGACCCCCAAAATTTATTGTTTTTTTTTATTTTTGTGTGAAAATCTTTATGCGGTTCACGGAATATATCTACTTACCAAATTTCAACAGCATAGTTCTTATAGTTTCGGAGAAAAGTGGCTGTGACATACGGACGGACAGACAGACAGACATGGCGAATCTATAAAGGGTTCCGTTTTTATAAAATTTGCTACGCTGCTTAAATATTTTGGAATACAAAATCCTTTATTTCAAGTAGATGACGCTAGTTCTACACTCCGCACTAGCGACAGTAACAGCAAGTTGTTCTGCAGCAAAACACACTCACCGACCCTATCTCGTTCAACCCCGTCAAGTTCCACGTTCCAAAGAAAAGATCCTTTGGACAAGGACGTGCAAGAACTCCATGGAAACTCTGTTAAATCAGTGTTTACATAATGATGGTTACACTCGTTTTTAAATAATAAATGCGTGAAATTGTACAACGCATTGTAACGACTCTTCCGCCATCTGAGTGGTTCTATCCTCTAAACTGCCTCTCCTTCTTTGCAGGTCAAGATGAGCGTCGTAGAGGGCGGGGGGCCGGAGGAGCCAGCCCTCACTGCGCCAGCCACCACCCCCACCACGCCTCCCCCCACTGGCCTGGCGCCCGATGGCACCGGACAACTCATACAGGTACGTTATCAGCCTTGTAGCTGCAGGGCACCTTCTTGTAGGCAGAGAGGCAGACGCTCTGTGGAAAGGATGCGCACGAGTACAACATTACTAAATATTAAATAATCATACAAATTAGTAAGTCTTACTGTTGTAACACTAAAATTGATGTATTTGTAAAAATAGGTTAATCTTCTGCTATTTCGATTATTTTAAGTAACTCAGTGCGAATTTTGGTAACTGACAATAAAACTAAATCTAGTTCCGAGAAAAGGGTATTATAATATTTTAATAATATATTTTTTACTACATATGCCATGAATCGCATTCCATCTACACGAACAAAAGCTCCAGCTGGCCTGATTACCTTTCGAGCTACGCACCAGGGCTTGTGTAACTAAACTGACCTGGCCACAGCGCTCGGCGACATTAGATTAGCTCATGCACGCTACGTACGCAGGATTGGATTAAACCAGGGGCCCAATTCTGCTAATTTTATTTAACTCACATGCTATTGATATTCAATTGAGAGTCAATCACGACTCCATTACGATTAGAACAAATTTGGTATTCTGTAAAAACTTGTATGTAAGCTCAATAGAGTCGTAATGGAATCGTAGTGTAATTGTAATTGACTCTCAGTTGAACAGTTGTAGGTGTTGCCATTCAAAATCTACCAAGAAAATGAATGAACTATTGGTTTGATTTAAATATACGATTTATCCATTTCTGTGATTCAATTACGAACTAAATTGTCTGCAATGAATCGCCTTGTCGATAAAACATGACTTTAACGATGTTAGAAAGAGTTTATTTCAAATACGGTGGCTAGGTACGAACTTTGGATTTTAAATCGAAATAGCTGGAATTCGTCTACTTGGATAATTGTTTTATGCCATCCAAATAATCGAAATTGCGTATTTTGCTTTTCTGCGATTTTGCATGGTGTTGTTAGGTGTGGGGTACCTACCACTAAAAAGTGAAAAATAAAAAACTTTTTACAAAAAAATACATCAGACTTCCAAAAAAAAACAGTACATACTAAAAATAACGTTAATTTCGGAAGTCGGTGTCAAAATACGAAGAAACTAACAAAAACACCGACTTCCGAAATTAAAGTTATTTTTTACTGTGTAGTGTTTTTTTTGGAAGTCGGTTGTATTTTTTTGTAAAGTTTTATTGTATGAGTATTGTATACTGCGCTGTAATATTACAGCATATTAACTGTTTTCTTCTATATTTTAGGCTAATAATATGAGCGTCCAACAAAATTGAAGCTCTGATAGAGTATTTAGAAGGGCGGCAAGAGCTAGCCCTTGGACGCTGCTCACGGTCCAAAGAAGGGCGCAGTCTGTCGAAAAAGCTTTGGCAAGAGTGCGCCGGAGTTCTTAACAGCATATCGTCAGACTGCGTCCAAAAGACAGGAGAGCAATGGCCTCTCTCCTCTCTCCTTTCCATTCCATGCCTATAATAATTGTCAAGGCTCTCACTTCCACTTTTCTAACGCGGAATTCCGCATTGGGTAAATCTTCCACGGCATCCACCGTTGCCCTCATCGAGGCCCGCTTTTTACGGCGCTGAGCCAAAAGATGACGACGCCGACGGCGATCTTGCGCATTAGCTAATGCTAGAATACGCCATCGTAACAATAACCGCAGCATCTTTTCAGTATTTTTTTTAATATTTTTCGTTGAGTGGCTTGTAAAATCCTAAGATTATCTATTGTTGCACAATCGTACTTCAATCGTAAAATTGACACTCAGATTCAATTGAGTGTCCATTGATATAAATGTCAAATAAGAGTAGAATACCGGTTAAGTCCACAATCGATTTACAATTGTAACACGATTGAAGAGCAGACTAGCAAATATTCCAATAGCAGTTCAATGGAATGTCAATGGAAAACCATTGGTCTTAAATTAGTAGCGGAATACCAAATTTAGTTAAAACTGCTACTGAGATCCAATTGATATTCAATTGAGCCATTCTTAAATTAGCAGAATTGGGGCCCTGGTCGCACGGACAATGGAGCTGGGACCTGTGATCGAATTTTGTTGTCACATAATATTTCTACGTGAATAAAAACTCATGCTTTTGGTCAAGCGATGGCAAACAGCATAGCAATATTTCTGCCATTGTTCCAAGGTATTTAGGGGCACCCCATCATCATCTGCCTAGCCTTTTCCCAACTGTATTGGGGTCGGTTTCCAGTCAAAACGGATTTAGCTGAATACAAGTATTTTACGTAGAGCGGCTGCCTACCAGACCTCCACAACACGTTAACTGGGTAACACGGTACTTCTTGGCAAGACTGGAGTAAGATTTACTGGCTTCTGACAATCCGTAACGACTGCCAAAGATCTACAAATGACAGCCGGGACCAACGGCTTAACGTGCTTTCCGAGGCACGGAGGAAACTCGGTACCTGGAAGACCGACCCGTGCGGCTGTTAATGTTTAGCCACGAGCTCCTCATTTAAGGGCACACCACGTTGTCTTATTCTTCTCTTCTGGTAACCTAGTTCTGAAGAATATTTCTGACGCTTTTCTTTTGATGATACCAGCTAACAGGATAGGTTCATGACCTCATCACCTAGATACCCATTTCTTAGGTATTTTTATGAAGAAGAAATTAAGAGTAAATCCTGACAGATCTGTCTTTACCATAGATATAATATTTCTGTGGTCTTTACATACTTCTTCTCCTTATCTTGTGGGTAATAAGGTCTAACCACCCTAGTGTCTGAGTTTCTAAACCGCCTCAAGGGCCTCTGATATGGTTTAACGACCGCCATTTGGCGGCCGGGACCACCGCCTTATACGTGCTTTCCGAAGCACGGAATCATCTTTTTTTTAAACAATCAGTCAAGTGATTCAAGCTTGCAATGCCAAACTGGAAACAATTTTAAAAAGTATGCTTCCCGTGGGATTCGAAACCACCGGGACACAAGGCAAGCCCCAGAACCACTCAACCACGGAGGCAGTTTTACAATACATTCATACTTAAATACCACTATATAAAACACCACCATGAAATACAATAACTGGCGCATTTTCTTTTTGTAGTATCCGCGTGCAATAGACCTAGCGCAGTCCCCTTTGCTAAGCTCGGCTATCCTAGATGGATTTGGACTGAATAGTTTGCGCGAGAGACACTTCCAAGGTGGTAAAATGTCTGTCCCCCCCTTAACTTCTAAAATAAGAGAATGATAATACTAAAAAAAATATGTTGTACATTACCATGTAAAGTTCTACCGAAAATTGGTTAGAACGAGATCTAGTAAGTCGTTTTTTTTAATACGTCATAAATCGTAAACCGCATCTTTTGCTTATATTTACTACAGGTTTGTACGGAACCCTCGGTGCGCGAGTCCAACTCGCACTTGGCTGCTGCTTTTTTTCAGTAACGAGCGAAACATCACATATACATTTCTTCCACGTCATCCACGATGGGATAAGGTACCGGCTAGCTTCGCTGGTGGAAAATAATGTGAATATGACCAGACAAATCTTTTTTTTTTATATATATAAAACGGGGAAACTCTTGTCCCAAATCTCACCTGATGGAAAGTGATGATTAGGCCGAAGATGGAAGCGAGTTTCACCCGGAATCCTCTTAAACAGAGGAACTGGCTATCATACCTCTAATGCCGGAACACAACAATGCTGTTAACATTGTTGTTATGGCGACAGACTTAGACATGATGGTGGTAGCTTGCCAGGCGGACTTAGAAGAAGTCCTACCACCAACCAATCCGAGCAAAAAATTTGCCCCCGCTGGGAATCGAACCCGGGCCCTATGGGTCTGAATCAGGTGGTATAACCACTAGACCACGGAGGCGGTTAGTGACACCTGTTTAGCACCACCCGGGGACCACGTGTAGGGATTCGCTGAGGGGTATTCTCCTACGGACGCGGGTGACTCGGCCCCCAAAACTAAAAGATATTAAAAAACTCAATGTTAAATTAGATCGCAATCTAGCAAAGCTATCTTCCTCATGTAAGCGTCTAGAATCAATTTGAACTAGACTCAAGCAGATTACTAACTGAGCCTTATTAAATAATCTCCAGTTAAAATAATAGGGTTAGCATCGTGAACGATATTCCAGATACTAGTAAATCTTTTTAGCTTGGACAAACTAATTTATACGTGGGTTAGTAGCTTATTAAAGCGGTTTCGACCCTTTTAGTCTGTTATCTTTTACACTGAATGCGTGTATTTTCTGCGGGGAAAAAACACACATTATGCACTTATTTAAGGATTTTTTTTTTTTGTTTTAGTGATGGGAAATCGTCCAATGACTCCTCCCGCTCTGGGTGTAGCGGGAGGGAGTGTCAGACTTCTACTGACTAAAACCCATCCATGTTCCTTCATTGCCATTTATGTTCCGGAGCCACGGTGTCTCTGTGAATAATCCCGCGACTCCGGCAGGCGTCGGCCCTTTCGGGCCCCTCTGACTTATTTTAAGGATGGGAAATCATCAAATGACTCCTCCCCCTCTGGGCGGAAAAAATCTGACACCAGTCTTGCCAAGTACCGTGTTACCCAGTTAATGGGGTGTGGAGGTCTGGTAGGCGGCCGCTCCACGTAAAATACTGGTATTCAGCTGACTCCGGTTTGACTGGAAGCCGACCCCAATATAGTTGGGAAAAGGCTAGGCAGATGATGATAGTGAAAACGTTTTTTGATAACTTATTTTAATAATAGACTAGCTGTCCCCCGCGGCTTCGCTCCCGTCAACTGGCAACTTTTACCTTCTTCTGATAATAACAAACACAAGAATCGGCGGGCGTCAGGCGCCCTCCGCCTCACGCTCCGCCCGCGCACCGAGTATAATATTTTGTTGCGGAGTTATTTTAAAACGATGATATCTCTCAAGATATTCATTGAAATTAAATAATGTCAATGGCAATTTTGTTCAAAATTAAATACAATGATGATTAACGTATTTATTTGGATAAAGATTAATATCATGTTAAAAAAACTTCCTCGCAAATAATGCATCATTTTAGAACAAATTTGATTTCCATAAAAAGGGTTATAGTGAGTTAACCTTAAGGGACAAACATATGTTGTTAGGACTTTCTTTTAGAACTTTTAAAGAGGAATAATTTCGTAGTACTGGTTTATGCGTAACTTAAACCGTTTATGCAGCGCACGCAACGGAAGCTTTTTTCCCGCTTGCAACATTTCTTATTGCTGCTCCGCTCCTATTGGTCATAGCGTGATGTTATATAGCCTATAGCCTTCCTCGATAAATGGACTATTTAACGCAAAAAGAATTTTTCAATTCGAGCAAGTAGTTCCTGAGATTAGCGCGTTCAACCAAACAAACAAATAAACAAACAAACAAACTCTTCTGCTTTATAATATTAGCATAGATTCAGTTTTTCAATAGTCTTTAATGATGTTTTTGTCAGCAGGTACCAGTGGCCCCCCGCAAGCCCCCCCGCAGAGGTATCAAGCTCCAACAAGAGAGGCCCAAGAGGGCACTCTTCTGCCTCACACTTAAGAACCCGCTGCGAAAATGTTTCATCGATTTCGTGGAGTGGAAGTATCCTTTTCATAATTTATTTAAATCAAAAATATATGTAAGTACCAAAATAATTAAATAGGTGCAATATCTTGTTATTTATTGATACTAGTGAGGAATTGGTATCTACGGAGCGTGTAGGAAATATAGGTGGTTTTTTTTCTTTTTTATACAAATCGGGGAAATTCTTGGCCCAAATCTCAGAGCTTTACCCGGAATCCTCTAACACAGAGGAACTGGCAATCATACCTCTAACTGCCGGAACAAAACAATGCTGTTAACATTGTTGTTATGGCGACAGACTTAGACAAGATGGTGGTAGCTTGCCAGGCGGACTTAAGGCTCGACCGCACTGGGCGACGCTTCGCGGCAGCGGAGCAACGCGACACGCAACGGCAAAATATTCTTTGAAAGAAATTGTATGAGGTTCAACGCACTACGCAGCAGCGCCACTGCCTGCACCACTGCCTGCCTAACCTTTTCCCAACTACATTGGGGTCAGCTTCCAGTCAAACCGGATTCAGCTGAATACCAGTATTTTACGTGGAGCGGCTGCCTACCAGACCTCCACAACCCATTTACTGGGTAACACGGTACTCCTTGGCAAGACTGGTGTCAGATTTTCTGGCTTCTAACTATCCGTAAAGACTGCCAAAGATCTCTAAATGACAGCCGGGACCAACAGCTTAATGTGCTTTCCGAGGCACGGAGTAAACTCGGTATGTTAAGATGGTCACCCATCCACAGACCAAAATCGGCAAGCATAATAATCATAATCGTTTATTTGCTAATACGGGTAATTAGATACATAAAGATATTGAAAATATAGCACAGTCCAACCATATTACACCTTGAGGCATGCAAATCACAACCTTTATTATTATAATACATTTTCTTGCAATAATTATTTATAATTAATAGTACAATTTAGTTCTTGCTTAACCTTGAAGACCGACCTATGCGGCTGTTATTATTTAACCACCAGCTCCTCAAATGTGTTACATACATCTCACTAAATCCTGTATTTATACTACAACATCATGAATATTATAGTATACCTAAAAATATATTCCGCGAAAACTTCGCCGATGATCATAATATTGGGATATAAATAATTCTCATGATCGATTTATTTAAAATCGATATGAGTGCGGATGGACGGAAACCATTGGCGGCCTGCCAGACAACACTGACCCGGGAAATATTGGATATTACCTTCTAAAATATAAATACTGGTTTTTTACTGATACTGATAGCAGCAATACGCCTTACGTTTCGTATAAGTGTATCCAGGCTCTCGTCTGTCTACACCAAAATTCATCAAAATCTGTTCACCGATTTGGGTGTGAATACTTAACAACAACACTTTCACTTTAAGGGTTCCGTACCCGAAGGCCAACGGGACCATATATCCCTAAGCCTGTGCTGTCGTACGTCCGTCTGTCGGTCAACGGGATGTTTCCCTTAAACCGTAACTCACTAGCGAGCTGTAATTGTAACCCTTGCTTACCTACTGTTACCAAAAAAACCTATAAAACCCTTCCTCGATAAATAGGCTATCCAACACCAAAAGTACTTTTCGATTCCAACCAGTAGTTCTTGAGATTAGCGCGTTCAACTAAACTAATTATTCTTATTAAATTATTTATTTTGAGTAGGTAACAATGACTCACAAGGAGTTAGTAACAACAAATAAACTTAAAATTTAAAACTATGTTAGTGACACAATTACAACAACAACTACATGAACACACACAACAAAATAACAATAATATATAGATCACACTTTATATTCACAGTATATTCTCTACTCCGAGGGAACAACTATGTATGTTAAGACAATAAAGTTGATAATTTGTCGTCAAAGTGTCTAGTTGTAGCAGTTTTAATACTAGTCTACCGGAGTACGGAAGTTGTTACAATGAGTGCTTTTGGCTCTTACTGTTTACTGCCTTTTCTGCTAGCGAATCTAGAATGAGAATAAGAGCGGATTTCACAAATGTAACTGATCGCGATCAAACTGCGTTCAGAGTTGTCAGTGTCAATATTCCATAGAAAATAACGACACTGACAGCTGGTAAACGTGATTCATATGTTGATCGCGTTCAGTTTCAAATTGATGACATCCGCCCTTTAAAGAGCGGATTTAACAAATACAAATACAAAATCCTTTATTTCAAATAGACCAGTTTACAGCCACTTTTGAATAGTCAAGGTATGTCAGTCAAATAGATGAAGCTAATTCTGCCGCGCTAAACAAACTCACCGACCCTATCTCCAGCGCGGCAGTTGCACGTTCCAAAGAGTAGATCCTATGGAGAATAACGTGCAAGAAACTCCATGGAGACTCTTTTAAACACTGCCTTTTTACAAAGTCATGGTTACGTTATTTAATGGGTCTATACCATGTAATCATAATCAATGTAACGGATCGCGATCAAGCTGCGTTCAAGAGTTGTCAGTGTCAATATTCCATAGAAAATAACGACACTGACAGCGCGTTCAGTTGCAGATCGATGAAATCCTCCCTTAGTGAGATGATAAAAAGAACACACTGTTAGAAAAAGCGACTAGCTAATCTATATTTTATTGGGCTTAAATCAGTTGTATAGTAGATCCATGATAATTGTACCGTTTCTCCGGGACTCCTCGAGCTCATTGACTTGATGTTTTTCTGGTGTTCATCACTGTTGCTTCTGGCTTTCAGTAGCTGCAGTGGTTGGAAATGTGTGGCGGACTTGTCTAAAATCTACACTATAATATTATAAAGAGGAAATATTTGTTTGTTTGTTTGTTTGAAATTAAACAACACTAAACTACTGGACCAATTTGATAAATTCTTTCAGTGTTAGAGAGCCCATTTGTCGAGGAAGGCTATAGGCTATATATCATCACGCTACGACTAAAAGGAGCGGAGCATTAATGGAAAATGTGGCGCAGACGAAGTTGCGCGGGTCAGCTAGTAAATAATAAAACAGTTTTTATGATCAAAAGGACTACTAAGTATCATTCTATCAGCAACACCATTGCCAAAAAGTTTAAAATCGCCATATCGACAGGTTAGCTTCTCTCATCCAGACAACTGCTGCTTTACCAAGTCCTTGTTCGACCTTAAGAGAGGCCTAAATAAGCCATCTACACTGCCGAAACACGTCCATTGCTAAATATATACCTCCATAAATATCGCCACATCAACCGGTACTGCACTTCCAACATCAACATATACCCGTGACCTTAACCAAGTCATCGGGCCACAGTTAAAAAACAGAAG
Organism: Ceramica pisi; assembly: GCA_963859965.1. Lineage (NCBI taxonomy): Eukaryota > Metazoa > Arthropoda > Insecta > Lepidoptera > Noctuidae > Ceramica > Ceramica pisi. The sequence goes on along the minus strand of OY982553.1, from coordinate 14,250,452 downwards.
CAAAGCTTTCAGTCTCTCGCCAGAATGTAAATCAAAAGATTAACACAAAGATAAATAACAGCAAAATATCACAGGAATATATTATTTTTGTCACTAAAATGTAAAGTTGAGCGGAAATCGTATGCAATAACTCAAACAACGTATCGACAGACAGGCCGTTTGGAACATGCTCACCAACTAAAAAATATATGACCGTATTATTGAGCTTTAAATTTTAAATGCTTTGGGAGTTAAATACCAAGAGGCTGCTAGAAAATTGGGGATCCTGACAAAGGTGAGACTGTATTTCACGCCGGAACAGCTTCTTAAACTGTATCAAGCGCAAGTTCTATCGTGTATGGAGTACTGCTCTCATCTTTGGGACGGATCTGCCAGATACCAGCTTGATGCCTTCGAGACAATTGAAAAACGAGCCAAGAGGATCATCGGCGATGATAAGCTCGTCGAATCGAAGCTCCAAAGTCTTGAGCATCGACGCCGAGTTGCTGGCCTGTCGGTTTTCTATCGGTTACATTTTGGGGAGTGTGCGACGGAATTGCAGAACTTAATTCCGCCAAGCCCGTTCCACCATCGGACCACAAGACGTACGGCGTTGTGCCACCGGTACATGGTGGACATCCCACCTATACGCACAAAACGTTTTGGGAATACATTCATTGTGCGTACAGCAGTAGTGGAATTCACTGCCTGAGTCTGTGTTTTCTGATAGCTACAACCTGGGAGTCTTTAAGTCAAGAGGTGGAGCACGCTTGCCTAGAAGTAACCTATTCAGGTTACTTCTAGGCAAGCGTGCTCCACCTTAGACCGCATCATCGCTTAACATCAGGTGAGATAGCGGTCAAACGTATGCCTATCAATATTATAAAAAGAAATACGATGAAATTGAGTGTCACCTTTATATTATCCAAGAGACACTGCACTGCTTGCTATAGTCGACAAATCCGGTACTACCTGCAATCCTATAAACCATGTCGTAAATCCTGTATCGTCTTAGTATTTTTTTATTATTTGACTAGCTTCTGCCCGCGACTTCGTCCGCGTATCGTGATGATACGCCGATAGCCTACAGCCTTCCTCAATAAATGGGCTATCTAGCACTGATATAATTTTTCAAATCGGACCAGTAGTTCCTGAGATTAGCGCGTTCAACCAAACAAACAAACAAACAAACTCTTCTGCTTTATAATATTTGATTAAAAATATCTTCAGCAATCAACTTAGTCTAAGAAGGAACTCGCCTTATTAATAATTTGTTCCTTTATTTTTTCTTACCACAAACTCGACGTATTCCATTCCCTTCACTTCTTATCCTCCGCGTTGTAAGCACCCTTCATCACTGTTCCAAGTGACGCGTACCCTCAACCCAGCTTTACCGACGCCACGCAAAATCTTTGAGTGTTTATTTGTATTAGGAGAAGAACAAAATTTTATTATCGTTTGATATTGACTTCGGAATTCTGGATTTAGGAATACATGCTGCTGTGTTAAATGGATGTGTGGATAATATTATTGGACCTCATTTCTTTGGGATCATAGCAGAATATCTTCTTCCACGCATTTCTGTAGTTAGCTGTCTTCTTTAACAACTCAAATATTACACAATACCCAGTGACCCCAGGGTTTACTGTTACTCAACAAACCAGTTTATGGGTTTTGGAGGTCTGGTAGGCATCCGCTCCACGTAAAATACTGGTATGCAGCTGATTCCGGCTTGAATGCAAGCCGATCCCTATATAATTGGGAAAAGGCTTGGCAGGTCAGGCCAGTAAAAAGCATGAAGCTAGTTGCACGATCCAAAGCATACATCTCTATGGAGAAGAGCGTGCAAGAAACTGCATCTGAGACAGTCGATCGTCATCATCTGCCTAGCCTTTTCCCAACTACATTGGGGTCGGCTTTCACTCAAACTGAATTCAGCTGAATACTAGTATTTTACCCGGAGCGGCTGCCTACCAGACCTCCACAACCCATTAATTGGGTAAACACGGTACTTCATAGAAAGACTGGAGTCACATTTACTGGCTTCTGACAATCCGTAACGACTGCCAAAGATTTACAAATGACAACGGCTTAACGTGCTTTCCGAGGCACGCAGGAAACTCGGTATTTTAAGATGGTCGGTCACCCATCCACAGACCAGCCTAGGCAAGCGTTGCTTAACCTTGAAGATGGGCTAATGCGGCTTTTTATTATATAGCCAAGAGCTCACCTGAGACAGTCGATACTTTGGGTGAAAGTTGACATCCTTTCATACAATTTATCCATCGTTACTTTTCATTATAATCAGCTAGATTCATATTCAGTACAATCCCGTGTGTTCTAGCTGGCGGAGCGTGAATAATATCGGAAGGTGTATGAAAATATTCGATCATTACGTCAAAAAAAAAAGATCAGCCGAGAAAAAAGTGAATCAAAGACATTCCTAAACAGAAAATAGACATCAATATAACCCCCACACAAAACAAAAATACAGTGAATGTTTGCTATTATTTTGTGCGGAAGCAAGACGTACACTAACGCTGGTAATAAACTATTTTGGAACGATGACTTCCGTAAGTGCAATGTGCTATTCATATACAATAATACAATGGCTATCGTCAATATACATGCTCTTGACCAGAAATGCGGCCTACCCAAATGTATATTGCTCTTTGATATTGTTCGTCAAATTATTGTGCTCCTGTAACTGACAGATGTCTGCACTGTCTGGACAGGTCCATTCAAATCTGTGTTGTTTTCTTGGAAAGACCACCGCAGACATTAACCTATGTACATCAGTCCCCTCTTTGAGGAGTGGCACCTTCCGCCTGACGCAGGTCCTCACCGGACATGGATATTTCGGGAGGTACCGAATCGGGCGGGAGGAAACGCCCGGGTGTCATCGTCCGGAGGACACGGTGGAGCACACTGTGCAGGTGTGCCCCGCTTGGGCGGAGCACCGCCGTGTCCTCGAAGCGCCGATTGGCGGCGACCTCTCACATACGGCCCTGGTCCAAGCCATGGTCCGGAGCGAGACGGAATGGGACGCCGTCACCTCCTTCTGCGAAGCATTCATACTAGTGAAGGAGTTGGCAAAGTGGGAGAGGGAGTGAACCTATCGTCCCGGCCGCCGTGGTAGACGCCGCGGGCGTCGGAGGCCACCTAGTGACCTCCGACTCATAACGGCGACAAAAACAGTGTCTACCTACAGTGTTGCTAATAGTTCAAAGTTTAACATCTGTCTAAAAACTTTTACAGCTGCTAAATAGCGCCACAAAACCCAATCATTTCCGTACAACATACTCCATTGCCGGCTAAGGGTAAAAAAATCTGGCACACGCCCAAATAATGCCAGGAATGAGTGACACAAAATACCGAAATGTGCGTGTTACAAAATTGTAGGAAATAGGACGTCTTCGCGGTAGACTGCCAAAGTCAAGGGTTCGAGTTCAAATCTGATGCGACTCGTATTTCTTATAATAGATTTTTCAACACATTTGCTCATAAAATGCATTTACGAAGCCCGTATACATTGTTCGAAAGTTCAAAATTACGGACCATACAATTTAGCGTGCGGTAAAGTAGGTACTCTCACCTAAGTACCTACTTTACCGCACGATCCGATGTATGGCGCTGTGCGTATTCTTTACGGTATTTTTTTAAATATCCATAAACAATATAATTAGAAGAATTCAATCCGTCTGCATCCTTCAGCCAAAAATGCTTCCGTCTGCGTCCGTTCCGGAAGCGTTCTATACGCGTTTTTTTTTTGTGAAGAACTTTTTGCTCAGAAGGTCTGTCGCACTTTAATATTGAAGAAAAAAATGAGACAATAGATGTAGTTCTAATTACCCGACTGTTACACTTATGTTTTTTTCGTGTGTATTTATGTATGATGTCATATTTCTTGGGCACACTGTAGCCTAACCCTGTGGCTTGATAGATTTTAGCTTGAAAGGTGTCGTTAGATTCGTCTAAATAGTGAGAATGATACTGGATAGGTATATAAAAATTAAAATATCTGAGCTTCGGTGCCATTTTAATGACTTCAGCTTTTTTAATCTATCGAGTGGGGTATCAATATAAAGGCTCGAGGAGACAATTTAAAAAATGTAACTTAATAAATAAATGATTTTGTCAAAAAAATCCGATTGGTACAATATATATAATACAATTTACAATATATATAATTCTACTAAAATATTTCACGCAGACGCAGACGCGAACAGAAGCGCGTTCTTTTTTTAAAAACGCACACTATTCCAAACACACACTCCCCATTTGCAAATTCGCGCCATTTTCAATTAGAACCGTCAATGATAGTTGCGACTTTTAATTTTAATATTAATTAGAATATGTGTTCAAGCGAGGAATCAGATATAAATATGGAATCTACTCCACCTGACATCTTGAATGAGGCGCCAATTGCAGAAAATGGTCTCTTGCCGCCAAAATCGCGAGAACGCTATTTAATGATTAACAATAATTTTTAATAGATAACGAAAAAGTTTGTTTAATTATCAATTTATATAATGTGTCGAAAAACGTTGTATGACACACGAGCGGATATTGGTCTTTACAAACTTGTGACTATGGTAAACCCTCGACTTCGTCTCGGGCTTACATTTGTCTACTCGTTTGTAAAGACCAACTTACCGCTCTTGTATCATAAATAACTATTTCTGAATGGGCAGCTATAGAGCAACTAGGTAGTTTTTTTTTCTTGACCATTAATATAGTTCAAGGTTGTGTTTCTTTTACGAGTATTAGAACACTATTCTGTTTTACTGATGGACTCCATTAAAGTAATGCGCTGCAATTATATTTATGGGCTATATGCGACCTCGTCTGACCTGCAATAACAGTTTGATGTTCACCACACTGATTTATGTTTGCATGTCTAGATATTCCTTACCATTTAAAACTATCATACCTATTTACTGAACTTTCTGAACTATCGTTTTAACCCCTGACTTTAAAAGAGTGTCCATGGAAATTCTTGCACGTTAGTCTCCAAAGGATCTATTCTTTGATACGTACAACTGCCTCGCTGGAGATAGGGTCGGTGAGTGTGTTTTCAGTTTTGCTGCAGAACAACTTGCTGCTCTTATCGTTAGCGCGGCAGAGCTAGCTTGATCTATTTGACGTACAGACCTTGACAATTCAAAAGTTTCTGTAACTGGTCTACTTGAAATAAAAGATTTTGTATTACTATTTAGCGAATCCTACTCAACGTCTTCAAATTTTATCAGTACTAAGATTAGTTTTGCTGAAGGCATGACCTAATCTATGCTTGCATGCTTCCATTTAACTAATAAGTTTATCAAAAATCTAACTGACTAGGACTCATCGCGTTTACATCTCTCTTTATCGCCTCTTACGAAAATAAAGGGCTCTTTTCACTAAGCCCATATTAGCCCCTTTACAGCTGATTAACTTCGCAGTATTCTCATTACCCACATCTATAAATAGATTGTTATTGAACCAGATTCTATTATAGCAAATTATTTGTATAAGCTTGAATAATTGTTTAACTTTGCAACACTTTTGCAAAATCTGCAAATAGAAAATAATTGTGGCACATTGGTTTGCAAGACTGCTGTACATATTGCTAAATCGATGTAAATAAATCAATCCATCGAAATATGCTATTTAGATGAAACTTGGCACGAATCATATCTATCCTAAAATTGAACTAGTTTCCAAAGAAACAATAGTATTGATATCATATTCAAGTGAATGAAGTTGCCTTCTGTTTCGGCTAAGAATATGCTTTTAATATGAAATTGTAACAAGTCATCGAGAGTGTATTGGGATGCATTCAATGCTGAAGATACGGCGATTAGATTTACTCTAGAGTGAATGATGATTACTTTATAAACAAACTTGATCAATTCTGTATTTATCTAATACTAGCTGTCCCCCGCGGCTTAGCTCCCGTCAACTGGCAACCCTACTTACCCATTTATTTTTATTTTAAACCTTCCCTGTATTCTGGCGAACTAAACGAAAAAGAATTATTCAACTCGGTCCAGCCGTTCTCGAGTCTTAGCGAGACTAACGAACAGAAATTAATTTTTATATATAAGAAGAAGATTAGATTCTTAAAGCATTGACCTTGGCTTCAGAATCCAAAACAGTTTATTATGTATGTGTTTGTTAGTATGTTTTACTGTTAAGCACACAAGTAATTTTTTTGATAAATAAGTCCAAAACAAGTGCCTTGCGGGACACCTTCATTTCTCCAACTTCAAATATAAAACAACAGATACAAAATGTTAACCTTCATAATTATATTCAAGAAACTGATTTCCTTAAATCGAGCACCAGACCGTTCGAGTATATGATCCTGACCACCATCTTCGCCAACTGCATCGCCCTAGCCGTCTACACACCGTATCCAGCCAGTGACTCCAACTATACCAACTGGGTTCTTGTAAGTATCTTCATTGTAACCGGTTGCAGAACAAAGAGAGCTAAACTTTGTTCAGTGGTGGTGGTTGTTGTTGGTGGTGATTATAAGAACTGTAACATGTACCTACCTATGATCAACAATAAAGACATTGATTGATTGATTGATTAGTGAGTTGGTGGTACTTTCAGGTAAGAGCTTGTCTAGAAGTAACTGTTCAGGGTTACTCGTACTTCTAGGCAAGCGTGCGCCATCGTTAACCATACCATAGCTTTCCATTAGATGCGTAACTACATCAGCGATAAGGCCACCCATTGTGTCACCCTGTGTAATGTTGTCTTATTCTATCTTTTCTGTAACTGATAATAGGGTCGATGACTGAAAAAATATAATTAGTACGTCAGTTAGATTATCAAAAAATATTTGACCCGTATTTTTTCTTTTGTTACGGAAACAAAAATTGACGAAAATACGACGCTTTTAAAATTCCCAATACGTCACACGTTCGCATAATTTTTACTGAGTCGTGACGTCACGAGCCCCCACTCGCGAGTTTTGATGCGTTTTATCTTTGTCAATATTCATTGATTTACAAAAACAAAAAATACATGTCCATTATTTTTCAATACTCTAACTGACGGACTAAATAGTTTTGCAATAGGGAATATGCATAAAAAAAATATTTATTATCTAAACACTTTATCTAAAAATATACAAAAATAAATTACTAACAGTGGAAATAGAATCAAAATTGCTCGAAAAACAAACGAGATATAATTATTTTAAACAAATATATCTGTCCCTCTCGCAAAAACGCTGTTTTCTATGGAAGATGTATTAATAGACGTCACGTAATGTGACGTCAAATTCCATGTCGGACTTCTCGTTCTAAAAGTAATCTTTGAAGCGTTATAACTTCATCGCTGATGAAGATATTTAAAAAATATTTTCTAGAGTGTTTACTGGAGCTTATAAGTAATTCATTTTATAAATAAAAAAATCGCGTGCATATTCCCTATTTGTGGATGATGGAATCTAGCCTATTATGGTGTACCTACATAATAAAGAGTATTATATTCTATTCTACGTCTAAAATGCGAACTAAGCTTACAATAACTATGCTTAGCCTTTGTACTGCAACCGTATTCAGCGTTTTATTAATGTAAATTACTTTGTTTATTTACTTGGTGAAATAACGTCACTTTTGTTTTATTTGTTTTCCTATTTCTTATATGTGTTAACTTCTAAAATACTTTTCTTTTATATTTTAATTTCAAAGCATTTAGTCCTTCTTTCTCGTTTTCTATTATTCTTTCAGCGCAAAGCTCTTCAAGTTCCCACAACTTAGCGTGTTTTTTACAAAATCACTTAAAGAAAACCTTGTCACAATATACCTTTCTTTAATTTTCAGGAAAAGATTGAGTATGTGTTCTTAGTAATATTTACGGGAGAGTGCATCATGAAGATCATAGCGTACGGGTTCATCATGCATCCTGGCTCCTATCTTCGAAACGGCTGGAATTTGCTCGATTTTACTATCGTCGTTATTGGGTGAGTGCATTTTGTCATTAGGTTTGATAACTATTGATTCCTGATTGTTACGTATAGGTTCATCAAGGTAACTATTATCTTCTTGAGAAACATCTGTAACGTTTGATTATGCTTTATCACTTTGTTATCCGTTACTTAAAAGGACTACGCTTTTACTGCCAAATGCTGCGATTGGATACAGATATTAGGTAAATCTATTGCTAAGCGAACTTGCATCTTATTTCGATGTATGATAAAATACTGCCTCATGTCTTCCATTTGCTAAATACTCACTCCGAGTTTATTTCTAGCTCGAGGCATCTATTTATGAAATATTTTTTATGCAAGTGGATCTAATTTAAATAGACAAGCAGATCATTTGGCTACATTAATTTACGTTTTCTAGATAATTCTTTGAGATCAGCAAATCTAACAATTTCATCCTATCTATGATATTAATTAACTAGCTGACCGGCGCAACTTTGTCTGCGCCACATTTTCCATTAATGATCCGCTTCTTTTAGTCGTAGCGCGATGATATAAGCCTAATAGCCTTCCTCGACAAATGGGCTAACACTGAAAGAATTTTTCAAATTGGTCCAGTAGTTTCGGAGCCTATTCATTTCAAACAAACAAATATTTCCTCTTTATAATACTAGTGTAGATTAATCAATAATATTATGAAGAGGTAAAGTTTGTGAGGTTGTAGGAGGGGGTAATCCTGGATTTACTGAACCGATTTTGATTTTTTTTTACCACTAGAAAGCCACATGGGTTAGTATACTAACCCAAAAACCGCCTAACCACCTTACCGCCTAACAAAATGGGCGCAAGTCAGCTAGTTTTTTAATAAAATCAAATGCTTTGTATCTCAACATATTTCATTATATTTCCAGAATGGTCAGCACAGTGTTATCGAGCATATTCAAGGACGCGTTCGATGTTAAGGCTCTGAGGGCGTTCAGGGTGCTCCGACCTCTGCGACTCGTCTCCGGCGTGCCTAGTGAGTTGTTACTAATATTTTTATAAGATAACCCTCTGGCCAGGTCCTCTTTAATAATATGCAGGCGAGTGGATACGGTTTTATGAAAAACTAACTAATATTATAAATGCGAAAGTTTGGATGTTTGTTACTCAATCACGACAGAACGGCTGAGCGGATCTGGATGAAATTTGGAACAGGGATAGATTATAGTCTGGAATTGCACGTAGGCTACTTTTATCATGAAAGTATGTTCCCTAGGGATCACCAGGCGGAAGCCACTGGAAGAAGCTAGTTTAATATAGATGCTACTTTTGATTCCTCAATGTGCTTGAACTTGCAATTAAGTTCATTGACCTTTTCCTAATATCCCTTCGTGGATATTCACTCGATCGAACAATGAACTATGAATCGTTTTATTAGGTACTGGAGAAGGTAGTAGAAGGATAGCGATAGAAGTTGATTTTGGATTTATGTCTTTATTTCTGTTTTTGATATTTAAGAAAGGCAATAAGTGTATGTGGGCCAATGACAATTATTGCACATTTATCTGGATCCTACCAGAAACCGTAAAAAAAACTTTTTACAAAAAAACTTTTTACAAAAAAATACAACCGACTTCTAAAAAAAACACTACAAAGTAAAAAATAACTTTAATTTCGGAAGTCGGTGTCAAAATACGAAGAAACTAACAAAAACACCGACTTCCGAAATTAAAGTTATTTTTTACTTTGTAGTGTTTTTTTTTTGGAAGTCGGTTGTATTTTTTTGTAAAAAGTTTTTTATTTTTGGTACGGAACCCTTCGTGTAAGCACCGACTCGCACTTGGCCGGTTTTTTTCAAGTATCTACCTATTCAAATTAGAATAAAATATAGAAGGATAAAGCTGCGTTTCCACCAGAGATGTGCGAGGATGCGTAGCGAGGGATGTGTATGTTAAGAACCAATAAAATCGCTGACGCTGAGCGAGGCTAGGTAAATGACGCGATTCTATTGGTCCTTAACAAACACATCCCTCGCTACGCATACTCGCACATCTCTGGTGGAAACGCAGCCTTTAGATGATGAACCATTGAAGTCTACTCAACAGCCTCTGATCTGATCTTCCACTGCAGGTCTCCAGATCGTGTTAAACTCGATCCTGAAGGCCATGGTGCCGCTCCTGCACATCGCGTTGCTGGTCATCTTTGTCATCATCATCTACGCCATCATCGGGTTGGAGCTGTTCTCAGGCAAAATGCATAAAAGCTGCTATAATAAGTATACCGGTAAGGACTTTGTAATCTTCTTCTTTGTTTGAAGTTGAAGCAACGCTGACTGAAAACCAGAGCTTTCCAGACAACTTTACTTTGTTTATTTTGGTTCATTACGGTGAAAAAAGGCTTCGTACCTTTTTTGGGAGCCATTTTTTTTTTCAAAGTTGCACCGCTCGATCTAACATGTCAACAATAACATCATCGTCATGTCGACGGCATGGTTGGCGCAGTGGTAGAGCGATCGACTGCTGCGCCGCGTGTCGTGGGATCGATTTCCGCACGAAACAAATATTTGTATGGCCTACTAGTTGTTCCGGGTTTGGCTGTTTGTGTATGTGACTTTGTATGTTTGCAAACGCACCCACGATACAGGAGAAATTCCTAGTGTGGGGCAACGTTGTTTTTTTTTTAATTTAATAAATGGGTAGAGGACACTTACTCAAACAAAGAAAAAATTAAATATGCTGCCCTAAAGTGCTACGTTGCCGAGATATTTTAAGATTATATTGTTTAAGAAAATTAAATGTCTCCATAATTTTGGTGTTCCTAATGCTTACTAATAGAATGGAATAAGAATATTTTGGAAGCATGCATGGGTCCAAATCAAAGATCGTTTTTATTTAAGTATACTAAAATTATAAAGTAAGTAAGTTTGTATGTAGGGGGTAATCTCAGGAACTACTGGTCCGATTTGAAAAATTCTTTCAGTGTTAGATAGCCCATTTATCGAGGAAGGCTATAGGCTATATATCATCACGCTAAGACTAAAAGGAGCCGAGCATTAATGGAAAATGTGACGCAGACGAAGTTGCGTGGGGCAGCTAGTCTTAAATAATGATACTCGGAATAACATTACATAGGTTTATTAAAGACCGAAATTCTTTAAGAACATCTATAAATATTGTCCCTTTACGGTCCTCAGATGAGATCATGGATACTCCTCACCCGTGCGACCTGGACAACGGTTTCAACTGCTCCATGATCAGCGAGGAGATGGAGTGTCGAGAAGGCTGGATCGGCCCTAACTTTGGCATCACCAACTTTGATAACTTTGGCCTTTCTATGCTCACTGTCTTCCAATGCATCACGCTCGAGGGCTGGACTGATGTTATGTATAATGTAAGTGCGGATTCTATAATATTTCAATTATCTGACTAAAGTCCATTTCAATTGTTTCATAATTTTATTTCTTCCCTGAGACAGACGCGTTCCAGATCCAGTACATACCTCAAAACATTAGCGTAAAATTGCTCGTTAGTTTCGTTTTACACGTATAACTCGCGCACGATCAGAATGGGATGCGACCTTTTGGAACTGAGACACGCGCGGTCCGCCGGCCAGCCGTAGCGTCGGCAAAAGTTGCCAGCAGGTTTAAAAAGGCCACTTACCAGAATCAACCAGCAATTCATACTACCCGAAACTAACAAAGGATTTGTCCATTCTCCGCTTCGCATGGACACGATGCTCGAAAAGATACAAATAAATAAAAAATCATGTTTTGTTTTTATCGCATATTTATTCAATACTTTTGTATCAACTTGCGCCTACGATGTGTATTTAATAAATAATTAAATTGTTTTATTCTTCGATATATTTACATTACTCGTCCTTCAGTGTTGCCAGTTTAAATTTTGTAAATAATTATTTACAAATCGATTCAAATTGTTATTTTTGAAGTTCAACTTAGTCCTCCTTATTCTCAAAGTAATACTTATTGTTTTATTATAGCTGTTATTTGTAATCACTTACATTCATTCAAACATGTTTTGTCCATATAATTGGAAAACAAAAGTATCGAAGATGTTCAATGAATTTCGATTTTTAATGTACATTATATACTCGTATATCTAAACATTATTATTAAAAGGATTACAACCATGAAACACTTCTGTATATTTACACAACCCTATGATAGATCATAGAAATAACTAATTTATAATTAATTCAGAGTTTTTTCGCTAACGCTACTTGTCTTGAGAACTGTCATTTTCTATTTACTTTGATAAGGTTCCGTCCCTTTCTGATCGCGCGCGGATTATACCTACATAGCCACTACGTAACTTAGTAAAGTTCTTTAGTTTCGTTTATAGCTTTTCGTGACGGGTACTAAAGAAGTAGGTTATTATTAATAGCTTAGAAAGCACCTCCAGGTACATAGCACTTACAAGTTATCTAGCAAAAAGTGGCATTCTTTTCACCTTTATCTATTTCTTTGAGAACAGGGTTGTTGATTTTAGGTAGTTAGGGTGACGTGTATTTGTGTTAGCTTGATGCTCATTAATTGTTACTGTTATACCTTGCCTATTAAGTATACTTTTTTATTTGAGATGGGTTTGCTCTTGACCTTAGTCTTGGTCAGAGGTGACGGAGACAAAGTCGGCGATAGAATGGGCTTTCCCAGAAGAAGCCTGTTCACTCAAACTTTAAAGAGAGTTCCACTCCTTTGTTGTGCCCATTATAAAAGACATAAGGAAACGCTTAGTGCGAATTGGTGGAACAGCAAAAAGTTAGGGATGGTAACTTGCACTGCGTCTAGCTATCCGTGTGTAGAAGAGGGCCGGTGGGATAAGGTCGTGGAGTTCTTGGGCACAAAGACTCAAAGACTCAAACATTTATTTCAACTAAACCATTTACAGACACTTTTGAATTGTCAAGGTCGGTCGGTCCAAAAAGATGAAGCTATTTGCACGTTCCAAAGCGTAGATCTCTATGGAGAAGAACGTGCAAGAAACTCCATGGACACTCTTTTAAAAATAATAAATTGTTACAAAGTTTTGTTGACATCGTGTTGAAATTACACATACATGTGAGAACGATGTGACGAGCATGATAAAAACGTCCGGAATAAAAAAGGAACAGTTCAAAGACATAATTAAAATAAATTAAAATAAACCATGGCAGCTGAGAAATTATCAGCTCCATTCGTCTCAACCATTTTGAATGGAGCCAAATAATTTAACGCAAACGCCACCATCAGCTAGGCTTTTGCACACTCAATGAAGTACAATTTATAGAAGAGCGACAAGCAGGCTTTACAGCAATTTTATCCTTCGTAAGTCAAAGAGCTAACAAAAGATTTTTGTTTATTTTAGATACAAGATGCAATGGGCAACAGTTGGGAGTGGATCTACTTTGTGTCGATGGTTATTTTGGGTGCTTTCTTCGTCATGAACCTTATTCTCGGTGTGTTGTCCGGGTAAGTTCAGAGCAGGCATTTTATTTAAATCTTTTTCTGTCCTAAATACCTACTAATTGGAGGAGTTTGTGGCTAAATAATAAGAGATGGACGGGCTGATTTTCAAGGTTAAACAATGCTTGCTGGGGTTGGTCTGTGGATGATCTAAATATACCGAGACTCCTCCATGCCTTGGAAAGCACGTTAAGCTTTTGGTCTCGGGTCCCGACTGTCATTTTTTGATCTTTGGCAGTCCTTACGGATTTTCAGAAGCCAGAAAATCTGTCACCACTCTTGCCAAGAAGTACCGTGTCACCCAGTTAATTGGTTGTGGAGGTCTGGTAGGCAACCGCTCCACGTAAAATACTTGTATTCTGCTGAATCTGGTTTGACTGGAAGCCGACCCCAATATAGTTGGGAAAAGGCTAAGCAGATGATGACCGTCCTACATACTACTATGCAACAATAACTTCGCATGTTACTATTGCGATATCCTTTGAAACGATAGTATCTATTTCAGTTATAACCTTCTTTTGTACAAAATACTAAATCTAACACCCATTCTCCTTTCAGAGAGTTCTCGAAAGAAAGAGAAAAGGCGAAGAACAGGGGTGACTTCCAAAAACTTCGAGAGAAGCAGCAACTGGAGGAAGATCTGAAGGGCTACCTCGACTGGATCACGCAGGCTGAGTACCTGGAACCGCTGGCGGATCAGCACGAACACCATCCACCGGTGGATCAGACCAGGGACTATGGAATAGGTGGGATATGGGATCTGTATTATATCTTCAATGATGCTTTTTAAATAGGACCTCAATTCGGTTAACTTTAGATATTTTTTTACTTTTCTAAATAGATGAAGAATGAATTTAAGATCTGTCACCAGAAAGTGCCATGCTGTAAGATTGTAAAATATCGCGTGAAATTTTAAACTTTTTTTTTTCTAAATACGACACGCATTGATTGGAAACTATTGAATTTGGATAGGATTTATTACACACAAAATGATTTTTTCGTCATATATAGAGAAAATATATTGTGATCAAGATTTATATAATAATGTATTCGGACAGATTATAATGGTTTTATTTTAATTTGCAGTTGTTGTATTATATTGCTAATCTAACGTTGCTTTAATTGTTCATACATCATTTACTCAAAACAATAATGAATTATTATAATCAGGATATTTTACGGAAAAACGTCTATTTAGCCTAACAGATAGATTTCCAAAAAACGTATTTTTTCACGTAAACAGATTACGACGATACAGAGGGGTCTAAAAAGGTCACTTTAGCAGAATCATAATATTAACCACACAACAATCTGTCAAATTTCGATTTCATCTTTATCGCTAAGATGTTAGGTTCAAGGTTGATTGGGAATATTTGACAGTGACAGGTACGGTGATGTGCTTTCTGATTCTGCTAAAGTGGGCATTTTAGACCCGGAGAACTTTAAAAACTCGCGTGTCGTCACTATGACGGTACGTTTTCGTCCAGCGACGTGTGGTCACGCGTCTTTAATAGATTTTTTCATAAAAATATCCAATTCCTGCAAAACAGTCTGTTTGCCCAGCAGCTAACAATCAGAATGGACAGGCACTGAATTAAGATGTTGTAGAATATATTTCAGGTCAGATGCAGAATGAACATGACTCGACGGACCATCTGGGGATAGAGAACACTGAACAACAGAAAGTTTCCATTTGCAAAGTGTGGAAGAAGGATTTTGATAAAGTAAGTTATAAAAGATTTTATAAGAAACTTTAGTTCCGGCACGAGAAGCTATACATTTTGTAAACACACATTTTATTGTTTCCAACTCAGACCAACAAAAAAAGGAAGACGGCGCGCCGCGAACATCAAAAATGAAGCCACCTTTTTATCTGTGTGTGTCGAAGGGTTGTCATTTGTTGATTTTTTTCCCTATATTTTGGGGAATAATGTAAGTGTGGGTAGGATAATATTTTACGAGGAAGATATTGTTTAGTATGGTATTGTATCTTAATTGTTTAGAAAGACTTATATTCCTAATCTAAAATATTAAATATAAAAAAATAAAACAGGAATATTCCTCAAAGTAAAATTAGATTAATCGAATGGAGAAAATTTAAATCATATTATGGCAACGTTAACAAATAAAAATTAGTTCGTACAGGTTTTGTGTTCCAAGTAACCTAAAATTAAATAAATAAATAAATAAATAAATAAATAAATATCCTTGGACATTTCACACAACGCCATATAGTCCCAAGCTAAGCAATCTAATGCTTGTGTTATGGTAACGAGATGGCTGATAAACTACTCATATACATTTTTTTTTTGTAAATACATACATATTATAGATAGAAAAACACCCAGACTCGGAACAAATACCTGTAGGTCGTACAAATATTTGTTCCGTGCGGGAATCGAACCCGCGACATGCTGCGCAGCAGTCAATCGCTCAACCACTGCGCCAACCGTGTCGTCAAAATACAAAGTATAATAATTAAGAAACGATGTTATTTGAAGTACTTACAAGCGAAAAGTGATTCCGTGAGACTTTTTATGTGATTTGCTGCTGTTTTACAAGTTTTCACTACACAGGAAGGCATAATTCTATTTATTTAAATTTTAAGTTCACTAGACGACGACTCGTGATATACTGAGAGCCATGAGCATGGTTTTAGTGTAGGTGTGTGCGTGAGCGTGTATGTTTACTTGCAGGAGTACGGTTTTGTGGCTAAATTTTTTGTTCGCGGGGCGCGGTGTCTTCCTTTTTTTTTGTTGGTCTGAGGTTTCCAACGTTTTTTAAATGAATCAGAAGCGTTCCAGAAGCGCAAAATGCGATTGTACCACAAATCGACGACAGCGTTTTATATCGCAAAAGATGCCCTACAGATAGTTGTTCCGGGTCTGGCTGTTTGTGTATGTGACTTTGTATGTTTGTAAACGCACGCACGATACAGGAGACATTTCTAGAGTGACGCAAAATTAAAAAAAAAATGCTTAGCCTAATTAAATGCCTTCCTTGCACTAAGTAACTCACTTAGCAAAGTAAAATGAACCCATTTGGTTGAGATCACTCAGATTATTATGAGACAACCGGGAAGAAAGATCAGTCATGAAGGGTTTGTTTCAGTAATTAAAGAGATAAATCTGAAATTAATAACAATGTGCTTTCAGGTGAACCGTCGAATGAAGAGAGCGTGCAGGAAAGCAGTAAAGTCTCAAACGTTCTACTGGCTGATCATAGTATTGGTGTTTCTGAACACAGTCGTGCTAGCCAGTGAACACTACCAGTAAGTATTCGACCAGATAGTCAGGACTTGTTTATTCAGATGACATGGTAGTGCAGATGTCTCTGGTTTAGTGGTCATAGGCGCCATAAGTAAATCCTTGGATTCGGTAAAGCATTATCGGGTACTTATCCTTTTCTTTTTTTAAGGGTGGGAAATCATCAATGAGTCCTTCCGCTCTGGGTGAAAAACAAAAGGGACTGTCAGACTTTTATTGACTAAAACCAATCCGTATTCTTCCTAATGCCCTTTGCGTTCCTGGGTCGCGGTTACTGTTTCGAACAAATTCCGCAACATCGGGTACTTGTCCTGGTTTGTGCCTGGTTAATCACTACGGGCACAGAAAATAGTCCTGGCTGATTTTAGCCATCGCGGTCAATCTCAACAGCGACTAAGCATCCGGGACATATTAGACCTATGTGTGCGCAAACACAGGTGCACTCCCTCTTCTATCATTGTCTCTCTCTCTTCAAACTCCAGGCTTTTATAGAGTTTATAGTTGACGACACGGTTGGCGCAGTGGTTGAGCGATTGACTGCTGCGCAGCATGTCGCGGGTTCGATTCCCGCACGGAACAAATATTTGTACGGCCTACATGTATTTGTTCCAAGTCTGGGTGTTTTCTATCTATAATATGTATGTATTTACAAAAAAAAAAATGTATATAAGTAGTTTATTAGCCATCTCGTTACCATAACACAAGCATTAAGTTGCTTAGCTTGGGACTATATGGCGTTGTGTGAAATGTCCAAGGATATTATTATTATTATTCCATTTATTCATTGTATATACATATTAATTACATTTTAAATATTTCTATAAAACTTATTAAAAAAAAAGCATTTAAAAATATAAAAAATAGTAGCCCACCGGTATCGGGATTGGGTCCAAGCTACCGGTGGTCAGGGCTCCCGAGAAAGGAACCTCCCCACAATACGCGCCGTGTCCAGGAGTACTGCTATCTGGATCAAGCCCTTGATCCAGCTGCCCAACGAGAGCCTCTTGAGGTGTTGGACGAGGCTCTTGGCAATAACGCCATTGGCCGTCACGACTATCGGCACAATGACTGCTGTGTTCACATCCCACATGTCGACAACCTCGCGAGCCAAGTCAAGATACTTACTTTGTTTCTCTTTCTCAGACTTCACGAGGTTCTCGTCATGAGGGACTGCTATATCAACAATCATTGCGCGACGCTCTAGTCGGTCTATCACCATTATGTCAGGCTTATTGGCAACAATAGTCCTGTCAGTGATGATAGACCGATCCCAGTACAACGTGCAATTGCCATTTTCGAGAACTGGGTCGGGCACATACCTATAGTACGGTACTTCCGATTCCACAAGATTGTATCTCAGAGCAAGTTGCTGGTGGATGATCCTGGCTACAAGGTTGTGCCTGTGCAAATAGTCTCCGTTAGCCAGACTAGAACAACCGGAAATAATGTGGCGGATGGATTCCCCGGGTCGGTGACATGCCCGACACTATTATTATTATTATTATAGTATACTATTTCATACCTTGACATACTACTTAGCACTCTTCCTCTTTCCTATTATTTGCTGTGCCCGACAGGGTCCATATTTGTTCTTAACAATTTTAAACCATCTTTGTAATACATATGGAATGCGATAAATTATTGAGTATTGAGCATTGAAAAACCCAATAAAAAAGTTTGGTCGAACTGGTAATTGAACCCCACGCTCATCAGTCACGTTACGGACAGTCAGTGCCAGAAAATCTGACACCAGTCTTGCCAAGATGTACCGTGTTACCCATTTAATGCGTAGTGGAGGTCTGGTAGGCAGCAGCTCCAGGTAAAATACTGGTACGCAGCTGAAACTGGCTTAACTGGAAGTCAACCCTAATATAGTTGGGAAAAGGCTAGGCAGGCAGGCTCAGCAAACACGCTTGCGTTCCCTCAACCTGAAACATACTGACTGAATATGCATTCACCTGTCTACGCTAAAAATATAGTAGCCTAAAATTACTTCTATCATTTTCAGGCAACCAGAGTGGTTGGATCTCTTTCAAGAATACGGAAACGCGTTCTTTGTCGCGCTCTTCACCCTAGAAATGTTAGTCAAGATGTACAGCTTAGGTTTGCAAGTAAGTTATCTATGTTTCGAGTTCTATCTTACCTTAGATTATATACCTCTAGATGTAGCCATAAGACTGTAGGGAAGTGTGGAAGTGAAAAGCATATATACGAAACAAGTGAGAAAATTGAGACAAAACATAACATGCTCTGTCTCATACGGCGTGCCGGTTTTTTGCTTGGCGAACTTTGGAAAGTTAGCCAAACAAAGGCCTGTCACTGTCACTGAGAGGTCGACTCGAGTCAGTTTTTTATGTTTTTAGATAATTTCGGCAATTATAGTAATAGTTTTAGTGCATTTATGAGAAATAGACTCTAATAGTTAAGTGTTTTGTGCATTTTGTGTGCTATATAATGGGATGGTGCAGTATTTTAGGCTGCAAAAGCCGCACAGAAAGAAAGGAAGATGAGAATTTACTTTTCACTCGTAAGTATGCAAATGTTATTAGTTATTGTGCACTGATTGGAGAAATACATTTGTGTTTATGTAATGACATGGCTTTCAATGAAAATTAGGCGTAATTCTAGCGATATCGTTTATTTTTCTTTCCACATAACCTATAACTTGATATTCGTTGTGTTACCATACCTTGTCATCTTTTTTTCCCTTAACTCTGTAATAAAAAGTGCAAGTAGTTAAATAAATAAAATTCAATAAAATAAATAGTTTGTTAACCAGATTACTTTGAGTTATATAGTAAACTTCATATTAATCTAATATATAAAATTCTCGTGTCTAGTGACACGAGAATTTTATATGTTTGATACAAAAACTTCAATTCAATGTGCAAACAACGAGGCAAAAATATTTCATAAAATAGACCTCTCGAGTCTCTGCGATTAGTTTGTTCAATCAAATAAACCATCAAAGTTTTAATTCTGCTTTGTAACAATAGTTACGTAAGTATTTAAAGTATCATGTAACATGTTCCAAGACTGTTTTACTAAAATATTACTGTTAATATCATTAGAATCCTGTTAGCAATTTTATATGTTGAATAATTTTGCACTCTTCATATGAATGACATTATGCGACTCATATTAGTACATTAATAATAATTTAGTATGTAGTTGTTACAACGAAACACCCTCACGTTTTTGGTCATATTTAGGGAAAAGTTTCCATAATAGCAACATTGAAGTTTTATAGTGCTGTCTCATGTGCGGCCACGAGGTGGCTACATCTAGAGGTATATAATCTAAGTATCTTACTGTCACTTGTCTTTTCTCACTGTTCTTTGTTCTGAATTCATCATGAAACTAGAAACAAACTAATGGCGGTAACTGATGCTGTATAGGTACCATCAATAACATTAAACCTTATTATGTTAATCATCAACTCATACAACCGCTAAAACTCTGGGGAGTCGGGATTTCACAATCGCGATTTCTTTTTTCGTTTTTATTATAGAAAATCCGATTGTAGTCATTGATCTTTGGCAGTCGTTTTGGATAGTCAGAAACCACAAAATCTGACACCAGTCTTGCCAAGGAGTTACCCAGTTAATGGGTTGTGGAGGTCTGGTAGGCAGCCGCTCCACGTTAAATACTGGTATACAGCTGAAACCGGTTTGACTGGAAGCCGACCCCAATATAGTTGGGAAAAGGCTAGGCAGATGATGAGTCATTGAACATGGTAGACTTCAGTCGCATCTATTAGTTTGTTTCTTAGTTTTGAAATACATCACAAATTTATATTATCTTATACAGAATCGCATCAAATTAATTTGAGAAACTTCAGAGTACTACTCGCGGCTTTTAACCTGGATCAACTTACTGTAGTTTTAATAATATTGAAATTTGACTTTAGTAACGATAATTTTCTTGTGCAAGTACGAGTATTTGTTTGAGATCCTCAATAAATGATCAATGAAGTCTTATTGTTCATTTATTGAGAATCTCAAACATAAATCCATGTGGATATTCCGACCAGTTTGTGAAGTTTCACAGATTTATTTAATTTGACCCATCATTATGTCTGTTTGTTTTAACCAGTCTAACATCACACACCACATCCTCTAACCTGTGCTTAACACCTATGCTTTGGTTGCTGTTCTTCTTTCTGTAGACTTCTTATCTATCCACTGCGTCCCGGTTAAGTTGCCTCCCAACATGTTTCAGGGTTACTTCGTCTCTCTGTTCAACCGTTTCGACTGCTTCGTGGTGATTGGGTCTATTAGCGAGATGGTGCTCACGAAGACTGAGGTTATGCCTCCGCTGGGGATCTCTGTGTTGCGCTGCGTCAGGTTGTTGAGGGTCTTCAAGGTTACCAAGTAAGTATAGTTTCAACGGACTTTCAGGAAAACAGGAGGTATGTACACAAATTACTCCGAGGTGTCTGATCCGATTTCTGTCATTCTTTTTTATTTCGATGTGGTATACTTGCCATGTAGATCCGTAATAAATTTGTTCAGTTTTGCTTAGTTTTTATTTTATGAGCATTTTAGCTTACTTGGATGATATGATTTCTGCAATGACGTCGCATTATCCAAGTACTATAAAGTGAAAAATTTATACTTTTAAAAAAAAATACAACCGATTTCGAAAAATTAAAACATTACAAAGTATTAAATATTTTTAATTTTGAAAGTCGGTGACAAAAAACGAAGAAAAAAGCCATAACAACGGCTTCCGACATTAAAGTATTTTTTTCCTTGTAGTGTTTTTATTTGGAAGTCGGTTATATTTTTATAAGAAAGATTTTCGAGTGAATAGTTTATAAGACTGATCGCAGAAAGTTATTGAAAGACATGATTTTTATTAATATCCGCAACGCAGTTAGAGCAGGAAGAAACATTATTGCTATAAACTGTCAATCACGTGAACTACAATGGTTGTTGAATGAATTACCAACAGTTAGTCACCAAGCATTTATTCTGACAATTCGATAATTTTTGTACAAGAAACCGGGTGTTAATTTCATGAAGTCGTGTACTGATTCCTACCTGTTCTTATAATGTATTTACTTATTATCAGTCTAGCTTTTACGAAGGCTTAATAAATTTCAACTAGGTATTCAGTAAAATTCAAGCTTACCTACCGAGGTAACAACCCTGCCACTAAACATGTAGATGTTTAGTAGCAGAGTTTGCAAATGATGTTTAATATTTTGTGATTTTTTGAGAAGATTGATGAGAGATGAGGTGTCATTTTTTTTATTCACTGATTGAATATTTATAATTTTGTCTTTCTTCAATGTTTTATAATATTAATAATCATAATCATAATCATCGTTTATTTGTCAGAATATGGTAGGTATGTACATTACATGGTCTTAAGTTTATAAAAAGTTTTATCAGATTCTACCACATGGGCGATATGATTCTTTTATTTTAATGTTTTTTTTTTTTATTTTATTTTTTTTTATAAAAAAACGGAGAAACTCTTGGCCCAAATCACACCTGATGGAATGTGTTTTTTTAATCTTTTGATTTTACTGATTTGACAAAACTTTCTATTTTGTTCCTTTTTTTTATAATTTTTACTGTACAGTGCTTTGCATAGCACTATCTGTAATATTGTACATGTTCTTGTAAATAAATAAATAAATGATATAAATTGTTTTATAAAAGTACCTAATGACTGAACATTTTTCCAGATACTGGCGATCACTCTCCAATTTAGTAGCATCACTCCTCAACTCAATCCAGTCGATAGCTTCCCTCTTGTTACTGTTGTTCCTCTTCATCATGATCTTTGCGCTTCTGGGGATGCAAGTCTTCGGAGGAAAGTTCAACTACGACCCGGTAGAAGAGAAGGATCGACACAACTTCGACTGCTTCTGGCAAGCGCTGCTGACGGTATTTCAGGTAAGGAATCTCTCCCTGTAAGTTGACATTGAAATTATTCAGAAGTTGCAACAACAAAATGAGGAGTAATAATGAGAAGTCACAGTTTATTATTTTTTACCAACTTCCAAAAAAGGAGGAGGTTCTCAATTCGGCGGGTTTTTTTATGTTGGTATGTAGACAGATTACCCTGAGGATTCTGTGATTCTTTTTTGGTTCGATGTGGCATACCTACTTGTCGATTGGTCCCATAAAAATTAGATTTAGTATAAATCAGTAGACGTACCATTTAAAAGCGAAAAATAAAAAAAAAATACAAAAAATATAAACGACTTCCAAAAAACTACAAAGTAAAAAATAACCTTAATTTCGGAAGTCGGTGTTAAAAACAAAGATACAAAACCAAAATCACCGACTTCCGAAATTAAGGTTATTTTATACTTACTTTGTAGTTTTTTTTATAATAAAAATTTTGTAGGTAGAAATGCGAAAAAATACAAAATACAAAATCCTTTATTTCAAATAGACCAGTTTACAGGCACTTTTGAATAGTCAAGTTATGTCTGTCGCCTCGTTTACTGAAAAGATGTAGATTCTTTCTAACGTACATATTATTTTCATACATATATTGACAAGGGACCGTCATGATGTTAATTTCTTTAAACAGTTCTCTTAGAGAATCTCTCCGGCGCAGATGGTAAATGGCTCTGATGGCTCTTTTCTGCAAAATGAAAATAGACTCAATGTCAGCAGCCCGTCCCCATAGTAAAATACCGTAAGACATTATACTGTGAAAATAACTAAAGTAGACTAGTCTAGCGGTTTCAACATCTGTAAACTGGCGAATTTTCCTAAAAGCATATGCTGCTGAACTTAGCCTTCCTGCAAGAGATGTTAAATGAGGACCCCATTGTAGCCTTGAGTCTAGCTTAATCCCCAGGAAAACTGCTTCTTCGACTAATTCTAGTTTCTCCTTGTTCAATATTATGTCACAATTATTACTTTTGACATTTGGTAAAGTGAATCGAATGCACTTCGTTTTTTTTTTCATTTAACACTAGATTATTAGCAGTGAACCAATCGTGTACCTTCATTAGGGCGTTGTTTACACTGTCAAGATTGTTTGCATGTCTATTTACTTTAAAAATCAAAGATGTATCGTCGGCAAACAACACCATATTGAGTTTATTTTCTAAAATATAGGGCAAATCATTTATATAAACTAGAAACAACAAAGGACCCAAAATTGAGCCTTGTGGTACCCCCATTTTCACGATTTACCCTGTTGAATTGTTGCCGTTTATATGAACTAGCTGCTGTCTTTCATTCAAAAACGATTTTACTAAGTTCAAGGCTGTTTTACACAGTCTGTAATGATCTAGTTTCAGGAGTAATGTTTCATGACTCACACAATCAAACGCTTTTGATAGGTCGCAGAAGATACCTATGGCATCTTGCGCCTCTTCCCACGCATTGAAGATATGTTTTAATAACGTTACACCAGCGTCAGTTGTACAGCGCCCCTTGGTGAAACCGTACTGTTTGTCATGTGAAATATTATTCTCATTATAGTGACTGAGCACCGGCAACACAGAGACGGGTCTATAGTTATTGTTATCTTTACTGTCTCCGTATTTGAATAAATGAATAACTTTACTGTATTTCATAAGGTCCCGGAAAACCCCTTGATCTACTCACAGATTGAATTCAAAAGCTAAATACGGTGCTATAGTGTCAATAATGGAGGCACAAACTTTTACAAACATACCCCATAGATCTTCTGTCAATTTGACCTTGACTTGCTTAAAAGCTTTTATTAATACAGTTGGGGTTATATGCTTAAAGTTAAACTCAATCGGGCTGGCTGAAACGTTCGCCTTCAATAATTCAACAGAAAGTGAGGTCGACGAATTTAAGGTTTCAGTAGTTTTAATTGGAATAATGGTAAAGAAATTTACAAATTCTTCAGCGACTTCTTTGCTTTCGCTTATGAGTTCACGTGAAGTTCGCAATGTATAATCATTATTATGTTTTTTGTTCCTGTTCGTTTCATTATTGATAATTTTCCAAACTGTTTTAATTTTATTTTCTGCTGATTTAACCTTGTTGCTTATGTATAAGGCCTTTGCTGCCTTGCAAGTATTCTTAAAAATTTTTGAGTAACTAGCTACGTACCTACTAAAAGTTTCCGTGTTGATAAAAGGCTTAAGGCCATAAAGTTCATAAAGTCTTTCTCTACTTTTTCTGACTCCTTTAGTTGCCCAGTCGCTAAATACAAATTTAGGGCATATATTTCTAGTCTGCTGCTTAAAAGTGGCATTGAACTCAGTTTGTACTAGTGAAAATAATTCTTTATACAAAATATTACCGTTGTTCATTGTGAAGCCCTAGTCACAGGTGCTATTAAATTCATTTAATTTGCCGGTTGTAATTGGCCTGGATTGTATCTGCACTTTTTGGATTGTCATATTGGACTCAAAAGATTCTGTTAGTCCACTGTGATCGGAAGGTAGACAGCTTTGTCTAAGAAGTCACAGCAACAAAAAAATTATCAATGCATGTAGCAGTATTAACCGTTATACGGGTTGGTTCTTTGAACATGTTTGACAAATGGAATAATTTAAATAGATGTAATAACCGACCACTCTCTGAATTATTTTCTAAATTATTAATGTTAAAATCACCACAGACTATCACTTGTTTATTATTAGTTGCAAGATTTGCCAGCACATCTTCCATTACTGACTCAAATATAGAGTAGTTTTGATAATTAGAGGGTCTGTAAACGCACACTATGATATGCTTATCCAGCTCAACACAAGACAGCTTAATGCTATGTTCCACTGACAGTTCAACTATGTCTTTACGCGTTTTAAATTTAATACAGTTTTTAATTAATATTAGTGAACCACCACGCAGCATTGATTTTCCATTATAACAACTGCCCATACTATAATTGTCATAATTAATTTTTCTGTATCCTTTAACCAATGTTCAGTAATGCAAATAATATCAAACATTGTTTTTTCTAAAAATAATTCTATTTCCAACTGTTTTGAAGCAAAGCCTTGAATATTTTGAAGAAATAAGTTAAAGGATTTCTGCTTAGCCCCTTTTTTTTGAGTGCTAGATGATACCTGATTGTTGTTGAGTTCATCTAAGTTGCTAATGGTACCAACTGTTGTCTTATTCCCTAGTTTAAATTATTGGATTCAGAAACCATAGCATTAGTATTATTACTAATTTTGGTGTTAATTACAGAGTACTTCGACATACTAATTATGTCTGAGTTAAATTAAAAGGTTGGTACATCAGACAATACATACACCCAAATAAGTTTTTTCCACGCATATACGGGTCAAGACATAATTAGATATGGACAGACCGCAATCCACCAGTAGCCCAAACAACTTCGGTGCGTTCATTTTATGTGAACTCGTTCACACGCGTTCGTTTTTGGGAACCTGTCCGTCCCTGCTTGGGACGTCTTGGAAAGTTCAGTTCCATCCTTATTTAAGTTTTCTCTTTTCCTACAGATCCTTACGGGTGAAGATTGGAACGCAGTAATGTACGAAGGAATTAAAGCCTATGGTGGTGTGGGCACTCTTGGAATCCTCGCATGTATATACTTCATCATACTCTTCATCTGCGGCAACTGTATCCTTTTGATAAATCTGCTAATTTTAAATCGTTATTCTTGCAATGACCTTAAAAATATTGAATAAACATTTCCTTAACTACTCTTCGTACAGACATCCTTCTGAACGTGTTTTTGGCCATCGCTGTGGATAACTTAGCCGACGCTGAATCGTTGACCAACATAGAGAAGGAAGAAGCGGTAAGTCAAACAGGAACGTCGACTTTAATGTTTTGGAAATATGGACTGAATGCGAAATGAATGGAATGTGGTATGTACACGTAAGGAATAAATTCTAATAATTCACAGGCCCCTGAAGAAAAAGAAGGTGGAAGCGTGGCAGCGGCTGAAGGTATACACATAGATACTGATGATGAATACATTCATGATGACGATGTGTATACTTCGGATAAGTAAGTTTTCCATTTAATACATTAATAACTCTACTTAAAATAGGTCTTCTATGAAATGAGCATATAGTATTGGCAGCTTTTTATAATGTAAGTTCTACACGACTTCTTTATTTTTAGCTCTGAGAGAGAATATGAAGAAACGGGTTCAGAAAGAGAGGAACAAGACGACATGGAAGGAGAACTAGATGAAATCATAGATGAAGAAAATGAAGCAATCGAAAGAGCAGAAGATGAACAGGAGAGAGAAGACCAGGAAATGATGGAAGGTCATCAGCGGAATCATATAGGTATAATAATTTTAGGTGTTGAGCCAGATATAACACTGGCAAAAATATTTAGAAACTGGATTGTGGCTAATATAATATAAGGTGTAATTTACTCAGAGGATCTCTCTGTTGAGTTCATTGAAGTGACTGGGACCAGTTTCTGTTTTTATTGAAATAAATTGAATTCGGATGCCACATTTAAAGCCCATGGCATTTTAATGGAGACAAGGAACCTAATTTATGAAATAAGAAGGATATATTTGTTTTTGAAATGCAGAAAATTCTCATTATTGTTTTATTACTACAGAAAATTATACAAAATTAAATTCTATAAAAGATACTACTACTGCACAAGTTGCCAAAACTGGTGAGATAAACATAACAATAAGCTAACCAACCAAAAACAGTGAACACAGAGTTGGAAGAAGAGCCTCGGCTGAAACGTAAGCCAACGACCTCATCGGCGCGCCCGCGCCGTCTCTCCGAGGTCGATATATGCGACACTAAGAAACCTATACCTGATGCCACCTCCTTCTTCATATTTGCTAAGACCAACAGGTTAGGGGGGGAAAAAAGATTAACAGAAACTTTTTAGATGTTATTTTTTTACGTATTTTGATTTTGTCTTTGATGGTAAGGTGAGAGATTCGTGCTTGTGGCGCTGAAAGGGCTTTTTATTTATATAATTCAGTCTATTATCGTTACATCATTTTTCATCAAAGTGTGTGAATATAGACATGGAAACATTTTTTGTTTTTCATGATGGGTAGGAAATTAGATCATGTATTCATAATGTATATTTAATATTTTGCTGACAACAATTTGTACTTTGTATGTCACGCGTCGTAAGCACGATTTTTATTATTTATTGTAGCAGCACAAATTAACATCATTGAAGCTATACCCATTTATTATAATCAACACTATCAAAGACAAAGCCGTTTTCTACTTTATGCCTTACGTCTTTCTCTTCTTTCAATTAATTAATTAATTATTAAAATATAATTCTACACATTTAGCTAATTTCCACACTTGTGTTTGCGTTTAATTAAGCATTACAATAATTACTTGATAATTTTGTTGAGGTATTCTAGGTACAGGGATTTCGGCATGGTCAATAGCAATAGTAAGACTATTGGTAATTTTAGGATTAAAATAAATTTAGTGCTAGACGATAGTGTAGAAAATTCTGTAATTTTCCTTCACAAAGATGGCGGTCAATCTGAAGAAGAGGGAACACTGGTTACAGCCAGACCACGGCGTGTGTCAGAACTGAATATGCCAAATCAGACGCCGCCTATACCGAACGCTAGTAGTTTCTTCGTATTCTCACCGACGAACAGGTGAATGGTGATGGTTGCATCACCTGGTGGTACCCATGTCTCATTGTGTCGATTGGCGTTGTGTTGTCCTTGCAGTGATTGGCATTACATATCATAGACTGTGACTGTCCCTGTGTCTGTTGGAAACTGTCTGCCCTTGTAGTGTGTTCATTAACCTATTACAGGGAATTCTTCCTTCAATCAACTGGTTTCTTTATTTACAATTTCGTAGTTATTTCCTTTAGCCTTAGAGTAAAAAAAATTCTTCAGTTCAACCTGTTTTCGATTTCATTTTCAGTTTCACAAGAAGCGATTACTGAGCTTTCTAATGAATAAAGACTTCTTTTCATTTTAAGTTGAACGAAATTTCAAATTCCAATTTCTTAGTTCATACCACAGTACCGTTTCCAACATCATATTCTTCATTCATACGTCCTCGTGATGCACGAACATTATAACCTCCATTAAGTGTGGAATAAACAAAATTAGATGAACATTCTGTTTCAGCAATGAGTATAGTGGGTACCGAAATCTGTGTTTCCCATTAGAATTGTTAGGTTTGTTTGTTTAGTATGATAGGTTTCAAAGCATGACCTGAAATCCCTTAGAGATTTTTACTTGTTTTTTTTATTGAAAGTCATATTTTGGCTTGTAGCGTTCACGACTGAGCAGATTGCATGCAGTGTGTGTTCATGCATGGTAGTCAAAGCCGTGAAAGCTATACACCAAAATTGACGATTCAAGGAATATTAAAAAAAAAAATTACTTTATATTGTTGCATGTATGCATGGTGTGTACCGTATTATATTTATTTGCCCGATTTTAATGCATGTGCTTTTATCACTGATTTTCGTAACATGTGTCTAGAATAAATGTGTATTTCTGTGTAATATTTTGTTTATAATATTCGAAACACACTTTAAAATTCTAACTCAAGTCTATCCTTATCCAGTTTAATTGCTATTGAGTCAAATTATATACGTGCGACAAATTCGATAAAATCAATATTCAAATAGCTTTATAAGTTTTTTTAAATGAAAGCATTCTTCGATCAGGTGAAAACTTTACTATCAGAATTGCTCTAATTCATTGTTATTTCATTCTTAATATTTTCTGGTGTGTTTCCTTCCAAATCATCTTTGTCTTTCTGTTCATTATCCTGACACAGTCTTTAATAATGCTAGGTTCCGAGTGTTCTGCTACAAGATGTCTTCATCATCTACGTTCGGGAACATCATCCTGGTCTGCATCATGCTGTCCTCCGCTATGTTGGCTGCTGAGGACCCGCTTGATGCTGCACAGAACGGGAATAGAAATTGGGTTAGTATGCTGCTAAATATTTGTGCAACTGATGGAACTAGTCTACCTAAGTTGAAAATGCCACATAGATACGTTAACCATGGCATAGGCAAGAAAAAGGCTACGTGATGCTCTGACTTTGGATATAAAGTCAACCTTGTTCTTCTTTTCGTGTCGATGGTAGATAGGTTTGATTGTTTGAGCTCAATAGGTGGCTACGTTAATCAGATCATCGGTGGCATTCATAAAGTCCCCCTAAATAACAGGTGTATGGGCAACAGGGGTGCTCTAAAGTGTGGCTCATGTTCTGAACACGGGTTCTGCACTCCCACTGGATATCCGACGGAACACTGGATATCAAGTTTAGTTTGCAGTGCCCTACCTGGATATGCAATCGATTCAGAGCTTTCCAAATAGGCCACTGCTATTCACGACCTGGGGTCTGTCTATTCGAAAAGACAAAGCTAGTATTTCTACACTCTGAGTGTAGTTTAAGAGGGCGCATTCCGTCCACTAGCGCCGCCAATTGTTTTTTATTAATCGTGGTAAATTTAAGACACGTAGATAAAAAAACGCTCTGCAGTGTTTTAAAGAAATGTATTTATTATTTTTTGAGAGTTATGTTTTGTACTTTAGAACATAAATAGTTGTCAAAGTCGATATTTTTGCTAAAAGTGACCACTTTTAGCAATAATTGCCGTTTTGGCTATTTAGCCATGAGTTATGTATTAAAAATAGCTGTCAAAAAATAATAGATTCATTTCTTCAGAACACTACAGAGCGGTTTTTTATCTACGTGTCTTAAATTTACCACAATTAATAAAAAACGATTGGCGGCGCTAGTGGACGGAATACACACTCTTAACGTAGAATTTTTCGTCACTATTTATTATATTGCTATAAAATAATTTGTGTATCTTGGTTTTACTTCAGTTGCTAAGTCAATTCGACGTGTTCTTCACGGGCATCTTCACGCTGGAGCTGTTCCTGAAGCTGATTACTTACGGGCTGATCCTCCACCAGGGTGCCTTCCTGCGGTCCGCCTTCAATGTGCTAGATATGCTCGTCGTTTGCGTCTCGCTAGTGTCTATGAGTTTTAAGTACGTCATGATTTCTTCTGTATGTTTAACTTGTAAAGAATGCCTTTTTTATATATTTTTTTAAGAACGTTGCCCCACACTAGAAATTTCTCATGTATCGTGGGTGCGTTCACAAACATCTAAACTCACATACACAAACAGCCAGACCCGGAACAAATATCTGTAGGAGGTAAAAATATTTGTTCCATGCGGGAATCAAACCCGCGCCACGCAGCGCAGTCTGCGCAGTAGCTGATCGCTCAACCACTGCGCCAGCCGTGTCGTTCGGTCTCTAAAGGGTTTAAAAATATAGATTCAATAATTAATCCTCTTTATTGTCATCATAGTGGTTTCATCTAAAATTGTGCACCATAGTCTACATTTCGCAAGTTAATCCTCTGAAATTATTCAGTATGCCGTGTACAAGTTCTTAAGAGTCCTATTACAAATCGTCAATGCTCGTTTGCAATAGACGAAGTTACGTTGGTCTGCGTTGGGAGTACATCTATAGTCCGCGAAACAATTTTGATACTTACTAGTCTGAATAGGATTATAGTTTATTTGGGCGCTCGCGCGAGACTGAGGAGCGCGCGCGCTGAATTGATGCAGAATATATAGTACTTTAATTTTATTTATTGTAATTTTGTTTTATTATATTGACAAACGAAAACTAATTAAACGTATTCATTGTAGATTGAAATTTTATATCATATTAATTTATTTGATAAAATTGTTTTTATTTGGAATATAATGGACGCTGAATCAAGACATTTCTGGCTTAAATTAGGTTTTCTTTACGTTTTTTTCCGTGAAAACTCAAGGAATTTAAAGAAATTCTAGAACTCCAATAAACAAGTTAAACATTCAACTTACCTTTTAGTAATTTCAGCTTTTAAAAGAATTGATTGTAACAATGTGAATTTGACCGTCAAAGTTCCATCGCCGACATTTTTTCTTGCAAACTGAGTTCGTAAAATATTTATAGTAAATTACACGAAAAGAAAAATGAAAATGTGTAACTCTAACTTACAAAAAAGAGACTGGCACTATCGTTATTCAGGATCAAATAATTAAAATATCTTACTGCTGCTGAAAACTACAGCGTCAAAAATCATGAATTTCCGTAAAAAATGTAATAGGACTCTTAAATCCTATTGATTTCTCGAATATTAAAATTGTAATTTCAGGTCGGGAAGTATATCGGTGGTGAAGATATTACGAGTGTTTAGGGTGCTGAGGCCTTTAAGGGCCATCAACAGGGCCAAGGGCCTTAAGGTCAGTAACACAATCCTTAGACTTAAAAATCACTTATTGTCAAATACAAATTCTATCATAGCTTAAAATGGTTGAATAATTGAGTCAAATGAGCGAACTCACAGTATTTTTCCGACAAGTATTGAAACGCATACAGCCATCATCATCTGCCTAGCCTTTTCCCAAATAAATTGGGGTCGGCTTCCAGTCAAACCGGATTTAGCGGAGTACCAGTATTTTAACGAATACCTACAGTTTTAAATATCAAAAATAAACTGGACATTTATAAACAAAAATCGAATTAAGAATCTGCTGATCAGTTTTTAAACTAATCAAATGTTCTTTCTTTCTTCACAGAACCTAGGCCCATAGTTTAGAATTTTGTTATTTGTTTTTCTCTTGCTTCTTTGTTTTTAGACTGAAATGTTTAGTACAAAACTAGATTTAAAATATTTTCACCATAATTGGCTTACTTGGATGATGACTGGTTTTAATTGTAATTTATAATTATGTCTTACTATGATCAAATATTATTATCTAATATGAAAGTACATATATTTTTCCGTGATTATAGCACGTTGTACAATGCGTGATTGTTGCCATCAAAACGATCGGCAACATATTGTTGGTAACATCGTTACTGCAATTTATGTTCGCTGTCATGGGAGTCCAAATGTTCAAGGTAGGGGGCAAATACTATATTCTGAAGAATTCCACACCATACTCCGTTACATCAAGCGTCTTGTGTGGCCACGAGTGAATACACTTTCAATACAACTTCATCACCGATATATTCAATAGCTTGTCAATACACCTTTGGGTATAAATATTTTATTATTTTACACTCTTTTGTCTCCTCGTTTTTCTTACTCATTTCTCATGATTATGTTTACTGTTTTTTTTTATGTTTTGGCAATATTGCCCTAGAATTATTTTATTTTTTTTATCACACCTATGAAAATTCTACCATGTGTGATACACGTAAATTTTATACCTACTATTTTAAGAGAAATGACTTACGTCTGTACTTGAGAAAACATATCTCAAAGCAGACATAAGGTTTATTTTTTACACAGGTGTATTTTATTTTAAGCTTCAACTAACACTTGTGCTAATTATTTTGTTGTTTCTGCTAAGCTTCCATAGGATATATACTTGGAAAGCTCTTCCATTTTACCCTTATATTTAAAGTATATTTGCTGTGACAAGCTTGGAAAACTTTTCCTATGTTCATCAAAATCATAAAATTGGAGAAAAATTGGTATTACAACGGCGAAGAAAGGCCTTGAAAGAACAAAATTAGCATGTAAAACCCGTCAGTAGAAATATTGTTATTAGTATTTATAATTTCATTGTCGTCAGTTAGTTCAAGCATGAGATCATTAATACAACCCAAAGGTGTAGTATATGTGAGACCAATCATTTAGATGACTAATTTCACCTTTATGTTAGAAATTATAACCTACCCCCTACCTTGGCGTTTACTTGAAAAGTGGTGTTTCTAACCTTAGCAACTACGGTCCCTACGGCCCTTGTAAGATATCCCATGTGATTAAACATTGGTTTGCTTGTCCCCTATGTTCCGTGGCTGCGTGGTGGACATTGTGGAATCCTCCCCCCTTGGTAACGTATGCCCCGACAACTAACTCACTGAATCCGTTAACAGTATGTGGTGAAGTGTGTGATAGTAGCGATTAAGACTATAGGAAATATAATGCTAGTTACGTATTTATTACAATTTATGTTTGCTGTGGTTGGTGTACAGTTGTTTAAGGTGAGCCTTGGAATTTTTGTTGGTAGTTTATTGAAGATTTTCGAACCTGCTTTATCGGCAAAACAAATAAACTCTTCAAAATATACTATTAAGGAATACCGTACTAAAGCGTGTTAGTTTTAACAACACATAATGGTTAAAATGCTTCAAATTCCATTCTGGAAAACACTCCATAATGACGTAATATACAATTCACAGTGAAATGCAGAAGCAAGTTCGAATATCTTTAATGAAGCATGAAGTTTGTCCTAAGGGATTATAAAAAATGTCGCATGTCCTTGTTAAGGCATTATCGTTCAAGCTTGTAGTTTAGGAAAAGTGTCATCATTAGATAGTGTTGTCTTCATTTAAACAATAACATTAACATAAATGTTTTGGCAAAATGTATATGCTTCTTTATAGGTTCTTATCATGAGAAATGGGTTCACTCAATTATTTAAATGGGGAATATGTTGTATAACTTATACTTTCAAAATTGGCTGCAGCACATTTAGATGTCGTAGCATGATACTAATCTCGTGGTAATTTGCAATCGTTATTGATTTAATCGCTGAGATATTGTTTCAGGGCAAATTTTTTAGGTGTAATGATATTTCTAAAATGACAAAGGATGAATGCCAGTGAGTATCTTTGCGTACTTATAAATATTTTCAGACTCTATTGATTGTCAGCATCTGTTGGTATAAGTAGACATAGATCAAGGATACTATCAAATCAAAATATTTTTCAGGGGGACGTATTTAGTATTTGAGAATCGCAATTATATGGTGCGGGATAGAGAATGGACGCGTTATGACTTCCATTTCGATAATGTAATGAAAGGAATGCTTACTCTCTTCACTGTGTCTACTTTTGAAGGATGGCCAGGGTAAGTTTATTTCGATGATTGATTGGCTACTTCAAATTAATTTTATAGATTCTGTAGACTTAATTATATGGAATAAAGATTCATAATGCAAAATTTTCGTTTTAGGTTGTTGTATGTCTCTATAGATTCGAATGCTGAAGATCGGGGTCCCATAACTAACTTCCGTCCAATTGTTGCAGCCTACTATATTATTTATATTATTATAATTGCCTTCTTTATGGTAAGTGCGCGATCTTGCTATGATGATATGATAATATATAATAGACGATTGATCTTCATCTTATGTAAATTTTTTAGGTAAATATATTCGTCGGTTTCGTCATAGTGACCTTCCAAAACGAGGGAGAGCAAGAATATAAAAACTGTGAGTTAGATAAGAATCAGAGGAACTGCATAGAGTTTGCGCTGAAAGCTAAACCAATTCGAAGGTAAGAAATAAATTATACTGCCAAAATCGTCACTCAACGAGACAGTAGGCGATACAATAGTAATATTCGAATTTGAACCAGAATAATACCAATGATCCCATTTTCATCCCAGGTACATCCCAAAACACAGGATACAATACAAAGTATGGTGGTTCGTGACATCACAACCGTTTGAGTACGCTATTTTCGTACTGATCATGATAAACACTATCACCCTCGCCATGAAGTATCACAATCAGCCCCAAGAGTACAGCAAGGCCTTGGATTTGTTAAATATGCTGTTCACTGCAGTCTTCGCTTTGGAGTTTATTTTTAAACTTGCTGCTTTTAGATTTAAGGTGAGGTTTAGGATTTCATGATGTATTTTTTATTTATTATTATGGATAGACTCGCGTTCGACCGCAATCTCAACTGACGGAAAGATAAAAAGCGATGATGTGGTCGACGATGAAGCTCGCTTACCTAGAAATCGCCCAATAATTCATCTAATTATTCACTATTATACAGAATTACTTCGGCGACGCTTGGAACACCTTCGATTTCATCATT
This sequence comes from Ceramica pisi, assembly GCA_963859965.1. Classification (NCBI taxonomy): domain Eukaryota; kingdom Metazoa; phylum Arthropoda; class Insecta; order Lepidoptera; family Noctuidae; genus Ceramica; species Ceramica pisi. Next base: position 14,215,060 of record OY982553.1, on the reverse strand, counting down.
GTCCTCGGAAGCATCATCGACATCGTTGTCTCTCAAGTAAACGAACTCAAAAACCAGGTAACGGCACTTTGCACTCATAGAAATACACTTCCTAGAATTACACTTTCACTAATGGTATCTTGTTTTGGAATGACCAACTTTTTATTCAGAATATATTTTTTTTTCAAAGCTTTTTAGTAATGACTTATATTTTCACTATACAAAGTAATTTTTTCTCTACGTTTTAGTAAATATTTTCTCACGATTGAAGACTTATTATAAATAAAATCAGATAAATATAGCTTTATAATTAACCTTGATAAAATTATAGCTTATACATAAACTCTGTTTAATATTTTCTGTAAATACTACTACTATTTTATCACTCGTCCACAAATAAAAGAACAACAGTAAGACAATAAAATATGGTCCCAATTGGAGCTTACGGTCTTTGAGAGGTTACATTGATCATTCCAAAACCCAGATAGCATAGTTACTGTCCCGAGCATGGACAATATTATCGATGTTGTAATAACAGCAGAAGCTAATGCTCTCACTTACGTCGAACCTGCTGGATCCGCCACTGAAGACGATCGTGTTGATTTCAGGGAAATGGCTTGCATAGGACTCACGTTGTTAAGGTAAGCTACGCTTTCACGCTAATTGTTTTAACATAGATAATAATTGTAATCGTCATTTAATCGCAAACTAAATGATCATTAAATTTTCAAAACTCTCTCTAATTTATAAGAAATGATTAAATGACGTTTACAATAACTGAATTAGAGTAGTAGCAATAACAACAGTTTTTAATACTAAAACATAACACTGTTATTCAAACAAATAGCACACTGACTTAAAAACGCACTTTGACTTATAAAACAACAAAAATAAATAACAGGTTTTTAATGTTTTTATATTGTACGATACGAAGCAACTGACAATTAAGATGGCGCTTTAGATGTGTGTAGTAAAAACTTTGGGACAGTAACGCTAAAGTAATCATCTGTATAAACATAATCCTGGTGAAATCTAGGAGGCAAGACTCGGCACTACAGCCAACGCACAAACGCGCACTCAAGAAGCAGTCAGCAATGAAGTAGAAGCTGTAATTTTTATTGCTTATAAAACAACAGCAAAAAGCTAAAACACTTGAGCCTAAAAGCCACACACAATACTAGATATTCACGCATCTATTGTTTTTAAAATTAAATACCTTACAGTTTCAGTTATTGCTACAACTGAGAATCTTATTTTATCCATGGATGGTCTGATTGCAGCTTCGGACACATGGATTAGATATTCTTAAGTATTTCACTAACCCGAAACGGCGATAAAATAGTAAACAGTTCCACATTTCTTTTAAAATATGCATAAAAAAATAGAAAAGCAAATTTCAGATTTTCAAATGCACCATTTTTTTCTTTTGTGTATTGATAATCACCAAATGACTCCTCACCCTCTGAATGTAGTGGAAGGGAATGTCAGATTCTCACTGACTAAAACCCACTCGTATCCCTTAGCGTTCCAACGTCGTGGTTGCTTTTTTGATCGATTCGGGTTCCGTCCGTAATGCTGAAAGCTCTAAAAGCACCATATTGTTTTGTTTTTCATATTCTTTTTATTTAAAAGTATTCTATTTGACAGGTAACCACTTGACATTAATCCTAACTCACATCTGAATTGTACAAATGCAGGAAAGCTCCATACCTTCAATAAACTTCTTCCGACTTTTCCGAGTGATGAGGCTGGTAAAGCTGCTCTCCAGAGGCGAAGGCATTAGGACGTTGCTGTGGACTTTCATCAAATCCTTCCAAGCACTACCATATGTCGCTTTGCTGATTCTTATGCTGTTCTTCATTTATGCTGTCGTTGGGATGCAGGTACAAGATCAAATCTTAACATTTTATCATTGGTGACTTATTTCCTATGACAATAGTAGAGACGAAGTACTCTGTAAAATTTGTTCTATATTGATGATATCTTTATGTTTTCCAAATCGTTTTAGGTATTCGGAAAAATAGCGATAGATGATGACTCGCCCATCACAAGGAACAATCACTTCCAGACATTTCCACAAGCACTTCTTGTATTGTTTCGTTCTGCTACTGGTGCGTATTATCTTTCATTACATATGACCACCTTTTGGAAATTTTCACATAACTCCCTCCCTCTCTTCAACTATCATCTGCTGTATAATACCCTATCTTAAATTTCAAATGTTTGTATTTCTAGGTGAGGCATGGCAAGACATAATGATGGGTGTCTCCCCAGAGCCTGAAGTGAAGTGTGACAGGAACTACCACGAAGAAGGTGACGTGGAAATAGAAGACAGTGGTGGCACGTGTGGCAGTGTGCTCGCATTTCCATACTTCATTAGTTTTTACGTGCTTTGTTCCTTTTTGGTGAGTTCACGTTTTCCGAAAAACTTTTGAGACTGACGCAATAATATAAGTTTAGGTCTTCGTTAAATAAATATTGACGTTTTTTCTTCCAGATCATCAATTTGTTTGTGGCTGTCATTATGGATAATTTCGACTATTTAACTAGAGACTGGTCAATATTGGGACCACACCACTTAGATGAATTTATAAGGTAGCATAATATTTTTACAATCTTGTACGTAGTAGCTAGATAATACTTCAAGTTATTTTCAATATCTAGCTTAATACTTATAAAATGACTGTCTTAATATTTTCAGATTATGGAGTGAATATGACCCTGATGCAAAGGGTAGAATAAAACATTTAGATGTAGTTACTTTATTAAGAAAAATAAGCCCACCTTTAGGTAAGTGCATATCATCTTTTATTTCCTCCCTTTTTACATTGATAGTATATTTCTTCCTTTGTGTTTGTGACCTATCACCAAAACTTCTCTATTGAAGGTTTTGCATAAAGTTCTGTTCCTCCAGGTTTTGGGAAGTTATGTCCGCACCGCGTGGCGTGTAAGCGCCTCGTTTCAATGAATATGCCACTCAACTCCGACGGCACTGTTCTCTTCAACGCCACGCTGTTTGCCGTTGTCAGAACCTCACTCAAGATCAAAACGGAAGGTAAGTCCATGCCATACAATTTTATACAGCTTTAAAATGGATTTAATAAGAATTTAAAAGCTCTTTACGTTGTACGTTTATACGTTTCATCATCACACTATTCTTCTGTATCTCAAAGTCAAAGTTTTTATACCCATACAAATATTACAAAAATATTAGCACAATGACACATTCGACCATAGGTAGGCATGTAAATAATGATTGAAAAAGTCAAATTACTAAAAGAAGAATAAAAAATCAAGACACTGCGTACTAATTCTTATCCCACAGGCAACATAGACGACTGCAACACAGAACTAAGAGCAGTCATCAAAAAGATCTGGAAGAGAACATCTCCAAAACTTTTAGATCAAGTAGTTCCACCGCCGGGCGATCCGAACGAAATCACCGTCGGCAAGTTCTACGCAACCTTCCTTATACAGGATTACTTTAGAAGGTTAGTCGATGGTAAAAAATATAGATTATATTTTGCAAGTTGAAATTTTATATTTACGATTTGAATTTTATGGTACATGATGCTTGGAAAATTTAAAGTACCTGAGATGTAGTAAGAAACGCAGAACAATAAGAAAATATTTACCCATTCAGGAAGGCTTGGTCATGTACCATGGAATACTTACTTATTAATTACAATTAAGTTTTTTAATGAATCGGTTACATTAGAAATCGGTTCTATATTCTGGTTATTGATATTGATGTCTTAGAATCTAAAATGATTTCTTGAATTAAAAAGACTAATGATTATAGAACCGATTTAACCGATGAAAAGTAGCTGTATATTCAAAATTCTCTTATAAAATTATTTAATTACATCCGTTACACGTCCTTAGTCTCCCGAATCTGGTCTCACAATTGGCGTTTAGAGTTGTAGGAAAAAAAAAACTAAAAATCAAAAGCACAGTGAAACCATTCGTGTGTTAATTTTTATAAAATCAAAGAAACATTAACCTCGTTTGGCATTGGTCAGAATTATTTCGTTTGAATTTATTTCGTGTTTTTTTTTTCGTTTCGTTTAATTTCGGTTAAAACTGACAAATAAATTTTTGTTTCATAGGAATCACGCGTGAGTAACAACAGATACGTATGTGTAGGAAGGAATGTTCCCTTTTTAGTGTTTTCATCATACAAAAGCTGACATGACCCTTTGCGATATAGATCTAATAAACTATAGAGATCAAAGCGTAACCCCTCAAGACAAGTTGGAATTTGATTCAAACATACTGTTTTACCCTGCATGTCCCTATGACGCTCCTACAACGTACCATAATCTTTGGTTTAGCTTTATACAAGCTGTTTTGTACACATTTACGAATTGATGCTATCCAAAAGCATGCAGATGTTTTCTACAATCCAACTACCATATTTTTATTTTGTCCAACATTTTACGTTTCCCGTTGTGTTATATGTTGTGTTTTTGTGATACCTATTTATGTTATAAATATAATTTTAGTATTAGTTCATGAAATTGAAAAATGATTATTCTTTGAGAGGTTTTTCATCTTCGCGGTTAGAATTTCTTATCATAGGCTATAGCTATGTATATCTGAATTTTCTCTCTTTTGGGATTATTTAGACTACAGATTTTTATGAACATTCTCGTAGTAGATAACATCATTGTCAACTTTTTTATTATAGAACTTTTTCAATTCTTAGAAAAATCTTTTCGATATCACTTCAACGCTTAGCATAGTTGCACACGGCAAAGGAATACATAATGTAAGTACTATAGAATTTTCCGCAATGCTACAAATGATTCTAAACTTAATAATGTAAATCATAAGGTTCAAAAAGCGAAAGGAGCAGGAAATGAGGCAGAGTGATGAGCAGACGCACCAGATGACACTTCAGGCTGGGTTGAGAACACTACACGAGGCGGGTCCTGAACTGAAGAGAGCAATATCTGGAAACTTGGATGATATATCTGCTGAAAACGATGTGCCTATGCATAGGGTACGTATGATATTATGTAACAGTCAGCATTACTCATAAATGTAAAAGTAATAGTTGATATTGCTGAAGATACATAATTAAAAATGCAAGAAATCGTAAAGTAGCCTATTTCTAACGTCTAAATTACTTCTATCACAGAGAAACCACTCCTTATTCGGCGGTGTCTGGTCAAGCATACGAAGGCACGGACCAAACAGACACTTCCATAGACATAGAAAACATGGAGATCCACCAACAGGTAAAGATCGCACTTCATGGCTTCATACTTAAAATCATTTTTAATATAAGATTTAATTCATTACTAATATTCCACTGATCATTTTTCACACAATATTTGCCAGAGAAGTATTGTGGTCGACACTATCTATGTATAGAGTTGATGGGTACTTGACGCAAGCACTAAAAATGCAATAGTATAAAACGATGTATTTGCTATTGCAACTGTGACCTTGACATCACTTTGAACAAGCTGGCGAATTAAACCTGAAATATCTTCTCGGAAATAAAAACCGAAGCAGGTGTCGTGTCGGACCCCAAAGAATATCAATAATCATACCTCATTTCATTCAAATAATGTTTAGTGCTAGCGTACATGGGTCATATACAGACTAGTTTAGCACCTCAAGAGGTCTTAGACGAAGATGTGTAGCTGCCAGACCCATTCAACTTGTACATAGATAGTAATTTGACTACTTTCAAAGAGAATGAGAGTCGAATTAAAATGAATGAGTTTACCAGTGAAATGTCTTCTCTATGCAGATGAACAAATAAAACATTCATCGTCAGCGGAAGAACTACTAACAAATCATGGTAAATATGCTGAACAAGGCATTGAAGGTGAATGAGATGAAAATATAAGTAGGGAAGATGAGAAAGTTACTTTGGTTGAGAGAGATGAATTGCTGTTTCTGTGTTAAAAAAAAAGTGAGCGGTATTGACACTGGGTTCGATTCCCAGAATGAGTAAGATAATCTGAGCAGTCAGAAAAAAAACTTATTATCTGTGCGGTTTCGATTATATTACAAGCATAAAATAGCATGTGAGTATGGTTTTGTACAAAACAAAAACTCAATGTGTAAAAATAAATGTGAACAAAAGATGGAGCACTGAATAAAATTATTGTGGTTGAAAAAGATCCCCCGAAGAATATCATCATCATCACATCAGCTCGCAAAAATTTACTGTTGACAAATTCTTAATTAAAACTAACGAATACTACACTAAAATACATAAAGTAAATTAACTTGAATGTAGGAGATGAAAGAGTATGTAAGATCATTGCACGTGGTGTTCTGTAGTTATCGCCTACTCCCTTGAGAAATAGGTTTGAGGATATATGATACATTTTAGATGGCGGTGGCGGTGTGGGAGCCCCGGGTGGTGTAGGAAACCATTTGAGTTCAATGATGCAAAGGGAATATGGAGTTGGACCTCTACCTCTTACACCTAATTTGTGAGTTACTTAAATTTTTAATCGTGCTCCACTGGTGACGACAACAACGTAGAAACAGGAAAAATAATATCAACATTTTATTATTATAGGAAAAAGTAGTAAGTTCTAAAGACAACCGTTTTATTTAAAAGAAAAGAAAGAAAATACATTTCTACCGCCAAAAATTACTCACAAAACCACAAAATTAAAAGAAAATAAGTAACTAACTAAAAACTAAACAAAACCTGTTGTATTTCAGAACAAATGGACAGCCAAAAGAACAAATACCGCTAAGACCTCTAATATTCAATGGAGAATCGGAGAAAATATATCAAGTGCTCGAGTGAGTACAACTTTATAACTTAACACCTAAATAATAGATTCATAATATTGTACATCAATCATTTTAATAAATCAGTTTAATATTCTAATCTGTCAGAGTCTAAATCAGAAATGCTTATATTACAGAAGAACCACAAATGATCTAAAGAACACTATTTATCAAGGTAGTCAAACGTGTGGTTTTGTAGTTGATTTTCTAACGTCAAAGTTTGCATCACCCGCACTCTTGCTCAAATAACCTTTCTAACGCTTCCATCTTCTTTCACCGCTTCTGTGTGGATAACGGTACGTACTAACAGCAATCAAAAGTCCAACTACCCGGAGATGCTCGGGCAGATCGGTCTGGCTTTCGGCTGCGTCAACTATCTGTCGACGCCGAGCGAGGGCCTGACCGCATCGAAGCCAACGGCGACGGTATCGAAGCAAAAAGTTCACCCAGAGGACTCGACGTCTTCAAGGGAGAAACTATCGATACCAAGGATGGCGTCAATGGAAGATAAGACACCATCCCCGAATACGAATACAAATACGAATACATACGAGCAGATACAGCCGAAGATATCACCACTGCTAGCGAGCGAGTGTACGCCGACGACGGAGTCGCGAACTATGACGTTGTACGGGTACAACGCAGCCGCAAAATTGCCGTTCGCGTTCTCACACGCGAAGGAACGCGTGTGCCGCGGCGGGGAGCGGCGCAGCCTGCGCGCCATCAAGCCGGTGCTGTGCGGAGCAGGTCGGATGGTGCGCAGCGCCTCGTCGGGGGCGGCCTCGCATGCGCCGCCCGCTCGGCTTGTAGATCGCCCGCACTCGCCAGGTCCGCACGCCACAGGGAGCTTCCTTCCAAGTTTTTTGTCTCTCCCCTTTAAAACTACTTTGATGTCCAATTAATTAATAGTTAAAACTATAGATTTTTTGAGTCTAAATGTTAATCATTATTAGACTCTAGTCTGATAGTAAATTATTATATTTTAGAAATACTAATTAAATACAAGTAGTTTAAGTCTCAAAACTTCTTTTACATGAAGGAAGCTTTCTACAATGTAGAATAATGAACGCTCATCAATAAAACTTCAAAGCTTACAGGAGTACATTGCAGGCAAACGGAAACCTGATGGTATAAACTAAGAATTTTACACACACTCACACTTTGCTTCAGCAAATTCCATGTTTTGCAACTTCACACAAATATAACAATACACAAATTTTGCACTGAAAATAAAATAAATGAGGTAAAATTATAACCTAACTTCTGATTAATATTATTGACACAGGTTAAAATATTTCATCGTCGTAACTAGCATGTAAACTAACATTGAAGGTCTAAAATAGTGCATTTTAGAATGATTGAGGATTTAGAAAAGCTTTTAGAGGATTTTGAGAAAAAGTTTTGTTTTGTATGGTTTGCACGAAAATTTGAACAATCATAAAAATCCACGAGGACGCTATTGATTTAGAATTAATGTATAGAGAAATTATTGAGATTCATCGCTTTAAGAATCATTAAAGGCTAGCTTATAAGCTTTTGAGAAATTAGAAAATTAATAGTTTAGATTTTAGATATTCAAAAATTTATTCAATTAAGGTATGTTTTATTTTGTAATAATAATAAATAAATCACTAAAATTAGAAGACTTGCAAAGTTAAATGATTCTTAACGTTTTTTTTAAAAGCTATCATGTCATCTATATAAACGCGATCTATTGCACCTGACATTGCAGGAGGAGATAGCTTTGGGCGTGGGGTGGTGTCGCTTCCCGGCAGCCCTCGTGGGAACAACTCGTCGGGACCTGTCGTGGTGGGATCAGCAGAGAGTCTGGTTACAAGAGTAAGCTCAATTAATATACTTAATAAGCATCTGATAATATCCTCGATCTAACTCAACCCATATTAGTGTAATAACATTTCAAAATGTATTATTTTTAGGTGCTAACTGAGCAGGGTCTGGGTGATTATTGTGACCCTGAGTTCGTGCGGAACACCTCCCGGGAGATGCAAGAGGCGCTAGAGATGACGCAAGAGCAAATGGACAGGTAGTTAATTTAAAACTATTTAAGTTACAACGATTCATTTTAATGCATTATTTTTATAACTACCTTAAAAATCTATATCGCTATTACAGAGCCGCGCATCAGCTGATGGTCAACGAGAAGAACATAAAACAAGCTCAAAGTCAACAACCCCAAGTTGTAAGTATCAGAATTTCTCACACCGACTGCTTTACTAACACTGCCCACTAATTCACTTTTCAGCTGACAACTTGCTATCATATTTTATAACGAATGTATAGGGTAACATTTGGGTTGTAGGGCGACATCCTTGCCCGCCAGTACCACCCGTTCCACCAGCCGGCGACGATGCCGCCGCCGGTGTTCAAGCGGTTATAGCACCCGCCCATAGCGAGCCCGCGCGCGACAGCGCGGACGCACACAGCGCGCGCGACGCCAGACGTCACACGCATCATAGAAAAAAAAGAAAACGCAAACCAGTCCTGGTTTAGCAAGATTTTATCGTATTATAAATATTGGTTCGTTTTTATAGTTTGACAATTTCATTCTATCGTAAAATAATTCAGTCTATCAATGATATGATTGAGTTATTTGACTTGGCACGATATCTATGCTCAAATTCTTCGTTTGTTTCTCAATTTTTCAAACAGGCGGATCAAAATTAGGGTACGGGAGTACTTTTTAAAATTCTATACTGTGGTTATCACAGATAAAGTGAGATTGTAGTTGTTTAGGAATAGCGTAATTTTAGGGCCATGAACACTAATGGAAAATATTTGTACCAACTCCAAAAGTGTTGGATATTCTTTAATTAAGTCTAAATTTCAGAGGATTGACCCTTTTAAATTCTACATTAGAAAATGTAATTTTTCGAACTATGAGAGAGAAACCGCTCTCATTGAATAAAATACTTAGATAGAAATTGTAATTCAAAATTTGTATAATTTCATCCTTTTTAGGTATTAAAAATAATACTTTGCAAAATAGCGTATTGTATTGTGCAAGTTTTAATATAAGTTGTTTGTAAAGTTTTTAATTGTAACTCTAATAAAATTAATTAAATATTGTCGATTTCGTAAAACTTGCATGAGGCAAAAGCTTTTTAATTTGAAAAGTTAAAAACTATATTTCATAAACGCGAACGATTCTTCCTCTAGTTTAAATATTTGTTAAAGTAACGAAGCTTGCAAAATTCCTTAACGCTAGAAGCTTTTGTGGTGACAAATGAAATTTGGTGTGATTTTATTCAAAGAAGTCGCTTTAATTGTTACGATTCAGTATTAAGTGGGAAGCTAGTTAACTTGTTTAGCGATATTCGAGTAACCTAAATTCTGTAGATATTATTTTGTTTCCTAATTTTTAGCACCAGATCCAAGACAATACCGTATTTGAAGACTTTGACGTACTGATTGTAAAACTAGCCCTCGGCGGGGGAATCCAATTTTCCGTAGTTACCCAAAAGTTGAATTTATAAAAATTGATGGTTCTCGAAAAAAACTTGCGATAGGTACATAACCGTGCGACACAGTGATTTTTGTAAGTTCAGCTTTATCGAATAGCTTTGACCACTTTTAGATTAGACACTAACCAATTCTAGCGTAAAGTCTAGGCTCCTTCGACGCCTACGATGAAACTAAAGATGATAGTCTGATTTTCATCTTTTCAGTAACTTTACAATATAAAAGTAAGCACTCTTTTGAATTTTTAATAGATTTTATAGATGGATCAATTTATATACGATTTTTCCATCCATGTCCTTCTCGGGTTGTTAGTTTTAGTCGATTTTATTTTCATCTACTAAACTCCGACGTATGAGCTTAGAGTGGGATCACAGTACATCCTCTTCTGCTACGTTAGATCAAGAGATGAATAATATTGGGCAATAATTTTCATAGATAATATCCTTGCTTTTTCTAAAGCTGCGTGTACTTGTGATAATGTCGCGGAGTGTTCCCAATTTTGGTTACAGTTCTACTGACTTTGTTCTACGTCTTTTTCAAAAATGCGAAAATGATTATACTTAAGCAACTGCGAAAAATTCAGTTAATGTAAAAAATAAAAATAAAATCACCAATTTCATCATCCACCAATTTTATCTATACTAAAGTCACCGATCTTTTCAAAGCAAAAGTTAGGTATGATGATTAGAACGAAAATGGTGAGACAACTCATGTATTCTATAACTTACAAACACATTATAGAGTTAACAGTAGAACTGTAAGCAATCATGGTATCATTATTAATTTCATATAAAAGACAGTTAAAGAGAAATTGTGAATTTGCGAAGAGGCGTTTACTAATATCGATTGTCTCGACTTCTTCATTAGTTAGGCTGCGGAGATAGGTAATCATTAACAATTTAGTTTTTAACTCTAGTTAAATTTAACGGAATTTGCAATATCTTGAACTGCTCTTGGAAAGCATTTTTCATTGGCCATGTTAATAAATACGGTCTTCAACTATTATCACCTCCTTAGTTGCCCGCCGTGCACAGCCATCTGCACCATCCAAGATTTAAAGGAGGTAAATGATAGAACAGTATTGTTGGTTGTTCAATACTGGTCGGACAAAATTTGAGACAATCTACAAAAAGAAAAGAAGCCTTCTATTTCTGCTTTTTTCTACTTTTTCATCTATATTAAGGTTACCTGAGTTACCAACTCAATTTGCCTTATCTGCTAAAACTCAAAGAATTGTGATGTTACTTACTGAAAAAGACAGAACAAGGTGTTGCAAGTTTCAAAAATCTTAGCTCTTTAAGGTAAATTCCCTAGTAAGTGCCCTTTTAAACTGTATGAAGCCACGTAGTGTATAGATATTATCGTCAGCAAATCCATGTACCGACAACACACTCCACATTCCTCTAGAATTAAGGCCAAACGACATTTTCCGTTGAAACCTCTTCGCTGAGAAAAGAATTGGAATCTTCTATAGTTGCGATTTCACGAATGACAGCTGCTGCAATACTGCTATTCTCTTGCTCAATACTGTGATTGAGCCTTATTAACTGGATACACCGGTTTTATAAAGTATGTATTATATTGTGATTGAATTGTCTTGATAATGTTGGTCCTGTGCAACCTGTGCCCAAGGACCATAATTATGCAATTTTACTATCCTGCCTTCACGCCGTATACCTATTGCAGTATTTGCCATTTAGTCAATTCTCGACTCAATAAACTTGTCTTCTTCTCGTTTAGGCTACAACAGCAAAGATTAGGTAACGCACAAAATATATAGATATATGACTAAGATGCTCGTGAAATATTCTAAATGTATTTATAAAATATTATTATGTACCTACCTACCTATATGTTACTCTTTCTTTCATATTTTAGTTATCAGTTCAGTATTCTGGTATAAATACCGCGACATGATTTCTGTCCAATTTTTTCGCAGTAACAAAAAAACAACGTTGACAGACACTGATATATTGTCTGAATGGAGACACATCTTAAAAGTGATTTCGTTTTGCCAAGTAAATGTTAAGGATCAATCAAATAACAATTCAAAGAATGCACTCAAAGTAGATACGCTTAATAAAATTAATTTAATATTGTTAAGTAGGTACTCTTCTTCTCTTTGTTGTTAAAGTAGCCTAGTCTATGCTTCCCCTAAACTTTTGGGTGCCAACTTGTTTTAGACGTTAATGTTATGTCTTGTTATAAACTTTTAAAGTTGCCTTTATACTTTCTGCCATTTTTATATACTCGTTTGAAATTCCTATCCTATTGTTCTTTCTGTTTAGTCTATGTAAGAGTTTATTGAAGAAGTTTTAAAGATTTTTATTGAAAACTTGTAGAGCAATGAAATATATAATTATATATAAATCGCTGCTGTTACTTTTTAGCAGTTATATTTAATAATACTGAGTGCAGACATTACAATTATCCAAAATGAGAGAAGATAATATCTCAAATTTTAAAATATTCATTCGTTAGTAATTTCATATGTAAATAATGTACAAAATTAAAGAATCTGTACTCGATGAAGCATGATTTTAAGTACGTTTTTTATATTTCTAGCGTAAAAACCGCTAGCAGTAATGAGAATCTCGATTGTAAATAGTTATGTACATAAAAAATTGTAAAAGATATATATTCCGTCATTAAAAATTGAAACATTATCTATTAATTATCTATATTTATTGTTTAAAAATGAACATTGTAAATTGTTTTCATATAAATAAAAAATGTCGGAAACGCACATAAACTGTTTTTTATTTCAACCCAACTTTATCTTCACAGAAGATGTGATACGAATGTAGGAATTTATAGGAACAAATATAGACTGATTGAATGCCTGAATCCCAGTGTATTCGTTCCAAGCATTCGATTGAAGTAAACAGCTGCATATTATAGAAAATAATACGTACTTTGAACAATTTCATGATCGGAAATGTGAAGGTACACCAACTTATTGCTTGTATTTGTTCGGTGTACCACATGGTAGCGCCATTGGACCAATTCTGTTGACTTGTCTCATATTAACACTTCAATAACACTGGAACAAAAAGTCTTTCCTCAATGTGTTTATAATTTGTAAACTTTAGTTGTAAAAATAATATGAAATAACGTAACATGTTATTTATGAAATTGCTATTGCCATGTCTTTTCCTGTTCGAATAGGTAGAGTGCACCATTGTTGAACAGGTTTTGAATAGGATCATTGGCAGTATTTGCCTACTGTAAGTATACAGGTATGAAATAGTGAGGAGAGCTGTGGTAACCAAGTGGGGCGGTGGCGATGGTGACGATTCATGATTGCAGCCTTATAAATAGAATGGTTTGATGCCAGAAACACATTCCAGAATCTATATAAATATAGAAGAAAGTTGTGTTTGTTACACTATTTATAACTCAAGAATGGCTGAACCGATTTGGCTGAAAATTGGTGGGGAGGTAGCTTAAAACCAGGAGACGGACATAGGATAGATTTTTATCCCAGAAATCCCACGGGAACGGGAACTATCCGGGTAAAACGGGAGTGAAGCTGCGGGGGACAACATTTTTTTTATAAAAATAGTAACAGGGTGAGTATGTATGTATGTATGTAAATCGGGCTGGTTTCCGCAACTCCACGACTAGGCGCGAACAGGGTGAGTAAAAACAGGAAAGTAATACAAACAAGTACAAAGTGGTCCTGTGACGAAACCTGATTTTGCAAATTTGTCACTTATTATTGATGCATGTACTTATTTTTTAAATAAAAATTGAGATAATTTTGCATATCATTTTAATAATGATAATTATCAGTATTCTTAGTTTTTTACCAGCATGATGGTTGCGAGCCAAATTTGGAGGAAAAGTTTGTAGAAATAAATAAAAAACATCATAAACAAGCATTACAATTTATTTTTCAATCAAGGTCCCTCTAACTCTCTTCTCTGTAGTCTGTGCCGGGGTCTCCGCTTGTCTCTTATTCATTCCTTTCCTCTCCAGTTGCTTTTCAATAATCCTCGCATTATTAGCATAGCTGTCAGCCACCTCTCGAGCTTCAATCTCATCTTCCTCTTCATCAATGGTTGAAACAGTAACCGAACTGAACTTGCCCATGTTCTTAGTATGTTTTGTAACCATAATCTTCTTTGGTTGCGTTAAGGCCACCTGTTTATAGATGTCCGTAACTCCACCCTCACCAGCAGTCTGTACCAAGGCTTCTTTCATTATAAAAACTATATTGTTGTCTTGATCATGTTTGTAATAGATAGGTATAGCACATTTCTTGCATTTTAGCCTGTACTGCCGCTCGATACCTTTCTCCCGTTTCAAGTACACTGTCTCATCAGGGTCTGACGTGATTTTGTGAGCGTGTTTGGAACCATCAATGACTCGCGCTCCGTCTGTAGGTCGGAGTGGCAAACGGTCGATGGTGCAATCCAGGATAAGGGACATTTGGCCGCACAGGCAGTAGTAGATGTGAAGCGGCTTTGTTTCATTGTATTCTTCTTGGTCTTTCGTGTCTGAGCAGACGATGCTTCTTGATACTACTTTTGGCATTGTGTTTGCAAAATCTTGGGCGAAGTCTCAATTGTCTTCTTTGATATTTAGATATATGAATATCCAAAGCAAATTGCTAAATAATTTCACAACCAGCTAGCTTTTTAATGTCCTCAATAATGTTCAAATTCACTATATTTTTATAGTTTTACGTGGTTTTACGCACGAAACAACACAGTATTGATTGGGTCAAAATTTTACAAATTGTCAACGTCAATTGGACATTAATGACATTCATCCACAAACCTGAGCAGTGAGCCACTGATTGACAACTGTAAAAAAAAAAAAATTGGATGTTATTCTCGTAAGTCGGACCACTCACTATTCTGTTCCTGTTCTTCAACTAGAGCCATGCATTCTCATGCAAGATAAACGACCAAGTTAGGCAGAGCAGCCTCAAACCTATGGTCTTGTTTTAGATTCATGCGTCGCGGAATATTTTGTGCCGCTAGATTATTGTATTCTGTGATTTTGTGTTTCTTGTAAGTGTACCAGAACCCTAAAAAATCAATAAAATGTTTATGGTTTGAAAATACGTTGATTATGTTGGTAAAACTTGCTGTCAACTTCACGCTACTGCGATTGTCTTTTATTCCACAGAATTGTGTTTCATTGCACATGTTCATCGATTTCTGTCGAATTTAAAGAAAGTATTGTGAATTGAACGGCAAAATGGGTGCTATATCCAGCAGATACCGTGTTTACAACTCGGGACTCACAAACATCGACGCAAAACCCGAAGAAACTGACGTCCAACGTGAAAATCCCGGAACGTTAGATGAGATTCATAAAAAGACCAAAGGTACATTTTACACACGTTTTAACTGTTTTAGCGATTATCAAAAGTGATTGAATTATTAAATGGATTCGTAATAACATAATGAGGATACGCGTTCAGTCAGAAAACGGCGGCAAACGTAGTTTAGGACCGATTTAAAAGTTGGGTTATCTTGTGATGTAATAATAGATAATTTACTAGAATAGTAGCGAAGAATGCGTCTACGAACCTTCATAGATGTGTGCCATGTATAAAAATGGTAGTAAATTGGATGTATTCATACAGATTGGCACATAACTAGTTAATAGCTTGGGTTGGCATAAAACTTTGCCTCTACTCTATTTGTATTCTGATAACAATGTTATCAACCTCTCAACCGTCCCGATTTCGATTATAATGCTCATTGTGAGGTCTTAATTGGGAGCTAACATACAGAACGGAATGTAGTAATCATCCTCAAGATGTAATTAAATTTCTTGACAAGAATTTAGTAATCATATGCAATTATATTTTTTTTAATCTGCTGCGGATCCATAAATTTCTATTATACTCTAGCAACAAGACAAGACAATGTTATGATTTAGAGGTCAAGGTTAGATTAACTGTGGCATTTTTTTTTTTAAATTAAAAATGTCTTCTTAACTAACTTTACTTCTATTTGGGACATAGTCGAATGCATGTTGTTATGTGATTTTTGCTGCTGTGTTGTGTCTGTGTTGAATGAATGTTTTCTATTTCATTCTATGCATAATAAAATATGAAGCAAGTATTATAGTAGAGTAGTAGAATCAAAGAAAATCTTTACTAATATTATAAAGCTGAAGAGTTTATTTGGTTGAATGCGTAATCTCAGGAACTAATGGCTTGAATTGAAAAAAATATTTTAGTGATGGATAGCCCATTTATTAAAAAATATACCTAAATATAGTTTTTTTTAGAGAGTGATACATAATGCCTGAAAAAAAAAATGGAACATGATAAAAATTCTGGTGACTAATGGTATATAATGGTGGTCAGCTAATATCCATACCAACCTTCTCTTGAGTAATGCTCCATAAACTAAATATTAATAAAATGATTTCTGTTTCAGATGTGATGCCAGTCAACTTTGAAGGAGGCAAACTGATGGTGAATAGGGGGCTCTCCAATCATTTTCAGGTATTCTATTTATTTATTTATTTATATTTATTTATACAAAACAGGGAAACTCTTGGCCCAAATCTCACCTGATGGAAAGTGATGATTAGGCCGAAGATGGAAGCGAGTTTCACCTGGAATCCTCTTACACAGAGGAACTGGCTATCATATCTCTAACTGCCGGAACACAACAATGCTGTTAACATTGTTGTTATGGCGACAGACTTAGACATGATGGTGGTAGCTTGCCAGGCGGACTTTGAAAAAGTCCTACCACCAACCAAACCGAGCAAAAAATTTGCCCCCGCTGGGAATCATCATCATTCATCCTATAGAATTCTTGGTTTTAATCATTAATTTTATTTATAAAACACAAATTGCCATCTTAACGATTAAACAAGGCACACCATGAGACCCCTGGGGTCTGTCTTAGCATGCCATGGTCTGGAATTTGATCAACGTGCTGTTAGTATAAAACCTAAGGTCATCTAAGGTGGAATCAAGTCGATGTAGTGTTGTTTCAGCTTGAACTTTACATTTTTACGGTTCATTGAGTCTCTTATATCTAAGGGTATTTGGGTTAATAAACTAGGTACTATGACAGATGCGGTGCATCTACCATAGAATTTATTTTTGCGCGGCACTTTTAAACGATTTTGTTTTTGCTTGTCGAGTATTCACATCATACCTTACTGGAACCTTAATTTCGGTGTTATCAAAATGTGTGAAATGCAAGAAGTACTGGTAGAATCAAGTCTAATGGTGACCTGGAACACACCGACAGTCACTGTGCAGAAGCTAATTCATGTGACACATAAATTTCTACTGCATAGTGAAAAGCAAACTGCACAGACGTGATTAAGTTTGAATAAACCTGTATCTATACTAATATTATAAAGCTGAAAAGTTTGTTTGTTTGGTTTAACGCGCTAGTCTCAGGAATTACTGGTCCGATTTGAAACATTATTTCAGTGTTAGATAGCCCATTTATCGAGGAAGGCTATAGGCTATATATCATCACGCTAAGACCAATAGGAGCGGAGCAGTAATGAAAAATGTTACGCAGACGTTGCACTGGTCAGCTAGTCAAGTATAAAATGGAGACTGTGTTTGAGAAAAGGTTCACTTTTGTGTACAAAATAAAAAATGAGTTTACTTTTTCCTTTGATCTTATCTAGTTGCCTAACATCTATAAAGATTACTAAATATTTTTTTAAGATAAGTGATAACTTCAAAATCATGTTAACACTGGATAGTTTTGACGTAAAATAAGTATTCCAATATAGTAGTGAGTAGTAGGGATGGGCCGAATATTCGTTTTATATTCGGTATTCGGCATATTCTGCAGGTTTACCGAATATTCGTATTCGGCCGAATATTCGGCTATATCACCGAATGTTCGGCAAAGTGGTACTCACTTTTTACTGTATTGAGCCGTGTATGATTGATCATAAGTCAAGTGTTTTATTTTTATGAGTTTAAGTAATTTACAGTGCAGGTTTATGCTTTTGTCGACACTTTAGCTTTATTTCCAATAACAGTAGTTGAAACAAGATTATTAAAAACAAACTGTAAGTACCTATGCACAGCTGCTATGGAATTAAGCTACAGTGAACTCTTTATACTAATACATTAAAACCAGGTCTTTATTGTAAGAAATTAAGAAAGTTTTTTGTTTTTATCAATATTTATTGTAAGAAAGAGTTGCATGATTAACAACATTCTAGCAGACTATCAATCAAGTTTCTTGCTACTTAGTGAAGCGAAAATTATTTATTGAAAATAAACAGAAAAAACTCTTATAAAGGTATTCATTTGAGAGATCATTCAATTACTCATAAACAAACAAAAATACTCAATTATATTAGTGACATTGTAGGACAAATATGAGATCTTTATGAGACCTAATCAAATATGATAATATACCGCGTGTATCTGACATCGACGCACAAACGATTTCCATGGGTCCAGCTAGTCTATTCTGTAAATAACCATTTCGATATCGACTTCACCTGAGTGACTAAGCTTACAAAGTGAACTTTATTTCACACGTCATAAGGTCTTATATTTATACGAATTTGAAACTCACCTCGGATTCCGCTGTCGAGACACGAAAATGTTGTTACAGAATACCACTGCAGGGCATGATTCTGGACACCCTAGACTTAGAATTTTTCGTCGGCTTTTTTCTCATTTTTTTCAAGGGTTTTTTTACTTTAGACTGCTCATAATCGTTATTCTGACCTAACCCAATGAGATTTTTAATAAAAAAAATAATTAATTAGACTACTTTCACTAAAAAGAGCAATCTGAATAAGACCACAAATAGATATCAGCTCAGCTGAGCTGATACCTATTTGTGCTACTCTTGAAAAAAATGAGAAAAGAACCGACGAAAAATTCCAACACTGGGGTGTCCAGAATCATGCCCTGGACCCATGGAAATCGTTTATGCGTCGATGTCAGATACACGCGGTAGGAACATAACCTTAAGAAACCACATTTTTGTTAACTTTTAATTTAAGTTACATGTAGGTAAATTTTCAATAAACTAATAGAAATCTAAAAATTTAAGTCTTAAACAAATCACTTTAGGTTGTATGAACGTATATATACTAAAGAAGAAAACGCACACTATTATTTAGTTACATAATTATTTAATTAATTGTCAGAAAAGTGTGATTCAATACCTATTTAAAATTCACAAGAGGCAAGTTATGGTGCAAAAAAACAATCTGCTCAGCTTTATTTGGCAACAGTTTGTTCCGTTTTTGCTCATAAACGTTGCCCGTACAGCGGGGGTAGCGGGCGGTAGGGTCCGGCGCCAATCCACGCGCTTTGCGTAAACAAGTTCAGACCTGCATTGTTTACGTAAGGGAATCAAAAATGCCGAATATTCGGCCGAATATTCGGTTCGGTAAAAGGTTTACCGAACATTCGGCCGAATGTTCATATTCGGTGAAACCCGTGTTCGGCCCATCCCTAGTGAGTAGGCTTAATCCTAATGGGCAATCTTACCTAGGATTATTGTGTTACCTAGGAAATGGGTCACAGAGGTTTAGGCACTGTTCTCACCAACGCGACGGCGAGGAAGCGATTAGTTTTCGACTATTTGCTCGCTGAGGAAAGGGATAAAAGATAGAGATCCCATCCAAATTCAATAGTTTCCAATCTGTCCGTGTCTTATTTAGAAAAAAAAGTTTACAATTTCACGCGATACATTACAATCTGACGGCGTTTGCCATTTTCCGGTGACATATGCATATGTCAGTGACATTAAATAATTTTATTTTTATTTTTTTTCTCAAATAAAATCCTCTTTTTCAGATGTCCCACACCCTGACAATGAGCTCAGCACAAAATGGGTACAAGCTAGGGGCAACATACATCGGCACGAAGCAAATCTCACCCACGGAGGCGTTCCCCGTCATCCTGGGAGACCTGGACCCCTCAGGAAACGTCAACTTTAGTTTAATTCATCAACTTACTCCCGAGATCAGGCTGAAGGGTGCTGCTCAGGTAAACTGCATTTTAATCTTTTATGTTAACATTCTGCCCTATGTAGGTGTAATATGGGCCTGTCTGTACCGATATCTTCACCTTGGTCTGTCGTAGTCTTATCTGGCCTTTAATGGACACCAGGTTTTTCCGTTTGCCCATTTGTCATTGAAGAGTTGTGTGAAAAAGAGGTAGGCCTTTGCCCAGCAGTGAGTCAAAATACAAAACAGGAATATAATAGAAGCTTTATCTATAGACCCAGATAGTTTGCATCATCTAAGTATTTTGCTAGTTATTATTATTTATTGCTCCTGTTTTTGGCTGCAGTATGCGTAATTTATATACCCAAAGTAATAAACTTATGTTTTTTGTAAGTTAAGTATTAGACTGAACTTTTCTGGCATAATACACAACTCTTTTACAAAACTTTAGTTAAATGGGTATGTTTTGTGTAATATCGCCCATTGTCATGGAGCCTAAACAGAATATTCCTTGCAGCCAACATAAAAACAATTGTCTTTAAATGTTAATTCAGTTTTGCGTTTATATCTAACGAGTGTCCCGCCTGGCTTCGCCCGTGTTTCATTACTTTGAAAACTTTCATACAAACTTCACCCTGACAATTACGGAAACAACTACATATAAAAGAATTAACCAATTTGGGTCAGTCGTTACGAAGTTATGCGCCTATTATAAATTTCAGCGATTAATTTTTAGGGTTCCGTACCCAAAGGGTAAAACAGGACCCTATTACTAAGACTTCGCTGTCTGTCTGTCTGTCTGACACCAGGCTGTATCTCAAGAACCGCGATAGCTAGACAGTTGAAATTTTCACAGATGATGTGTTTCTGTTGCCAAACACAAATTCTAAAAAACAGAATACAATAAATATTTAAAGGGGCTCCCATACAACAAACTTGATTTTTTTGCCGTTTTTATAGATAATGGTACGGAACCCTTCGTGCGCGAGTCCGTCTCGACGCAATTGGCCGCTGCTTATTTATAAAGATAGGTTATTACATAAATTTCACTTCACAATATTATATTCCAGGTGCAAGAATGCAAGCTGACGGCCACACAAGGCACCCTGGAGTATAAGGGCTCCGACTACACGCTCGCGATGGCTGTGGGGAAGCCCGACTTCAACGAGAAGTCGGCCGTCTTTGTTGGACACTACTTACAGGTAAAATGACACACACAACTAAATCAATCTTTAGACCAATAGGCTTCACTATGCACTTTTTAGGGTTCTGTAGGCCCAAAGGGTAAAACGGGACCCTATTACTAAGACACCGGTGTCCGTCTGTCTGTCACCAGCCTCCGGCTTTATCTTGATCCGCAGGAACATCTCCTGCACGGCCGCCGTCAGTGCTGTCGCCTTTTCTCGGCTGTATCTCATGAACCGTGATAGTTAGACACTTGAAATTTTCACAGATGATGTATTTGTTGTGCCGCTGTAACAAGAAATAAACTAAACAGAATAAAACAAATATGTAAGGGCCGTTTTTAGCCATTTTTAGGGTTCCGTACCCGAAGGATAATCAACGGAACCCTATTACTAAGCCTCCGCTGACCATCCGTCTGCCAGTCAGCGGGCTGTATGTTAAGAACTGTAATATGTATACAGTTGCAATTTTCACAGATTAAGTATTTCTATTGCCAAATCTGACACCGAAAGTGAAAAATATTTTTTTTTTTTACAAAAAAATACAACGAACTTCCAAAAAAAAACACTACAAAGTAAAAAATAACTTTAATTTCGGAAGTCGGTGTTTTTGTTACCTTCTTCGTATTTTGACACCGACTTCTGAAATTAAAGATTAAATCCTTTTTTATTATTTTTCACTTTTTGGTGGTGCCCACACCTAACAAAACCACTGCAAAATAGCAGAAAAGCAAAATACGCAATTTAAGTTCGTAACCGATTTTGATATGATTTAAATGGGACCAATCTGCAAGTATATCCTTTCAGATAAAACAAGAATTTTTCAAATCGGTTCATAATTGTCGGAGTTATGAGGTAACAAACATAAAAAAAAAAAAAAAACATACAACCGAATTGATAACCTCCTCCTTTTTGGGAAGTCGGTTAAAAATAGCTGAACCGCGCAACTTCGTATGCGTCACATAAGTAATACTTATTGATCGTACCGTGATGTGTCTTCCTCGATAAATGGGCTATCCAACACTAAAATATTTTTTCAATTCGGACCGGACTAAAAACGTTAACACGATACCCGTCAGACCTAACTGAAAAAAAAAAAACTGTCTAGAACGTAGTGGATAGCATTGTTGTTAAATGTTATATTTAAGACAAATGTCAAAATCTTACTGTGCTACTGTTTGTTTTTCCTTAAATAAACAAAATAAAATAAACTCTGCTTTGAGGCACATCTGCCTGCGTCTGTATTTCCGAACGCTTACAACCCTAATCTCTTCAAAGTTAGAGTGAACAGGCTCCTTCTGGGTAACGAGAAATGAAGTTCTAAGTCATTTTTGAACTATTTACACAGATTTTTCATTGATCTACTAATTAGTCAGTGGGAATAACTTGATCTTTTTGATTTGATTTTTAGTGCTCGTACACTATCTGCGTACTAAGTTACATTCTAACATTGTTTTTTCAGTCGGTGACGAAGCGGCTGGCGCTTGGAACGGAGCTGGTGTACCAGTCCGGAGCGCGGGTCATGGGCGGAGAGATCGCCATCACCTCAGCCGCCGCCAGATACACTATGGACGGTAAGTTTTAGTAATAGAAGAAAACAATTTTAATGTGAGATGGTGTCAATAGATTCGTCTTAGTCGTGAGAGTTACACCGGGTACATCAAAATAAAATCAAATAAAGGGCTTGCGGTGGCGATTCCAAACATGTAACTCACTAAAATTTTGGAAAAAAAAATGGACTTACCAAACAACCCGACCGCTAAAAACGACTAAAAAGTTCCAACAAGCCGCTTTTCAATCAGTCTGATGCAGTTCAATCACAGATCTGATACCACCAACTGCTTAAGACTGCTTGAAAGGCACTTGTTTGAAACTGATTAGTCTTTTTTTAGCAGTCGGGTTTTTTGATAAAGTCAATTTTTCTATGTAAAATACCTTTATCTTGAAGTAGTAGGATTATTAAGGCTGCATTTCTGATTGTCTATATTTATTAAATATTTACCGCAGTTTGGAACCACAGAATAAAGATATAATTTTTGCCTAACATTTTTAAACAGCTGCAAAGATATAACTACAGATATAGATAGACCTATAAGATAACGCAAGTATCACGATCTGTATGAAAACCAAGGGTGCTATTTTTTGGCTACCTACTATAAGATGTCACAAGCACTATTTAGTGATGGGATAATCAAATCGATTCAAAGACGCCGCCCACCTCGCCCCACCCCCCGCCTTGCCCCGCGCTCACCCAGCGCCGACGTCCGACTAGTGCTATACACCGATGCAGACTGAGCGCGAAACTGGTCACTTACGATTTTTGTACGTAGCTTACGTACAAAAATCGGCACGCGAAGTAGTTGCTCTTGCGTTATCTAGGTCTATCTATATCTGTGGATATATAATTTTTGTTTAGATACAACAATCTGTTATTTTGGTTTCTTTATCTATTTATACACTTCATATTTCTTCCAACAAACTTGCGACAGGAGAATTGGATGTGACTCTTGTCGCAGTAGAAGAAATTTCTTTTCAAATAAGCAGGACTATTGTGCTCTCGTATTTGTTGTTTTCTCGTTTAAGTGATTTGTGTACAGTCGCACATGAACTTTGAATCTAATACTGTAGGGATAAAGTTGAAAATCAATTAAAGATATTGTAACAGATAGTTGTAACTTGATGTGCTGGCTGTCTGTACGTAAATAATTATGATTTATACGAAATTTTCAAGCTCTTTAATAATAATTTTCCAGACTCTGAAGTGTCAGCGACACTGAGTACAGCTAACTTCCACCTGTGCTACTTCAAGCAGTGCAGTGAGCAATTACAGGTAAATGATCAAGTCTAGACAATTTACATAATACACCGCCATTGTCAACAACCTTCAATTTACTTGTTGGTTTGATCATACACTCTGATACAGAGAACAATGGCAGGATTTTTTCAATTTTCCTTGAAATCACTACATATTATTATAAAATAAACGCCTCCGCCTCGTCTGTCTTTCTGTCTGTTCGCGATAAACTCAAAAACTGCAGCACCGATTTTCATGCTGTTTTCACCGATGGATACAGTGGTTATCGAGGAAGGTTTTAGTACATAATTTGTCAAGCGGGCGAAGCCGCGGGTTTTATATTCATTAATAAACATGAAAAATTAAATTGCGTAAATTTATTTAGGCAGAGCATCAGCACTTTTTCAGCGTCAAAAAGAAGAATCTTCCAAAATGCAAAGAAAGAAAGAAAACACTGCTCGAAAAGCCGCACAATCTTACATGAATGGAAAGCGATGATGATGAATACCAGATTGTAGCTCTAAGGATTTATAAAAATAAATAATATATATTAGAAGTGTGTAGTATAGTATTTATGAATTTTATGGATTTATAAAAGTTAGGATGGCTGTTTTAACTCTTGGTAGGGAAAAAACGTGTACACTTTGTCTATGTACATAAATCGGCCTGGTTTCTTTACCTTTCCTCTGCGTATAAGCGCGCATTTTATTTATTTATTTTAACTTTATTTACAATAGTGGTACATGGGCGTACTTAATGAAACAATGCATTCTCTACCAGTCAATCTTTGGGTTAAAAAAGACTACACTGTGGTAAATGTATGTACAACAAACTAATAATAACAAATTTAAATTAAATCTTTTCGGAAACCATATGCAAAAAATATAATACTAATAACAACTTAATAAACTAATGAAATGATTTTTTTATAAAAATGTTTCTGATTAAGAGAACTTGCAGTCATTATGACGAGACCAAACAACAAATGACAGACTTTTAAATGGTGTTTTCGGAGTTTACGATTAAAAGAATATTTTGACTCAGCCTTCTTGATGTCAAGGGCTAGCATATTCCAGAGTTAAATGGCGCATTTTGCGTGCAAATGGCCCCAGCTCCGCAAGGAAGGCCAGCAGTGCTATAATTTTACTATCTCACATGAGGTAATAGGGTTAACATTGTCGTCTAATACTTGTTGTGTTAATTTTCAGGTGGTAGCAGAAATGGACACCTCATTCCGAGGGATGGAGTCTGTAGGCACTGTCGGTTACCAGGTCAACATACCCAAAGCAGATCTTATCTTTAGAGGTGAGTTATTTTTGGTGTTCACAATTTTATGAAATTTGAATAACTTGTAATAATAACAAGGTGTATTGTGTTAGCCAGGTGTAGTGTGGACTTGAGAAAGGCATAGCTCCATGCAAAAATACTGGTACTAAGCTGCATATGGTTTGACTGAAAGCTGACCCCAGCTTAGTTGAGAAAAGTAACAGATTTGTGGAATCTCCCGTGTTTTAACACTTTCTAAGAATGTTGAAATTTTTGCTCACTAATAGGCTAATTAGGCTAGATTCCATCATCCACAAATTGCAAAAGTATTTAGTCCGTCAGTAAGAGTATTGAAAAATAATGGACACGTATTTATTGTTTTTGTAAATCAATGAATATTGACAAAGATAAAACGCATCAAAACTCGCGAGTGGGGGCTCGTGACGTCACGACTCAGTAAACATTATGCGAAGGTATGACGTATTGAGAATTTAAGCGTCGTAACTTCGTCAATTTAGGTTCCCGTAACAAAAGAAAAAACACGAGTCAAATATTTTTTGATAATCTAACTGACAGACTAATTAGATTTTTTCAGGACACAAGCCAATTCTAAATATTTATTTTTCATTTCAATCGATATCATAGAGATCATTTTGCTCAAAATCACAGCAAACTACTGAGGCAACCATAGAATACTTTTATGAGTTACAGAAGAAATTGATGAAATGATGATTACATAAATTAGATTGAATTTTTTTGAAATAGGATAATATATGTATATATATCCTTGGATAAATATATCCTTGGATATATCCTTGGAATATATCTAATTTTCGAATATAACATCGCTTTTACACTACCCTTTCATGCTTTTTCAGGAATGGTAGATTCAAATTGGAACATCGGAGCGGTACTCGAGAAGAAATTGCAGCCTCTACCATTCACATTCGCACTCTCCGGCATGGCGAACCAGGCTAAGCAACAATTCAAATTCGGCTGCGGTCTCATCATTGGCTAATCACTATCACCAGGTGATTGTGATGATGACTGTGTGATATGTCAAGCTAGTGATCAGTGTACACCCATATTTATGTGATCAGTGAATTTGAAGTGAATAAGTTTTTCAGTGGTTTCAAGCAAAGTTATATCTCATTGCTCAGTGTTAATGTGGTAATGGTTACGGATTGAAATAATCATATGAAACGCATACAGATGTAGCAAAAAACTGGATGAATTTTACACTAAAAGCTGTATTTATGGTCTGTTTTAAAAAATAATTATGTTTTTAGATTTCATTCAGAAGTCTGTCTCTTGGTGTTTTAAAAATTGCTGGAAAGTTATTTACTAATTAATTATTAACTGGTGTAAACTAATATGTATTAGGAACAAAATATCTAATTTAGCCCTAGAATAGGTCAAGTTTTCTTGCATGTTAGTCATGTAATCACATTTAAAAGCCTAATTTTGTATTCTATGAATATGCCTTTCATGCTTGCTGTAACTAAAATGTATCTGACGCGTAAGTCCATACAGTTGATAATTTTTGGGGTTTTTTAGCATTTGATTCTTGTGAAAGTTGCAAGGATCATGGGAATTTGGCTACTAACAATATAGATCTACCACAAAGTGCAATGTTTGATGGCTCACCTCACCGAGCTGCCACTACAAAACACTGGCAGAATAATTGTCATTGGTTCAGTTGTCAAAGAACGAAAACAATGGTTTTCTGTATTCCTAACAAAAGCATGAAAGAAAAAGTATTGTTTTTCACAGAACTGACTTGCATTCAAAATTATAAGTTTAACCTAAATTAATTAATTTAGTTATTTTTTTAGAATTATACACCATAGGTACTTTATTAAAGTTTAGCCATTTCTACCACTACTAAACGGTACTTCGCGCATATGGCACTTGTGGGCTGCAGCTGAAAATCAGCTTCAGGTGGTATTTGCCTTGTGTTGCAGCTGGCATTATGCTTAGCTGAGGCCCTTTTGGTATTAATAGGTTTAATAATATCTGTTTTGTTTAATTTTAAGGTGTTTTATTTAGATAATGCCAATAAACAATTTTCTTTGTTTACTTTCTACCTTGTTTCTTTTACATGTCCATTTGTATGGAAGCTTTAAGAATTGACTGCTGTATGGATTTATATTGCACTTAAAATGCTGAATATTAAGTATTTATCATAATATAAATTTACCTATCTGTAAAATATAATTTTACTTAGAAAACTTAGATTATTATGTTGCCTTGACCACTAGCTTGATATTGTCTATGTAATTATAATTTAGTCTAATATTGACTTGATTGGTGTTATGGACCTGTATTTTGGACTTCCATCTTCAAAATAAAAAAATGTCCAAAGTCTGGGGACGAATTTTGAACATTTTTCTTTTATATATTTTTTTTTTTACAATTCATCGTCTGCTGCCTAAATATGCTAAGCTAGTTCCGATTTAATAAATAAAAATGCTTGTTATTTGTAAAAAGACATTAAAAGAACTGTATTTTGCTCATAAATCAATGTCTCTCAAATACTAGTCATTTTTAATCTAAGTTTATTTTTAACACCACATGGCAGTCCAAAATATAGAACAAATGAATATTAGAGATGATTCCTAAATAAATAAATCACAAGAAATGTGTGAATGAATATGAGCCTGTAAACACCGTGTAGGTATATGTATTGATAATTTTTCTTTGTACGTTTACGTATACTTATTTTTAATTGTTATTCTAACGCTATACTGTTTTGCTGACCACCAGAAACGCATTTATGACATGTGAACTCACTTTAAGATATCTGAAATTAATTAAAATTGGTTAGAACAGAGTTGAAAAGTCATTTCATTATTTAAATTATTCTTTGCATTTTGTGATGTGCTTTTATATGATACGCTTATTTATGTACAGTTGAACCCACAGCAGTGGATACACTTGAACTGTAACAAACATTTTGTTCCCAAAGAACAATTTTAGGCTGGTTTTCCTGTCACGCTGACCGCACGCGGATGGTCAACGTGACAGGAAAACCAGCCTTAGGGGTCAGATACCTGTGCAATAACGGCCATTGACCTATCCTACTAATAATAATATCAATGCGAAAGTTCGTAAGGCTGGATGGATGTTTAGTTACTCCTCCACATCAGAACGACTGAAAGGATCTTCATGAAATTTGGCACAAAAGTAGATTATAGTCTGGAGTATGTTCCCTAGTGGTCACGCGGGTGAAGCCGCTATCAGAAGCTGGTAAGGACATAAAGCTGTCCTGAATTGACTTCTATTGTAATCATTTACGTTTTCTACTAATGAATAACGATTCATCATTAATTGTTCGAGTTTCTACGAAGGGATATTAGGGAAAAACCAATGTACTTTATTGCACGTTTATCTGACGCCTACCATAGATTACTGTTATGCCAGTGACCCAAAATGAAAACTGTGACAGTCATTGTTACCAAAGACATACAGTTATTTGAGTTTACCATAATACAATTTTGTATACTATGTACTATTCAATTTCAATACATTATTTTTAATATTGAAAGTTTTCCCTCCCATATCTGTCTTCGAATTAGATATGAACTCAGTGTCGTCATTAACTACTTTTTGAAGCATTTACTCGTTAATCAGTCCTAAATATAATAGGCTTGTCCACTGAAATCTAATTAGTCCGTCAGTTCGATTATCAAAAAATATTTGACCCGTTTTTTTCTTTTGTAACGTAAAGCAAAATTGACGAAGATACGACGCTTTTACAATATTCTCAATACGTCACGCCGTTGTATAATTTTTAGCGGGTTGTGACGTCATGAGCCCCTGCTTCCGAGTTTGATGAGTTTTATTTTTGCCAATATTCATTGATTTCCAAATAAAAAAT
This sequence comes from Ceramica pisi, assembly GCA_963859965.1. Classification (NCBI taxonomy): domain Eukaryota; kingdom Metazoa; phylum Arthropoda; class Insecta; order Lepidoptera; family Noctuidae; genus Ceramica; species Ceramica pisi. Next base: position 14,185,776 of record OY982553.1, on the reverse strand, counting down.
ACGTGTCCATTATTTTTCAAAACTCTTATTAGGCTAGATTCCATCATCCACAAATTGCAAAACTATTTAGTCCGTCAAGTTAGAGTATTGAAAAATAATGGACACATATTTTTTGTTTTTGTTAATCAATGAATATTGACAAAGATAAAACTCATCAAAATTCGGGAGTGGGGGCTTGTGACGTCACGACTCGCTAAAAATTATGCGAAGGTGTGACGTATTGAGAATTTTAAAAACGTCGTAACTTCGTCAATTTTGGTTCCCGTAACAAAAGAAAAAACACGGTTCAAATATTTTTTGATAATCTTAACTGACGGACTAATTAGTTTTTTTCAGGACACAAGCCTATTGACGGACTAAATAGATTTGCAATTTATTGATGGTGAAAACTAGCCTATTAGATATCTTAGAGTGGGTAGCTAACACTGGTACCCCAAGCCCGTTTTTCGTCCCCACCCCATGTACCACCATCCCCTTCTATCCACTGGGTACTCATGTCGATTATTCGCTGCCATCGCTTTGGCGTTCGAGAGGGCGCATAATTGCGACAAATTCGCCATTAATTGTATTTATTATAAAATAGTCCTATATTTTTAAACTCTTCCATGCTAACACTGACCAAATATTCTACTTTTATGATGATCTGAACGATCTATAACTGATAAAAAATTTTCGCAGTTGTGCGCCCTTTCAAGTATGAGTGTAGATAGGTTATGGCATACTGTACAATGTACATAGCGCCTGTTGTTAAAATGTTTATTTTTAATATAGTTACTTATGTTAATAAATCAATTTGTTGTTTTATTTCGACGAAATAGTACAGATCGCTGCAAAATAGTTTGCCTCTCTGAAGTTTTGACAACCGCGCAAGTGCAATCGCGTACGACCGCAGTATATTTTTGTATGTTTTACTCGTGGTAGATACACATCAATTAGATGAAAGCACGCCTGTCAATATTTATATGCAAATATGTCGCGCCTAACGGAATAAAACGGTATTCCGTGTGCCTATTGCACAAAGATCTCACACAAAATCAGGCAACAAACACAACCAGCAAGAACAAAACAATAAGAACCAACAAAAACAACCTAATTTAATTAACAGTCAAGGCATGTGGCATGAGCAAGCGACACACAAGTATGCATTGAACGTATACGAGCGACTGAGCGCATGTGCGCGTTACCCGCCCATGCGCTGTCCTATGTTTTTTGCCAAATTGACATCCTGCGCAGTCAACTGCGACGTACTTCAGCCAATTGATACAAACTTGCGTGTTATCCCGCTCAATTTTGTGTGTGCGGCTTTGCTCGAGTTAACATGGAATTATGGACTTTCGGAAAAGCCATTCATCATAAACTGTTCAGCGTTTTAGCCGTTAAAGCGTAAAAGACCGATGAACAATTATAATAAGAACATACTAGAAGAAATGCATACATACGAAGCAAGTCAACAGTGAACACGTCTTAGACGTATTCTCGCGTGCCGTATACTTTTGCAGTGTACCTATTGTGTGAGAATATTCTTATTGTGATTTTGAGTGTGGATTATAATTTGATTTAAAAACAAACGGGTTTTTCTATTGCGCAATAACAACACTTCCCATGGTAGGTATGCCCACTGTAGTTTCAATCAGTGGCATAGCTAGACTCAAAGGGACCCTGTATCAAACATTTTTAGGGGGCCCTTCTATCTAAGGACTGTCATGGCAGGCCACGAAGGAGACGGCGGGACTAGCTTTGCGTCCACACGTCGATACCCTTGTAGTTCAGGGGCCCCGTATCTCTGATGTGGATGTGCGTCCGTAGGAGAATACCCTTCAGCGAATCCCTACACGTGGTCCCCGGGTGGTGCTAAACAGGTGATACTAACCGCCACTCGTGGTCTAGTGGTTATACCACCTGATTCAGACCCAGAGGTTCCGGGTTCGATTCCCAGCGGGGGCAAATTTTTTGCTCGGTTTGGTTGGTGGTAGGACTTGGTCTAAGTCCGCCTGGCAAGCTACCACCATCTTGTCTAAGTCTGTCGCCATAACAACAATGTTAACAGCATTGTTGTGTTCCGGCAGTAGAGGTATGATAGCCAGTTCCTCTGTGTTAGAGAATCCCGGGTAAAGCTCGCTTCCATCTTTTTTTTTTTTTTTTTTTTTACTTGGTATGGGTTTGCTCTTGACTCTAGTCTTGGTCAGAGATGACAGAGACAAAGTCTACGATGGAGCGAGCTTACCCAGAAGTAGCCTGTTCACTCTAACTTTGAAAAGATTAGGGTTGTAAGCATTCGGAAACACAAACGCAGGCAAAGAGTTCCACTCCTTTGCCGTGCGCATTATGAAAGACGCTTGGAAGCGCTTAGTGCGAGTTGGTGGAATAGCAACTAGGTAGGGATGGCAAGTTGCAGTGCGTCTGGATTTCCGATGGTAGAAGGGGGCTGGTGGGATGAGGTCGTGGAGTTCCTGGGCACACTCTCCGAAGTACAATCTGTAGAAGACCGACAAACAGGCAACCTTGCGGCGATGAGCCAAGCTGTGTAGCTTGGTATCCAACAGTTTTACGTCACCAATGAGCCTCTTAGCTCTGCGTTCCACCGAGTCAAGCGCGGCAAGCTGATAATTAGCTGAGCCATCCCAAAGGTGGCTGCAATACTCCATGCAGGATCGGACTTGTGCTTTATAAAGAGTCAAAAGCTGCTCAGGCTTGAAGTATCGCTTCACCCTATTTAGGATGCCCAGCTTTTTGGCTGCAGTTTGGGCTTTGCACTCAATGGTGGCGCCGAAGTTGAGACTGGATGACAGCTCCATGCCTAGGAGCTCGAGCCGATCAGTCACTGGAATAGATGCACCCCGAAAAATAGGAGCGGCCTAATCATCACTTTCCATCAGGTGAGACTTGGGCAAAGCTTCCCAGTTTTGTATAAAAAAAAATGTAAACTAGAAAGATTTGTATACAATCTCTGACATCACAGGATTACAGATCGGGGCATCTTAGTAGTTACACCACTGTTAGGCTGCGTTTCCACCAGAGATGTGCGAGGATGCGTAGCGAGGGATGTGTTTGATAAGAACCAATAGAATCGCTTAATTTACCGAGCCTCGCTCAGCGCAAGCGATTGTATTGGTTCTTAAGAGCGTGTATTCCGTCCACTAGCGCCGCCAATCGTTTTTTATTATTTGTGGTAAATTTAAGACACGTAGATAAAAAACCGCTCTGTAGTGCACTGAAGAAATGTATTTAGTTTTGAGAGTTATGTTTACTTTAGAACATAAATAGTTGCCAAAGTCGATGTTTTGCTAAAAGTGGCCACTTTTAGCAATAATTGCCGTTTTGGCTATTTAGCCATGAGTTATGTATTAAAAATAGCTGTCAAAAAATAATAGATACATTTCTTCAGTTCACTACAGCGCGGTTTTTTATCTACGTGTCTTAAATTTACCACAATTAATAAAAAACGATTGGCGGCGCTAGTGGACGGAATACACACTCTTAACAAACACATCCCTCGCTACGCATCCTTGCACATCTCTGGTGGAAACGCAGCCTTAAAACAGCAACATGCACCTTATTGTTTTTTGTTTTCTCAATTGTGTTGTGTTGTTAAACTGGGGAAAGGGGTAATAAAAGTCAGATTTAGTTTAAAAATAACGTAAGTTTATTACATGTAATGAAATAAAAATATAATATTATAAACTTTTATTCTGTTACATGTATAAATGATTCCGTGCCGCGGGCGGATTGCCCGTCATATTTTGGTAATATATTCAACCTCGATTATAATTATATCCATAAACCAAACAATTGTGACGTGACCGACGCCATCTTGTCAGAGATTAAAAAAAATAAAAATTCCTTTAAATTGAACTTTTTATCACGTCACCATTGTTAATGTAGCGAAGGTTTTTAAATGCGCCATCGTTTATTTTGAGACTTGGCGCCATTTTTTTTTCTTTTTCCTGTTTTGTCACGCCACTCAATGCAGTTATAGAAATTAATCTTTGAACATTTAAAAACCCTCGAAGCTCTTCATAAGTATTATAAGCTACACATCGACACCACAGCAACTTTAATGTAACTGTATGATTCATACCGGTAAAAGCCGGGTGGACAAATAAAAATTCCAGAAAAATCCTGTCAACCCAACTTTTCAAGAAGTACAACTAAGAAATTTTAACTTGTTATTTCCTTATTACCAAAAATATAATATATTATTATGGCTGAGTTTTCAAAGATACGATAAATGTCTATCATTAATAATAAATTTTCGTGTTGTTTTAAACTCTATAATTATTATAGCCTAAGGACTTATGATTAAGACGATTGCAACACTTACAGTTCGCAATGTGTCAAACATTACGGGCCCTGTACACAATGACCGATGCTCGCGCATTAGGACGACCATAGACAACTAACTACATTTTTATGAAAGTCTTGTATACCGACCATAGACTGGAAAAATGGATGTCACGGACAGTCGCAGGCCATTATGTACGAGTACCTTTAGAGATCTGTATTTTGATTTTATCTTTTGAAATGTTCTTTTTGATTCGCGTGCAAGAAACTCACTGATATGTATGCTAATATCAAAGGAATTTGCAGCAGCAAAATAATGTCATGTTATAAAATTGATTGTTTAGTTAAGGCGGTACAGTCAGCCAGATAAAACTCGGACATTCATGCAGAAATACAAAACTTTAAGTCTTATTAATATTATTTCAGAAACATACATTTCGTAAGTCGACAGACTCGATACCTTTTGTTCACAAAGGAAGCGCACAAGCGTGTTTTCTAATATTCATAACAGTATCATTCTACATTAAATAATACGGTTTACATTTAAACAAAAAGAACATCACAAAATGTGCTAAAATACCAACATTTGGCAGGATTAGCGCTTGTCATTGATTCTAAAAGCCAAAGTACACGTTATTTGAAAAACTACCTTGAAAGTATCCACTGATACACATTTATTTATAGACATGTTTTTTGTTCAGGCTTATTAGTATTTGAACTCCAAAAATATTGCATGTTACACAGTATTTCATGCAAACATAGAAGTTCAAAATTTTTCAAAAAAGAGTTGAGACAAAAGAGAAGCGACTGTTTGTGAGAAAAAGAAATAAAATGTCACCTAACTGTACTTAATAATTACTGCTATTGCGGTATTGCTGTTCTGTAAAAATCTCTCCGTCAAATCATAGAGTTGAATATGAAGTGACCTGTCAATTTCCTCCAAGGTGTGACAGTTCACTTCAAGCTCTCAACGTGAGATGTTTACAGAATAGAACGGCTGATCATCAGCTCGAATAATTTCGACCTGTACATAACAGTTATGCCGCTAAATGCCGCGAGTCGTAGATATGTCACCGGAAAATAGCAAACTCGGTAAAATTGTAAAAGATCGCGTAAAATTATAAACTTTTTTTTTTCTAGTTAAGACACGGATATTTAGGGAATTTAGATGGGATTTATTTTAAAAATTACGATTTTTTCATAATAATATATCGAGAGTTATAATCTAATCAAAATTAATTTAAATCTTACGGAGTCTGCCATATAAATAATAATACAGATTAGTAAGTAAAAGAGAATACGGATTATTTTTATAATACAGACATTTTTTCAATACGATATTACAGTAGAAGATGCAATTCACGAAGTGTGTTAAATTAAATTGCAATGCGACTTTATTCTTTTTAGATAAATATTTTTTTATGTCAATGTCATAAGCCAACAGCGATACATTTTTCAAATAACTAGTACTCAGGCAACGTGGCCAACTTTATGAGCAAAATGCTATTTATTTGGTAAAACGAAGATTGCCTTTGTAATCAACAAACTGCTTATAAACACCGCCACGACTTTTGTTGTGTTGAAAAGTCGCTTTGTGATGAATTTATACAAAAATAAGTCCTTTAGAGTTAGGAAAACAGCTGAATTGCGAACCTCCTTGTTTAAAGTCGGTTAAGAATAAATAGTTATATAGAGACTATTTCACGGATACACACACAGCTCATATATATGACCGAGGAACGCGGGGCGACATAATTACTTAAAGAATATTGAAAAAAAAATATTATTTTAATATCATCGTCGTAAAAAGTTGCATTGTTTGCTGGAAACCATTATGAGTATTTATTGGTTATTTTTTCACCCCGCTTTCATGATACAATGCCAGGTATGTAACCGCAAAATATTCTTCACAATACATTCATTTTTTAAGTTATAATGGTCAATATTGTCAAATAATGCCCCCTTACCAGCAGTGTATTGCATTGCAACAATAAAAAAAAAATCACTTACAATTTATCAAATTCATTATTATTAAATGACAATTACTAATGTTGGCAATGTTAGCTTAATATTAAAATATCGAATAAAATCAAAATCCGATTTAAAAAAAGACCTAACCGGCGGTGTTCAAAGCATGAAAATAATGATTGTGCTAAGAAAAAAATTTAGCAACAAACAAATCTAAAATAGTCAAACAGCAATTAGACTAAGTACAGTTTTCTTTTATTTAAATATATATATTTCTCAACCTCTTTTTGACGAATTGACTTTAAATTTTTCTCTCACTCAAATGAAGGGAAGAAATGAAAAATCACAGTTCTGTTACTAATAATTCGCGCCAATTCTTTCAACAGGTAACACTGGCGAGAGCATAGACAATCTATATAAGTGTTGCCAACAACGAAAAATATGGGTTGGGTGGAAATTAATCAGCTGTGATATAAATTCATAAAAAAATTTAAACCTTTGAAGTAGACTGAGCCATTATTACTCGTAGAATATAACAACTTTACTTTTTGAGACAGATTTTCTTAATTCTTTTTAAAATAGTGGATTTTTTAGAGAGATGAAATAAATGATGAATATTATTGAAAGAAATAGAAGAAGTAAAAAGAGATCTTAACTTCGAATGCTAAATGTCTTTATTTAAAGTACAGCTGCTCACTCTAACAATTAAAAAGAAAATACATTATAATCTTTATTCATAAGTAGTACCTATGTAAACTAGCTGATAATTCCGCCCAACCCAACCGCCATATAAGAGGGAGATCGACATTACACAATGACACATTGTATCGAATACAACTAAAATCATATTAATAAAAAAAATTAAATACCTATGAGATATAGTGATGACTTTAGTCCGACGACTCGGGCTCATATTAAGTTGGATTTAAACTATGGGACAGATAGGATATTTACAAAATGCTATCTCGCTCACTCACACCGTGTGTTGCCAGTCGATAAAACTCTCCAAATAAAGAGGTTATGTTAGACTATCGTACATAGTATTATTTTTTCGAAATTTATTTTTAAGAGTATAGCGTACGTCTTTAAAGTTAAAATCTAATATTTAAATGTTCGTTACATTGAGATGCGTATTGGTACACTAGTAATGTTGCAAGTGTTTTTAGTTCTATTATTATTTTATTTATTGTATTAATCTTTGTTATTCATATTAGTGATGTATTTAGGATATCATCAAGCATGAAGTGTTCAGTTTTAAGCATCATTTTCTATGTCAGACCAAAATACCTATTCAAAGTGTTCTAAAACAACTTGCAACATTAAAAACGCAAAAAATACGCAGCAACATTCCTACGCGAAGAACTGACTGACCTGACTGAAGATATTTATTTGCCCCCTTAACAGAGCCCGCTTAAGTATTCTTCAATGGATGGCAATAAAATTGAGGTCCCGGTCAGTCAGTACCCTACTTTCTAGACGCAACTAGGGCCAATATCAACCATAATAGAATACAACAGACATTAATAACTTCTAAAGCGATAAATCTATTTAAACTTGCTTTCTTTTCCATCTCCACCGTATTACCCCTAGTTACGCCCACCCATCATTTTCCAAGCCTACCTCCTACATTTTACAATGAATTCGTGAACACTTTTTTCCTCTAACTTTCCCGCTAATCTTAAGCATAGACACATTTAAGAGAAGCCAAACATTCCTAGAAACCGTAACAATTTCCAACACACCGAACGACTAAAAGTTAATTTTACTTTTTTATAATATTTTACGATCATCATGCATAATATACTTTTTTATTTTAAATATATAATTTAAAGCGTATTCTGTTCGCCGCCTTGGGAGTATCTGAGCATTCTTTTTTTTTACTTCTAAATTGGCAAAAGTTCGTGGTCCATTGAAATAGATATTTTTACTTTTTAACATTTGAACGGTGGCAGCGAACGTCTGTATGAGTACAGATAACTGGCTTTGGTTGGTGTTAGTCTTGTCTGTGGTCTAATGTAATGTAGACTTGAGTTTATCTATTGTTCGAAAATTAAACTTGCTTGTTTGTTCAGGATAACGAACGCCACGATTATCGCACCAATTGCAACAAAGTTTGGACAACTGTGTCGAACCTTATTGGTTAACCAGTGCGTATACATTATTCTGGGAAAAACACGTGACTTCAACAACACAGTAGGTACTTATTCAAACTACAACCTTCAATGAGAATGATCTAATATATACAATACATGTATAATTCAACATTTAACATTGTGTATTCAGTACTAAGAAATGTATAAGACTAGTTAAGTACTTTCAAATATTAATCGTAGCAGTGATTTAAGTTGTTTATTACACCTATTCTGTAAACATCTCACTGACAAAACGCAGAGTATGCATGAAGTGGACTGTCATTCCTCTGTCATAGATTGACAGCGAATTTCTTATTCAGTTCACCTATTCTCACCCACGATGAGATTTTTACAGAATAGAACTACTGATTGTTCGTTTTTATCAGTAATAGCATGATTTTGTATTGAAAGATTGGTGGTATAAGGCAAAGCTTTTAACATCGTCAAAAAGAAAATACATTGGCTTACCAATGGCTTGCCATTGGCGGCTACTGGCCAATGTATTTTTTTTTCTCTTGTTTTTCGCATCAGTTTAACGAGTCTATGAAATGTAGCAAAGCACGAAACTTCTTTGATTGAGAACGTCATCAGAATAAGTTCTATAGATATAAGAGTGCAAGGCTTAGGTATTTATTAGAAATTATTTCCAATATCATTTCTCGCACCTAGTACACCGGAAATCTATAAATATCGTTATAATAGCAACACCGACAACTGTCAAAGACAAGACCGAGAACTGTCAAAATCACAGTGCTGCCAAATTGAAAAAAAAAAGACATTAGACCACAAACAAAACTTTTTTTAAACACACAAGGCAGTGACGAGTGAGCAAGTTTTACTTATCTGTGGTAACTTATGTTATAACTCCATGTCTTGCGCTTCGTCGTCACTGAATTCGCTCATGGAGGATTCCGTGTCGCTGTTGTTGTTGGCATTGCCGTTGGAAGGCTTGGAGCCCGAGGAGGCCGGCGCTGCGCCCCCCATGCCGGTGATCGCGTCCTTTTCTAGGAGGGCTTCTTCGGTAGCGAATCTCCGGACGTAATCTGGAAATGGAAGATTGAGAGTTACATTTTGGATCTTTGTTTTTTCTTTAAAAGGCGCCTGGACTGTCGGAGAAAGTACCAGTGTGGGTATTTTGAGTCTGAAATTTTACCTAACTAAAACCATCCCGGTGATCACCGTCAGCATGGAAAGGGTCCCGTGACCTCTTAGCCTATGCGCGCACTGGTGACGTTTGTCACCGTGACAGTACATTTCTCTCTTTCGCAATTGTGAAGTGTACCAGAGAGATTTATACTGTCACGGAAACAAAAGTCACCAGTGCGCGCTTAGCCTTAAAATACCACCCTCTGTACAATGCCTATTAAGGGCTACACATCCCTGGGGAAACCGAAAGCGAATCTTACGTGTCTGAGCGCGTGATCACTGAGCCACAATCTTTCCTGTGTTCACTTGGTTGGTGGACGGGGATTATTTTGACTTTAACATTTTCATTGCTTTAACATCAACCTATTTTCCCCGAAGGGTTGAGCACAGATGTAGCTATAGTACACCCACAATTTTCCAGTTATATTTAATTCCCATATAACGCGGGAGAGAATCTCTTGCCACCTTGTTTTAATTCTCACTGGGTCCCTTAAAAATACTTTTTTACAAAAATACAACCGACTTCATAAACACAAAACACTGCAAAGTGTAAATTGATTTTAGGTAGGAGAAGAGACTTTGAGGAGAAAGGAGGAGGTTCTCAATTCGTCGGAATCTCATATAAAAACCAAAAAAAAAACAACCAAGAACACCGACTTCCGAAATTATATGAGGTTCCGACGTCGTTTTTGAAGTCGGTTAAAAGCCGTGTTCAGTAACCAAGATCAACAGTACAGTGCAATCCTGGCAGTTGGCACCGACAGTCCTACGCACGTCAACTGATATATTACAACAGTTGGCCGTCCTCCATGTTTTGACGTGCAGTCAATGAGCCAGATTTACGTATTTGTTACGAGTCACTTTTACTACAGCTGTGGGATCAGCTGATTTGGTTAGCAGTGGGGAGCATTTTAACCTTTTTTTATATTTTTATTGAGGACTGGGCTTGCTCTTGACTGCGATAGAGCGAGCGTGCCCAGAAGATGTCTGCCATTTTTGCTTTGAAGGCAGACGGGTTGTTTGTGGAAGGAAACACAGATGTTAGCAAGATGAGGAGAGGAGCTTCTGTTTTGCGGATACAGACCAAAAAGTGTAACTTGCTCTGAATCTCTTGCTCTTGATACTCTCTTGTGGGATCGGTGGGGTCGTACTACAGGTATGCGCCCGACTCACTTCTCTTTAATGGGAATATCGCATTGTACTGGAATCGGTTCATCACCCATAACTGACAGGACTATTAAGAGTGTGTATTCCGTCCACTAGCGCCGCCAATCGTTTTTTATTAATTGTGGTAAATTTAAGACACGTAGATAAAAAACCGCTCTGTAGTGCACTAAAGCAATGTATCTATTATTTTTTGACAGCTATTTTTAATACATAACTCATGGCTAAATAGCCAAAACGGCAATTATTGCTAAAAGTGGCCACTTTAGTTACTAAAGTACAAAACATAACTCTCAAAACATAATAAATACATTTCTTTAGTGCACTACAGAGCGGTTTTTTATCTACGTGTCTTAAATTTATCACAAATAATAAAAAACGATTGGCGGCGCTAGTGGACGGAATACACGCTCTTAATATGCATGAAATCTGTCTGGATGTCGCGGCTGTTTAATTAGATAACACGACACGACGCCACAAAAGCGCTCGAAACACTGAATACATACTAAGTTGCGCAACTGAATTTCGGCCGCATATTTTCGGCACTTTTGGTGTGTCATATCAGTCGAATAATAATTTCGGCCGCATATTTTCGGTACTTTTGGTGTGTCATATCAGCCGAATACTAATTTCGGCCGCATATTTTCGGCACTTTTGGTGTGTCATATCAGCCGAATACTAATTTCGGCCGTATATTTTCGGCACTTTTGGTGTGTCATATCAGCCGAATACAAATTTTCGGATCGCATTCGCATCTCAATCGCAAACTGTCAAAAATTTATGAAAATTAATGCTTTTTTGACAGTTGGATATTGACATGCGAATGCGAGAGTTGTTTTAAAAGTATTGGCCCTCTGATGTCTATTTTTTTTCCAAAAAGATCAAGTTCAGTTGAACCTAGTTTTGTGTTTGTAGTTCTTTTTATCAAGCTTCTTTGGTTTAGACTAAAGGACGTGTCAAAGAAATAGACACATACATACTCTTGAAAAACATTGGGACAGTCTGGTAAAGATGTATCCCGTATCCGATCAAGAAAAATGTACTAAATATCAAGTCCATTTTGGTAGATTTTCGCTATTACCGCTTCATTGCAGAGGCTGACAAATGGTCAGTTATAAATAAAGCCCATTAATTCATACACTTCAGACATGTTTAATGTTTATAGCTAACACGTGGCACTGTGGGGGTTTTCCTAGCCTATTCTATGTACAAAACAAAAAGCTTTATATTTTGAAACAGCAAAATTAAGACGTAAATGCAGTGAATTTTGTGTGCGTGTTGTGTTTTTGTTTGTTTTGTTGAGGATTCGTGGCTTAATAATAACAGCCGCAGGTCCATCTTCAAGGTTAAGCAACGCTTGCCGACGTTGGTCTGTGGATAACATTAAACAACACCAGATAATTAACACCAGAGAAAACTGGCTGTGACAGACGGACACACAGACAGACACCCGAGTGATCCTATAAGGGTTCCGTTTTTTGTTCGGGACCCTAAAAAGTGTACGCTCGTTGCGGCACTTGGCGTGGGTGATGTTTTTTTTATGTATATTTTTTTTTTTATATTTGAGTTGATCTCTAAACAAAAATTGGTTACTTGGGACTCGCACAGGACATCAACATCAACATCTTCTGCCTAGCCTTTTACCTACTACATTGGGGTCCTCCACAACCCATTAACTGGGTAACACGGTACTAGTTGGCATGACCGGTGTCGCGCAGGACAAACAACGAAACGATATTGAGTGATTTTGTGCGATACCGCCGCTTCTTTCTGCGAGGAGCTGATGCATGGAAAGGTCTTCCACGTTCCACGCTTTAGCTGTGATTTAAGAGAGGCCTACAGCCTTTTTTTTAGGTATATGTGAAATCATCAAATGACTTCTCCCGCTTTGGGCGGAGCGTGAGGGAGTGTCAGACTTTTACTGACTAAAACCCATCCATGTTCCTTCATTGCCCTTTGTGTTCCGGAGCCGCGGTATCTCTTTCGAATAGTCCGCAACTCCGGCAGGAGAGGCCAATAGCCTTAATTAATGAAATAATTGTTACCTGAAACTTTCTTCTTGTACTCCTCAGGTTTGTGCAGGTACATGGCGGCGGCGTCGCCGTTCAGCGGGTCGATGGGGTTGGGGTAGGTCAGCAGCTGTGGCAGGAACGACTCGAATATGTTCGACAGGTCTGGAACACAATTATATGGCGTTAGTATATGCTCTCCTGCTTCTGGGATTGATTGATGAAATTAAATTTTTTGCCTACCTAAGTAGGCAAAAAATTTAATTTCCGTGAATTTCCTTGTTCAAATTAGTCTAAATCCCATTATTATCCTATAGTTTTTGCTTTAAACCGTCATTCAAAAATAGTCATTTATCATCATCATCTGCCTAGCCTTTTCCCAACTACATTGGGGTCGGCTTCCAGTCAATCCGGATTCAGCTGAATACCAGTGTTTACCCATTAACTGGGTAACACGGTACTTCTTGGTAAGACTGGAGTCAGATTTACTGGCTTCTGACAATCCGTAACGATTGTCAAAGATCTACAAATGACAGCCGGGATCAACGTGCTTTCCGAGACACGAAGGAAACTCGGTAAGTTAAGATGGTCACCCATCCACAGACCAATCTTCTAAAAAGGTTGTCTAGAGAGCTTATTTTGGTCGGAAGGTGAAAACTAAAAAAAAAAACTTGCAATGTTCGATAACTTTTAAACAACTTAAGTTAGTTAGTTTTAAACAGGTCATAATCGCTGCAAATTAGCTCTTTAACATGTAATTTGAACGATTGCACGCAATTTATCAATCATCATATATTTATAGTGCTTCCTCATCTTATCTGTAGAATGCTCTCTGGATTCCAATGTCTGTTTTTTCTTATTATTAAATGCTATAAATATAAAACAATTGTTAAACCACAGTGCTGTGGTTTAGTTGTATGCGTTTTGCGGTCGATTTGATATTGAAACGTAACTTCGTCTGATAAATGCAGAATCAAGTTTTTTACCCATATTTGCAAAATAAAGTTATCTTTATCTTTACCGACAGAGGTGTTTAAAGACTAAGGGCGTATTTCATCAATGAACGCAATTTGCTTGATCGCGTTCAGTTTACGAGCCGTCAGAGTCATTATTTTTTGTGAAAAATTGATGCTGACAACTCTTGAACACAGTTTAGATATATTGATCGCTATCAATTTCATCGCTTTCAATTTTTGGTGGCCTTAACACTAGATTAGCAGTTGATGTAGAAATAAATGGGTAGGTTTATTCAATTCCGCCAAGTTCATCAGCCTACAAGACGCACGGCGATGCGCCACCGTACATGGTGGAAATCGAGCATCCTACCCGTAAGAGCAAAACGTTTTGGGAATACTTTAATCGTGCGTACAGCTAAGGAGTGGAATTTATTTATTTTGATGTAATGGTCGCTCTCACGGCTCAGACGAATCTATTGACACCACTCGCATAAAATACGCTCTAGGGCGTGCCAAAGAAACCACAACCCCCACTCGAAAAACATAACCCTCCTTTTTCGCAGTCGGGTAAAAAGCCAAAGGGGCTCAGCGACGATGCCTATCCTCTGGCTTGTAATTCTGTAACGACTTCGGCCCATCGGTCCTGATGCATTCTATGAATATAACCCGCCCAATTGTACTTCAGTCTGACGTCAAATTAATATATTTATTCATTTTTACTTACCTACTATTTTATATTTTTAAACATTTCTTTAAAAACCAAGTAAAAAAAAAAAACATTTGAAAAGATAAAAAGTAGTAATCCGCCGGTGTCGGGAGCAGGGTCCAAGCTACCGGTGGTTAGGGCTCCAAGTTAATATTATTATGAATCAATCAATCAAAGCATTTATTTCAATAAAACCATTTACAGGCACAGACATTTGCACGTTCCAAAGCGTAATCTCTATGGAGAAGAATGTGCAAGAAACTCCACGGGGGCTCTTTTAAAAAATAATAAAATGTTACAGAGTTTTGTTAACATCGGGTTGAAATTATACATACATGTGAGAACGATGTTAAAGACAAGCAGGATAAAAACATCCGGAATAAAAAAAGAACAATTAAAATAAACCATGACAGCTGAGAAATGACCAGTCCCAACAGACGGCGCCCGTTCACGAACATGACGCATGCGCCAGCACCATTCGCAATTTTTATGAAATCAATAAATCAAAATTGAATCAATCAAACTCACCATAAAGTGCAGTCCAGGCCTGATTGATGACGTCAAGACACACGGTGCCGGAGACTTCGTCGATGTTCGGATGGTAGACCTTGTTCATGAAGCCGATGGACGGGGACTTGAAAGGGTAGTGGTCTGGCAGATGCACGCGGACTCGCCATACGCCGCCCTCGTATGGAGCTGGAATTTTAGGAGGGTGGTTTGAATATAGAGAGTTGAATCAATCATTGTAGTGGTTTGGTTTTAGTCAGGAATTTATGCGTTGAATCAATCAGATACTTTACAGGGTTCTCATGAATATTGGTTGGTTTGAATTAAGCATGGACACAAATATTTCTAGTAGTGCGTTGAACTAGTAATTTTTTTTACTGTAGTCTGGAGATAGTTTTAGAATCAAGTAATTGAATCAATCAGACCACTTGTGATTGTATTGTATTGTATGTATGTTATTGATTGACAGTGACAATAATAACTTTAAGAACTGAATTCCCACCTGTGACAAGCAATAAATAAATCTGAATATGAATCTTTCTTTGGAACATAATTTTAATTCAAATAAATATCAATACTTACTGCCAGGAGGTCCGAAGAATTTCACGCAGAACTCATTGAGTCCTCCCAATATCGTCACCTCGTGTTTACTTTCAATACTGTTTATATAATGTTAAGGAAATATTGTGGTAAAATAAAAATAAATATAATATAATACTTATAATATCCTTGGACATTTCACACAAGCAACGCCATATAGTCCCAAGCTAAGCAACCTAATGCTTGTGTTAAGGTAACGAGATGGCTGATAAACTACTTATATACATTTTTTTTTTTGTAAATACCTACACATAGTTAATAATAATAAATCTAGAAGTCCTAGTAAGATTCCTATTGGAATTTAAACTTATTTTATTAATGCGAAAGTGTCTGTCTATTAGAGTGCTAATTCTACTATTTTTAAAGCAACGTTCGCATTGGCATGTCAGTCGCAATCTCTGAAATGTATGGAAATTTAATAGAATAGAATACTCTTTATTATGTATACCATATAAGTTACAGAAAAAATAGACGAAGAAAACATTACATAGGGTGACACATTGGGCGGCCTTATCGCTAAGAGCGATCTTTTAAAGACAACCTTTGGATGGATTTTAAAGAGAAAGGAAATACAGTACTGTTGGTAGTATTAGGTGTACGCTTTATATGAATAAATACGTAATAGATAAATAATTATAATTATGAAACAAAAAGCATGAACCCAAGTAAAACGATCAGAAAGGTAGTGATGTTTGACCATTGTTTTAAAAGTGGACAAAGATTGAGCACGTCTTACTGACACGGGCAATGCATTACATAGCCGCACCGCTTGAACGGTAAAAGATTTGTCGTAGAAGCTGGTGGAATGCATCGTCATCTCTAATCCCAAGTTTTCCGATGACCTCGATGTTTTCTGATGATATCTATTATGTGTTTCATGAAGGAACTTAAGGTGAATGCTCCAACCAGCCCGCGAAATTCAAATTTGCGTTTTTTGCAATTTGCAGGCCAGTGCTAGGTTGTATGTCGATTAAAATATTTTTCGCGTCTGTAAGACTTATGTAGTTACAGAATTATAGTCATCAAAATTACCAATACGACCCTCCAAGTTCATACAACTCCATTGAATGACTTTTTCACGAAATAACATTCAATCGAGTTCTATAAACTTAGAAGGTTATATTGATGATTCAAATGGTTATAAACCTTCAGATAAATGCTCTTTACGATCGCGAACCGTATTTTGTTCAACATACAGCTTCACACTGACCGGCAAATTGCAAAAAACATGAAAATATTTGAATTTCGCGGGCTACCCTGGAGCTTCCACCTTAAAACGTTCTTTAAGGTAGGAGGGGTTGCAGGATTGAACAGAAAGGCTTTTTTGACAGATTGCGACTGAGATGTTAATGGGAACGTTGTATAACCATTTGGTTCTGAAAAGTAATAAAATGTAAGTTAAAAGTAATAAAATGTTAAGGATCTAATTTAAGGGTTGTCTGAGGGCCGAAAAGAGACACTCGAAAAGCTTACTCTATTCTTAAATTAATTTTTAAAAGCCCAAAGTTCAGTAGCACAGACTAACCTTTGTATATTTATAAAGGGACAATATACTAATAATGACACTCCAGATGGTAGAAAGGTTACAGGTATAACTGCAACCCCACCCAGTGGGGTGGTATCATTTATTTATAGCATTCTTCCAGCGAAATGCCATTTGCATGGTCGTTAGTTAAGTGTGTTTTCCGGAATGAGCACGCAATGGTCACTGAGTGGTATGAAAATCACCCAAGAAGGGTAAGTATTTGTTTGTAAAACTTAAAATATGTACATTTAATCGCTGTCAAACCCGGTAACTGGATTTCAATTCAAGACAAGCGGGTTTCAACCGATTATTGCGTTTCGGTTAAATCCATCCTAATACAGAGTGACGTATGAATGAATACGGGATTTTTCCAGACAGAAGGGCGGTGATAATATCAGATGGATATAGAGACAATTGAATGTATAATTTACTTGTTTTCCCTGGTGATTAATATTACGTGTCCGTAATTAGTGATTTGTGTATGACAATATCTTTTTCTTTTAAGACATACCTTTTGGGTATGTTACAGTGACATATGTTGCAATAATAATTTTAACTGAATTTACACCTGTGACAAGCAATAAATAAATCTGAACCTGCACTTTTACCGTTACAATAACTCCGAAATAATTACCACTCACTAAGTATCGCTTTATGAAGAACAACAATTCAGTATGTTCGCAACAACACACTTGGATTGTTGTTCTTCATCCAGCATTTAGTATCTTCACTACATAGTATAAAACAAAGTCGCTTTCTCTGTCCCTGTATCCCTATGTATGCTTAAATCTTTAAAACTAGGTACGGAACAGATTTTGATGCGGTTTTTTTTAATAGAGTGATTGAAGAGGAAGGTTTATATGTAAAATAACATCACTGTTTTTCTGTAGTGTATTTAGTATCAGCATTGCACCCGCGTAACTACTAGCACACTAGTTAAGATAGCACACTCCTTTTCCCACGACGAAAAAAAATAGACATACAACAGCTACAATCTGCCACGAACCACAATCCTAACATCCTTGGGCTAAGGCCACGCTAATACGTGACCCTTTAATTAATTCATATCATAAGGAATACCGGACAGTACCGTTCAACTAACTCGCATACTAGGTCACGATATCCACGAGGAGCTAGCATAGCAAACGTTATCTTATCACGGTTATCGCCACTTCCTTTTTGTGTTAATATCTGTGTGAACAGGCGTAACTTTTTATTTTAGAAACGACTACTTTTTATAAGTTTGTTAACCACATTGCTATCCCGGAAATATTTTGATCTAGTCTCACTATGGGCCTCATCAGAAGGCAAGGAAGGAAGGCAAGTTCATAAAACTCGATTGAATTACTTTTTCACGAAATAACATTTAATCCAATGACGTATTATAATAGACACGTCATAAACCAACATCGCGGCGCTTAAAAACGGCAAAAATACTAGATAGCTACTAATTCGCATGAAGAAAGGGAAAGAAAATATGTCACCGTACGGCGGGATGCCTGTTGCTCGAGGGAGATAAATATACATCATCAGTTACGTCACAGGATAAGTAATTGTCAAATTGACATCAAAACAAACGTAGTGTCGCGCGACAGGTTGGTGCGTAACTAAGCGCGATGTGGCCAATTGGCTTCATTTCATGTTGTCATTTTAGAGTGCGGACAACGTATCTATAGTTTTATATATCATTGATTTAATCGAGTTCTATGAACTTAGAGGGTTATATTGATGATTCAAATGGTTATAATCCTTTAGATAGACGCTCTTTACGATCGCGAACCGTATTTTGTTCAACATACAGCTTCACACTGACCGGCAAATTGCAAAAAACATAAAAATATTTGAATTTCGCGGGCTACCCTGGAGCTTCCACCTTATAGTAACCCAAAGGGCAATGGGAGGACATTGCTTGGAGTTTCCTCGCGTGATCGAATGATAATATCCTCAAGAGAACGAAGTACACGAACGAAGTACCACTTAGCCCGAAGAATCGCCAAACTTAAGTGGCGGTGGGCAGGGCACATTACTCGCAAAACAGATGGTTGATGGAGCAGAGAAGTTCTGTACTCGCAAGACGCAGCGGTAGGGTGGCGGGTAGCTGATGGATGCGAGACACACTGGAACGATTGTGGCGTCTTTCGGCTGATAACATGATGATGATGCGAGTCCAAGGATTGGAAGAAGTATTGGTTGCCCTGCAACGAGACGGGCAGACAATATTGTTGCCTGGAGACCACACAAACGCGGGCCCCGCATTGGATACCCTGCCCTACACTTCGCGGTGTGTGCGATTTAATTCCACCTAGCTCCAAAATCTGTGTTTCCATTAGCTACAACCTGGAAGTCTTTAAGTCAAGAGTGCAGAGGTTTCTTCTAGCAACGCGTGCATCATCGCTTTCCATCAAGTGAGATTGTGGTGAAACGCGAACCAATCAATGATGCACAAAAAACTTTTATCTACAGGCGACGATCAAAATTTTCTAAACTAAATCGATCAGTTACCTACATAAGAACATACCAATGGTAAAATCGTTACAAATAAGTAGTTGCTTTGTACTCCATGTGTTATCTATCACTGCTATTCTGTGTGTACATAAATAATAAAACAAATAAACAAATTGATATCCATGGAAAACTCCATATTTATATAGGCGACTACGATACGCAATGACTTAGCAAAACAGTAATGTGTGTGGTTATTCTGATAGTGTAGTATCTTTACGTATTTTTACCAAATATTATCACTGAAAGATAATGACAAGTCTACGTAGAGATAGGACTAGCTAGAGTAACGCTCAGTCATAATACTACAATGTTTAGTGAGACTGCCACAATCTCTGCTGATAAGATAAGATAAGAACAAAACAAGCCTGTTGAAGATGGACACCGCTAAGGGACTTTCTTTAGAGGACAGTTATCTCTTGTTGAGACAGAGCATCAGAGGGTAACTATGCAATAATGTGGTGGAAAGATTTGGCTGGCAGGAAGGTGGCAGCGAAATTGAGAGTACAGGGAATGAATCCCTTAAACATCATCATCACCTATCTTTTGAACCATGATAGAAGATGTTATGTATGAGTTATATACATGCAATATAAAATATGTAGTCTTTTTAACCCAAAGGTTGACTGGTAGAGAATGCATTGTTGCATTAAGTCCGCCCATGTAACACTATTGTGCATAAAGTTTTAATAAATAAATAATAAATAAATGCAATGTTTACTATTCGGTAGCTTATACAATGAAGAATAACCAAAAGTAATAAAAAGGTAGGTTACCGGGGCGTCTTTTTGAGAAATTTTACGATTACTGTAAAAAATTATGAAAAGAAAACAGCTTGCTAAAAAAACAACTTCATTTTCAATTGAGGGTAGGTTATTAACAGTATTTTCAGTTTGGCTAATTACCTACTTCCGATCATTATGGAGTTTGTTTCATTGCAATAGATAATTCAGTTGAAAAGTTTCCAGTTTTGTTTGCACTGGGGTCTCAGTTTTGAACAAACTTTTTTAAAAATCCATAAAAAAAATGTTTTTTAATACGTTTTCCGTCGATGATATAGTTTCCTTCATTTTCGTATACAGTGCACATTATAATGACTCACACTGTATACATTTTTTTTTTTTTTTTTATGCAAAACGGGGAAACTCTTTGCCCAAATCTCACCTGATGGAAAGTGATGATTAGGCCGAAGATGGAAGCGAGTTTCACCCGGAATCCTCTTACACAGAGGAACTGGCTATCATACCTCTAACTGCCGGAACACAACAATGCTTTTAGCATTGTTGTTATGGCGACAGACTTAGACATGATGGTGGTAGCTTGCCAGGCGGACTTAGAACAAGTCCTACCACCAACCAAACCGAGCAAAAAATTTGCCCCCGCTGGGAATCGAACCCGGGACCTCTGGGTCTGAATCAGGTGGTTTAACCACTAGACCACGGAGGCGGTTAGTGTCACCTGTTTAGCACCACCCGGGGACCACGTGTAGGGATTCGCTGAAGTGTATTCTCCTACGGACGCGGGTGACTCGGCCCCCAAAAACTAGCCCGTGTATTACACAAATGCCACTTGTTGAATCCGAATACCTTTACTTTGATCCTGAAGTTATAACTTTATTTGACACCTAGCAACAGGTCAAACAAGCAACAAGTGCGAAAACAATGACTCTGCAATCATCAGAACTCATTCATCGTTTTGAAAGTTGGAACTCCGTCAAATGAATCAGAACCGGCCGAAAAAATTTTCACAACAATAAAATGAGTAATAACAACCTACTGATACAAAATTGTTAAACGTTGAAATATTAGACCACGATTTGTCATAGCAAATTTAAAATTAGCTCTCGTATCCTCATTGTATTTCCTAAAACTATATAATTGACTGACTGGTTGACTGGTAGAGAATGCCTTGTTGCATTAAGTCCGCCCATGTACCTCTATTGTGCATAAAGTCTAAATAAATAAATAAATAAATAAATTATGATTCAGGGATCACCAACTATGTTTTATTCAAATCTTTTAGGGTTCCCGAATTCATTCTTAGTATATTTTTATCCATATTAATATTATAAAGCTGAAGAGTTTGTTTCTGATCCGATTTGAAAAATTCTTTTACTTCTAGAAGATACTCCATTTATCGAGGAAGGCTATAAGCTATACATCATCACGCTAAGACAAAAAGGAGCGGAGCATTAAAAGAAAATGTGACGCAGACGAAGTTGCGCGGCTAGTTAATATTGTAAAGCTGAAGAGTTTATTTGTTTGCTTGAACGCGCTAATCTCAGGAAGTACTGGTCCGATTTGAAACATTCTTTCAGTGTTAGATAGTCCATTTTTCGAGGAAAGCTATAGGCTATACTATATCATCACGCTAAGACCAATAGGAGCGGAGCACTAATGAAAAATATGACACAGACGACGTTGCACGGGTCATCAGCTAGTTAATATTATAAATTTACTAGCTGACCCGCGCAACTTCGTCTGCGTCACATAATTCATGAACAATATTGCCAAAAAAAAAAAAATTTGGGGTGGACTACCCCTAACATTTAGGGGGATGAAAAATAGATGTTGGCCGATTCTCATAGATACCGGATAAGCACAAAAAATTTCATCAAAATCGGTCAAGCCGTTTCGGAGGAGTATGGCAACGAAAACTGTGACACGAGAATTTAATATATTATATAGTTTCGTTTGGTTGAACGCGTTAATCTCGGGATCGAATCATCAGGTTCGAATTTTGAAAAAATATTTTAGTGTTGGATTTATCGAGGAAGGCTATAGGCCAGGGATGGTCAACCGGTCGATCGCGATCGACGAGGCTATTAGTCATGTCGATCGCAGCAAGACAAAAAATATATAAATAGGTACGAATAACAGACTGCAAAACTATGTACTACATAGTTGTATACTGAACTTCAACTGTTTTTTTTTTTTATGGATTGGAAATCATCAAATGACTCCTCCCACTTTGGGCGAAGCAGAAAGGAGTGTCAGACTCTTACTGACTAAAACCCACCCGTGTTCCTCCTAGTACATTCCAGGGCCGCAGTGACTCTTTCGAACAAATTCCGCTACCCTGGCAGGCTAACTACTGTTACCTTTGTAATTTCAAAAAATACTTATGAAATTAGTACCTAGATCTCTCAGGATTTCGCCAATAAAATTCGATCTTGAGGCCACCCCTGCTATAGCCTTTTATAAATCACGCTACGACCGAATAGGAGCGGAGCATTCATCAAAAATGTGACGCAGACGAAGTTGCGCGGGTCAGCTAGCATTCTTCTGATCTGGGTTAAGAAGAGTGTTTCCCGAGGATTTTCTAAAATTCCTACGGAAACGCGATATTCGCGTACCTACGAAATCACGGGCAAGAGCTAGTTCTGATGGAATCTTTTTTCCTCGATACAAAAACCGCCGGTCGATTCTGTTGACATCTCACCGTGATCTCTTAGGTGTAGTGAACGACAAGTGAGCTGTCATGCCATCTTGCTTGTATGGTTTGACAGCTCACTTATCGTTCACTTCGACATATTTACAGAATGGCACTGCAGGAAGTCTTCAAAACCGCCTGTTGCTACCCCGCGAAGTCACAGCTGTTTGGTCGCTACGTGCGAGCGATTAATTATGCAAGTTGAGGTGCAGACGGACGCCAATCGATAGTGTCTGCTGTCTCAAGCAGTGACCGACTTGCTCGGTCGAGGACCGCTCTGGCTTGGGGGCAGGATGTACCGTGTTCAGGTTAATGGCAGGAGACATTAGGAGAGTTGAGATGGAAGAAAAATATAAAGGACTTCCAAATAAAACACTTCAAGTATAAAATAACCTTAATTTTGGAAGTCGGTATTTTTGGTTTTGTATCTGTCTACCGACTTCCGAAATTAAGATTATTTTATACTTTGTAGTGTTTTGTTTGGAAGTTGGTTATATTTTTTGTAAAAAAGTTTTTTATTTATTTTTTCCGTTTTAGGTAGTGATACTTGGACGACGTCTTCGTCTACGCAGAAAATAGAAATAAGCAAACAATACTTATAAAATAAAAACTACTGATCCAAACTAAATGATTTTTTTACGGGACCAAATGACAAGTATGGCGCATCGAACTAAAAAAGAATCACACAAATCGGTTCAGAAACCTCAAGTAATCGGTGTACATACATAAAACCAGCGGCCAAGTGCAAGTCGGACTCGCGCACGAAGGGTTCCGTACCATTATCTATAAAACGGCAAAAAAAAAAACAAGTTTATTGTATGGGAGCCCCCTTAAATATTTATTTTATTCTATTATTTAGTATTTGTTGTTATAGTGGCAACAGAAATACATCATCTGTGAAAATTTCAACTGTCTAGCTATCGCGGTTCTTGAGATACAGCCTGGTGACAGACAGACAGACAGACAGACAGCGAAGTCTTAGTAATAGGGTCCCGTTTTTACCCTTTGGGTACGGAACCCTAAAAAAGAACAAAAAAAATATTAATACAAAAATTACCCGCCGAACTGAGAACCTCCTTCTTATTTGGAAGTCGGTTAAAAAATGTAGATAGAGATGTGAGAAGAGAAGAAGGAAAATCGTGTTGAACCGACCTAAAGTAACTCGACAAGAACAGACAGCTTATAACGATGATCAAGATAAAAATCAATCAAAGAACACTATTTAATATTGTATGTAAAAAATAATCCCCACTTATTCAAAAAACTGGCTACAGTCAAGAAATTACCCATACGTGCTCAATATATGAACACATTATGCCATGTTAAATGTAAAACTGCACTGATGAAAAAAAGTTTCTTTGGAATTGCTCCCCAAGTTTTTAATAAAGTACCCGATGCAATTAAATGTATGCCAGTACAAAACTTCAGAAACACTTTGAAGAAGCTGCTACTTGAAAAATGCTATTACTCATTAGACCAGTTTCTGAATGACAAATTGAATTAATCAAAATTCTGGAATTATTATTATATTGTTATTACTTTATTTTATTTTATTTAATTATAATGCAATTGTATTTGGAATTTATTTTTCTGCTGACATTGTATTTTTTTTCTTATGACATTTTAATTTATTTAAATTTGACAACTATAATTTTGCTGACATTGTTTATTTTTTTTGTAGTATTTTATTTAAGTTTTGACAGTTTTTATCTGCTGGCATTGTTTTTTTATTATGAGATTTTTACAATAATTGATTTAATTTTGATCATAGCATCACAGTTTTGTATGCCTTTCGGCGGAACATAGGTTGGACCAATCATTATATAATAAGATCATTGTACCCTGTGTTCACAAAATAAATGAATTTTGAATTTTTGAATTTTATTATTTAGATTCAGGTTATGTCGCTAATAACTATTTACTATAAGTACTCGGTTCCAGATAAACGTGCAATAAAGTGCATTGACCTTACCCTAATATCTCTTCGTAGATACTAGAACAATATATTAAGAACTGATTTTCATTATTAGAAAACGTAAAGGATCACGATAGAAGTCGATTCAGGACAGCTTTATGTCATTATTTCTGATTTTGATCTTAAGAAAGTCAATAAATGTATGTGGGTCAATGTACTTTATTGCACGTTTATCTGGAACCGACTTTAGTTCGTTGTAAAGGCTGGCACTGGCATAATGTCCAGGTATCCGCAGATTTGTCCCAGTTTAACTTACTTCTGTGCTTTCAAAAGAGTCCGGATCGCGGACAAAACCTACGTGCGCACTAGCGGTCAGAGGCGGTCAATCGCGCGGATTTTTATACTTGATATGGCTTTGCTCTTGACTCTAGTCTTGGTCAGAGGTGACAGAGACAAAGTCTACGATGGAGCGAGCTTACCCAGAAGTAGCCTGTTCACTCTAACTTTGAAGAGATTAGGGTTGTAAGCATTCGGAAACACAGACGCAGGCAAGCTTCCACTCCTTTGCTGTGCGCATTATGAAAGACGCTTGGAAGCGCTTAGTGCGAGTTGGTGGAATAGCAACAAGGTAGGGATGGCAAGTTGCAGTGCGCCTGGATGTCCGATGGTAGAAAGGGGCTGGTGGGATGAGGTCGTGGAGTTCCTGGGCACACTCTCCGAAGTACAATCTGTAGAAGACCGGCAGGCAGGCAACCATGCGGCGATGAGCCAAGCTGTGTAGCTTGGCATCCACCAATTTCAGTTTAATATGCAACCGCTTATCAGGTAAATGTATAAAAAAACTGTAAAAGCGTCCAGTCGCGCATTCAACCGCTAGTGCGCACGTAGGGTGAAACATGGTCACAGGCAGACCCCAGGGGAAATAAACTTTCTCTTTTATAAACCTTCTAAAAACTTCAGGTACAAAAAGTTTTGGGGTTTTTTACGAGTTGCACACAAATAGGCAAATGGCAATGGCAACCTACATATTAGTGTTTAGTTATCGTCTCTAGCAGGGTTTCCACAGGTGCGCTGCCATGGCTACCTTTTTTCACAAGATTCTCTTGAAATGGGGTTTTTGAAAATCATAGAGCAACATCGCAAGCCCCCAGAGCTCCCCACACGTCACTATGTCCTCAGTAACAAAATCTGAAATACTGTAGTATTCAAATATTATTCGTTAAAACATAAATAAAAACCGGCAAAGTGCGAATCGGACTTGCGTATTATGGGTTCCGTACCATCTTATTTTTAACCGACTTCCCAAAAAGGAGGAGGTTATCAATTCGGTTGTATGTTTTTTTTTTATTTATTTTTTTATGTTTGTTATTATTATTTGTTGTTATAGCGGCAACAGAAATACAGTTTGTGAAAATTTCAACTGCCTCTATCTATTACGGTTTTTGAGATACCGCCGGCCGACAGACAGACAGACGGACGGACGGACGGAAGGACAGCAGAGGCTTAGTAAAAGGGTTCCGTTGGTTACGCTAACAATATTTTTGTACCATTCATTGCACCTTGTACAGGTAATTTGGCCGTCGACCCAAGGGGAAACGCACGTTCAATGCTAGCAGGTAAGCTTACAAAGTACAAACTTACACTGGACTATCCCATACCTACATAGAAAAAGTTAAAACGTCTTTGATCCCATATTTTTTGTACCTGAGAAAATAAGAAACGCTTGGGGCTCTCTGAGATCCTGGGCCATGCAAAATTTTCATTGTTGCTATGCACGATCTACAAGAACTGAACAAAGTATTAGATATTGCTTCTAAGTTCTAGTTGCATTAGTTTGCATTTAAATACTTCAGCTAAAGCTTGCGAGAGAATGACTCATTCGACGCATAATACTTAATGCAAATTATTTACTACAATTGGTCAGGCACAATGTCAAACAAGTGACGTCACAGCCAATTAGCTTATCTAAACCTGCAATAGGTCAGTTTTAAGTAAATTCTGATTTATACAACAAAGCTTTCGTAATTGGGAATTAAAATTGCATAAGTAGAAAAGGCTCAGGCTAGGTGGAGCGACGATCTTCGCAGGGTGGCTGGTAGCAGCTGGATGAGAGTTGCCGGTGATCGAGCCAAAAATTGCGTGAACTTGGAGAGGCCTATGTCCAGCCACTGCTGTGTGGACTCTCCAAGTGCAACTTCATCATCAT
Organism: Ceramica pisi; assembly: GCA_963859965.1. NCBI lineage: Eukaryota > Metazoa > Arthropoda > Insecta > Lepidoptera > Noctuidae > Ceramica > Ceramica pisi. The sequence continues at coordinate 14,158,727 of OY982553.1, read as the reverse complement.
CAGTGCACTGTTATAGGATGATGATGATGAAATAGACAAGGTGGACTTATGACCTGAGGGCTAATTCACGTAATTTTATGACGCGTCGATTAAGTTTTGGTGCAGTTAAGTTTAAGTTTGAGTGATAAACGGTATTCTTGTAATCTTTGAACTGCGCGTAAGCTGCGCGTGAACTGCACGACAGTCAAACTTACTTATGGTGGAGATAAAAATTATTACTCACTAAATAATCGAATAGAATTGATTACATTTAAATTAATATAACGTTATTATAATATTAAAACTTAAACAAAACTTATAAGCTGTCATTTTGGGACGTCAAACAAATAGTAGAATACCGATCATGTTGCGTTCCGAAACACTCACCAAAGACGCGCAACAGTAGAATGCCGTGATTGCGCTCGCGTGACGCGAACTTGACGCGAGCGTGTCTGACAGCGGTAGAGAATACGAAAATCATTGTTTTGATCGAAACTTAACGTCAACTGCACTGCAACAGCACTTATTTAGTTACGTGAATTAGCCTGCTGGTGAGGGTCGCGGGTGGCCGATGGATGCGAGATGCATAGGACCGGTCGTTGTGACAACGCTTGGAGCAGGCTTACGTCCAGCAGTGGATGTTTTTCGGCTGATTTGAAGATTATGACTTAGAATAGAATAGAAGACGGACGTCGCAACTGAGGAAAGCCTAAAAAAGCTGGCGTGTCGATTTGGACTCATTGACTGGCCGGAGGATGCAGCAAATAAAGTTAGCTGGACAAATATGGGGGAGGCCGTTGCCAATTAGAGAAGTTTGCCCAGTACGTAGTAAAAAAACTGGCTAAGTGCGAGTCGGACTCGCGCATGAAGGGTTCCGTACCATTATCTATAAAAACGGCAAAAAAAATCGAGTTTGTTGTATGGGAGCCCCCTTAAATATTTGTTTTATTCTGTTTTTTAGTATTCGTTGTTATAGCGGCAATGGAAATACATCATCTGTGAAATTTTCAACTGTCTAGCTATCGCGGTTCTTGAGATACAGCCTGGTGACAGACAGACAGCGAAGTCTTAATAATAGGGTCCAGTTTTTACCCTTTGGGTACGGAACCCTAAAAACCGACCTTACTTAGACTTGATCAACGCCGAAGGGGTCAATTGAGGTGTATGACCTTAGGGTCAATGATAACAGGGGTAAAAATAAAAACACGGCTGGAATTGATTGCCAAATGAGTATGCGATTTAAATGTTTTGAGATAACAATTTATGTCTAGCAAAAATCGTAGCGCGCGGACGGGGAAAAAATTGGTATCCAATTTCGGCTAGACAGAATCTCAAGATGAGATGAGACGTCAACGACCCAGACTTCCAGACTGAGGATTCAGCGTTAAAAATGAAGAAGGGGACAATAATGGAAAGTTTTTTCATTTACTAATGAATATCTGTACGATGCTGAGGGATGCTGAATATTTTTGCCAAACCTGTTACATATATGAGATAGCTGATTCTCAAATGAAGTTGAGAAAAATAAAGAAAGCCGTATTCCATCATCGGACCACAAGACGAACGGTGGCGGCGATGCGCCACCGGTACATGGTGGACATCCCACCCACACGCACAAAACGTTTTGGGAACACATTCATAGTGCGTACAGCTAAGGAGTGGAATTCCCTGCCGGAGTCTGTGTTTCCAGATAGCTACAACCTGGGAGTCTTTAAGTCAAGAGTGTATAGGTTACTTTTAGGCAAGTGTGCTCCATCTTCGACCGCGTCATCGCTTACCATCAGGTGAGATAGTGGTCAAATATGCGTAAAAAAAAACTATTCACGTGAAAGTGACGCACATACAAATATTTCTAAGAGGAAATCTCCGGAATTACTGATGCGATTGTAACTAAAAACGTTACACTGGTATAAAGCTAAAGTAAAAGTATAAAGCTGCACTAATGCTAAGTGTCATAAGCTTTAAGAGGAAATGTGGGATTGTAGACTTCGTGTGTAAAAAGTTATATTTCGAGGTTTGGCTCTCGCCTGTTTCCTCCTCCAATATTAAACTGATTCAATAGATATTACACAAGCTGAATAAGAAGGATATACTGTGCCCCTATGTTTTTCTCTATTCATTAATATAGTTGCCAAACTTGTTCAGTAAGGCTCTTTTGACAGCAGTTTATTGGGCAATTTTGAGCATGTTTTAAGGGTCCCAGTGCTTTTACGTTTAATATTATCATCAAAAAGAAAACATAGCGACACAAAATATATTCTTCTTATTCAGTTCATGAAATATCTCTTAAATCTGTCCAATATTGAAGAAGGAAACAGGCGAGAGCCAAACCTCGAATTATGACTATTTTCGTACAAAGTCTCTCCGCCCGCGTTTCCTCTTAATACCACGCATGCACGGTTCTTGTGGGAAAAGTGACGGGGCCGAACCCACGGGAAACGAGTAGGATGTCAAGACGTCACACCTGGTCCAAAAACCAACAAAAAAAAAAGCAAAAATATAAGAGATACATTTTCACGCAGCAAGAAACATTAAAATGATAAACCTAGAATATTCTTATCTTTAAACATTTAAAAGTACGTGAGTTATAACAATAAGTAAACGCGTTGCTCTTCGTTTCGAAATGTGCAGTTAGACAATCGTGACAAAATAATTTTACCGCGAAACGTAAGCAACCATTACTATTTATGCTGTGTGGCAATATTTCTTCCTCTGAGCCTGTTAGGTGCTCTACAGACGGGGCAACTATGATCTACGAGTTTCGGCAACGGGCAACTCGCTACTACCGTACGTATATGTGAGAGTTAATGACTATGTAATTTGAAGAAAGTACGCAAACAGCAACTGTAAACTGTTGCTAAATTCAGTTTTAAAATCAATTACAAACTGCCTCAATAAACAACTGCGGTGCTCTGCAGCAACATCTATGTTCAGTTGCTAGTTTGATTCGCTCCCTATCCGGCGCAGATCTCTGCACCAGTTTTGCTCAATATTAATAACCGTAAGCAGCCGGGCTATCTATAAAAGTCTCACCTCAATGGAGTGAGCTGTGAATCCATCCAATCAAGTTGGAATGACAACTCACTTCAAGCTCGCTACAACTAAATGTGTTTATTGGCATTTTAACATAAATTAAAACAACACCTTAAAATTAAACAAAACAGATAATTATTAAACTATTAATGCCAAAGGGCCTCAGCTCAGCATAATGCCAGCTGGCAACACGATGTATATCACCTGACGCTGATTTACAACTGCAGCCCACGAGTGCCATATGCTCGAAAACATAAATACACATTTAAAACAACTAAAACAAAAGATTTATTTATGTATGTGCCCAATCAAAGAAAAAAAAATTGATGAATTCAAAATATAAGGATCATGAAAGTTAAAAAAAAAACAAAATGTATAAAATCAGTAACAAAAGTAAAATTAATGAAACGTTTCAAAATACAAAGTTTTCACGGTGAGAAGTTTACAGCAGTGCGATTCTGTAAACCTCTCACCGTTTAATCTTAGATGAAGTGAGTAGTCAATCCACCCTATCAAGGTGGAATGGGCTTGTGTGTGTCCTGAAAAAATCTAATTAGTCCGTCAGTTAAGCCCGTGTGACCCGTGTTTTTTCTTTTATTACGGGAACCAAAATTGACGAAGTTACGACGCTTTTAAAATTCTCAATACGTCACACCTTCGCATAATTTTTAGTGAGTCGTGACGTCACGAGCCCCCACTCCCGAGTTTTGATGCGTTTTATCTTTGTCAATATTAATTCATTGATTTATAAAAACAAAAAATACGTGTCCATTATTTTGAAATACTCTAACTGACGGACTAAATAGTTTTGCAATTTGTGGATGATGGAATCTAGCCTATTTCAGCTCGTTTTAGAGTATGACCGCTACTGGCAACTAACGAATTGTTAAAAGTTGTTAGCTACATCAACTAAAGTTCCTTCGTCTGTGGAGCGCCTTAACGGCCTTCGTACCTCAGGCTTGCATTATTTAGGGGCACATACGATAAGTATTTATTCAGTGCTAGATGCTCCATTCATGCATGATTGAGGAGTTATTGGTTGAACGCAGAGCAAATACTCGACCTTTCGAATCCTACAGGGATTTACGATTTTATCCTTAGCTAGCGTCTGCCAGCGGCTTCGCCCGCGTCCCTAGGGAACATACTCCCGGCATAAAAAGTAACCTATGTGTTATTGCAGACTATAATCTATCTCTGTTCCAATTTCATCCAGAGCTTTAAAAAACTTGTGTTACATTCATCATCTGCCTAGCCTTTTCCCAACTATACTAGGGTCGGCTTCCAGTCAAACCGGCTTCAGCTGAATACCAGTGTTTTACGTGGAGCGGCTGCCTACCAGACCTCCACAACCCATTAACTAGGTAACACGGTAATTCTTGGGTAAGACTGGAGTCAGATTTACTGGCTTCTGACAATGCTTAACGACTGCCAAAACATTACATTCACTAATGAAAATAAAATAAATCAGAAGCATTTTAAAAACGAATGTAATTAATGAATTAGTCATTCTATACGAATTGTAAAAGATATAAATTAGCTTTGAGCTTAGTTTTGCGCTCTGTTTAATTCAATGTGCATTCAGAGAACGTGAATGTCTGAATCGAGTGCAGGATTCGATTTCGATTCGGAGGAGTCGATTTAGAAAGAGATGGATAGCTATGAGAGACAGAGTCAATGCTAACTGGGAATTCGAAGTTGGGAACTTGACGGAATCTATTACAGATTGGAAACTGAAGGCCTTTTTCTCGTACTAACTCAAGTCGCAATACCATCTGCCAGGGTTGCGGAAATTTTCGAAACAGTAACCGCAGTCCTGGAACGCAAATGGCATTTGAAGGAACACGTGTTGGCTAAGTCAGCAAGAGTCTGACACTGCCTCCCGCTGTCCCAGAGCGGGAGAATCATTGATTTTCCATAAAAAAAAGTTGGAATATCATCTCATCGAAAATTAATGTCAAAATTTATTTTTCACAGCTAAGGAGTACAATTCTCTGCCGGAGTCTGTGTTTCCTGATAGCTACAACCTGGCGTCTTTAAGTAAGTCAAGAGTGAATAGGTTATTTCTAGGTAAGCGTGCTCCACCTTAGACCGCATCATCGCTTAACATCAGGTGAGATAGCGGTCAAGCGTTTGCCTATGAACAGTAAAAAACTTTTTACAAATAAATAAAAACCGACTTCCAAAAAAAAACACTACAAAGTAAAAAATAACTTTAACTTCGGAACTCGGTGTTTTTGTTAGTTTGTTCGTTTTTTGACACCGACTCCCGAAGTTAAAGTTATTTCTTACTTTGTAGTGTTTTTTTTTTGGAAGTCGGTTGTATTTTTTTATAAAAAGTTTTTTATTTTTCACTTTTTAGTGGTACCCCACACCTAACAAAACCACTGCAAAATCGATACCATACGATTTTCGAAAGTTCCCCTTGACTTCTCTGGGATGCCATCATCAGATCCTGGTTTCCTTATCATGGGACCATTTGGGAAGTATACCCTTTCCAACAAAAAAATCATTTTTAAAATCGGTTGGCAAGCGACGGAGTTATGCCCGAACAAACATAAAAAAAAAAATACAAACATTCGAATTGAGAACCTCCTCCTTTTTGGGAAGTCGGTTAAAAAAATATACTTGAAATGGGTTTGCTCTTGACTTTTGTTTAGGTCAGATGTGACAAAGACAAAGTCAACGAAGGAGTGAGCTTGCCCAGAAGATGTCTCCGAGTCTAAAAAGGCCACTTTAGAAGAATTAGAACGCACATCACGCTACCAGTCACTGTCAAAGGACATTGTTCATCGCCCATACATCGTTCGCCTAAGAACCAACAGAGACGTGAATTTACTATCTGTGTTTTAAATAATGCATATGTTCGACTGAAACTAAATTAAAATCACGGACACTTTTCAGAATTGTAAAATATCCAAAATGATTTCGGATTTTGAGGTTAGAAAACATACCAAACAATAGAAACATACCAAATGGACTAAGATCCCAGAGCTGCCAGACTTTTTATCTCACCAAAAAATGGTGTAGAGTAGTGTTACTATGTTCTTCTAACATACGAAAGCGTGGTAACTTAGGTCGACGGCCGATTCCCTGATATCAGGTGCAAAATACATTACATAAATCAAAGTGTCAACTGTCATTTCATCGACTGTCAGTGTCAATAGTGTTCGTGTCATACAGCGCTTTAATCGCTTTATTCTTTTTGTAGGTAACTAAAAATCTTACAGCGCTGAGACCGCTTTGTTTCATTTTAAAATAATGGCGCCGGGTTATAAAACCCAAGTGAGTTACTTTTTAAAATGGTTTCGTAATTAAAAAGTGTCCGTTCTATTCTAATCATTAAAATGTAATTTAAAAAAAAAACAAGGAATAATGGTAAAGGTTTCGCATGTGTTGATTCATAGGCCACTTTTTACCATGTCCTTTCCCAATCAATATTGAACCTAATGCTTTGGCGATAAAGATGAAAATGAAATTTGACAGATTGTTGTATGATTCATATTATGATTCTAATGTGATTCTACAAAAGTGTCCTCAGACCCGCTGTTCTGTCTAACTTTGAAGAGCGGTCGAATGAATGTTTTATAGGTGTTTTTAACAATATACGACTGCGAACGCAAACGCTTTCTAAAAATACTTTTTTTTATTATTTTTGATGAGTTCAGACATTTCAGCAATTATGACATTATTGAGAAGGCTGAGATTTTACGGTCGAATACTGCACATTTCAATAAATAGAAAAAAAAATAGAAATTGCTGGGGTCCTGCAAACAATAATATCCCATTTTTACTGCCATATTCACTGATCCGATTGCGAAAATCTTTCACAGAAAGAAAACCACGCTGCGCTGTCGCAAAGTTTCATGAATAGACAATTTTTTTTCTCGAAAAATGTGGATCAAAATGTCCGGTTCATGCGCACAGATCACAGGAACGAAACTGCAGTTAAATGCATGCATTTTCAATATAAAACGATGTTTTGCTCCCGAAAATGAATATCTATATCTATACTATATCCATACTAATATTATAAAGAGGTAAAATTTGTTTGTAAGTTTGTATGTAGGGGGGGGGTAATCTCAGGAACTACTGGTCCGATTTGAAAAATTCTTTCAGTATTAGATAGCCCATGTATCGAGGAAGGTTATAGGCTATATATCATCACGCTAAGACAAATAGGAGTGGAGCAGTAATGGAAAATGTGACGCAAACGAAGTTGCGTGGGTCAGCTAGTACTATATCATTTCTCCTGTCGCAGGTCTGCTAGAAGAAATTTCATTTGAAATAAGCAGTACCTTTGTACTTATATTTATAATGTTAAATTTTACTATTTTTCTATGTGTACATAAATAATAAAATAAATAAATAATATTATAAAGAGGTAAAATTTGTTTGTAAGTTTGTAAGTTTGTATGTAGGGGGTAATCTCAGGAACTGCTGGTCCGATTTGAAAAATTCTTTCAGTGTTAGATAGCCCATATATCGAGGAAGGTTATAGGCTATATATCATCACACTAAGACAAACAGGAGCGGAGCATTAATGGAAAATGTGACGCAGACGAAGTTGCGCGGGTCAGCTAGTCAAATATAAATTACAGAAGAAAAACAATTCCAAACGCTTCAGATTATTATATTACGTTACGTTTCTGATAATGTGACGCACGTGTACATACATTAAATCATTATGTGCCTATGTATAGCACACATACACATGGTATAATACATACGTCATATTATTACCGATAGTGTTCCTTGCCATTTGCGAGTAAACTCTACTTACTGAGTAAAATTAAGATTTAATGTAGAGAACTATTATTTTTATTTTATGACTAGCTGACACGCGCAACTTCGTCTGCGTCACATTCACTATTAACGCTCTACTCCTATTTGCCTTAGCGTGATGATATAATTAGCCTATAACCTTCCTCGATAAATGGGCTACCTAACGCTTCAAGAATTTTTCAAACCGGACCAAATTCCTGAGATTAGCGCATTCAAGCACACAAACAAACAAACTCTTCAGCTTTATAATATTAGTATAGATTATAATAATTAACTAGCTGTCCCCCGCGACTTCGCTCCCGTCAACTGGCTACCCTGCAACTTTCCTATTTTTTCTTTCATAACAACCTTCTCCTGACAATAACAAACACCATCACTTAACATCAGGTGAGATAGCGGTCAAACGTACGCCTATCAATATTAAAAAAAAAAAACAACAAAAAAGGATGAGCGAAATCGGTTCAGCTGTTCTCGAGTAAAATACTGGTATTCAGCTGATTCC